>CM053601.1:101988610-102006110 GCA_028646575.1 Pseudocheirus occidentalis | reverse complement strand
AAAGTGGACGTATGTAATAATAACTGCATGCATGCTTGCATCTGCATTTGCTGGTACAGCTCTGTCAGTTTGGGGGTCTTAGAAAACAATTCTGTAGGTATAACACCAGTGCCTGAGAAATGCATAGATCTTGGAACTAGAGCAGACTTCAGAGAAAATTGAATCCTATACCCTAATTTTACAGGTGAGGAAAACGAGAACCAGGGAAATTGTTACCCCAAAGTAGCAAACAAATTGGCTCCAGCATACAGGTTTCTAGCTCCTGTTTCCATTGCATCATGTTCTCTCACATGAATGTGAAGGTAACTTTATTCTTCTAGTGGGACCCTCTGAGCATCCTTATAAATTCAAGGAGCCTAAAATGTTTCCTTGCCAGCATTGTGTCCCATGTGCACTCCATTTTTAGAAAGGTTGTGGCCTGACACGTAATACTACAGTGGCCATGAGGATTCTCTCATCCAAGAGGAAGCCAACTGACATTTCCTAGCACAAAGGATATAGTAGCTTTTTCATACAAGGCATCTCCTAGTGGTAAAATCTCTTGTCATTTTCTAAATAGAGCCTATAAAATGAGGTAGGGGGAAGAATTCCCTAAAGGGGGATTAGAAGATTTTGTTGTTGAATCATTTCAGTTGGGTCTGACTCTATGACCCTATTTGGGGTGTTCTTGGCAGAGATACTGGAGTGGTTGGGCTTTTCCTTCTCCAGCTCATTTTACAGTTGAAGAAACTAAGGCAAAGAGGTTTAAGTGACATGGCCAGGGTCATACAACTAGTAAGTATTTTTATTTGAGCTCAGGAAGATGATCATTTTGGAATTTAGGCCCAGCACTGTATCCACTGTGCCACCTCCATTCTAGCACTATTTATTTCTTCTCTGTATTTATGTTGAATCGCTACCAATATCCTATTTAAGACTTAAGTAGGAGAGGATAAAGTTTAGGAAACTAATTAAGAAAATAAATATAGATATCTTTTTTCACACAAATAATAAATCAAAAATACATGAAGCCAAGTATATATGTGTAAGACAGATATAACTGAGTTGAACATTTATGAATACTTTAAAATAAAGTATTTATGTTTATTTAGGTTAACTTTTGTTTTCAAATCATGAAATATTTTTGCCTATTCAAAATATTATTTCTGACTTCAAATTCTAAACCCATCATTTTAAAATAGCTATAATTGAATTATTTTATTGAACTTGGATTAAAATGTTACTTTTAAGTCTGAATATCTTACCCAGAGTCATTAAGACTGTGCCACAGAGTCTGATATTTAATCACAATTCTTTTTTAAGCATAAGTTAATATTTCAAATTAGCATTTCAAATATGCACAGTTTAGTAAAAAAATCCTTTGTAATTTATTTTTATGGCAACCATATTTCTCCTAAAATTTTTTTAAATTGTCAGTAGAATTAATTCTCAGGAGTAAGTACAGACAAGTGTAAAAGAATCTATGTAGTATCTAAAACTTTGGAATTAGAGACATTACATAAATATATTTTTATTCTAGAAATATTCTGCAATTCTAAGAATGCTTAAACTTGACATTTTTAACTATATTCCATTTTTTTGCTCATAATGTATCATCTAAGTTGTAGATAGTGTCTTACAATGCAGAAAAGTTAACAGTGATTCAGTTAGAAAATATTATCTTAATCACATTTTTTTTTCCTACAAACAAAACCAAGTGTTCTGTTATCTCTCTTTTTAGGGAGTTAATCTAAATTTTCAATGTTAGCCATGAACCCAATGCCAAAATCTCTAGTCAGCTAAGTTGCTCTTACATTATGTATAATTTGTCAGAGAAGTAGTAAACCCTAAAAGCAGACTGTGCTGGTAAATTTTTAACAATCCATTAAAAAGAAAAAAGGTGTGTACAACATACTTTTAAGTTTAATGTGCATTACCAACATTGTCTCCATGACTCTCTTAAGTCTAGAAAATTAACAAAAAAGTCTTGAACTCTACTTTGTAGTTTTGGGAGGTATAAATGCTTACACTGGAAATTTAACAATTGGCTCTCCAACAGATTCTTGCTGGTTTCAACATACCTCTACAGAATGGAAAGGCAGTATTTAATGTCATTATAACCTTTGCTGAGCTTGGATTACCTATAAATTAGACATGTATTTAGATAATGAAATACTTTAGTTACAGGAGAGAAAAAGCAATGTGTGTAAATACTTTGAGGTATTCTGTACTATCCTATTGCCGTCTTTAGATTTGGATTATCCAGAAGTTTACTTTTTATTTCCTACTTCCTACAGTTCAAATCTCTCTGACTTCTACTAACCAATTTCCTTTGTATGTTAACTTTTCCAAGAGTCTCCTTCCCAGTGAAAAGGAAGCTAAAGATGGCACTCCTACTTGAGGGTCTTCCATTTCTGTGTATTTTGAAATATAAAGGATAGTTATTATGTCTTAAGATGGAATCAAGATATAGGAACAGTGAAAGCCACAAGATATCAGAGGAACATAAGAAATATCTGTCCTTTCTTGGTTAAAATACATGGAAAGATCACCTCCCTTAGTCTAAATACTTGGTGTATGACCTCTAACCTAAGAATGGATTAATTTGAATGACTGTAGAGCTCTCTACTCTGCCATGCCAGGACCATTGCTGGAGTGGAGCATCCATGTGAGGGTGCTAGGTGGAAGGTGCCATGATAATGAGAAGGAGTGGAAATTATACCATTCAGGGACCAATGGAAGATACTGGGGATTAGTATCTAGCTAATATTTAGAGAAGTTTCTGGGGATGAGATGGAAGATTTCTGTACTCAAATATTTGAAGAGTTTTCATATAAAAGAGGGAATATTTATACTTATTTTGCTTGGTCAGAGAAGAAGGAATCAGTGAATTAAAGCCATAGCGTAATGCAGATTTGAGGGTCATTGCAATGAAGGGTTTCCTAGAAATTAAAACTTTCCAAAGCAAAAAGGATTTCTCCCAAGAGGCCGTATATTCTCTGACAATGAAGGTCTCCAAATGTAGGCTAGATCACCCTTAATCAAGAATATTGTAGAAGGAAATTTACACTTAAGGTAAAGGGTTGAACCACATGATATTTGAGGTCATTTGCAACTCTGATAATCTATGATATTATGTTGGTAAATTATAAACATTTTTGTTTGCAAATTTGCTATCCTGTTTCTTCTTTTTAGTATGTGCTAATATGCCTCCCCATTAATAAGAGGTAGTATTTTGTGCTCTGCCCTGGTCACGACACATTGTGATCTGGAAGAACTGGAGTATTGTGTTCAGTTTGGGGACCCACTATTTAAAAAGGATATTGGCCAATTGGAGAATGTCCATAAAAAGGCAACCAGGATTTAACCAGGAAACAGAAGACTCTGCAGGGAAGTGATGGTTGTCTTCAAGTATTGGAAGGGCTGTCATATGGAAGAGTAGTTAAGCAGAGGCATTCATAGAGTGTGTCTACTAAACTGGATTTATTCTATTTGGTCTTAAAGGGGAGAACTGTGTGCAAAGGGTGGGTCACAAAAAGGCTGATTTAGGCTTAATCTCAAGCAATGTTTCCTAGCAATTGGTGCTCTGCAAAAGTTAAATAAATAGACTGCCTCAAGAAGTGACAGATTCCCACTCATTAGAGGACTTGACCAACTGTCAAGTATTATCTCTTTTGAAAATTTTAATTAATTTTTAGTTTTCAATATTCACTTTCATAAGATTTTGAGCTCTAAATCTTCTCCCCTTCCTTCTCTTCCCCCCTCCCCAAGACAGTGTGCAATCTGATATAGGCTCCACATGTACATTCATATTAAACGTATTTTCACATTAGCCATGTTGGAAAGAAGAATTAGAACCAATGGTAGCAACCACAAGAGAGTAAAAAGGAGAGAGAAAGGGTGGAAAAAAAGAGAGAGAGAGAGAGAGAGAGGGAAGGGGGGGGTGGGAAGAAGGGAGGAGAGAGAACAGTATGCTTCAATTAAGTATATTCTAATAGGGATTCTTTCAGGAATGGGTTGGCCATGTGACCACTGAGGTCTCTTCCATCTTTAAATTCTGTGATGTACAAATAAATCATATCTATGTAAGTATATATATACATATATATATGTATGTATATATGTATGTATATATATATATATAAACTACCTATGAATTATTCCTTTAATTACCTATGAGAGTTCTAGATAATTAGTAATTAATACAAGCAACAAAAATTTAAGATGTATTTGCTATAAAAACAGGTTTCAGGATTTTGCTAGGAGTCAGAAGCATTTCTTGGAATTTTCGTACTTAGAATTATATCATGTGATTTAAAATTGTGAATCTAGGAAAAAATGTGATTCTAGACATAATTATTATTATCCTGGTTATAATAATGTTAATTAGCAATCAATGTGAATTACTGAAAATATTTATATGAATTAGTGGAAATGTTAACATTTCCAGTGTTAATGTTAGTAATAGAAGTGAGATAATTCTAGGGAAGGTTAGGCTTATATTCTTGCCATCTTGAAATAATCCCATGAAAAGCATGAAATTTATCTATCCTCTCTTTAAGGCAGTAAATGAGACATCTCTTATGCAAATAATTGTTTCTAAATAAAAACATTATCTAGCTTATTGCTTATTAGTATTCTTATGGCACTACCATTTTTCCAAATGTAAATAAATTGCAAAAACCTCTGCTGGTAAACTGAAACATTCTTAAACAAAATATGTATATTTTTGGAATGTCAATGTCAGTTAGCCTTGATGTGCATTCCTATGAAAATACCAGGTTCTTCTTCTGTTTCTCTGTTGGGGGTTTTTAAGGTTTTCCAAAATCCTCTTCTACATTCATAGAATCATCTAACAGTTTTAGGAGGCAGTTCAGAGATCATGTTGTCTCAAGTTCTCATTGTTTACAAATGAGATTAAATGATTTAACCAAGGACACCCAGGCAGCATGACCTTCTAAGGCCAAATTTGGTTATCTTTCCATGCTCTTCTTTGTTCCCATGATAATAAGAATACATATAACAAGTACTTGTAAAGACATGCTTTAAAACGTTGTGCTTATTTTCCACTCAAAAGCCATTCTGTGATTGTTTCTATGCAGTGTCTGTCAGGCCATTTAGTAAATGAATGGATATAACTTTCTAAAGCTCAATTCTATTGTATTGCACAAGGAGGAAAATAATTTTAATTAATGTTCTGGTAAACTGTTAGAGTCTAAAACTCATCATATGCAATGTAATAAATAAAAATAGCCCTCATCTCCATCTTCTTATTAAATTTGAGGTTTTGTTTTTAACAAAGTCTTTTATTATTTTTATTTGATTTGTCTTTTTTTTCTAGGAAGAATTCCAAGGACCTGGAAGAATTCAAAGTCGGGGTTACTTTTTATTCAGGGTATGATCATACCAAGGTTTTTTTTAAGTCAGTTGTTAGATAATATTCAAACACTGTCAATGAGAACACAGTATTATTTTAAACTGTTTTACATATATGTATATGTAGACACATACACATATATGCATATATGCATGTATCTGTATATATTAGATGTAGCATGGTGTAGTGGATAGAAAACTGGCAGGAAGGCCATCAAGGCTTGCCTACGAGTCCTGCTTTGGACACGTATTGGCTGTGTGACCCTAGATAACTTACTTATCTCAGTGGTCTAGGAAGTTCTCTGAGACTGTAAGTTGCAGTGTCTATGCCAACTTGGAGTGAGAAGTTATTTTCTCACTGAAAAGCACTCTATACCAACGAAATCACAGAGCTGGTCCCTCTCTATATACAATACATACATATGACAAATACATGAAGTCATTGGTATTAATTTCAATTTTGACTAAGGCTCTGTTTTAAGACTATTTCATAATCCTCTTCACCCTACTACAGCAGTTCTCAACCTGTGGGTTATATTCAATTTGGTTTTTTTTTTTGGTTTTTTTTTTTTGCTTTTTTTTTTGGAGGGCAGTTGGGGTTAAGTGACTTGCCCAAGGTCACATGGCTAGTTTTTTGTGTTAAGTGTCGGAGGCCTGATTTGAACTCAGGTACTCCTGACTCCAGGGCGGATCTCTATTCACTGCGCCACCTAGCCACCCCTATATTCAATTTGTAACAATGAAAATACATTTTCCATAACAGTAGCAAAATTACAGTTATGAAGTAGCAACGAAAATAATTTTATGGTTGGGGGTTACCACAACATGAGGAACTGTATTAAAGGAACTATATTAAACTGTCTATATTAAACTGTATCGTGGGATTGGGAAGGTTGAGAACCACTGCCCTAGTAGCTAACAATAGGTAAAATGGAACAGCTGATGCAATTTGTCTTCTGGATTTCTCTAAGAGCTTCTTCCTAACCTGGTAGAGTTAGAGAAATGAGATTAGATCCTGAACAATCAGGCTGACTGTTTCCATGACAACTCTGACTTTCAATGTACGCATGATAAAATATGGAGTAATAATAATATAGATAGTTCAGATAATTAGGAAAAGAACTAAAGTTTCGATATAGAATTCATCTGGGGTGAAGGTGTGGAGAAGTAGACTTCTGCTTTCCTTGGCATAGACAACTTCCGGTAAGGAAGCTGCCTATAACAATGCAAAGTTAAAATTCACTGGTCTTGGAGAATTGCCGAGAGCACTAAGCAGCTAATTAGGGTCACAGCCTGTAGACTTTAAAAGGTCTTGAATGCAAATCTTTCTGATTGTAAGATCAGGTCTCTGTCCTCTACACGGTTGCCTGCCACTCTATGGTATTATATGTCTGAATAAAAGTGGAAAGATCTTGTTAAATGTCCAGACATTTTATTTAAAAATTACCATGTGCTAGGATATTTTATAATTATGGGCTAACAAGCTTGCTTTCTCCTAGATTGAATGTTGCCTATCATATCTTGAGATTTAATTTTGGTTTCTTTCTACCACTAAAATAGTATTTTACCAAATGAACTTTTTGACTTTTCTCTGACTCCACATTTATAAATGAAGCTAATAATGTACACTTATTTCTTAAAGTTACTTATGAAAAGTAAATAATTAATGATACTGTAAATAATACATCAAAAGTAAATAATTTCCTCAGTATGGGCACACCCTCCTTTGCAACAGGATCTCTGCCCCTCCAAAATTTAGTTGATGTGACTAAAAAATCATTACCCCACATCCATCATGGGGATTAGTCTCTTCAGACTTAGCCAGGCTGATTGATGACAGGTACTCTAAGGTTGAAATTCTGGCCAGTGAAGAATCATGACTTTTATCTTTGTTTAGCGGCATTTGTTAACTTTTTCATGGATTATTAACAGCCTAAGTGGTAACATTCTTCTTAAAAATAATTGATATGTTGGTGGCATTTTTTTTATTAAAAAGGAATGTTGGTACTTGTGGTTTTTTACATGTCTAAAAAAAAGTGAGTTACAGGCAATAGGGGTGGGAGTGGGGGGAAAGTCAGTGTTCTAATAAATACCCTTAAATGTGGATATTCCTTCCAGTAAAACGGATCACAAGTCATAGGTGCTTATTATCCCAAGCAACTCTGATCTGTGTCTTCCCATACCCCAAGTGATACTCATGATACTGTAACATGAAAAAATGAGGAATAAGACATAATAATAACATCAAATAATATAAGATATATTTTCAAATTTAACTTAACCTCCACATTTATTCACAAGAGTCAGACATACTTCTCATATAAGGAATCTCTGGCAACAAACACATTCTGCACCTGTAGAAGCTATAATGACTCTATAGGGTCACTAAGGAACATTTAACTAAGTCACTGTCCCAGTCGATCAAGTAGACTGAAAGTTAAGTTAAATTCCCAGTGATTAAATCCATGTGGGAATCTAGGTTAACAAATATAACTGAGAGTAAGTCAAGAAAGGCTTTGTTATGTATTTTATTATTGTGTGTTCAAAAGTTTTCTCAGTAATGCAGGGCTTTTGTATTTGTTGCCGTTGCTCCTGTTGCTTTTACCTCAGAAACTATTCTCAAAGCTCTTCCTTCTTTAATACAAGGTGTCCCAAAAGTCTTAGTGTAATGACAAAATATATTCGAAATGAGACCTATTACCTTGTGAATAAAATAGAAACATCTGTTAGTTAAGCTGAGCTAATTTCTAATTTGCCTTTGTTATTTTTTTTTTAGCCACGCAATGGGAGGTCAGCAATTTTCCACTAAAAGGTACTTGTTTCATATTTTTAACATGGTTTCAAATGTTCTCAAAATAAAGTCTGTTGAAGTTATTTTCATCATATTAACATATATCTTACTATATGTTCAAGAGTGTGTGTGTGTGTGTGTGTGTGTGTGTGTGTGTGGTATGGAGACTCTATGAAATGAATCTTTATAAAATGAGTCTTGGGGCAGCTAGGTGGCACTCGCCCAGAGCACCAGCCCTGGAGTCAGGAGAACTTGAGTTCAAATCCATCTTCAGACACTTAACACAAAACTAGCCATGTGATCTTGGGCAAGTCACTTAACCCCAATTGCCCTATTTTCCCCCTTCCAAAAGGCAAAATAAAATAAAATGAGTCTTGTTGTTTTCAAGGAGGGTTTGGAAGGGAAATAGTAGAACTTCAGCCATTCTGGTGAGTCCCACAGCATCAGGTAACTTTGGTTCGTGTATGTCTTGGGCTACACTGACAGTAATGGGAATACAGTGAGGAGCACAGCAGCTGTCTAAAGCAATCAATATTCAAATGGATCTATGATCTCATTGATTTTGAATTCTCTCCAATGGTATTGGTTGTAAAACTTTCATACCTGCAGATGCTATGCAACTTTTGTCTATTTTCTCCCAAAAGCTGGCCACAAGGGGTCCACTCAACATGCTAGGAACCTTCCTTGATTTATCCCCACATCACAAAAGCCCTCTGATAGTACATCTGTCATCCCTTACTTTTGCCATGTGACCTGCACATTTTCTCATCCCATCATACAATTCTTTGATAACTTCTTTTACTTCTATTCTTTGGAGTTTCTCCAGGGTTATATACTGAGGTCCACTCATATCCACCATGTACTTCTATTGCCCTCTGTGTGATACACATATACTCAGCTTTAGTTCTTCAGAAGCTATTTGGTGGTATTTCACGTCTTGCCAACATATAGTAACATTGGCAAAATGTTAATATTGAAAAACTGGGCTTTAGATTTCATAGGAAGCTTGGAATCAGTAAAAAGAGACCTGTAGTTTCCCAAATCAATCCAACCTGCTCTTTTCTTCCTTTTCAACTCTAGGTCCAGTTCATTGTCCATCAGTAATGTCTAACCCATATATCATTGTTGGCTGAGCTTTTTAGGATGTCTATCCAAATGCATACTGAAGTCCTTCCAGGTTCTTAGGACCTATCAGAGTATGTTTCACTGGCATAGCTTTTAAGAAATGGGGCCACCTCCTCACCATGCCATTCATTAGGACCTTAGTAGAGGCTCATAAAAGGATTTTAAAATTCAATTCAGCAAGCATTTCTTAAGCCTCTATTATGCGCCAGACACTGTGCTCATTCTGGAAATACTAAGACATAAAATAAAACACACCTAGTCAAATAAATGCCTAGCTGTGCAATTCCGTTAAAGACACAGCTTAATTGTCTACATGTTTGCTAGCTCTTTCTCAGTTGCGGTAGTTTATGGATTTATTCCATAGATGGAATTGAAATTTACTTTTTAAGAATACCTATGAAATGTAAAAATATAAATGTAGTACAAAAATGAGAATTTGCATAAGGATGCGTCATTTAAAACAAACTATTCTTAATTTCTGATGGCATCAAGGAGCTTTATCTATTATTGTGTAGCAAAGCACTTTGATATTTTGTTGTTATTCAGTAGTGTCTCTGTGACCCCAATTGGAGTTTTCTTGGCAAAGATGATGGAGTGGTTTTGCCGTTTCCTCCTCTAGCTCATTTTCCAGATGAGGAAATTGAGGCAAACTTGGGTGACTAGCCCAGGGTCACACAGCTAGTAAGTATCTCAGGCTAGATTTGAACTCAGGTCTTCCTGACTACAGGTCTGACTCTATCCACTGAGCCTCTATCCATTAACTGTCACTTTAATATTTGAATGAGTGTAAACATGAGCACAGCTACCATTATATATATATATATATATATATATTTTTTTTTTTAAAGCATTATCTGGGGGAAAAGAAATCTCAACTTTTCTCTTTGTATGATAAAATGTTTCAGTGTGTATATATCTTTAATATGAAACTTCTATCTAATTGTGATTTCTTTATCTCACAGGCCTTTGAACTACTTTTATGTTGAAGGCGTGACCATGCAGAGAACATGGGTTTTGTTGTTGTTGTTGTTGTTCAAAAAATATTCCCTATCAATTGTACAATTTCTGAGAATTCCATGGAATGTAAATGTGCCCCAATTAGATTTAGTTAATGATGCAAATTTTTTAAATTTCATCTTAAAATATTTCTTAATGGTCTAATACTTACTAGTGTTTAATAAAACTGATTAATATACACTAATACTAGTGTTTAATAAAACTGATTCTTGCATGTCAGAAACATTGCTCTTGTAAGTTTTCTTTATCAATATTTTGTTGAAATGAGAGACATTTGGTAGAGAAATGATCTTAACATTTTGTTTAATCTTAATGAAGGTACACGTGTGCTTTTTTGCTTTCAGGGATAAAAAATCAATGAAGTATTTGTTTTAAAACAAAGGAGTAGGAATATAATGAGGCAGACAATACAGTTTCCACCATACGAAGGACTTTCTGTGCCAATTCCGACAAGTGCCATTGGACTTTCTGTGCTAATGCTAACTCTTGTCACTTGCTTGGAAAATCAAAGTACATGTTTGGGGAGGGAGTGGACAACTTCATCAATGAATACCAAGTTAAAATACTGTGACTTCTTGAGATTAATTTGCAGTTCATCAAAGAGCCAGATTAAGGAAGCAATTTGTGATTTTCAGATTTCCTTCTGAAATATTACTACCATTTCCCTCCACTAAAGTCGTCCTCTGATGTATGGAAGCGCCCTGCACTTTTGAAGGCTGTGTCAGCAAACTCAGGCTGCAGCTCCTGTGCAGGCGAGGCTTAGAGTTAGGGCTAGGGACTCTCAATTAAGATAGATATGGATATATACATCAGAAAGAGAACTGAGCTCGTCGGAACGTTTAACGACGTTTAAGAAGGCTCAAAATCGAGTTGGCAGCAGGGAAAACCTATCAGAAAGGTTATGATGCGCTTGGGTGTAGGAAGTGCCAATACTCATGAAATCACTGATCTTGGGAGACTTACTAACATACAAAGGCTAGCAAAGCTCGGCTTCCTCATGATAGCGATAGGGATGCGCCGCGGACCCATCGTAATTTTGGAGCTCGTTGGAAGTTAGTGAATGAGGACGTAGTTCCATGATGAGCTGCTATGGTAGAAAATGTTCATTTTTTTCAAGTTTCCGGTAAGGATTGTCCCAGCTCTTCATTTGTTAAAAAGGGAGGGGTTAGGTATGGAATGTTAAGTAGTAACAGGCTGCAGATGCGTAATGAATAAAGTCAGAGTCAGGAAGACTTGAATTCAAATTCCCCCATCGGTCTTCAGTGACCCCACTTAAGTCACCCCATCTCAGTCAACTCTTCAGTTCTTTCCCCCGTCACGTTACCGGCAGGTTGCGACCTCTCTCTGTGAAAGGAGTTCCCCGTGTGGACGAAACTATATTCCAGTAACTCCCTGACACAAGCCTGTTTATAATTGTAAATCTGGGTCCAGATTCGCGGAGATGGAGCACTTCTCCTCCAAAGTGCAGCAGCCGACAAAAGACTCTTGTTCCTTTTGCTTTTTATATTTTATCATACAGAAAGCCAGGACTTGAGACGCTGAGGTGGGTCTTTGGACACACGAGAGAGGGGTAGAAATGTTGGTGGGGGTCTCTTCCTTTCCGTAATCTTATCCCTGGAACTAGGGATCGCAGCCCAGAGTTCATCCACAGCTAAGCCTAGGTCTCTGCGTTCTCGCGCAGGCACCCTCCCCCAAGCTTCTCAGTTACCCGGCAACGGGACCTTACTCCTGGAGCCAAGAGGATTACACAGTACGCCGAACGACTCGGCTAGGTTAGGCTAGACTGGGCTCTGGGCTAGCGTCCCGAGTTAGAGTTCGAAACCAGCTTGGCCCTGCACCTGTCCGAACCCCTCAGGGAGCGTGCGCGGGCACTCCAAACTGTTGGAAAGCGCAAAGCGCGTCGGGGCCGTGCGCTCCCAGTGCGGCGGCAGAGGCGAGGAGGAGCTCAGGGATTCAGAGCTACCTGGAGCTACTCTAGCTCTCTAGTCCCTAAGCCCCTGCAAGGCGTCGCTGCCTCCTCCCTTCCACGTCGCCCGGAACGCGTGAGGAGGGGACCCGCACACCATGCAGGTGAGTTGCTGGGAGCGGACAAGGAAGCGGGGACTCTAGAGAGGGAGTTTCTTGTTCTTTGCGAGGAGTGGTGGAGGGCGGAGAGGGGCGCACAAGTAAATTGCCCCTCTTCTGGAGTCTGTCACGGACCCCAAAAAGAGAAATTCCAGTTATAGGAAGGGGCCTGGGATTTGGTATCAGAGCTCCCCAACTAAATTTACTGTGTGGCCCCGGGCAAGTCACTTAGCTTCTCTGGGCCTCGGTTTTCTCATCTATAAAATGGAGTTGCACTTAAATGGCGTCTGAGACCCCTTTTAGCTTTAAAGAGCCTTTGTGCTTTTCGAGGATTGCTGTACTCGTCTAGCAAAGAGACAGTGTATACTACCAGCACCAAGTGCATCCCAGCCTTTCTTGTTAAATGGAGTACTTCCCTTGAGTCGTTCGTTAATCATTCACATGTCAGGAGAAACTTTATAAAGCGCCTTCCTCACAGCAATCCTTTGAAAGCATCAGAGCAAGATCATTGCCTCTCGCCCATCCCCGTTTACTTGTGGCTAAGCGGAGTTTCTCTAGGTGAGGCTGAGTGAAACCGACTAGTATATGCTGGGGTCACATGGATACAAAGAAGGTGTGGGAGGCTGCGTGGGGACTTTATTGCCTGGCTTCAAACCCCAAGAAAAATCTTGTTCCGGGAGCAGAAGTTTCTTAGCTCTGAATTAGCCTGACCCAAGATTTTCTAGGTACTGTATACTTCCAAGGATCGATTTTCCCTAGAGCAAAATTTCCATTTTCTAACATCTGATCAGCAAAGAATAAGAGTCCTTAACTAGATAATTTATAAAGTCCTTTATAACTCTTAATCCCTGGTAATGGTTTTATTTACATAGATATCTAAAATGGCCAAGCTTCTTCACCTCACAACTTAATTGTTAGGAAAAATAAGTTACAAACAGTAATTTTAAAATTGTGCTGGTTCTGTGTTCCTGGAACCGAAAAAGGGAGAATAAATCGAGTGAAAGTTTAGGATTGAAATATGCTACCACTCACTAGTTTGTGAAGAAAGCGCTTGATAAACCTAAAGGGACTATTAGGTGCCAAACTTTGTTTGCTCATCTCTTTTCAACTAGCAAAAAGATTAAATCCTATTTTGTGGAAAATAAAATGTAGAGTTAAAAGGGACCTTGGACGTCATCTGGCGCAGGTTCATTTTACAGGTGAGGAAACTGAGGCCCACATGGCTTAAGTGACTTGATAGGTAGTGAATAGGGGTATTAGGATTCTAGTCCTCTCACTCTATCCAGTTCTCTGGCTTGTACTCAGGATTTTATCAGCCAAGAACGGACTGTGCCTTTTATTTGCTTTTAAGTGCTAAGCAGTATAGATGAATAATGAGGAAGAAATGTGAGCCACTCTTTGGAATGGAATGTTAAAGGGGTTTAGGTAGAATTAGGCAAAAGGACAAAATATGTGATATAAGAATAGCTATTTGAGACTTTTAAAAAGTACTGCTAAAGACACTTTTATTATTTTAGATTCATTAAGATTTAGTTATTTATATGTAATTTATATTTTAGTCATTATATGTAATGTGAAACATCTGTTATCTCCTCTCCCCTCTTTACTACAGAATACATAGTAAAAAAGCAAACTGGAGCAGCCAGCTAAGGATGGCTTATTTGCTTTCCTTGAATTTTATGAATTTTCCAAAGTCTTCTGTTTGAGCATTGCTTACAGGTTTAGTTTTGATCTTTACTATTTCATTCCAAAATACTTCCCTCCCATGCCTCACCTCACCCTCAAGCTGATATGCTTATTTAAAATATGTGAGTTGTTGGAGAATTCAAAGCATGTAGAAACTAATCTTAATAAGTGTGCCTAGAGGTTCTGTATAATTGAATTCAAAACTAGTCATCTTAGGACCTACAAATATGTGGATTTTGCATTGTTATGAAAGTAGTAAAGTTTGGTTTTGTCACTTGTGAAAGTAAGTCTGACTTGGAGGCCCCTACAAATATATCTTTAGTTAAAATGCCACTTTGGAGGCATATTATTGTTTAAAATTTTTAATTGATATCTTTCATTTATACATTGCCTACATTTTTCCCTGTTAGCTCTGCTCTGAGAGAGTTATGGGTGGTTATTTTTTAGTGGTTTTTTTTTTTAAGAGAAAGAAAAAAACTCAGCAAAACCAATCAATACATCAAACAAACCAAAACAAAACCCTGTCATTATATGTAATGTGAAATATCTTTTATCTCCCCCAAGGAGAGAGAGAGAGAGAGAGAGAGAGAGAGAGAGAGAGAGAGTGGGCGGGGGGTGAATGGGGAAGTGGATCTTGTCATATTGATCCTTTGGGACCAAAATTATTTCTTATAATGTTGGAACATTAATTATTGTTTTGTAGTGGTTCTTTCTATTTACATTATTGTAATCGTTGTGGGTGCTGTTTTCTTGGTTCTGCATACTTCACTTTGCATTTTACAAGTTTTTCAATGCTTCTCTGTGTTCATCAAGCTCATTCTTTTTTCCAGCACTGCTATAATCCATTATATTCATTACCACAATTTGTTTAGATATTATCTAATCAATGGACACCAATTTTGTTACCACACACTCAAAAAAGTGTTTCCATAAATATTTTGGCCTTACAGAGTCTTTTTAAAATCATTTTATAGATCTTTTTTAAATCATTGAGCTTCTTTATAAATAGGAGTGGAATATCTAGCTGAAAGGGTATGGACATTTTAGCCACTTTATTTACATAGGTCAAAATTGTTTTCCAGAATGAATCTACCAATTCACACTCCACCAACAATGCATGAGTGAATATCTCTTTTCGCAGTTCCTCCAATGACTTTTCCAACCACTTACCATCTTTGTAAATTTGCTGGGTTATGAGATAAAACCCTAGAAGCACATTTAAGTGATAATTAACTCCAGATTGGCAACTAGAAAATTAACTATATATTGTTTTAGTTTATGTAGCTCTGAGGAATTTGAGACAGCAGATTTGTAGATGCTACAAAGGTGGGACAGATAAGTAGTATGCTGAAAGTCAGTAAGAATTCAGAAATATCTCAATAGGCCTAAAATAATGGACAAAATCTGGCAAAATGAAATTTAGTTGGAATAAAAAAAAGATTATATTTGAGCTTTTAAGAAAGTTGACAATTGTAGGATTGGAGAAATGTGTATAGGCAGCAACTCATAAAAAAAAGATAGTGGGCCTGTAGTAGATTTCAAGTCCAGTTTAAGGCAACACTGACATAGCCACAAAAATTAATGCAATCTTAGATTAAGTTAATAGAGAGTCAATAAGAATAAGAGAGATCATTTCCTCTACTTTGGGAAGACCACATCTAGATTATTATGTTCCCATCAATTCAACCGACATTCAATATCTACCATGTGCAAGTCATTGTACTAGATGCTAGAGATAGACAGTTGAAACAAGTCCTTACTCTCAGGGAGCTTACATTCTTTTGTTAGGGAATACAACATGTACTCAAATAAATACAAAGGAACGTAAAACAACCTCAAGAGAAAATGAGTGCTAATAACAGATCAGGTAATAGGAAAGTAGACATATTCAATTGGTGAATGTATAATGTTCCAGGGGAAAGTAATAAAAACAATTATGCATATACTTTAAACAATAATACTTGTTTACCCATATGATGTTGTATTGTTGGAGCTGTAAGTATTGCATTGGCACTACAGATGTGTGCCTTGCACATAATTTAATGCTTGTGAACAGTAATTACTGCATGTCTTGAGTATACTTTTGTACTATTCATTATCATAGTCATTTACTTTTGTGTTAGTGTTATGTATGTATTGTCTGTTACATGTATCTGCACACTACATTAGTCTGTTAACGAGTAGGTTTTGCTATTTATTCATGTGCTATTTGCCCTGTCATTTTGCTATTTCTTCAGCAACTTATGTTGCTGTTTCTACCCATTTATTTTGTAGGGCTCCATTATTGTTTTACTTTTTGTTTTCTGTTATGCATATTTGCTCGTTCTCAGTGGTTATGCCTGTCTTATTGTTACCTATGCATTTTTAGGACCTGCATGTAACTTAAACATGTAGTTACTGAATTAGACTGTCAGGTGAGGTTTTATACCAGAGATGTCAAACATATGGCCCACAACACTCTTGAGTACTGCCCAAACCAGATTAAAATGTAATTGGGAAACAGTTAACAAAAGAAATAAAAAATACAGTAAAGCAGAGCTAATATTACATTTTAAGACTTAAGTCAATATTGCAACCCATAAAGATTCTTATGTACGGTTTGGTGACCCCCCCCATTTCTATTTTAATTTGACACCACTGCTTTAAACCAACGTGCTGAGATAAATAGCTATATATCTATCTAATAATATTGCTGTGAAGATTACCTGGAATACTGGGCTAATGATTCTTGTACTTTTAAATGTGGATTTTTTTTGGTTGATGCTGTGATATGTAAACCTAATAGTGATTTTCATCTGATTTTGAAAGGGATTAAAACATTCCAAACCCTAGGGAGGGAGGGAGCAAGGTTTTGGGGAGATGGATTATTCCTTTGCAGGCATGAAAAGAAGGTTCTTAGATCCTAGTTCTGTATTTTTGGGAAACATAGTCTCAAACAGATTTGATAGCCTCAGACAGCATTGATTCTTTCTATTCTGGGAGAGACAGAGACCCTTGAGGGTTGGGACATTTTTGCATGCAATTGAAGAGAGGGAGATTTTAAAGTAGAGTGAAAAGTTAGCCATGCCTGCTGCTGAACATGACTGGTTTGACTGTGGATGCTGATGGCCTTTGTCCACTTCGACAGATGTGACCAGAGTGTGGTATGTTTCTGAACAGTGATGAAATTACTCCTAAGCAAGAATTCGCGTGAATGGTGAAGTGCCTTCCTCCTGCACTTCTATTTGAAAGGATACATTTCCTATCCAGAGTTTTCTGTTCTTTAAAGTTGTTTACTTTCTATTTGAATTAACAATAGATCTGGCTAGTTTGAGATAAAGGACTGTATCAATAATGAGATATTCACAACACCCATGATGGTTATGAATATGTTGGTGTAGTTTTGGATCACAAAATATAGCAAACTCTCCACATGGAAGGCAGAACCAAGGTCTTTATTCAGAAACCATAACACTGAGTCCC
>CM053601.1:101955982-101988110 GCA_028646575.1 Pseudocheirus occidentalis | reverse complement strand
TTTCCTAGACTTTGTCTGGGCTCGTATTTTCTGGGTGTTTAGGGTGGCGGTGTGGGAGCTGCGGGACCTTGCTGCTTCTACGCCGCCATCTTGGCTCCGCCCCCTAGTGGATGTCTTTTAAGCATAAGTAGATGACCCTTTAGGTGCAGCTAGGTGATACAGTGTATAGAGCACTCGACCTGGAATCAGGAAGACCTGAGTTGAAATCCGGACAAGTCACTTGGTAACCCTGTTTGCCTCAGTTGTCTCATCTGTAAAATGAGCTGGAGAAGGGAATGGCCAAACACTCCAATATCTTTACCAAGAAAACCCCAAAACAGATCATAAAGAGTCAGATATGACTGAAAATGACTAAACAACAAGATGACCTCTTTTTACTGATTTGTAGAAGGGATTTCTTGTTCAAATGTGAATTGAATTGGATTTGATCAATAATGTGACTCTTTTTCCTTGTTCTGGACACAATGCAGTTTAGATTTTAATTAATATTTTTTGACTGCCAAGTCGAGCTTGTGATCCAATTATAACCTTCAGATAGCATTTACAAACTGTTGTGGAGCCACGCTTCCCCTCTCCTATTCTGAGTTAATTATTTGCGTCTAATATAGATAGCGCTTTGTGTCTGTCACTGTTAAATGTCATATTAGTAGATTGGGCTACTGTTTTTCCCTCTTATAGATCTTTGGATTCTTACCACAGATCATATAGTATGATAAGTATCCTTCCCTGCTTCATGTCCTCTGGAACTGTGACAAGAATTGCATGTTTTTATTTTTAAAAAATTTTAAAAGCAAAGAATCCAGGTCTAATGCCACTGTCCCTCCACTGGAGGTCTCCTTCTAGCTTATGTTGAATTGTTAATGACTGTTCTCCCAGGATTCTTTCAGTTCTGAATCTACCTAGTGGTACTATAATATAGTCCCCATTGCTCCATCTTCTTTACATGGTTTATTGAGAGACTTTGTAAAATAATTTGCTGAAATATAGGTATAGTGTGTTTGTGGCCTTCTAATCTATCAGTCTGGTTACCTTGTCAAAAAATGGAAATGAGGTTAGTTTGGCATGACTAGATCTTGATAAATATGCTGAAATTTAGTCATCATTGCTTCTTTTTTTAAATGCTTACATACCATCCATTTAATACTGCTGTCTACTGTTTCACAGCTAATGATTTGCACTCTACCTCTTTTTGGAAATTGGGGCAATAATTGCCTTTATCCAATCCTGTGCGCACCTCCCTTTCTCCACCTCCACACAAGTTTTTTTTACACATAATTTATAGCTGAGCAGTCACACTTGTTAATTCTTTTAGTATCCTGGAATACAGTATGCTTAGTCTGGGGTTGGTAACTTAAATTTATTGATGGACACTTCGGTGTTCTCTATTACTATATCCTCAGTTACTTCAGGTTTTAACTGAGTTATATGTTTTTTTCCTACTTCCCCAGTCCCAAGATCATTCTCTTTGGAAAGAAAAACAGAAGTTAAATAAGAGATGATTTGTTGAACATTCTGATTTATATCATTTGTTATCATCATCCCCTCTGCTCTTGTCAGTGGTCCTGCGTTCTTTGTTCTTTTTGCTCCAATGTAGCTTTAAAAAAAGAAGACCCTTTTGTTGTCTTCAGCATTTATGGCCAGCTTCAACTGATGCTTGGTTTTAGTGCTTTGTATCAGGCTTTTTGGTCTCTTTTTTAAAAATAAATTTTAATGGATATCTTTTGGTTTTGCATCACTTAAAATTACTTCTGTGTTATTTTTTGTTGTGTCTTCCTGCCTCCCAGTAAGTTCTTTTATAAAAAATTATTTTTTTACAAAAGGAGGGAAAAGAAGGAATCCACTCAATTGAAAAAAATCTGACAGTATATACAGTGCTTCACAGTTGTGGACCCCCACCTTAATTTTTTTCTTACTTTCCTTTTCTTTAGTACTGTTAGTTTGGACACAGTTTAGAATTTGATTAAGTTAGAAAATTTTGATTACGTAATATATTCTTTGAATGTTATTTGTTCTGTCTCCCTATCAAGATTATTATTTTCTCAAGCACCAGAACCATGTTATATTTAATTTCTCTTTGTACTTGATTCTTCTTCTCATACTCCTTTTACTCCCAGAAACTTGTGTCCCCCAAGAAGATGCTGCATCTTTGTCCACTGTTTTCAGTACTGAGTACACTTTCCCCCAAGAACTGCTTCAACTCCCCACTCCCAACCCACACACACTGGGCCTAGAGGAAGAATAGGCATAGTTCTGGTTTTCAACTGCCATTTTCAGCTATTGACTCTACCACCATCACTCTACAGCCTCTCCTTCTTTGAGGTTTAATCTTTCCTATATCATACTACTAGATTCTTGTAACTGTCTACCAGTCCCTGAAGGCATTCTCTTACCCTTTTCTTTTTTAAAAGTAAGCTTTTATTGATATTTTCTAGTTCTTACATCACTGTGGTTATGCCAAGTGTCTCTCTCCTTCCCCTTACCAGAGTGCCATTTCTTATGACAAGTAGTTTTTTTTTTTAAGAGGAAAGAAAGCTCTGCTGATTGATACATTGAAAAAGTACAAAAACGTGCAGTGTGTAATGCCTTTGAACCTCCACCCTCTATAAAGCGGTAGATTGGAGGTGTCTTCTCAGATTTTTTTAGACAAGCCCTGCTTAATTTTTATAATTTTGTTACATTTAGATTTTTTAGTGTGTAATTTATTCCATTTACGTTGTTGTGAACAATGTTTTAAAGTTACTGTGTATATTATTTTCTTGGCTCTATTTACTTCCCTCCATCAGTTCATGTAGATCTTTTCCATGCTTCTGTATATTCATCACACACTTAATTTTTATAGCACAGTAATATCCTATTACATTCACATACCACCGTTTGTTTAGTCATTTCCCCATTGGTGGGCATCTACTTTGTTTCTAATTCTTGGATATGAGAAGCACTACTATAATTTGGAATATATGGAGACTTTCTTCCTATTGATGGCTTCCTTGGGGTATAAGCCCTATAGTGAAGTCTCTGGTTCAAAGGGTGTGGACATCATAGTCACTTTATTTCCATAATTCCAAACTGCTTTCCAAAATGTATTAGTGTGCCTAACTTTCTAACCCTTCAGCATTGACTGCTGCCATTTTTTTGTTTTCTTTTGCCAATTTGCAGGGTGTGAGATGAAACTTCAAGCTTGTTTGATTTACATTTCTCTTATTATTAGTGATTTGGAGTATTCTTTCATGTGGTTCTACTTTTTTTTTCCAAAAAATGTTACATATTTTGTTATTCTGAATTTGAAAAACACCAAAAACTTGAACTTTTCACGTAAAAAAAGAGAAATGAGAAAGAGGATTGCACATGACACTGCATTTCTCCATCATATATACTTTGTGCCTTTAAAAATATATATATAAAATAAATTGAGCACTTCGGTTCAGTACTGTTCCATCTGTCTGTATTTCCCATATCACCTTCTGGACAAATCCACCTAATGTCAGTTAGCCATCTCAAACTCAATATATTCAACATGGAAGCCATTCTTTTCCTCCCTAAACCTATTCCTCCTCCTCTAAACTTTGTTGTTTCTCTTGAAGACATTATCTTTGCAATTACTCAAGTTTGCAGATTTGGTATCACTTTCAATTATTCATTCTTGCTTGTCCCTAATAGCTTCATTTAAAATAATTTCCATGGTTGTCTACTGCAAATGAATATGATGGAGCTTGAGTTTGAGGGCCTGAGAGGAGTTGAAAAGTTTTGAAATGTCTTATGTAAAGAATACAGTAGGAGATGACTAATAAAAGTACTACTGTACCTTTTTGAGGGCCAACCTGCGGTTAGATGGTATTTATTTCTACTAGACAGAGTTCACTCAGGTTACTACTTCTCAAGCAGCATTCAGTATAGCCTGAATCCAACAGGAATAAAGACAGCAGAAGATCAGGATTTCCCTAGGCTGGAAATGAACAGGGCTAGAATGATGGCACATTAAAGAGATTCATGGATGGTGTTTAGTATATACACTAAACATTGATATATCTAACATACATACTCTTCAGGTACTCATCAATATAAATCATAGCCTAATTATTGTTGCAAAATAAAGGAATTATATTTAAGATTTTTGCTTATTGCTCACTTGATAGACGACTACAAGACTTAATAAATAATCGAGAACGTGAGCTAGTCAGTCTCCAGCACCAGCTTGATGCAACCCAAATAGAACTTGCTGAAGTAGGAAGAGCAAAGGAAATAGCTCTTAAGGAAAATAGAAGATTACAAGATGATTTGGCAACAATGACAAGAGAAAACCAGGTATGACAGTGCTTCACAATAAATTTAGGTTTTAACTTCTCATAAAATTTAATAGTTTTACAAAAACCAAGATTTTAAAACATAGGATAAACTAAGTCTTACATCCTTACATTTAATAATAATTTTCATTTTTTATAATGTTAATTTTTAAGACAATAGAATCTGTGCTTTAGATTTATTGCTGTAGCACACTACTGTGGTTCAGAGAGCTCGCTGTTATGTTGTAGAAGTAGTTGTCTAACTCTGTTGGGCTGTATGCCCAGGAATCCTAATGTAGAAAGCATGATGGTCCCTGCATTAGAAATAGCCAGGTGTATAAAGGCTACATTACCCGTGGTAAGTTTTCTTATATAGAAAAGTCAGATTTTATTCTTAAGTTATATATACAAGAATTCTTTTATACATGTCAAACGTATAATGTCAAAACTTAGATAATTAAAAGTTAATTATTCTGCAAAGCTGAAGTAGTGAGGAATAGAAATTTAATAGATTAGTCTGGCAAATATGCCACTTGATAAAGTATTGCACATTGAATAATATTAATTATTGCTCACATCTGTATAGTACCATATGGTTTGAAAAGTGCTTTCTTCATTTCAGTTGCTTGAAGTAGATAATAAAGCACCATTTTATATTTCAGATGTGAAAACTGAGACACAGATTTTTTTTTTTTAAGTGCCTTGGGAGGGAGCCATTTCTACAATTCCTACTACATGCCAGGCACTGGGATAAGCACTTTTTACAAATATTGTCTCATTTAATCCCCCCAACAATTCTGGGAGCTAGGTGCTCTTATTATGCTCGTTTTTGAGTTGAGAAAAGTGAGTTGCCCAGGGTCACATACCCAGCATCTGAGACCAGTTTGAACTTAGATTTTCCTGACTTTAGACCAAACTTCTTATCTACTGTGCCCATCAGTTGTTTCTTATCCCCAGTCACACAGTTAGTAAATATCCAGATGAAAACATAAGCTCAGGTCCTCTAAATCAGTATACTATTCTCCTTCCATTAAACCATAGTTAATACTGAACTTGAAGGGTTCATAAAATAGTATAGACTATAGATTTTTAATCATTTTATCTTTTATTTGATTAATATTCATCATTGTCCAGCTTAATATTATAAGTACGCTTTAGATGTTTAACAATAGATATTTTTATTACATTTTTTTAAACCAAGAATTAATCAGGTAATACATATGAAATTAGCCATTGGGAATTAATTAGCCCACTCCTTCCTTTTCCTTCAAATCACAAAAGCTATAAAAATGCAAAACTTTTCAGTGTTCTTATCCTTTTATTACTTTAATGTTTTCAATTTGAAAGGCTGTTTCATTAGAATTGGAACAGGCAGTTCACGAAAAAGAAGAAATGAAGAACAGAGTTCATAATTATATAACAGAAGTTTCCAGATGTGAAAGCCTCATGGCAGCTAAGGTGAGGTTATTTGTTTTTATTTGCTTCTCCTGTCTGCCCTATTAGATTTTACCATTTTTATCAGTATTTACTGTACTCTGTTCTTTTTTTACCTTCCCAAGACTCGCATATAGTACTTTGTATAAAAAACATACTCAAATAATTTTCTTTTTCTTATATGAATCTGTGTATTTCCATTTCAAACTGCTTTTTAAAAAAGCATACAATGTTCTGTGCGTTTCAGAACATTCTGTTTTTTTCCTTTACATCTCAGCTTACAATTGTTATAGAGTTACTGTATCTTTTTTAGGGATCTCTAGATTTGCAATTATTTTTTATGCTGGTTGGTATTTTCTTTGTTTTACTTCTCTCTCCAGCTTTAGTTCTTGAATAGCTTTGTGCTATGACCAAACTGCCCCCTCCCCAAACACACACACCCACACTCTCTCTCTCCTTCTCTCCCTCTCTGTCTCTCTCTGTCTCTCTCTCTCTCTCTCTTTCTCTTTCTCTCTGCTTTTAAATGGGGTGTTTGAGTTTTACCTGTGGCCACCTGAGTTCTTGCTGAGCAACTCCTGCTGGGATTTCCCTCCCTCTATCTCTGAGATTCATAAAGAGACTTGTTCTTTGGGGTCTCAGGACAGTGACAAGGTATCTCAAAGCTTTGGGATACCCAGGTCTAAGGTTGACTTCCATACCTTCTTCCTCAGTGGTTTATATAACCCTGAGACTTTCTGAAGGGTCTGAAGGGACTCCTGCTCTGTTCAGCTAGCCTGCAGCCTCCATGTATCTCTAGCTCTTCTCAGGTAGAGCAGGGATATGATGGAAATGTTTAGCTGTGCTGACACTGGCATTATGGGGATCCCTTTTCCTGTAGACTAACTTTTTATACAGTTCTAGGGTAGGAAAAAGTAATTTAATATAGTTTTCCATTTGATTTCTTGATCATCATTTACTTTGATTCATCTTTTAAGTTTTTGCTAGAGTAGGTAGTGAGAAAGTAGGGCACCCACCTGACCTGGAAGCTACTGTTTTTGTTTTTAATATTTATTTGTTTTTATCAAAGTTCTCCTTACCCTTCCACCCCCCAGCTGAGAATACAGGGAAAACAAAACCCCTTCTAGACATGTGTAGTCAGTCAAAACAAATGTCCACATTGTCCGTGTCCAAAAAAATTTATCTACTTCTGCATTCTGAGTCCTTTACCTATCTCTCAGGATGTGGATAGCAGGTTTCATCATTAGTTCTTTGGAGTCCTGGTTGGTCATTACACTGATAAGAGTTCAGCACAGTAGTCTTCCATCACATTTATATACCATAACTTGTGTATCTGTTCCCCAATTTATGGGCACCTCCTTAGATTCTTTGCTACCTCAGAGAGATCAATTAATATATTTTACATTCTTAGTTATAGTTTATTTTGCTTTGGAACTAATTGCTCCTTTAATTTTTCCCGTGCTCATTCCCTCTTGTTTCCCTATTGAGTGAAATGTCTCTGAACCCAAAAGAGTGTGTGTGTGTGTGTGTGTGTGTGTGTGTGTGTGTGTGTGTGTGTGTGTGCGCGTGCATGCATGCATGTGTGAATGCACATGTGCATATGTGTGTATGTGTGTTCTTTCCTTAGGAATTCAAATGAGAGTGAGGTTGAAGTGTTAGCCACTTTCCCAACCCATTCCTCCTTATTTACATAAGTATCCACCTGTGAACCCTGATTAGGGGAGATCATTTTCCCTAGCCTTCCCTCATAGTGTATTCCTCTTCCCTTTTCTTAAGATCATCAAGAAATTATAGAACTACTCCAAGGTATTGTTTAATTGAATTCTGTCAGTGACCTCTGATGATAGTTTCAGAGGGGCCACATGTTTCATCTCCCCATATTTGAATGTAGTCAGTTTATCCTTGTTTAGTCCTTTATCACTGTTCATTCATGTTTAATTTTTTATGTTGCTCTTTACCCCTGTATTTGAACTTCATAGTTTCTCCAAAGTTCTGGTCTTTTTATCAAGAATGCTTGGAAGTCCTCTATTTCATTAAAGGTCCATTTTTATCCTGGAGCATTATACTCAGTTTTTCTGGGTAAGTTATTCTTGACTATAAGCTCATGCTCTTTGCCTTTTGGAATATCATATTCCAAGTTCCCAGCTTCTTTATAGTGGTGGCTGCTAAATGAGATCATGAACTGTGACTTCTCTATACCTGAACTCTTTCTTTCTGGCTGCTTCTAGTACTTTTTCCTTTGACCTGGAAGCTCTGGATTTTGGCTATGTTGTTCTTGGGAGTTTTCATTTTGGGGTTTCTTTCAGGAAGTGACCAGTGAATTCTGTTTTCATATTGCCCTCTGTTAATAAGAGAAGAGCTTCCTTTTAATATATCTGAAAAGAAGATGTTTAGCCTCCTTTTTTGGTCATGGTGTTCAAATAATTCAGTGATTCTTAAATTTTTTCTCCTAAATCTGTTTATCAGGTAAGTTGTTTTTGTTATAAGATACTGTACATTTTCTTCTTTTTTTTCTTCCAATCTCATGGCTTTGTTTTAATATTTCTAGTTGCCCCTTGGAGGCATAGGCTTCCATTTGATGCATCTTAATTTTTAGGGAGTTTGCTGCTTGAGTAAGCTTTTATACCTCTTGTGCCAAGCTTTTAATTCCTCTTCCAATTCTTTTTTTCATAGCTCTCATTTCTTTTCCAATATTTTCCTAAGTGGCCTTATTCTATTTATAAAAGCATTTTTTTTTAACTCTTTACCTCTTCTAGGAATTCCATTTGAGTATGTCTCCTAGCCATGCTTATAGATAGACTGGAGTCATTCTCTTCTGAATTTGTGTTTTGAGTATCTCTGCCAATAGCTCATCTGCTGGGGTCTTTTTATTGTTTGTGCATTCTTCCAGCCTACTTCCTGACTTTGGACTTGATGTTCAAGTTGGGCTCTGCCACACTTCTAGATGGAAGGAAGGTCCTGGGATATAGATTGTTGTGTTATTCCAGAATCTCTTCAACAGACCAGGGACTGGCAAGCTTAAGTTGCTCCCAAAGTGGTCTGATATAGGGCAAAGTGTGATTGTTGCTTTAATGATCTAAGCTCTTTGAGTTCCTGACCTGGGTTGGGGTCTATGTAAAGTAGACTTTTGCTGGCCTTTGTGCTTATGCGCCAGGTAGAAAGCTCTGTTGGTTCAGAGTGATAGAATTTTCGACTCCTCTTTGGTCTGGGATTTCTGCTTTGGTTATTTCTCTGTAGACTGCACTAGGTGCTAGGAATGAGACACTGCTCTGTGCCTATGATCTGAACCATACTGCCACTGCTGTTATCACTGGCTTTTGAACTTCTCTGTGCGCTGCTCCAGGCCTTCCCACCTGGGTATAACACCCCCTTGCAAAGGTACCTTTTTCAGTTGGCTGTGAGTATCTTATCAGAAACTAGACAGTGGGCAAAAAAGCTGTCAGTTCACACCTGCCTCTGTCATGGGGCTGCAGCATGAGTCTGCAGTGTCCTCTTATCCTGGTACAGTATAGTCATATTATCATTTTTAAAAGTAGTCAATAAAAAAAAAACAGCATTCAAAATAAGAGGTAAAACCTTGTTTAAAATGCCAGATTAGAACCAAATGAATTATCAAGCAAAAATTTTTCTTTTCTGTCCCCTTCCAGATAGTCTTCTTGAAGTTCTACCTCTTCCTTCTTACTTTCCTTCTCTTTTCTCCCTCTCAGTCCATGGAGGAGTAAAGTAGTCCCCAATTTGAAAGCCATCTATTAACTGATACTTGCATTTGCTAGCTTGTAGAGTGCTTTTTATTTTAAAATACATTTTTATTGATACAGTTAGGTTTTGGTATGGTACTTTTAATTACTCCCAAGTTTGTCCCTGAGCCAGAAGTCCAGTCTTTTTTAACATCGATATTTTTTCAACAATGCAGTATATCTTCAAGAAATGAAATATACTACTCTGTCTTAAAAGTTGCAGATCACCCAGAGAGCAAAAGAGAGAGAGGTATAAGGTGGGTCTAAGGAGGCTGTTACTTATTGCAAATGAAAAATTGCACAGAGGCCAAAAAAAGATCTCATAAGAGAGGTTTAAAACTAGAAAATTAGGTGACTAGTCATATAGTGAGAGTATTTAACAAACATTGATTGACCTGCTTACTCTACTGATAACCAAAAGATCTAGGTCAGGATTGGTTTTGAAGCAGATGTCTATAAACTTTAAACGTGTGTGTGTGTGTGTGTGTGTGTGTGTGTGTATACATATACATAAAGATATAGATATATGTGTGTATAGATGTAGATAACTGTATTTTAACATAATTGGTTTCACTTTTATTCTAATGTATTTTGTTTTGTATGTTTAAAAACATTGTTCTGAGAGGCATCCATAGACTTCACCAAATGGTCCATGACACAAAAAAGATTAAGAGCCCCTGACATAAAGGATGACCTGTATCATGACAGTGCATCCTTTATGGAGGACTTAGTGGAGCCCTTTAACACAAAGTCACATAAGTTGAGGATCATAGGTTGATAGACTTATACCTGTCTAAGTCACATGGTTCAAACCCTTCATTTTCCGGATGAGGAAATGGAGGTCTAGGCATGGACCAGTCGGGATCTCATTGCTGGAAAGACTACCTTCATTAATGACATAGGTGGGAGAGGTGGTTGAAGGGGGCAGTTATATTGTTGCCTTTCCAGTGTGTATCGGGTGATATAGATACATTATAGCTATCTTTTTTTAAAAATATTAAATATCACCAAAAATGATCATTGCTCATTAATATATTATTGTATTTTGACTAGGAGCAAGAAAATCAAGATTTATTAGATAAATTCCAAATGCTCCATAGTCGAGCTGAAGACTTACAGATAAAGGCCCATCATGCTGAAGGAGAAAGTAGCTCAATACGGCTTGAGCTCCTCTCAGTTGATACAGATAGGAGACATCTTCGAGAGAGAGTAGACCTTTTAGAAAAAGAAATTCAAGAGGTAATAAATTAACAGATCAATTATTCAATGTTATGTCATGGTTTAAAAATTAATTTTTAAATGTAGCACCTGCTATGCTTAAGTGAATTGGTTTTATTAAATGACTCAGTTACAGGTATCAATTTTAAAAATCTAATATTTTTGAGGCATTTTGGCATGAAATCCTGTGTTTCTTATATTTACTAGGAAATAATTTTACTTTTTAAATACAGATTTTTTTTTCTCTTGTACTGTTGTAGAACTCAGTAAGTTCTTGTAGCTTTTTTGGAGGTAATAATTTGTTGTTGTAAATGTTATTCTTTAACCTCTTATAGACATAGTTCATGCTTTGTACATTGAATATCCTCATTCAGGCAATACCACCCATTCTGAGTGGACTTGGTGTGTTCATCTCTCACCCAGTCCAGAGGTTAGAGGGATCCTGGATTCTTCTATTCATCAAACTGAATGTTTGAATATTGATGATGATGATAATGATGATGATGATGATGATAATTAGCATTTTTATATAGTGCCTACTATGTGCCAGACACTATGCTAAGTGCTTTACAAATATTATTTTGTTTGATTCTCACAAGGCGTAGGTGCTTTTGACAGTTGAGAATACTAAGGCAAACAGCAGTTAAGTGACTTGCCAAGGTTGCATAGCTTGTAATGTCCAAAGCTGGATTTGAACTCAGGTCTTTCTGACTCCACATATGGTACTATATCCACTATGAACCATAGCTGCATCTAGTTAAAAGTATAGCAATAACTATAGATGTGATGAGGATTGAATACTGTAAAATCATTTTCTATACAGCACAAAAAGATTTTAAAGATCATTTGTCCAACCCCCAGCTTTTATATCCAAAGAAACTGAAAAACAGAATAGGTAAATAAAGTTTATCTAGCAACACCAGGAATCGGGCCTGGGTCTTTGGCTTTTGTCAGAACTATTAGCCTTAGGAAGGCTCTGAGACTTTGTTGATAATATAAGCCAGGACATTCCTTATTTACATATGTTGGGCACATTTGGCATTCTTTTGATCAATAAGTGCTACACCTTCCTGATAGTCCTTGTCCAGATATATAATATCAGCAACCATTTAAACAAATGAATTTTCTTTTAGATTTTCATAATTTGAATTGTGTGAATTATTTTTGTTTAATAAGTAGCAAAGTTACACATATATAAATATGTTATCATATATGTGTGTTCATATATGCTATACATAGTACTGTGTACATATGTATCTATTTGTCTATTCTATAGTGTATATATATATATAGTATGTATATATATATACAATTACATGTATATAATTTGTATGCATGTGTTTTTAGGATTTTGTGCTTTTGCTAAGTTTTCCTAATATAGACTAGACCTAAAGAAAACAGTTCTAGATTCTCAGAATCCCAAAGTTGGAAAGGACCACAGGTCCTGAAGTTTAGATACTAATGAAAGATAAATACTATGGTGGATTAATGTAGAAATTATTTTTCTAATCTAAATAGATTTTTGTGAGTTTTCAGAAGCAAAATGTCACTGATTATCTCTGAATTTTCACCTATTGAAGAAATACAATAATATTTAATTAAAGCAGTTCTTTCATACTTTGATTTTCTCATGATCATTCCTATAATTTTTGTTTCTTTTTAAAAATATAAACAGCATTTCTGTGGCATGAGTTCTTATTATTCAGGACGTTTTTAAATGAAGAATTCAAACATTTATAATTAAAATCTCAGATATTTATTGTTAAGGTAGAGTGTTAGAATGATTGATTAATTTACTTGGCACTCAAATGTTCTACCTTTTAATTCTAATAGCCTTTTTTTAATAATTTGAAAATAAAAATTAAAAACAGCAGAAAGCCCTTCATGTAATAAATATTACAAAACATACCTGGCTTGTTTTTTTAAGTCAAGTATAATAACCAGTGCCCCAAACACTGTTTTCTGTACTCAGAATCAAACTTTTGAAATCAGTAGAATATCTGAAGCCAAAGAGAGAAGCTTTCACCAGCCAATCAAGCATTATTTCTAGTGTTAGGCAGCCACTCAAAACCTTTTCACATTACTAAAATGACCTACCTAAAGTACAAAGGCATTAGAAAACTTCGTGGGGAGTTGTAGGTACCCAGAGGGCAGGAAAAGGGAGGTGCTGAAAGAGCTTGGTGCAACCTGGTTGCACACAGTAGTTATTTCATAAATGTTTAATTAGTTCTTATGTTGTGGTATTAAAATTAGAGCATCTTTCTTGTTTACCATATTTCCATGGTATAGTAGTAGTCACAGTAATGGGAAAATTATAAAAAATAAGTGCCATATTATTAACAATAGTAGTGATAATTCACTTTGTAGTGCTTTACTACATTCAAAGGACTTTCATCACAAAATCCTTGTAAGGTAGGTAACATAAGTATCATTATCTCTCTTAAATAATAAGAGGAAACTTATCATGAGATCGTTTAAATGACTTAACCTTAGTTTGGGAGATAGTAAATATTGGAATGAGGAATTAAGCCCAGATCTTTTGTCTCCAAGTCAAATTTACTTTCTAATATAACATATTGCCTCCTTCCGTAAAACAGATTTTTGCTCTGAAGTTTCATTCTTAATTCGCCTTTGTTTTATTAAAGATTTAGCAAAAGGACATTAAAAACTTTTCAACAGAATTCAAATTGATAGATAATTGCCTTGTGCAGTGTTTAGGAATATATATTTTATGTGAAGTGACATAGACCTGCACAGAATTTCAAAGTCTTTATGTGGTTATGGATTTTGTAAGTTTTCATTTCTTTTCATTCTTTTTCATAGCACATAAATGCTCACCATGCTTATGAAACTCAAATATCCTCAATGACAAAAGCCTTGGCTAGATTGGAGGAAAAACTCAGATGTGAACATGATGAGAAAGCATCAATTTTAACTGACTTGTCATCTTTGAGAGAACTTTGCATTAAACTTGATTCAGGCAAAGAATTCATTGCTCGGCAGTTGGCCTCCAAAAACATGGAGTATGAGAGGGTAAGAAACAAAATACAGTTTTCTGAGTCATTTAATTTTAATTTTACTTTTCTCTAACTTAATCTTTTTACTTTAAAGACCATTACTTAAACTTATTTTTCCACTAATATTTGGTTGTAAATTTAAAATGAGCAAAACCCTTTAAAAATGCAATAATCTGAGGTCCTCTTCAAAGCTGTCCTTTTCGGCGGAAGGTGATTCTCCATGTATATTAGCACACCTGCCTCACTGCTGCCCATTAGATCTCTTGCTGCCCTCAGAGCCCAGTGTGTGTACTACCCCTTCTCCACAGAGCTTTTCCTGAACTCCTTTAGCCCTAGGTATTAGTACACTCTCCTTCTTGAAATACAGTTTCATTGTTTTCTTATCTTATTATCTTTTTGTTATCTTCCTAGTAAAATGTGAGCTTCTTAATGGAAAGAACTATTTCATTTTTGTCTTCATTTCCATCGGGAGTTTGCATGTCTTATTTTGGTCCAAACCTATTCATTGCTGTAGGGATGTTCTGGTAAGAAAACTCCCTCCATCAGTGCAAATTGTCAGCTCTTCAGCATCCTTTGGTCTGAAGGAGCATCAAGGGTCCTGCCTTGTCTAGATCACTCTGACAGCAGCCTTGAGCCAAGGTCATCCTGACTCCAAGTCTGTATGTCACACCAGCCTGCTTTTCGTCTTGTGTGTGGTCACTGATCAATGAATGTTCATTGAATTAAGTTTTGGGGGCTCTATTTGTGGACCAGAATAGTCACAAACACACAATATAGAATAGGAGAGTAACATTCTTATTTTTCCTCTTAAAAAGTAATACCTGTGTGACCTTGGGCAAGTCACTGAACCCCAATTGCCCTCCAAAAAAAAAAGTAATACCTGAATAGGAGAGGGAAAGTGGTTGCTGATAGAAAATTCTTTAAGATCTTTCATTACACTCACTTAACCAGAAAATGAAATTAAAAGGTTTCTTAAGGATTCTACTCAGTTGAAGTTTTAATTTAAGACCTATTGCTTGCCATGGGTTGCATTTTTAATTGAACTTCATGTGGCAATGTCTCTGTTTTCATATCTTAGGAAAGTAGGTCATCAGCTTTGGTTCACAGATTCTGTTCTTGTAAGGCTGACAGCATTCAGGAATTTCATTGTTATTATTATCTTCCCATTTAATGCTCATATGTATATCTTACAAGTAAAACTACTCAAGAAATGAGATGAGTCCTATAGCCATGTGAAAGAGTTTTCAACTTGGAAGGAACCTTAGAAATATGTAAATACAACCACTTCGTTTTAGAGTTGGGGAAATAGGAAAGCAGCTAATTGGCTTTACCAAGATTATACACTAAAATGGAAGACCTTGAACTAGAACTCTAGTCTATAGAAAGTTAAGTGCTGATTATGAATTACATGGATGATTAAAATCACCACAAAATCCTGAATTTTTATTTTTCTATTACATTGACTAAATTTCCAAATAAGTATATCTGATGTTACCATATTCCCCTAATTCATATGCTTTAATAGAATATTTCTTTTTGATTATGTAGTGAACTTTTATGAACAAATATCCCATCAAAAGATAGTAATATCTTTGGGGAAACAGTAAAGCCAATTTTGCCAACTCTTTGTTTTAGCCTTTGGATGCAGCTTCCATTTAAGTGACACTTCCTTATGTCTTTAGATTTTTTTAAAATCTTGAATTTAAACACCAGAAAAGAAGGGGGAAGGAGGGATTTCCATATTATAGAGGATAACACAAAAAAGATGGTTGTCATACTGATTCTTTAGGGAAAAAAAAAAAAGCACATAATAATTCCAGGAGTTGATTTCAAACTCCTCATGCTTGTCTTTGCTTCCTTCTAAGTTTCCTTCTATTCCCTTCTGTGCGTTAAAAAAAAAAAAAAAAGTTTCAATGAGCCTTTTTTTTGGGAATCACTATTGGTAATCCTTCCCTCCCATTAAAAACTGAGAAAAAAGAAATAAAACTGTTTCATGACAAATAAGCATAATTAAGCCAAACTTATCCACACAGTTTGCATATCCAGAAATTTATACCTCTTTGTGCACCTTGAATTCCATCACCTCCCAGTCAGGATGTCGGTAACATGCTTCATCAACAGTCCTTGCTTTGATGAGAGTTCGTCAATGTTTCAAAGTTGTTTTTCTTTAGCATTGCTACCCTGGTATAAATTATTCTCCTGGTTTTGCTTACTTCACTTCCCCATGAATTCATACTTCCCAGGATTCTCTTTAGTCTGTTCCCATGGTGTAATAATATTTCGTTACATTTATATACTATAATTTGTCTGTCCATTCCTCAATTGATGGACACTCCTATAGATTCTAGTTATTTGTTTTGTTTTATTCTCCTTTAATACCACCTTCAGGATCAGGAAGTTTGTTTTACTTGAGGCTATTCCCTCAGAATTAAGCTTTCAGCTATCCCCTTTCTTATTCCTGCTTATTTTCCCTGTTTAATTTTATGTATTTCTACACCAAACTGTTTGTGTTTGAGTGTGCATGTTTATGTGTTCAACCTTTGTCCAATTCTGATAAAATAAGGCTCATATGATGCCTGCCCTTCCTAACCTTTTCCTCCATGTTTGTATATTCTTCTCATCTACCCTGGTTAGGAGAAATGGTAGGGAATATGTCTTTACCAGTAAGAGCCATAGGCAAGGATCTCTATAAATGAAAGGGATGTTCTCTGCATTACTGGATGAAAGCCTCACATTGGTATGTTTTTTAAATTAAATTAAAATTTTTTTGTTACATTTTGAGTTTCATATTGTTTCCTTCCCTCCCCACCCCACATTAGAGAAAGCCACCGTTTGACATATATTTATAAATATATGTAAAACATAATATGTGTGCATTTTATCAGTTCTTTCTCTGTAAATGGATAGGATCTTCTTTCATAGGTCCTTTGTAGTTCATTTGAGTATAGCACTCATAATAACTTGGTTATTCAAAATTATTCTTTGTACAATATTCCTGTTATTATATGTAACTATCTCTTAGTTTTGCTCACTTCACTTTTCATGCAAGTCTGTGTTTTCTTTTTTTTTTTTCTTTTTAGAGAGGGCAAGGCAGGGCAATTGGGGTTAAGTGACTTGCCCAAGGTCATGCAGCTAGTAAGTGTTAAGTGTCTGTGGTCAGATTTGAACTCAGGTCTTCCTGACTCCAGGGCTAGTGCTCTATTTACTGTTCCACCTATCTGCCACTACATTTTTCTCAAATCAGCCAGCTCATCATTTCTTACAGTGCAATATTATTCCATCACAGTCATATACCACAACTTGTCTAGCCATTCCCCAGTTGATGGGCATCCCCACAATTTCTACTTTGTTGCCACCACAAAGAGAGCAGCTATCAGTATTTTAAAACAAATAGGTTCTTTACCTTTTTCTCTGATCACCTTGGGCAACAGAACTAATAGTAGTATTGCTGGGTTAAAGGGTATATGCAGTTATGGGGCGGCTAGGTGGCATACTGAATACAGTACTGGCCCTGGAGTCAGGAGGACCTGAGTTCAAATCTGACCTCAGACACTTGACACACTTATTAGTCATGTGACCTCGGGCAAGTCACTTAACCCTAATTGCCCTCCAAAAAGTTAAAAAAAGGGGGGGAGGTATATAGAGTTTTATAATTCTTTGGGCATAATTCTATAGCCAATCTGATAGGTATGAGATGATATCTCATAGTTGTTTTAATTTGCATTTTTCTAATCAATAATTATTTCAAGCATTTTTTCACATGACTATATGTAGTTTTTATTTCTTCATTGAAAAACTGCGGGGCGGCTAGGTGGCGCAATGAATAGAGCACCGGCCCTGGAGTCAGGAGTACCTGAGTTCAAATCTGACCACAGACACTTAACACAAAAAACTAGCCATGTGACCTTGGGCAAGTCACTTAACCCCAACTGCCCTCCAAAAAGCAAAAAAAAAAAGAAAAAAAGAAAAACTGCCTGTTCTTATCCTTTGACCATTTATCAATTGGGGAATGATTCATATTCTTATAAATTTGACAAAGTTCTGTGTTTTTGAGATATGAGACTTCGGTCTGAGAAATGGTCTATAAAACTTCTCCCCAGTTTTCTGCTTTCCTTCTAATTGTGGCTACATTGGTTCTATTTGTACAAAACCTTTTTAATTAAATGTAATTGAAATTATTTCATATCTTGCAGTACTCTCTCTCTCTCTCTCTCTCTTGTTTTTATTCATAAATTCTTTTCCTGTCCATAAGTCTGGTAGGTAATGTGGTCCATGTTTTTCTTATTTTCTTTCTATTTGGTTAAAAAAATTGCTGGGAAAACTGGAAACTGGCAGAAATTGGGTATAGATCATTAGCTTATACCATTTACTAAGGTAAGGTCAAAATGGATACCACAATCTAGATATAAGAGATATAAGAAAATAAGGAAAACATGGGTAGAAAGAGAGCTGTGAAAGGGAAAAAAATGCTTGAGCACTATGTGTTGTCTTTGGAATTAACTTTTATGCTCCTTGAGGATATAAACTGGTTTTGACTCCCTGGGCAACCACTCTTATTTTCTGATCCAGTATTATGATCATAGTAGTTGCTTTATAAATGTTCGTATATATGCCTTTTATTAAATATGTTCTTCCTCCCATTCCCTGTTTTTTTACCTCACCTTATAGCTGAGGACTTTGCTTCATTGCTCACCAAGCCATTCTCCCTTCCTTTTCTCAAATCACTCAAATAGCTTCCCCTATAATCTCTTCCTTTATTAAAGTCTCAGATGAAAAGGTGACCTTTCACATGACTGGCCGTCTACATACATCCTTGATCTCATTCTTACCATTTTCTGCAACATACTGTCCTCCCTAACATCCTCACTCTTTCTCTAATTTTAAATCTCTCCCTTTCTACTAGGTCTTTTCCTGCTGCCTACAAACATGGCCTGCTGTCCCTTAAAAGCCCTCATCAGTCCCTGATAGCTAACACCTTACCTCTTTTTTCCCCTTCTCAGCTGCAGTTCTTGAGAAAGCTATCTATGCCCCTTGCCTCTACTTTTCTATTCTCAATTCTGAACTTTCAGCAACCTGGCCTCTGACTATGGTTCAGGTGAAACTGCTCTCCCCAAAGTCCCTAGTGATATATTAGTTGCCCAATCTAATTGCCTTTTTTCAACCCTCATATTTCTTGGTCTCTTTATGGCCTGACATTGTTGCTCGCCCTCTTCTTGTTTTTGTGGCCCTGTTATCTCCTAGTTCTCATACTTGTGTCTGACCTCTTCTGAGCCTTCTTTACTGGATCTTTATGGGGGTCATATCCTTTAATCATGGAGGTCTACTGAGATTTTGTCCTCTACCTCTTTCTCCTTTGATGTTATATCATTTGGTGATCGCACAAGTTTCCATTGTTTCAGTTATCATTTCTAAGCAGATGATTCCCAGGTCAATATATCCATCCCTAAACTCTCGCCTGATATCTAATCTCTCATCATCAGTTATCTTTTAGACATCTCAAATTGAATGTTCAGAGGGCATTTCAAACTCAACATATCCAAAACAGAATTCATTGTCTTTCCTATCAAATCATCTCTTCTTCATAGCTTTCATTTTACTGTCAAGGACATCACCATTCCCCCATTCAACTTATGACAATGTTAATATCATTTTCAACTCCTTGTTCACCCTACATATCCAGTCTGTTGTCATATCTTGTCATTTTTTCCTTCGAAACATTTCTCTTATATGCCTCTCTCTCTATTCACCCAGCTACCAGCAGTCCTCCCTCACTCAAATCAAAATCAACTGAAAGTCATGTCATCATCTCCCTGATGTCATGGTCCTCTTCAAGAAAGAAGGACAAACAAAATGCTGATACAGAATAGCTTTTCCACTGGGCTTCCTACCTAAGATCTTTCTCCACTACAGTCTAGTCTCCACTTAGGTATCAAGGTGATTTTTCCAGTTTTAGTTACTCCCCTCCTCTCCATAATCCACTAAGAAATTCTAGTGACTTCCTTTACTTCCAGGATCAAATATAAAATCTTTGGTTTCACATTGAAAAGGTTTTCACAGCCTGGCTCTTTCTTTCCTACTTTTGTAGTCTCTTTACATTCTATTCCCTTGTTACATACTATGATCCAGCTATGCTTTCCTACTTACAGTTCTTCACATACTATACAACACTCTTATCTCCTGACTCTACGTTTGTACTGGCTGTCTTTAGTGCCTAGAATGCTATTCCTCTTCTCTTCTGGCTCCTAGTTTCCCTAGCTTTATTCAGATCACAGCTCAATTTTCATTTCTGTTTCTAACCCCTTTAGATTACCTTTCTTTTATACTGTATCTTCTACATATATATAGGTTTTTTTTTCACATTTTCAATTTATTTATTTTTAGTTTTCAACATCCTCTTCCATAAGTTTTAAATGTTCTCCCACTCCCTCCCCTATCCCTCCCCAAAATGGCGTGCAGTCTGATATGGGCTTTATACATACATTCCTATGAAACATATTTTTGTGTTAGTCATATTGCATAGAAGAATTATAATGAATGGGAGAAACCATGAGAAAGTGAAAAAGAAAATAGTCTGCTTTGCTCTATACTCCAACTCCATAGTTCTTTCTTTGGATGTGGATGACATTTTCTATCCTGAATCCTTTGCAATTGTTTTAGGTCCTTGCATTGCTGAGAAGAGTTTAAGTCTTATCAAAATCAGTCATCACACACTGTGGCTGTTTCTGTGAACAATATTCTTCTGATTCTACTCATTTCACTCAGTATCGGTTCATATATGTATTTCCAGGATTTTCTCAAGTCCACCTCTTCATCATTTCTTATAGGACAATAGTCTTTCATAACATTCATATACCACAGCTTGTTCAGCCATTCTCCAATTGATGGGCATCCCCCCAGTTTCAATTTCTTGGCCACCACAAAAAGCTACTATAAATATTTTTGTACACATGAGTCCTTTCCCCATTTTTATGATCTCTTTGGGATACAGCCCTAGAAGTGGTATTGCTGGGTCAAAGGGTATGCATATTTTTATAGCCTTTTGGGCATAGTTCCAAATTGCTCTCCAGAACAGTTGGATCAGCTTACAGCTCCACCAACAATGCATTAGTGATCCAATTTCCCCATGTCTTCTCCAACATTTATCATTTTCCTGTTTTGTCATGGTAGTCAGTCTGATAAGTGTAATGTGGTATCTCAGAGTTGTTTCGATTTGCATCTCTCTGATCAATAGTGATTTAGAGCATTTTTTGATATGATTATAGATAGCTTTAATTCTCTGAAAACTGCCTATTCATCTCCTTTGACACTTTATGAATTGGGGAATGACTTGTATATATGTAGTTATTTGTATGTTGTCTCTTCTGCTCAAATGTGAAGTCCTTGAGGACAGGAACTACGTTTTTGCCTTTCTTTGTATCTCTGGTGTTTAGTACAGCATGTGTAAGCATTCAACAAGTGCTTGTTGACTTGACTTTTCTTTTATAAGCATGATTATATGTTTTATATAAACTAAAATATAATTTTATTAACATTTTCAAATATCTTGAGATTTGGGACCAAGGAGAATGGAATATGGTCTCTGTTATTTAAATAACACTTTAATTGTTTACTTGGTAGCAAAGACCAAAAACCAGATCACTTTAGTACTACCATTTCCATTAAAGTTGTTTTTTAAGTCTTTATAGTTAGGGCATGTATATAATAATAATACTTTATCATAATTTATATTATAAAAACTGTTTGATAATAATGGATTTTTTAGTGTATATATTGTTTTTAAACTTCTTTACATATTGAATTTATTTCCTCTGGATATCAGTCTCTTGGTTTTTACCTTCCTCTTCTGTTAAATATTTTTATCATATTTTATTCTTGCCACATAAAAGTAAAACCATTTTATAAAGACATTTTTAAGATTATATAATTTTTATATATTCACTATGCCATATTTTGAATGCAATTCTTATTTTACTTTTTTTAAATTAAGCTTTTATTTTCTCACCTTTTAAAAAAAGAAAAACAAAACCCTTGTAATATATTGATATTCAAACAAAACAAATTCCCTCATTGGCCAAATCCAAAAATGTTTATTTAGTTCTGTGTCTTGAGTATATCACTTCTCTTTTAGGAATTGGGGTACAGTGTTTCTCATCAGTCCTCAGCAAGGAAGGAAGCTTTTATTAAGCACTTTACAACGTGCCAGGCACAAATATAAGCTAAAAGAAAAACAATTCCTGTCCTCATGGAGCTTTTGTTCTGATGAGGAAAATCAACAAACAAAAACGGAGCTGAAAGTTGTTGGGAGGATAGGGAAGTATTAAGCAAGAAGCATAATTTTGAAGCCCCAAAAGGCAAGAAGGCCAGAAATGGAGTGCAGACAACACTGGCCAGGTCTCCTTCATGAGGTGGAGGCTCCAGGAGGAACTTGCCAATGGGAGAAGGGAGACAGGTCTTGTAGCTGGATATTTAGTGATAAGCAGACCCAGCAGTGGTAGGATTTTCCTGGGCAAGGAAGCCTGCGGCACTGAGGGAAATCTCAGAATGAGAGCAATAGAGGACAAGATTTTGATGTCCAGAATGTCAGTGACAGGGACTGAAGGGAAATAAAAGTAAGTCAGTAAGTGTGTCTTAAGTGGAAAGGAATCATTGTTGGTCATTGCATCGATCAAATCACTGAACCATATTTTTTAAAATTTGTAGTACAAAAAGTACTTTGTAGTACATAAGATCTTTAGCTTTGCCTAGAATGAAGCATTTGAAGGAACTCTCTGAGTATTGATATATTCAAAATATTTCACAGTTTAAAAGTCTCAGTTTATGACTGGTAAATATACTATTGTACTAAATACATATTTTTCCTTTATAGGCCTTGGAAGAAGTTGAAACCGCAAAAACAGAAGCAGAGCTGTTAAAAAAACAATTGTCTAGTGAGAGAATTACAGTTGACAACCTTGAAACATTATTGGCTACCAACAGAGACAAAGAATTTCACTCTCATATAACTTCACATGAAAAAGATTCAGAAATTCTTCAACTTAAAGACATGTTAACCCTTTCTGAGAGCAAGCTGTAAGTTTCCTAAAATAAGCAGTATATTGACAGTTGCTTTTTGGAGATCATTTATAATTTTTAAAAATTGGCATATATATACACAATAATTAAACATGAAATGCTTTGTAAATTTTCTACAATCTTATCAGGTCACAGGGAATGTTTTTGGAAAATAGTTTGTTGAAACATTTTTTAGGTTGCCTTTAGACTAAGAACTGAAAGTTCTCTTCTTGATCATTTGTGAGTTTCTGTTCTTCTTTCTCTACCACTTCCATTGTTCATACATATTTCGCTGAACATTAAATACATATCTACACAACCAAAGATTATATCTGAAGAATAAGACATGAATGTGAAATGTGGAAATTACATTCAGAAAATATGAAGATTCTTTAGACAACTCTCATTATTCTTCTGCTTGAATTGTTTTTCATTTGTGTTCAGAATTTTATTTCTAACAGCTCCTTCCATTTTCTGGGCTAACTTCCCCCTTAGCTATTTTTCCTCTAAACCACTATAAATCAACCTTTCCAGTATCTATCATTTAATGTCAGACTTTCTTCACCTCTAATGCAAGTAAAGAAGAACCCCCCTCTACTGTCCCTCCTACAAGGTTCTTATCTTTTCCACCTCAGCAAACTAGTTCTTCCCTTTTAAATTTTCCCTTATTGGTTCCTCTATCTGTTAAAGAATGAAAATTTTCATTAAATTGGTTTCAGCAAACTTTAGCTGTACTTTTTTTTTTTGGAGGGGGGTGGTACAGAGCATTATAGCAGATAGCTGAATAATTAAGGACCTTGTCACTACTCTATCCTAGGTTCATAATCCATTTGTTGAATTCTTCTGTTCCTTTTTTTTGTTTTCCAAGTACTCCAATAAAAAAAATTGCTTGTTTTTGCCTTCATTGGTCTTCACTAAGCTGCTCATAATAACACTTCCCTATCCTGGTTCTTAGGCTTATGTGCGTGAGTATATAATTTTAATACGCCATTCTGCCCCATTTTCTCTCCCTTTGCTTTTTTTTTTTTTTGCTTTTTGAAGGGCAGTTGGGGTTAAGTGAGTTGCCCAAGGTCACACAGCTAGTTTTTGTGTTAAGTGTCTGAGGCTGGATTTGAACTCAGGTCCTCCTGACTCCAGGGCCAGTGCTCTATTCACTGTGCCACCTAGCCGCCCCTTCTCCTTTGCTTTTTAATCTGTCTTGTTTATTTTGAATAAAGTATATCCATCCAGAGCCATATTTTAGTTAAAGGCCTTATCCCAGTAAGTCTCAGTGAAACTCATTAGGTCAGATTTTCTGCCTTGCTCCAAGACCCCTAGTTTGTCTTTGTTGTTACCTATACTATTTTATGTTTACATGTAACTATTTAAAGCCTTGAATTTTGATACTTATTCTCTTCTTGGATTTTTGTCTGTTCAGCTTTTGAGTGTCTCAAATGTTGGTCTTCCCCTGTAATAGCTCTTCTGTGGTATATAGTTTGGTGGATTTGGTAGGCAGTTTTCTCTTTCTTTCCTTTTGAGTTTAAAGCCTCTCAGATTTGTAAGATATCAGGCAAATACTTTCCTACTGTCTCTTGGCTAGCTTTATTTCATCCCTAATCAGGAGCTGTATTTCAAACCGTAGTACAGAAATTCAAATCCTGTTTCCATATGCCATCTTCTAAATTAGTTTTATACTTCCTATCCTTCTTTTCTCTATTCTTTGCTTTCAGTTTTTACCCCAAACTTCATAAAATTTGGCAGAGGTTCCATCTGACAGTATCATTTGCTGCCCATAGGAATATTCAGAAGTGGGTGGTCATCTTGTATTTTGACAACGTGAGAAAGATTCTCCACCATATCTTGTATATGTGCCCTAGTGAGACAAAAATTCTCTCTACTGTATCAAGTTGATACATTCCTCATTATACCTTATCAGAGTCAGAAATTACCACTATACTTCCATTCTTCATCTGCCCCTTACTGCCTGACTGATCTCCTCTCTCTTAACAGCCCTGGGTCTACTTGGTCATTCTTTGGAGGCCAAGCAGCTGCTTCCTTCTTATACTATCTAGCTTAGAAAGAACTTAAATCAACTTTCTGTCTTCAGATGTACAATATATCTTCTGTGAAACATTTTTCCATTCCAGCTGCCTAAGATAGATAGATTTTCCCCACTACCTCTTGAGATCCTTTTTCCTTCTTGTTGAAACTCCTTTTACGCTTTTCCCTTCTTAGACATGCTTCATTGCACCACAGTTTGTTCAGTAATTATTGTAGTGTAGTGGACATGCTGTGTTGGATGAAATGGTGGACCAAGAGTCCACTATGGATTTAAAGTATTCTCTGGCAATCGTTTAACCTTGGAGCTACAACTTCTACAACTGTAAAATGGGGATAATAATTTCTGCAAGAGCTATCTCATATTTCTTATAGTTTACATAATTTGTGTAAAGCACTTTACAAACTTTAGAAGACTATATAAAAAATGTAATTGTTTTTTATCACAAACACTGGAATGGAGATCAGGAGACCTTTGCTACCATCCTGAGCTCACTGCTAGCTCATTTTAAGACTATGTGCAGCTCACTTCCTTTCTCTGGGCCTCAGTTTCCTTGTCTCTCAAATTTTGGTTAAACCAGATTATCTCTCAAGTCAGTTCACCTCTGAAGTTCCATGATTCAATGAATATTCAATTGCATATTGTTTCAAGCTCTTTTAATAACATTATTAGGCTAAAGCCCTCATAATCTGTAAATCTGCTGTTACCTGATTCTGATGTAGTTTTGATCTTACAACTCTTTAGTTATACTTTACTACCCTTTGCTACTATTGAAAAATTTATCTTTTTGTACTATTATCATTTTACAATAATTGTTTACAAAGAGCACATAATTAGAAGTCCCTTCTCCCCTTGTTAAAAAAAAAAGGTGGGGAAAACAACATCATCAGACAGTATATAAGGTATGCCACCCCCAAAGACTTACTACACATTTCCACTTATATATTAAACTTAGAATGACGTGGGCAATAATGATCTCTGTGTATCTATCTATATCTGTGTTACACATATACATATTTTATACTTGTATAGATTTATGATTGTGTGTGTGTGTGTGTGTGTGTGTGTGTGTGTGTGTGTGTGTGTGTACTTTGTTCCTAGTTTTTTGCTACTACAAATATTTAGTTATCTATTGTGGTTCTTTCTGTCTGTGTTTGACCTGGGACATATACCCAGTGGCAGGATTACAGATTAAAAGGTATAAACAGATTAACGACTTGTGCAATTCTAAATTGTTTTCCAGAATAGTTGGGCTAATTCATAACTTCAGCAATAGTATATTAATATATGTACCTTTCCACAACCCCTTCAGCATTGCCCGTTTCCATCTTTTATCATCTTTACCTGTTGGTTTTCTTGTTTCATTGCCTTATAACAACAGGGGTAGATTGTTGATATCTAAAAGATGGCCCTTTGTTTTTAATTGGTGACTTGAGATGAGTAAAGGAGCTTGAATGTCCAACCTACTTTCTTCTTCCTGTTCAACTCTGGGTCCAAACTCATAATTTCTTGTCACAGATTGATGGACATACTTACTATATTCTTATCAATCTAACCGAATGTTGAATCTGGGCTATAGTCTTTTTTTTATCCATGTAGTCTTTTTTGTGTGGATACTCAAACCGTAAACTCATTTGAATGATCTGGGTGTGAAGTGAGACCTCGGAGTTATTCTGATTTGCATTTCTCTTATTTGTAATTTGCAGCATGTTTTCTGACAACTCAGTGATAATTTGAATTTTTTTTTTTTTGCAAACTCCTTATATTCTTTGAACTGTAACTTGTGAGGTCTCCATATATCTCTACATTGTCCTTTCCTGTCCCTTCTCAAAAGTCCATGTTTCTTGAAAAATTGCAGAATAAAATATTTTTCACCTTTTTTATGTGATTGCAATTTTTTTTAGAGCCGGTCACGTACAAGAGACTAATATACTAAGAACTAAAATTACCCAATTGCAATCAGACAACGAGCTTTTAAAAAGGCAACTTACAGCTGAGCAATTTGAACGGTAAGAAAAAATTTGTAGTGTAAATCAGTATACTAATTTTTTAAGTTTCAGGCAAGTGATAGTGCTATATTAACAGATGATTAGGCTATAATTGTAACATATAATACTGAGCCATAAATAGAGTTTTGTATTATAAGCACATGAAACTTAAAACGAGGCTAATCTTTACTACATAAATAATGCTTATTGTACTTTATCACTGGCTTAGTGACAAGCAGATACTATAATTAGTATTATTTATACAATTTATTATATTATATATAAATATATATTTATAAATATACTTATATTTCTAAATATATAAATATTTATTTATCATATAATTATATATAATGTAATATATTATAATATATAATAACTATATATAATTTATTATACATCTATACAATGTAACCTATTTTAAAAATTTCTACCACTTTTGTATTTGTTTCTTTTCCATATTCTATCAATAATTTAATAATCATTGTCCATCCTCCACAAAGACCTACCCTGATGCTTTAATGTGGTATCGAAGTGACCCTTCATCCTTAAAGGCTATGCAAATTCACACAGATTCTACCATACTGGAAAGGCTAAGGCTTTCAGTATGGTCCTGGAGAAAGAATATATTTCCTTTCCGTGGATCAGCTTAGCTAAGTACAGAGAGGTCTATTCCAAAAGGGCTGGCCACTAGATGATTGATTCTTTGGCAGTGACAATCTTTTAAACAAATTACAGTATAAAATAGCCTTGAGTCCAAACAATGCCTATCCACTTCTGCAGTAACAGTGGGCACAGTGGTGGAAAAGGATGCAGAACATTTTAAGGATCACAGGTTTCAGATTGTCTCTAAGCGTTAGATGAATTGTTAATATCCTCAATATAAGCTTCTTGTCAACTGATCTACAGCTAGAGAAAATGAATCATATCGGTCTTGATATTCTTACTATAAAGCATGTTATCCCATAAATACATGACAAGAAAAGTAAAAGCCAGGCCAGTCACTTAGCAAGAGTAGGGAAGAGTCCATGGACCTCAGCATTTACCATTTGTATTCACACAAAATCAAGAGAATTTGAGGAAAGCCTCCAGCATGTTCTGTCCATTCGCCTCACCATGGGGAATTTATTGGAGGACAGAGCAGGACAGTCAGCCATGCATTAATTACAATCTATGAATATTCATAGCAATTAGATCTCTAGGGGGAATACATATGATCCATATATAGAGTTTGACACTGATGCTCATTAAGAAAGGGGTCCTAGGTGAGATTTCCCATGGTACAGGGTTGATTGCTATACTCTCTGTGTCTTTCCTCTTAAGGGACCTTTTTTTTTTAAAAAAAAATTATGTATTTTAATTTTTGTGAAATATTTCTCGATTTACATTTTTTCTTAATAGTTTTATTTCATTAAATATTTAATTACATGTTAAAGTGTATTTAATATTCTTTTTAAAAACTGAGTTCTTATGCCCAAAGGGCAATCAAACTGTGCATATACCGTTTGATCCAGCAGTATCAGTACTAGGTCTGTATCCCAAAGGGATCAGAAAAAAGGGAAAATGGACCTATATGTACAAACATTTCTGTAGTGGCTCTTTTTGTTGTGGCAATTCCAAAGAATTGGAAATTGAAGGGATGCCCATCCATTGAGGAATAGCTGAATAAGTTGTGGTGTATGAATGTAATAGAATACTATTTTGCTATAAGAAATGAGCAGGATGATTTCAGAAAAACCTGGAAAGACATACATGAACTGATACAAAATGAAGTGAATACAACCAGGAGAATGTTGTACATAGTACCAGCAACATTTTGTGATGATCAGCTGTGAATAATTTGACTCTTTTCAGCAATATAATGATCCAGTACAATTCCGAAGAACTCATGAGGGAAAATGTTCACATCCAGAGAAAGAACTGATGGAGTCTGAATGCAGATCAAAGCATACTGTTTTCACTTTCTTTACCTTTTTCATAATTTTTTTTCTTTTGATCCATTTCTTCTTCTACAACATAACTAATATGGAAATATGTTTTACTTGATTACACATATATAACGTATTTAAAATTCTTACTTTTTTAAGGAAGGGAGAGGAGAGGGAGGAGGAGAAAGTTTGGAACTTAAAATTTTAAAAAAGTAAATGCTAAAAATTGTTTTTACATGTAATCAGAAAAAAATGAAATACTATTTTAACAAAGTAAAATTTTGAGTTCCAGTCCTCTCTTTCCTCACCCCTCTCCCAATCTTGAGAAGGCAAGCAATTTGGCATAGATTATACATATGAAGTCATCCAAAACAGATTTCCATATTAGCCATGTTGCAAAAGAAAACACAGACCCAAAGAAAGAAAAATAAATAAAAAAGTATGCTCAGTCTGCATTCAGACTCCAGTTCTTTCTCTGGAGGTGGATAGTATTTTTCCTCATAAATCCTTCAGAATTGTCTTGGATCAATGTACGGGACTGAGAATAGCTAAGTCATTCACAGTTGATCATTGTATAGTGTTGCTATTGGTGCATACAGTGTTCTCCTGGTTTTCTTCATTTCAGTCTTACCAGGTTTTTCTGAAAACATCCTCCTTATCATTTCATATAGCACAATAGTACTCCATCACAATCAGATACTACAATTTGTTCAGCCATTTCCCAATTGATGGGCAACCCCTCAATTTTCAGTTCTTTGCTACCACAAAAGAGCTGCTATAAATATTTTCCTAAGTACTTTTCCTTTTTGTTTTTATCTCTTTGGGATACAGATGTAGTAGTGGTATTCTTGGGTCAAAGGGTATGCATACTTTTATAACCTTAAACGGACCATTTCACTACACGTCCAACACTTCATTGTTTTTTAAATTATTACTCATTAAAGACAAATTTGGAGATTGAGGAAGGACAAATCTCCAGCTTGTGGAAGCCTTAGGGAAGAAAACGAGACTTACTCTTAGGAAAAGAGTGAAGGGGAGATAACCAACCTGTGCTTAAGGACAGTGAGTTCTAGGCCCTTGGTTTTTTCTCAGAGAATCACAAATCCTTCCTGTTCCACTCCTGATAATTTGTAGAAATAATCATCCTAGCAGAAATCAGATCTAAAAAGGATTCATAATTAAGTGTAAATAACTAATATTGTATCAGTCATTGTTTTGAGAAGAGAGTTCTGGGTAGCTAAGGATAAATTAGGTAGAAAGAACAGGAACAGAAATTTTTAAAAATTCATTTGGCCATAACTGACTTGGCTGACTTAATGTAGACATATACAAGTTATATGTTTGCAGAAGTATTGGTGGTTTTATATGGTTCTATCCACTTGTAACTTTGAAGGACCACTGGTGCAGTAACATGAAAATAATATTACTGTTAACTGAAATTGAGACCATGCTACACTGTGAACATATATAACATATGTTAGTGTATGTTGTCCATTTGTTTAAATTAATAATTGTAGGTGACTTGATCAGTGGTGTGATATGGCACCGAAGTTTATAGTCTTATACTTGTGTTCAAAAAAGTCCCTGGATTACATACTCGTATTCTCTGCTATGGAGGTTTAAGCTGCTGAATCTCTTACACTTGAGAGTTGTTAGTTGCTGTAAGATTAAAACTGATTAGGTATCTTCAGTAAGCCTGTGACCAGTATGGTGAGCGTCTGGAAACAGGGTTCACCAAGTTGCAATTCCATCTCAGACAGCATAAGAAGATCTAGTCTTGAAAAAACAAATCCCTTTCACAAGCAGAAAATGTTGAAAATTTGGCTGAAAAGTAATTCGTCTGAAGAAGATCTAAAGGTTTTAGTGGGCAATGTACTCAGTATAAGTCAAGTGTTACATGACAGCCAAAAAAATCCATTGCAGTTATTGGAATAGGAGCTGTAGTCCAGGTATATTCTGCCCTGATCAGGCCACATCTAGAATATGTTTTCAATACTCGGCAACACATTTTGGGAAAGACATTGATAAACTGGAGAATATACATAGGAGGGCTACCAGGATGGTGAAGGTTCCTAAGTTTATTCCATATGAGGATCAGTTTAAGGCAGTATAAGGATGTTTCACCTGGTGAAGAGAAGGTTTGTTGTTGTTGTTTTTTGGGGGGAGAAGACATAACTGTGTTAAAATATTTGAAGGGCAGTTACCAAGAAGAGGAATTAGACTTGCCGTCTTTGACCCCAGGAGGTTAAGAACAATAGGTAGAAGTGACAGGCAAAATTTTTACTTATTTTAAAGGCTTATTTTAAAGAAAAACTTTTAACTACCCAAAATGCAGAATGTACTACCCTGGGCAGTAGTGGGCTCCCCCTCATTGTACATTTTCAGGCAAATACTAGATGTCATTATATGAGATGTTGTAAATGGGATTCTTGTTGAATATGGATTGAGCTAAATAGCCACCAAGGTCCTTTCCAACTCTAAAATTCCATGATTAGGCAGTTACCTACATCAATGATCAAAATTACCAAAATGAGTACATTGGTTATACACTTTTCAATTCATCTCACATGTTATTTCTAGGAATTATTAGAGATAGAACAGCATAGATTTGTGTTTCTCCTGTATAGATGGATATAATAGAGTTATTTCTTCATTTATCATTGATGTTTTAAACAGTGCATGACCGATTCAACCAATATATATGTGTTATCTGCCTATTTAATTGAAATCTTCTCTTTCGTCAACTTCTAAAAATTATTAAAAATTAAATTAAAGTGATGATTTTAGCATGACTCTCTTGGATTTGACAACATTTATTATATTATTAACAGAGAACGGGCAATCCAGGAGATGCGTAGACATGGTCTTGCTACAACTTTGTGGACCTCTTCACCATGTAGGTCTCCTTCACGTAGATCTCCTTCACATAGGTCTCCTTCACATTCACCTGATCACTCACACCTGAAATAGATAACAGAAAGGTATGTATTATGTATTTGTATGTATATGTTCGCTTATGTTTTGTGCTTAGAAAAGTAATATATGAATTTTCCAAGAAGACTGAAGCTTAGCTATATTACATTGTATAGTAAAAAAAAAACCACTTTATTGTATTTATATCATTTCATTTAATTCTCACAATAGCTCTGTTAGGTAGAGTTATACAAGTAGTATGTGGATTTTATTAATAATAATAGTTTTATTAATAATAATACTTAACAGTGTTTAAAGGTTTGCAAACGACTTTTCCATAGATTAGCTTATTTGCTCCTTACAACCACCCTGTGAGATTGGATGCTGTGATTAGCCCTGTTTTAGAGTTGAGGAAATGAAAGATGAAGGAGGAAGTAACCTGCCTAGGATCCCACAGCTAGTGAGTTTCTGAGGTAGGATTAGAACTTAGGGCTTCCTGACTGCGGGTGTGGTAGACCTTATGCTAC
>CM053601.1:101937803-101955882 GCA_028646575.1 Pseudocheirus occidentalis | reverse complement strand
TCACAATAGCTCTGTTAGGTAGAGTTATACAAGTAGTATGTGGATTTTATTAATAATAATAGTTTTATTAATAATAATACTTAACAGTGTTTAAAGGTTTGCAAACGACTTTTCCATAGATTAGCTTATTTGCTCCTTACAACCACCCTGTGAGATTGGATGCTGTGGTTAGCCCTGTTTTAGAGTTGAGGAAATGAAGGATGAAGGAGGAAGTAACCTGCCTAGGATCCCACAGCTAGTGAGTTTCTGAGGTAGGATTAGAACTTAGGGCTTCCTGACTGCGGGTGTGGTAGACCTTATGCTACACCACTCAGCCACTTGTTTTATGTTTCATTTTATGCCTGAATGCAGCAATGCTCGAACAAGTGCAGTAATGTGCCCAAGATTACATAGACAGAAGGAACAGTAGAATTGAGAATGGAAGCCTAGTCTTCAGAGTAAATCCAGTCATCTAATCACAATACCGTACTGCCATTCCATAATAGGCCCTATGCAGAACTGCAAAGGAATATAATTGATTGTTCCTGTAACCACATTCATATTTAAATTTGTGGGGAAGAGGAGTAAGGACATGACAACTGTGTTAAAGTATTTAAAATGAAAATTAGAGAGACAACAATCCACCTTCCTTAAGTGCTTTTTATATACGTCAAGCACCATCCTAGATACTGAGCAGTATTTAGTAGCCAGGGTCCTTGCCTGCAGAAACCTTTTAGTCTAGTAGTGGGATAAGATAACACCACTGAGAGCTATAAAACAGCACAGTAAGGGCGTGTATCGGCAGCCGCACCGGCATACCCAGCATGACTGTTAACACAGGTTCTTAGATCTGCTTTATTGGGAAAGAAAGCTATTTAAGGGGTCAACAGTCTTTTTAAATTACATTCACAAGTTCAGAGGAAAAGTCAGCACCCTGAACGTCAGAGAAAATACAAGCAGAGAAATAAAGAGGGCTCTGACTGCCTGAATCAAAGTAATATTGTTATATACTTTACATATATCCCTGGATCAAGAGAGCCTTTACATTTGAGTAGGCAGAGAGCTCTGAACATACAGCCACTTAGAATCTCAACGGGAATCACAAGATCCTTCTCATAAAACAGCCCCCAAAGCAAAATACCAACCCAGAGTATATATACACTTATCAGAGTCAGAAGGTATCACAATCCTTCTAACTCTGCCTAATTAGAAATTAGCAAAAGGCGTGAAAGCCTTCCTACTAGCAAGCCTCCCCTAAGCAAGCTTCCCTTAATGGCCTCCTGTTAACAGGCAGGGAAGATCTTAAATCCCATTAACATTACCAGACATTAGAGAGTTACAAGACAAAAGTGTTGTATGAGGTCTGAAAGAAGAGGAGCACATGATGAAGGCATTGGGCACAGCTTTATGGGAGAAGTGGAGCTAACAGCTTGGATAGGAATTATTACACATGAAAATTTTAATGACCATATGAGACAGTTTTAGAGATCACCTTAGGCAACATGAGAGAAAGGGCCCAATGGCTGATGTAGACATTGAGTATTTACTCAGAGAAAAAGTAAAAAATCATCACTGTCAGCTAGCAGAATCAGGAAAAGCTTTGGGAAATGTGCAGCTTCATCTGGATCTTGAAAGATAAATAGAATTTGGATACCTAGGAAGGAGAAGGATGAAGAATTGGTAGAGATTAGAGACAGGAAATTCCTCGTTTTTGATTTGTATGTATTTTGTATATTGATCCAGTCAGCATTTATTAAGCACCTTCTATGTGCCATGCATAGTTAGGTGTTGGAGATGCAAATACAATCAATGAAACAAGTCCTATTCTAAAGAACCTTACATTTAAAACAAATACCTATAGATTTATCTTCAGAACAAATAAAAATAAATACAAAATAGTTAAATAAATGGTAATTTCACAGGGAGAATATTAGCAGTTGGGAGAATCAAGAAAGTCTTCATGTAGAAGGTGTTGTCTGAGCCACATTGAAGGAAGAGAGGGATTCTTCGAGGTAGACATGAGATGCATTCCAGATAGTGGAGAGAGAGAGTGCAAAGGCACATAAGCAAGAGATGGAATGTGTATAAGAAACAAAGAGGTGGCCAGTTTGGATGGATCGCAGAATGTGGAAAAGGGTGAATACAGTGTTTATTAAATGTCCCAGGCAGGTGAAGAGGAGAAATAATGTTCAGTGAAGCTAGAAAGAGAGACTGGGGCAGTGTTATGAAGGAGTTTAAAAGCTAAGCAGAGAAAGTTGTATTTGATCCTAGAAGCAAAAGAGAGCTACTGGAGTTAAGGTAGAGGATAATATGGTCAGATATTTGTTTAAGGAAACTACCTAGCAGCATTGTTCAGAAAGGACTGGAGTCATAGACAGATCTGACACAGGGGGACCAATCAGGAGACTATTGCAACAATACAGGCAAGAGATAATGAGGATCTGAAGTGAGGTGGTTCAAATGTGAGAGTTGTGAAGATAGAAATGGCAAGATTTGACAAGTGACTGGATTTGTGTAGTGTAGGATAGTGAAGATTCAAAGATAATAAGATATAAAACTGCAATAGAGGTTCCTTCAGCAGAAGTAGGAGGGTTTAGAAGAGGAGAATTTTTGGGGAAAAATAATGAGTTCTGTCTTGAACTTGTTGAGTTTTAGATGAATATTCTATCTAGTCTGAATGGTTCATTAGGTAATTGGCAATGTGGGAGCTCAGGAGAGAGCCTGGGCCACAACAAAAAAATTAAAGAATTACCTGTATGCAAGGGTTATTTGCAAGCCATGATGAGGTGACCACAGGAAAGAAGAGAAGAGGGCCTAGGACTATAGCAGTAGAGAAGGAAATAGTAGATAGGAAATAGTTGACAGTTTTAGAAGGGTGGCAAAGATGAGTAAGGTTGCATTTAGCTGGAGAATATGGGAGGTTGTGGATCAAATACACATATAGAAACTATGACTTTGGCAAGAAGTGCTACCTCTTAAAGACTAGGAGAAAGGAGGGAAAAGTAGGAAATGATTTAAAAGGGTTTTGAGAGAAAGAGAAAGAAAAATTAGTTTATGTCAAATAATTTCAGTAAAGTAAGAGGCAAAGTCCTTAGCTGAGAAGGGGATAAGGGCAACTTGGGGAGAGAAGAGGTTTGCAGTAGTTTCTATGGGGAATGAGATAGGGAATAATTTAGGAAGAAGCAAAAACAGTTGAAGTTTGATGACATAAATTTATAACATACCCTAGTAAGCACGATTTGTGAACTTCTAGCGCTGTTCAGCAGCCTGTGAGTTGGAGTAGAGGAGGCAGATTGTGGGTGTGAGCCCAGGGCTTAAGTCTGACAAGAGGTGGGTTGGGATAGGGTGGAGGGAGGGGGATTAGGGATTTAGGAGCAGAGGACAATATAGAGATGAAGGGGTTCACAAATTGAGAATGGAAAGTGAAGTTAGAACAAGAGTTTAATGTCGTATCCTTTGGTTGGATAAATGGATAGAAAAGCATTTACTATGTGCCAAGCACTATGTTAAATGCCAAGAATACAAAAAGAAAAGCAAGACAGTTCCTGCTCTCCAGGAACTCCAATTAGGGGAGAGAGAGAGAGAGAAAAACATGTCTAGTTGAGTTCAGCTGTAAAGCTAATAGAAAGGCCTAGTAGGTCCTAAGGTACTGTAGTAGGGCAGATAATAAAGCTTAATTGTCCACCATCTTACTGGAAGATTAATAATTGATGACTTGCTGCTCAGTGTCTCCAACCAAGGGCTGTTGAGAAAGAGATTATGGTCCTAAACACTGGAAGAGAATATGGCTCTCTGTTACCACTGGTTGTCATCCAAACTTGGCCTTGAAATCCTCCAGTAATGGGAACCACCCTACTCAACTGAGGTGTTCATCCCATTTTTGGACAGCTTATTGCTAAGAAATTTTTTCTTTATGTTAATCTGAAATCTACTCTTCCTAAAGAACACTCCTTGGCCAAGTAGAACAAATGTAATCCCTCTTCTCCATGATAACTCTTTAAATATTTGGAGATTGTACCGTGTCCTTGCTAAGTCTTCTCAAGGCTAATCATCTTCAGTTCTTTCAGTTTATCCTTTTTTATCATGACTTCACGTTCTTTACCATTCTTAAAGTGAATTGCCCAGAGCTAGATATAATAATCCAGACATCTGACAGTTACTTAGTACAGCAGGATTATCAAATTCCTCATTCTGGGCATCAGAGTAATATTTATTTAACCTAAGATCATAATAGGTTTTTAGCTGTTACATCATAATTGCTATTTACATTGTTTTGAGTCCGTTAGAACCTCTAGGTCTTTTTTCATATGAATTTCTTTTTAGTCACAACTTGTAGTTATGCATTTAGATCTTTGAACCCATCCTTTGTTTGAAGTCCTTGGTATCTACTCTCTTAAAATATAGGTCATATGTTAGGCTATGCCTAACATTCCCTGATGACATGGTTATCACCTCTCTGAGCTTTAATCATCCATCAGTAAAGCACTGTATGTATGTGCATGCATTGCACACAAACACACACATAGTTACATCTAAGATATATACACTTTATGTATTATATATCCTTGGAGGAAAAGGTATTGGCATCAGGCAAGGGGAGAAGAGGAGAGACCTGGAAAGGCCTCCTGAATAGGGTATATCTCGAGTTGTCTTGAAGGAAAGCAGGTCAGAGAGGAAGAGGTGAGGAGAGAGAGAGAGTCTTCTAAGCATGGGGGCCAGCCAAGGTGATAGAGTATTGTGTGAGAGGAACAGCACATAAGCCTTCATGCCTGTACTATGGAGTATGTTGAGGGGAGCAATATTAAAAAGGCTAAAAATAAGAGAAGGAGCCACATTGTGAATAGCTGTAAGTGCCTGAGGATCTGTAATAGATCTTAGAGAGAGGAAGGAACCACTGAAGTGCATCTAGTGACCTGCATTTGATAGTCATACCTGTATTTCAGGAAAAGCCACTTAGCTAGTTGTATGGAGGATGGCTAAGCCTGAGAATAGAAAGAATGAGATGTATTTAAGAGACGTGAAAGGAGAAACTGTAATTTTTCCATAATTAGATTACTTAGGATGAAATCAGGGAGGTGAAGATGGCACCATTTTTGATAACCTGGATGACTAGACAGATGGTTGTATCATTTTACAAAAATAGGAGACATTTGAAAGAGGGGAGGGTTTGGAAAAAGGTAATGAGTTTTAGACCCGTCTGCCCACAGGACATTTATTTCAGTTGTGCTATAGAAGTTTATGATATTGTGATATTCAAATTGTGACGGAGAAATAGCGCTAGATAGAGATTAGGAATAGCTGTTTAAATACGAAAGCTATTAGAATACGTGATAATTGAACACACCAGAGTTGGTGAACTCATCAAGTAAGGGGGCACATAGAAAAGAGAGCCTTGGATATCCCCACTGTTACTGAGAATACTATGGTTAAAGATTCCTCAAAGGAGACTGAGAAGCAGGTCAACAGGAGGAAGACCAAGAAGGGAAACATGTTGCAAAAGCCCAAAGAGAAGTGAACATCCAGAACAAAGTAATTAAGGATGAACACTGAGAAAAGGCCAGTAGATATGGCAATTACAAAATCATTGGTAATTTTGAAAAGAGCCATTTAATTTGGACAGTGGCGTCAGAAGCTAGGATGATGGAAGTTTAGAGGAGAGTGAAAACACAGCTGAGGCAAGAAATGTATGTGACTTTCCCAGAGTATTTAGCTGAGAAGAAGAGAGAGAGGATGATAGCCAGTAGGAAAGGTAAGATGATCATCTATTTTCATGAGCTCCTTTTTTCTTAGTAATCAGAATCAGATCCCAAATATCAGTATCTTTTCATGATTTCTACCTTCTGAATGGTGACTGTCAAGACTTTATCAGCTGTTGTATCAGCTGTTGTTTTCTTAAACAGAGAGCATCCCTCACAGATAGCTGAACTCCCCTGCCTTGACTCTATTCTTCTTTCATGCCAGCCTAGCAGTATGTCAGTAGTGCATTATCCATTTATTTCAGCTGGCATGCTGTACTTGACTCCAAATACTCTATTGTCTCTTTTGATCCTTAGCAAACTATTTTTGATGATGCTATGCCACCACACCCCCCACCCCCTTGATTGTTTCCTATAAATTGTAGAGTGGTTCTCCTGCTGTTTTTTCTGTCATTCTTACTGTGTTCTATGGTGCCTGATGTAGCAGCTATATTTTTATCCTGCATCCTCTCTATATTGGAAGCAAAACCCTTACAATTTTGTATTATTGTTTCAGATACAATAAATAAACAGGTTTTACATGATATATTTAATGTAACGTAATTAATATTTAATATCCAAGAATCTACTTTTCTTATAGAAGTTTACCATTCTAGCTTTGGACTAGTTGGTAGAGTGGCTGAGTCAGCTTCTTACTATCTATATAGTCACAATCCAGGCTCTTGAAGCATTAGCTTCCTCTTCGCTCAAAAGGAGAGAATAATTCCTGCCCTGGTACCTTATATGGTGTTTGTGAGGATCATGTGAGATACTATAGGTAAAAATGCTTTGAAAACTTTAAAACATCTGTTAGTGTCTGCTATAAAAAAAACTTGATATTTATAAAGATGATCCTAAAGCCTAAAATACCTTTTGAATAAATCACTGAAATTATGGCTCATCTAGTTATAATATTGATTTTATTATGTTTTAACTTTTTAAAATTAGTATTTCAAATTTGTACATAGAATAGACTACCAGGCAAAATGTTTAATTAAACAAAACATTTAGTTTGAAGGCCATGTTTATTGCAATAAACATAATAAATGTATTGTACTTTGTCTTTAACAATTGTTCTGAGTCAGCAGATCATGCATATATCACACCCATCATGTGTACATATCTAATCATAAGTGTATTATAAATAGAATGTGAAATCAATTTTAAGAGTTTAAAAACAGCCTCATATAGGATATTCCATAATCATTTTTTTAAAAGCTCAGAGACATTCAAATGTAAATTCTTTAGCTCCAGTCATATTATTATATCTGCAACTGAGATTTGATTCAGTTAAGAAATTTCTGACTTTAATTTCTTCCCTCAATATGGTAAATAACTGCAAAATTTTTCCCCAACAGAGTTGTTGTCTTCAAAAACTAGGCCATATGGATATTTTAATACAGGAGCAATACTGGAAATATTAACTGGCTTTGAAGTACTTATTCCTGAAAATCATGAAGGTTAACATGGATTCTACCTCTGTCAAGTTTTCTTTAAATCAATGAATATTTATTTATATGGAGCAATACTTTTTTTAAAAATGTGCATGTGTATATCATTGTCATGATATAGACAGAATATGTACTAGTTCTAATAATGGATAGGATTTGTATTGTTTTCACTGTTTTTAAGTCAAATAGCTCCCCAAAGTTTATTTATACTGTGAACTAATATATAAGGATATGCATATTTTGCTTTGATTGTCTATAAACACTGTAATATAAATATGTATACATACAATGTTTTTAAGTATGTTTGCATTTTTCGTATCTGTTCACTATAATAACTTTCACACATTTGTAAAGATAGGTCAGCCGTAATGCTTTGCCATCACCCTTACTTTTTTTCTTCACATGTAAAATGAGCAATTCACAGGTTTTCACTATCACTAGAACGGGGTGGTGATGGATTAATTCTGGTCTTATGTAGTAGCAAGAGCCTATGTGAAGTAATAATGACACATTAAAAAAAATACTTTTGTATTATCAATGAGAAATATTGTGATAAAGGTATATATTTATGTGTTATTTATAGTATTGTAACATTTTATACTATTACATGAACATTTTTTTCACAATGCAGATTTTTCCAAAAGGAATCTAAAAGACTTAATTCTAAATGGGCTTTCATTAAAAGGAAAGAACTAGAAAACTTTCCAAATGAATGGAATGAACTGGAAATCTTTAAGATTTAAAAACTCTACAAGGTAAATATAGTCAAGTAGTTTAGAATTCCAACATAACCCTTGCAGAGTTATCATTTTTTCTTCTGAGGTTGTATATTATAATTTATTTAATGTTTTCAAGTAAGAATTTTAGGCATGTGCAAGTAGTAAAAGGAATTTTAAAAAATACTTCAATTACTATAATAGTAAAAAAAAAAAAAGCCATACACATTGAAAAAAAAAACCTTAAAATTTACTACTGTAAAATAGTAAAAATGAGTATAGAAAAATAATAGAAGAGCTTAACCAATTATTTAGTTATAGTCTGCTTCCCACTATAGTTTAATAAATACATTTTTGTTTTGTAATGTTTTCCCATTAAAAAAAACCTAATATTATACTTTATATGTTCCATATCTGACATTTGTCATCTGTATTTGCTCAATACAGATATATGCATATATGGTATGGCTTATTTTTCCACCTTATTTGATATAGTTTATATGCCATTTCACTGATATGAATTCTTGGATTGTTGCAAAATACAGCCAAGAGAAATCTTACTGTTCCCAGTGTTATAGGGAAAACTTTTAAATATGTAATTGTACATAGAATAAAAAAAAATAATGTTTTTTGTTCCATTTTATGTACCCCTCAATGTAATAATAATAAATTAGCTATCTTATTTTTTGTATCTTCAATTATAATTCTCATTTTTATTTATATTTTAACTATAATTTGTATTTTTATAACCATGATGTCAAAAGTGGAAGAAGCAGTACTATTTTATCTTTTAAAATACAATGTATTCTGATCCTAAATATTTATTTAAAATCATGTGATTTGTTGCAGATATTTGAAAAAATATGAAGTTTCTTTGTCCATTTCATTTTATTTGCACCATGTACATGCATACAGAAATATATATATGAGTTTGATATCATTTACAATATTCTTAATAAAATACATAGGTCCTGTTCTAATAGATCTGTCAAAACATGAATAGGCCACAAGTCAAATATGTTAAAATAGTTCCAGAACATTTGTAAATGATTAAATAGCAAATGTAAGACTGCCTGATTTTGTTTAATTTGCTTGTTTTGTGGAAGCCATTCAAAAATATACACGTAAATGGTAATTAAGCACGTTAGTTCATTATCCTAGTTTTGTAGTATAAAATAAGAAAATATCATTTGATGCTTGTTTATTAATGTGATTGTTAATTTGGGGCATTTTGTACCTGTTAGAATGAAGAGACAAGAGACCACATAATAGCAAGTGAAAAGTAGATGATAGGAATTGTGATCTCAGATAACTGGAAATAAAGTTGGAAAAATAGATAGATAGATAGATAGATAGATAGATAGATAGATAGATAGATAGATAGATAGATAGATAGATAAAAAATAACCCCCCCAAAAAAGGCTTCAAATAAAAAAGGTAAAAATTAGAATACATTGTCTAGGTTTGGTCCTTGGAAGACAGGTAAGGTAATGTAATGGGTATATTGAGGAAAGGGTAAAGTTTAATTTCCACTAAAGAAGAATGTCAGACAACTGGGAGGGAAATTTGCAAGTTGGCATTAAGTAAAATCAGTTGAGATAGTGCATATGAAAGCTTTGAAGAGTATATGAGTACTAAACAAATGTTATTATTAGGAGTCACCCACATTAAGAAAAGCTAAAGATGTGAAATGGATAAGATTTGATTTTCCAAGGAAAAAGACTGACCAATCGGTTGACCACATCAGAAGAAAAAAGTAGCTGCTGACTGCCTGTGAAGTAGTTAGAGAAAGTGAGCAAACAGTCAGCAAGCATATATTAAGGATTACTATGTGCTAGGCTCTAAGCTCTAGGAATACTAAATTCAAGCAGAAAGACAATTCCTGCCCTATAGGATCTTTCTCTCCAATTGGCGGAAAGACTACACATAAAGGGAAGCTGAAAGGAAATGAGGTTGGAGAACAGAGGTCCATAGAGCACGTCCTAAGTGCAATATGGGGAGGAATGAGATATGCCTGGCCTGAGCACTCCTTCAATGAAAGTTCTAGGAAAAGTCATCCAATCAGGGGAAAAAGCCACAGGGCTGGAGGAAGGGAACGTCCAGGAAGAGGTTTCTGAGGCATGAAAGAAGAAACCCGGAAGGCAACCTGGAGAGGAATGAGATCATTCGAAGTCTGAAATCTGTTCAGGCACGGAAGTATGAGGAAGAAGAAAAAAAAAACCCATAGGAGAACAGGTTAGAAGTAAATTTATAGGCCTGGGCTCACTCTTTTAGTGTAAAAATGATAGAACTTGCCACCATTTTCTCAACAAAATAATTGTTTACATCCATTTTCTCAAACTAGGTGTCACATTAGTGAATGGCTAAGCTTTAAATGCCTATTGTTCAACCCACAACAACTCTTGTCACAATATTCATATTGCTCTCTGAGTTTTTTTTACACTATTTTAATGATTGTTTCCTACCCCTTTTACTGTCTTAGAGTGAAAAATGTTAATTTTATCAATAAATAGCATAGGCATTTTTTTAAGTGAAGACAGTGTTACACAAGTAAGTCAAAAAGCATTTATTAAAGTGCCTTACTGTAAGTCAACCACTGTCCCAGTCCTGAGGATATTTTTAAATAGGGGGAACAACTAGGTGGTACAGTGAATAGAACACTGGCCTTGGAGTCAGGAAGACCTAAGTTCAGATCTGATCTCAGATACTTAATAGCTGTTTGACCCTGGGCAAACTACTTAACCCCTAAATTGCCTCAACAAGAAGAGGGGGTGTGGGAAAATTAGTTCCTGCTTTCAAGGAACTCTCATAGTCCAGTGCCAGAGAAGATATGTTAACAACCATGTACAAGAAATACATGTAGGTTAAATTATAAACAGTCAGCAGAGGAAAGGCATTAGCATTAAGTGGGATCAGAAAGGCTTCTTGTAGCAGGTTGAATTTTTGACTAGAAGTCAAGGAACCTAGGAAGGAGGGAATTCCAGACACAGGTTACAAGTGAAAATGCCCAGTAGAATAACATGTCTTTTGTAAGGAACAGCAAGGAGGTCAGTGTCCCTAGCTACGTCAGACAATGTGGAAAAGGAATAAAAATATAAGACTGGAAAGGAAGGAAGGAGCCAGGTTATGAAAGGTTTTAAAAGCTAAATGGGATTTTATATTTGATCTTGGAGGTAATAGTGAGTTCATGGAGCAGGGGACTGAAGTGGTCAGACGTACACTCGTAATTCCACCAGACCATTTTGCATGGACCATAAATCTAGGACCAATTGTATGGCAGTCTTGGTTTCTTCAAAAGCTTTATTTTGTTCCCATCCTGAATTGAATTAATATTTCTTTCAAGTGACTTTTATATAAAGGTTTCAAAATCTGTCCCAGATGTGCAATATAGTGTCTCCACTATTCAAACAATCCTATGAACTTTAGGGCCTCCTTATTGGTAGGGGTGGGAAAATCTTTTAATCTTTTGTCAGACTTGTGGAAGAATCTCTCATAGTCCCTTGTTCCATTGTATACCCCAAAATTTTACATTTTGAGCTGGTCCTTGAACCTTTGCAAGGTAAATTTCCCACCCTTTACTTTTCATATGCTCAATTGGAAGGGTCAAACTCTACTTCTTTTGCATCTTTTCCCTGTATCATGATGTCATCAATGTAGTTGTTCAGCCACAATCCTATGACAAATAGTGGGGCAAGTGGGTAAAAGTATATTGTCTAACCTGCCAAGTGAAAGCGAACTGGTTCCATTGTTTAGGGTCTGTTGGGATGGTGAAGAAGGCATTCGCCAAGTCAATAACTGTGTACCAAGTCCCATCATATTTCTGGATCCTTTCTATTAAAGTGACAGTATCTGGAACAGCAGCACCTTATTCAACTGTCCTAGAATCCATAGTCATTCACTTCCCATCTGATTTTTGTACTGTCCAGACAGGATTATTCCATCATATGGTTGTAGGGACTAACACTCCTGCTTCAGTATATTCCTTTATAGTAGTGGCAATTTCATCTTGCCCACCTGGCACACGATACTGCTTTAAAATTGTTACTTCAGAAGGTTCAGGTAAAGTGATTGGGTCCATTTTTATTTTTCCCACTAAAACTATTAATTCCTATCTTCCTTATAGCTAATTGGTATCTTCAGGTAAATTCAGAGTCATACCTGTCAATATATCTATTCCAGTGATGTATTCAGGAATGGGTACAATAACCACAGTAAATTCTTTCTTAGGTAATTGCCCAATTTTCATTGTTATTTTAACTTGTCTAGCTGATTATTTCAGCTCTTCCGAGCCCTGTGATGGTCATAGGAGTTCCATGTTTAAACTTATCAGGGTTTCCATAGGTAAGTGTGGCATCTGCCCCCATATCCAGCAATGCCCTACTTATAGTAGTTGATCCTTTCTTCTAATTGGTTAAAACCAATATGGGGTCTGCAGTCTCCTCTGTATATTCCTTTCTGGGCTGTGGCTTGACCTAGTTCCTACTCTCCTTGAAGGTGGGGCAAACTTGGATACAATGATTCAGGAGTATCTGTAGGGGTGGTTCCTGCTGCCCTATTCATTCTAATGTTAAGTACCTTTTCTTTTTCTCTGCAGCTAAAGCTAAGAGAGGAGTTCTGTTGCTACCTCCTTGCATATGGAGGTCCCTAAAAGCTTGGCGTACAAAAGGATTCTGACTGATGTGTATGAATTTTAAGCAATCCACACTATCTAGTGATACTCCTCTGGCATCTTCATCAGTGATTCTTACTATCCAAGACATTAAAGACTTCCATTCTTTGGATGGATCTACTCAATATATCAGTAATCTCCTGTTGAGTGAAATCCTCAATTATCTCCTTGGACTGTGTTTGGCCCTGATGGTTCTCCTGTCTTCTTTGTATGGGGAGAATTTCTGCATTAGAAGATTCCTCATCTAACCCTGTTCCATTCTCCTCACACACATTATCCTGGCAGCTGTCGGGGTAGCTGCCTAGCCTGTACAACAGCTGCATGCACATTCCTTCTGCTATTTTTTTGTTTCCTTTTAGCTACATGGATAGTAGCTTGTTCTTCACCACCTAAGACCGTCCAGCTTACTCTTCTTAATGCTGTGGCACAGAAGAATCCTCACACAAACCAGCTGACCCCCTTGCCATCTGAGCTTTTTCCTCCAGCAGCTTATTTCTACTTTTATGCATAAGACAGTAACTTGTTAGCAGGACCCAGCCTCTCCTGCACACTCCTGCCAGTTCTTTGCCTGGTTCTATGGGTGTTCCTTGTAAACATCTTTCCAAATCTCTAGGTTCTTCTTCATGTAGCCTTGGTTCCCAGTTTTCACAGAGTCTTGTGCTTTTGGCCCAGTCTCTGGCTAGAGAGGAATAAGGCAAATCCTCCCATCCTGGGATAGCCATTTCTCCTTCTAAAGCCCTCCTGCTTCCAAATAGAGGCCTAACATTTTGTGATCCCATCCTCGTCACCGAATATATCAACAATGCAGTATTCACGATGCCTACAGTAACTATAAATATGCTGATATAGTTATTAGTCACAAAATGTAATAGAATATCTACATGGGGGACATAGCTAGAATATTTATTCAAATACCAGAAAACTGAGTCCCCAAACCAGAAAGTCAAAGCCATCACAGTAGCCATGGAGTTGGCACACATAGTTAATGGAGTAAACACCCATGTTCTCAAACCTTCAAAACAACAGGCTACCTCAGGCAAAGATCCTCCTCCCCTCACTCACAGTAACTTCTCAAGCCTCCACACAGCTCACTCCCAGTAGCTCCAGTCCCCCGCAGTTCCTGTCCCCAGCAGTACTCAGCAGGAGTCCTTAGCAGAAGTTTTGGCTGGCTCAAAAAAAAAAAGTTTCCACTGCCCACTGCTGCCACTTCCAGTCACCACGCTGGCTCCAGCTTGGCTCCTACTAGGCTCCAGCTCCTTCCTGCATCCCACCCCTTCCTGTTCCTGCTAAGTCAGCAAGTTCAAGGGACATGGAAGATCTTCAAATCCCATTACCATTAAGGGCAACCTTTTGTTACATGTTGCAGAGGTGAAGAAGGAAGAGGATTGAGAGGAGGCCTTTAGATTGGACAATTAAGAGATCATTAGTAACTTTGGAGAGAGCAGTTTCCGAAGCCAAAGTGTAGAGAGTTAAGAGAGTGGAAGGAACACAAATGAAGGTACCTAGTAGTCATGAAAGGGAGTCAATAGCTGGTGGAAAAGGATCAAGTGAGGGTTTATTTTTTGAGAATGTAAGAAACATGGGCATGTCTCTAGGTAGTAGGGAAGAAGCCAGATGAGAGTGAGGGAGTAAAGTTTAGAGAGGAGGAATGATGGAGCAAACAGTCTTCCGGAGAGGACAGGATGGAATGCGATCACTTGTGCATATAAAGGTGTTTGCTAGGAGAAGGACCAACTCTTCATGTAAGACAGGTGAATGAGATGGTGGGAGATGACTTTCTGAGTGATGACATGAGCAAGATAGATGGGGAAGCGCTTAGCAAATGCCCTGAATTTTTTTTAGTAAAATATGAGGCAAGGTTTTCAGGTAAGAGGGTAGGGAGAGAGGTTTGAGGAAAGGTGAAAAGGTTTGGAGAAGCAACTAGGCTAGGATAGTGGATCAATTAGGGAGGTGTTAAAGGATTGCCTTAGCACAGTGAAAGCCCACAGTTTCATGATCTCCATCTTTTTCCAAACACAAGAATGGAGTATTGCCAGAGTACAAGTTGAGAGGGCTTGTGAATGCCTGCCCTGTACATCTGTGATATGAAAAAGTAGACATAAAAGATGTTTGAATAGTTTTCAATTAAAACATTTAACTAACTACTTTCTACAAGGTACTGTGCTTGATAATAGGGGAGAAGAAAGTTAAAGAAAGATAACTTCTTTCCATGGTAACTTAGTGTTACATTGATGTATTGCCTTTGTTAATATTTTTTTCTCAACTAAGAGGTTAAAGATGCAAAAATGATTTTGAAATAACAGAATTACTAAGTGGGATAGAGTGCTCCCAACTTTCACTGCGGTTCCTGTATGAAGCATCTGTGTTACAATACAGTGCTTTGCAGCCTGGGGGCATCAGAGTTATTGTAAAAAACCTTGTGAACACACATGTATACCAAACATCATTTTGTCATTAGGTATTTTCTCAGTGGGCTTTAATAGTACAGTTGCTATTGGGTAGTTGGAAACCATTTCTCTGATGTTTGGGAGTGTTAAGAAAACCAATTGCCTGTTTAACATAGATATTTGCTGGTGGACAAGTTATATGCTGGGAATACCCTAATGTAGAAAGATTCCTCATTCCCTTTTCCTCCTTTGACTACCTCAGGAGTGCATAAATTGGGATAACTTTCCCTGCTGAACTAAAGCACATAAAACCTCTATGATCTTTTAAGTCTAATTCTTTGTTACGTGGATTTTCATAGACTCTTCGAATTAGAAGGAATCTCACACATCATCGGAAATATCAATTCCCTCTACAACAGCTTCTACTGGACCTTAATTTAAATAAGGGAACCACAAAGTCAGTTTTTGAATAGCTTTAATTGCTTTAACCGCACCCCCCCTCCTCGCCTTATGTTGAAACAAAACTTATACACCCATTAGCTCTATTTCTGCCCTTATTAGCCTGGCAAAAGAGATCTTTCACATGGTAAACCTTTAAATACCTTTCCTTCCCTCCCCCCTCCCAACATACCATCTTCTCTAGGCTACACATTCCTGATCCTCAAGGAGTGTCATGGTTTCCACTCATTTGCTAACCATTTTTTAATCTTCCTCTGCCTTTGATCAAGATTTTCAGTATCCTTTCTAAAATTTACTCAGAACAGAAGACAATTCTGGTCTGGCCAGAACAGGGTACAACAGACTAGAGGTTCCTATGTTCTGGGCTCTAATAATACTAATGCAGTTCAAGTTTGCTTTGGGGTTTTGGTTTTTTTGCTTGCCATGTCCCTTATTGACCTTGCAGTGCACTAAACCCCTCAAGTCATCTTGAAATGAACTTCTTTCCCATACTGTTTTCATAGATGAGTTTTTGAACCTAAAAGAAAGGATTTTAAAATTTTATTCCTATTTAATTTCATCTTACAGATTTGGATCAGAGTTTCAGTCTTTCAAATTCTTTTTGGATTCTGATTCTATTGTCCAGTTATGTTAGCTATCTTTCTGTCATCTTATAACTTTGAAACACACCATCTATACTTTCATCTAAGGTATTGATAAAGTTGAATAAAATATAAGCGGACCCAATAACAATGTTTATACTATTAGCAAGAATTGAAGTGCCTAATTACATATGGTGTTTACATATGCACTGGAGGAAAACAGCACAGGCTTGATTCTTGTCTTTTGAATTTACAGTATGGAGCTCCAAGATCTGGTTAAAATGTTTGGTGAATTTTGTCATCATTTTATGAAAGGCTTTATTAATTTGCAAAATACCTATAAAAATCTAACTTAAAGTCTTTATTTTCTGTATTCAGATACAAGATATTTTTTTTCAAACTGAATTTGCTGAATTGGACCATTAGATGATGGGATTTTTGAGCTGGAAAAGACCTTAGTGGTCAGTTATAACAGTTTAGCCCCCTTATTTTAAATTATTTGAAAAACAAATCCTAGAGTCAAGAAGTTATTCACTTCAGATCACATTAATAGCTGAACAGGGATATACCACGCTCTTTTGTGCATCACGTTTACTATTAGTCAGAAACCAAAAACCTGGTGTGAAGCAAATCAACATGAACCAATTTTCTCCAGTATTTAAGTCAGCAGTTCTCAACCTGTGGGTCACAAGACCTTTGAGGTTCAAACGACCTTTTCACAGGGATCGCCTAAGACCATAGGAAAACACATTTTTCCCATGGTCTTAGAAACTGAGACACAGCCCCTCTATCTGTCTCCAGGCAGGTCTGCCCACATGCAGATATACCCACATATGAGTATTAAAGGGTCGTGGCATTAGGAAGGCTGAGAACCACTGATCTAAGTCATACCTAAGTCAAGTTTCTTTTAAAACTTTAAAACCTTTAAACCTTTAAAAAAACTTTTAAACTTTTAAAAGTTTCTCAGGCCTTTTTTAGACACTTGGAGATCCTACTGGATGCTGAATTCTTTGTATTTTTCCTTGTTTACCTTTTCACCTCTTGAAGTTTTTGTTTTGGGTTTACTTAATTACAGCTTGGTGCTAGTTGTCTGTATGGACCCCATGATGAAATGTGTATTTGTTGTCCAGGGAACAATCAAGCTAAATTTGGAGAGGATCATCACCAGATTGGCTGCAGAGTGATTCACTTTTCTACTACAGCAACCCTCAAATGTCTGCAAGTCACAGTTGAAGTCCACCAATGAAACTACCAACCAGTGAAGAAGTATTGATGTGATGTAATTTAAAGGCAGACACTATGCATAAAGAACTAAAATAAATCCAGAAGAAACTTTTGGTTCCAGGATTTCATGGAAACACCAACTATAAAACCTATGGAATCCCTCATCTTTTTTCTTATAGTCTATTTAAATGAATACAATTAATACATATACTTTATGTTTTGTAAAGGGCCTTTTCTCATACCTTTCCTTACAGGTTCCCATAGTAGTGTCATTTTATTGATGAGGAAACTGGAGGTTAAATGACTTGTATGAAGTGTCTGAAACAGGGACCTTTACAGTATCATAGAAGGTCAACATTTCCTTTCATCTTAGAGCAACTCGGGGCCATAATTTAATTGTCCCCTTTTGTTTCCCTGTGGTATTTTGACATCACCACTGAGAAGGGTGGATTTTTTCAAGATTGTTTGATTCTTAAGGTTTATTTACCCAAATCAGGGCCTACTGGATGTCTTACCAAGTAAAGGGATAAATAAGCTAGCAGCTAATGTCAAATTTCCCAACCTTCCATCTCAGAATTCGTTTTGTCAAACAACTTTGTAATACTGTCTTCCCAAAGGGCATCTCTACCCACGGGTTGCTGGGAAGTCTCTGAACCCAACTCCTGGCACTAAGAAATGCAGCCTATGACAGGTAGGGTTGACATCATTTCTTTCTGCAGTCTCTTCCCCCAACTCAAATTTAAGATCCTTACATTCAAAGAAAGCTTTTCAAGCGAAGCCACTACCTGTTGGTCCAGAAGCTAGACTAGGGAAGGGAACCAGATCTTGTCCGGGCCTCACCTATTAAAGGGGGTTGGGGTGGGGGTGGGGATGGAGAG
>CM053601.1:101926256-101937703 GCA_028646575.1 Pseudocheirus occidentalis | reverse complement strand
GTCCGTGGGCTGAAGGGGCAGGGCAGTGCATTTTCCTTGTCTGAGTCGGGCTCACTGGGCTGGCGGGGGGGGGGGGGGGGGGGAGCATGTGATCTCCGAGAGACCGAGTTTGCAGTGCCGTGGTGTGGCCGGAGAGGGAAGCGCCATGGAGGCTAGTGCGGCTCGCTGAGAGGCAGCGCAGCGCTGCGGCTGGGCTCGGCTAGGCTCGGCTCCGCTCTTGGGGGCGTCTGGCCACCAGGGAAGAAAACCACCCGGTAGCCTTTCGGCAGCGCGGAGGAGCCAAGAGAGAAGAGCAGGGCAGAGCCAGGGAGAAGGTAAGAGATCCTCGCGTGCCAGGAACCGATCTGAAACAATAGCGGACCCAGGCTGGGCTCCTCCCGCTCCAGACCTCCCCGACTGCAGCCCCTGCTACGCGCCTCTGACTGGTGACCTTGTCCGTGGGCATCCTTCTGCCCTGGCTTCAAGCCTGCCTGACCTCTCGGGGCTGTCTCGGAGGTTGGAGGAGGCTTCCTTGGACTCCTTGCGAGGGTGTGTATGGTGGGAATAGGGGGTGGGGAAGGGGTGTGTGTAGAAGGGGGATCTTGCAGCGGTATCGATCCGCTCCGAGTGTTGAGGCGCCGGGTGCTGCCTCGCGGAGCATCGGTGCGCGAGAGGAGAAGAGGGAAGTCGCGGGAGGACGGGGCGCGCGGGAGCCACCGGGGTGTGGGCAGAAGAGCCCAACTAAGGAAGAAGAGTAAGTGTCTTCTTTCCCTCGACGGGTGAGGTGAGTGAGTGTTTTGTGTGTGCGCGCGCGTTTATTCCTGTCGGAGAAAAAAAGGAAATCTGCAGGAGGCTTTATTTCCCAGAGATGCTACTTGGGTTGCAGCCCGAGCACTTGATGTTAGAGTTGGTTTCCTTAATTAATTGTCTCTCTTCCTTTTGTGGCATCATCTTCCAGGAGTATTCTGGGTTAATTTGCTTTCGATGGGTGTACGGAGATGGGAGTGGGGTGGGGTTACTGTGGGGAGAATTTCACTCTCTGGGATCTCAATCTGACTTTGACTCCACACGAACCATCACCCACCCCGAGCTGCATTGCTTTGTTTAACCTGTGCCTGCCAAGCCATTTGTCACAGAAGTCCCAGCTCCCAGCCCCCAACTAAATTGGGATGAGCTGTGAAATCTGCGGGCTGGGATGACTGACACTCGACCGACGTTCTCCCTAGTGGTCAAGCCTTGGAGCCTGGAAGCTCCGCGTCGTTCGGTGGCTGGAATCTCTCTGTGGCTTCCCGAACCCCATCCTTACCGTGGTTTTCCTTTGGTAGTAGAATCTCTTTCTTCTGGGGCTACGAAGCAGTGAGATAGCCTGTGTTACTCAGTGGACATAGATAGCTGTAGATGGATCCAAAGACGGCCAGCTATATATACTATAGTTTCTACTCTTGGTTGTTAGTAAACAGAATGGCATCCGAATCAGATGAAAACATTTTAATTTGATTTTTAGAAGTTCGCAGGCTACAACCGTGATTATGTTTTGACTTCTGAATTTTAAAAGGAAAAATGTTTAAATCCCCAAAGAGTCATTGATTCAAAACATTAAAGAAAACTTAGAAACCACCACCTTATGTTCTAAAATTTTAATATGGTTAACAATAATGGCTCTGAAACTGATCTAGTGGGAGGTGTGTGGGGGATGGTAAGAATCGACAGGGTAAGGCCATTTACAATAAAAGGCTTGTAGTAAATATTCTGTAGAGAATTTTCAATTCATTAACTTGTCAGTTAAATCAATGTTAGTCTATGTTAAAACAACAACCAGCACATAGAAATTGTTAAACAATAAATAAAATGAGTGACAGTTACTCTGTACAGTCTGTTTATATGTAACTCAGGAATCCGAACTTGATATTCCACAGTTTCATTTTGCTAACAAAAAAATTCATAAACAATACATCTTCCCAAACACCTTTTCCCCTCGCTTTCTAGAAAAAACAATTCTAGTATAGTGCCATTACTTCTAAAAAAGAAAAAATAAACCTGTTCATGAAAGAAATAGTTTAAAATCAGAAGAAAGCATTGCTTTTAAATTTCAACCATCTAGTGGAGAAGGACGCATTAAGGAGTGATTGCTTCAGTTTAGATTTGTGTGAGGAAGAATAGAGGGTACCTAGCCTTCATTCAAACTCCCTTGTTTATATAACTCTCTATAATGGAGGAACTGTTAGATCATGGGAAGTTTTTAGGTCCAGAGAATGCTTGTATTTGGTCATTCTTGCATTAGGCAATATTTGAGGAGCTACTTTAAAAACTTAGTATGAACATAGTTTTGAAAGTGAAATATAACTGCAGAAGGATGTCTATAAGCAGAATGTGAACACGTGGAAATGTCTTTGCAACTCTGGTCTTGATATTTGCTCATAAGAATGTTTGAGTATCTTCCTGAACAGATTTTTAAAGTCACCAGCAGGAGCCATCGGTATTCATTAAATAGGTTATGTCATAATGGAACATTTTTTAGAATCTGATGATGATAGAACTTAAATTCATAATTATAATTATATAAAGATGTATGAATTAAAGTTTGCTTTATTTTAAATTAAATGTCATGTCATTAAGTTATTCACTTAACATCAAAATTTTCTTCAGATATTCAATAATAGTTCTTATTTTAATTACCAGTTTGAATTTGAATATTAAATTAAGTTCTTTCATTTAAAAATGTTTCCTAGTTCTAATTTCCTTATTTTATTAATTCATCATAGTAGGAAAAATATCCAAAATTATTCATATGGAATCTAATTATTTAACTTGTCAAAAACATTTTTATTAGCAACAGAATCTAATGTCTTTTTGTCCATACAAAATAAGTGGTTATTTTCTATTCTTCTGTAGATGCTAGACCTTAGGATTTAAAGCCAAAGGAACCATAGAATGACTTATTGAGCACAAATATGTGTATTGTTCATGTTGTTCAGTGGTGTCTAACTCTCCATGACCCCATTTGGACTTTTCTTGGCAAAGCTAATGGAGTGGTTTGTCATTTCCTGCTACAGCTTATTTTATAGATGAGGAACTGAGGCAAACAGGGTTAAGTGACTTGCTCAGGTGATTGCTAGTAGGTTTCTGAGGCTAGATTTGAACTCAGGTCTTCCTGACTCTAAGTCCAACATTACCCACCACCACTTATCATACATACATACATACATACATACATACATACACACACACATGCTTGTGATAACAGTAGAAATTATCTCTGGATTTTGCCCAATAAGTAACTATTTGCCTTTGATGAAACACAAAATAAAGCTTACAAAATATAAAATTACTCTGTAATATTTTATTGATGTCTCAAAAGCAAGAGGCAGTATAAAGTATTGCATTTGTAAGTCATTTATAGAAGACACACAGCTATCCAAGGCATGAATGTTGTATCTTGGTTCTTTCTTACGTCTGTGATTATAGCTTTTTCTTATTCTGAGGGTTTTTTTCTCCTTTTTGTGGAATTAGAAAATAATTATTTCCTCCAAAATTAATTTTATATGTCAGAAAGAACTGGAAGAAATGCCAAGGGTAAAAATCTCCATATTTAGCACCTGCAGTTAGGTGACATTAAAAGACAAGATTGAAATTATTTTCCCTACTTTCTTCATACCTGCATCATCTGGTGTCAGCCTTATATTTACATTATACCTGTCAGAAAGTACAGTTTGTAAGAATGCTTTTGGACAGGCTTAAGGATATCTTTGTAGGAAATGGTTTATTGGCCTATCTGTAGGAACTTATAAATCTTTGGCCAACAGTTAAGCCCTTTATCTGTTGAACTAAATATTTCTCTTTCGAAGATGATACTTTAAAACTCAGGATTTTCATCACAGATGCATCGAGAAAGCCTTTTATTTCCATTCCATCCTAGGTAACATGCTACAACCTTCTTATGCCCACTATCATCTTTTCATTGGTCTTTGAATCATCTGCAATTTTGGTTTTTTCATGATCATTGTGTCTATGATTTACAGCCATATGGGTCACCTGTGGGCATTACAAAGATGGGCTTTGGCTAGGAAATAAAAAATAATAATAGCTCATTTTTATATGATGATTACTATGCTAAGTGCTTTACAGTTATTACATCTTTTGATCCTCACAGCGGGCCTGTGAGATAGGTACAATTATTATCCCCATTTTATAGATGAGAAAGCTGAGGCAAACAGAGGCTAAGTGATTTACCCAAAGTCTGAGGATGGATTTAAACTGAGGTCTTCCTGACTCCAGGTTTGGTGCTCTATCCATTGTACCACCTAGATGCCCTGTAAATGGATGTGATGTGGATGGATGGATGGACAGATAGATAAAAAGAAAGAGATAGAAAGGAAGATAGGTAGAAAGAAAGACAGCTAGGCCAGCCTGATTTTGGCTGTTTGTTCTGGACCCAGTTTTTTGTCTCCCTGCATTGCTTGTCCACAGTGTGTCATTTGATGGACTAGTTCAATAAGCCGTCTAGTTGTATCTCATGCTCTGGGTATTGTGTGTTTTTTCCTTGCCCCCCCCCCCACCCGGGTACGGCCAGTTTCTTTCATGCTGCTGTAGAATCTATAAAGAAGACTTTGGTTCTTGAGCTCAGTTATCACTTTACTTAGAAGGGAAGTAACCAAGCCGTGCTGCCAAGCCCTGTGCCAGATATAAGAACAATAATAATAGCTAACGTTTATATCATGATTACGATGTGCCAGACGCTGTGCAAGTGCTTTATAAATGTAATCTCATTTGATCTTCACAACAGCCCTGGGAGTTAAGTGCTGTTGTTATTATTCTCATTTTCCAATGAGGAAACTGAGGCAAAGAGATTAAGTGATTTAATCAGGATCACACAGTACAAGGCTGGATTTGAACTCAGGTTTTCCTAATTCCAAGTTGTAATGTTAATTGGATTTAAGCTCTTCCCCATCCCCAACCCCCATTAATAGGCCTCAGGTGGAGCCCATTAAGGGAAGCTGGCTTAGGGGAGGCTTGCTTGTAGGAAGGATTTCACACACTTTGTTAATTTCTAATTAGGCTCTGAGTCTAGAAGGTTGTGAGTATATACTCTGAGGTTAGCATTTTACTATGGGGCTCACTCATTGGAAGAGAGTTATTGTGATTTGAGGGGATGAAATGTTGACATTTTGACCAGATGAGACTCTGAGTAGGCATTAAGGACCCCCCCTCCCAGCTCTGAAAAACCCAGATGTTGGTGCTTCTCTCTCAGGTAACTATGTATGTATTGCCTGGGTCAGACAGTTGGATCTGTCTACTGATTTGTGCAAATTTCTCAGACAGTTAGAAACCCTGTCTGTTGGTCTTTACTTCTCTGCTTGTATTTTCTCTGCAGTTCAGGGTACTGACTTTTCCCTGAACTCCAGTGAATGTTATTAGAAAAGACTGCTGGCCCCTTAAACAGCGATCTTTCCTAGTAAGACAGACAGAAGGACCTGTGCTAGCAGCCATCCTAGGCATGCCAGTGTGGTTGCTCCTACACATGCCCAGGGCTCTATCCATCGGGTCACCTAGCTGCCGTCTTAATAAGATTAGGGTGGTTTCTGTGTTCTTTAATTCTCTTCATTGTGGCAACTATTTTATATATCAGTCAGACTTCCCTGGAAAATAAAATAATTCATATTTTTACTTTCAGACATTTCCTATTTGTAGCATTGATATACGCAGGTCAAGTGAGAGCATCTGTATAGTTCATCCACAGTACTACCTTTTCCTTGCCTTTTTCCTTTCTTTTCATTTAGTGTTACTTTGCCATTGCTTCAATCAGCCAATGATCATCGACTGCACACAAGCAGAAGATTCTAAACGGCGGTTGCATCTGCAGCTATTTGCTGTTAAACTATCAAAATATCAGCAGTATTCTTTATTGTAATGGTCATTGCTTGCCACTTTCAGACTTGGACACATTCCTTCCTTCACCAGTCTTCCTTTTGGGTATCCCTATGGTATAGAGAGCATTCTACAGCTTTGTGAGCGGATCCCAAGCCTCTCTCTTGTCACATTCTAGCACCTAGAAGACTTCAGTTTTGGGTCCTGGGATGACCTGTTGTCCAAGGCCCCGCCACCTAAGTTCAGTGACCTTCTCTCCTACTTTGCCTTGAGCAGATGAAACTTTTGACATGAGCAGTTTCTTCTTTGCCTACCTCTTTCACCCTCTCACTACCTTACCTGTGTACATACTGTATTCCTTTCCTTTCTCTCCTCTTGTAAAATATCACCTTTTTGAGGGCAGGAATTTTTTTTTGCCTTTGTAGCACAGAACCTTGTGCAGAGGACACACTTGATAAAAGTTCATTGAATTTGAAATTTTGAATTTATTCAGGTTAAAGATCCAAAATCTTTATTTAGCTCAGATAAGACCAAAATAATAAGCCAGAGGAAGCAAAACCATGTACCTCCTAATAAAATACGCTAACTCAAAGTACTAATAGTAAATAATATTAATGTAATACTTTAAGATTTATAGGGCACTTTCCTCATAATAACCCTTTAAGTAAGTGCTCCAAGTGTCATCATTCACATCTTACAGATGAGGAAACTGAGGCACAGAGACATTATTCAGCCTGTACAAGATCACATCGCTAGTCAATGTAGGACTGTAACTAAAACCTCAAAGAGACCTACATGATGTTTAATAGAACAGCAGAACAGGAAGCCCGTTTCTTATGGGGAAGGACACGATGATTTTTCTCTATGCTATCTTCTAAGTAAAGAATCTATGGGATGTCATTGACTGTCTCTTAAGGACTTTGGTAGGAAATGCTAATATCGAATGGTGAACAAGAAATGATATTCTTGAATGGGGCCTTTACTTTTGTGTTGTTTGACATACAGTCACTGTCTTTAACTAGAAAAGACAAGAATAAGCTTAGCTTTAGGCCGAGTTGTCTAGTCTGGTGTTCTTTTTGGAGATGCTTTTGTTCTTTTTGGAGATGCTTTTGTCTTCCTAGGCACCTCGGATGTGATCTTGATGAATAACGTCTTTGTAAACAAAGGAGTTAAGGGTCTTACATCTGCTATTTGCTTGTTCCTGTTGGAGAAGATGTACCCTTTCCTTTTAGCTTATCCACAGTATTAGTGACACCAAATAGTCATCAGTGGCCCAGGGACAACTAGCAAAAATCACATTTATCAGTGAGCAGCTGACACTCAGATTAGTCCTTTGCTCCATGGAATCATGTGATCATAGAGTTTTAGAGATGGGAGGCATTTTCACAATAGTCAAACAAAATAGTCCTTTCCTTAGAAAAGACCAAACAGAAGCCCAGATACTAGATACATGTGAGCATAGCCTTCAGGGTTTCGTGACCTCTGACACAGAGGAAGACCCCAGAGAACAGTTCAGAAGACGCTGTCAAGGGTGGATGCTTGTCGATGGCCTTTTTTGCTAGTCACCGATACCATTCCCTTTGGGGCATTCTGTACCTAAGACATTTTGCAGCTTGCAGTACACCCTGATGCATGTGACCTTCTTCCAAATACTCACATAACACAGTGGAACAAACACATAGACCCACACACAGGGAAAGCCCTCCAGGTAATTAAATTTCACCTGAGCAACATAAGGAACTCTCACCCTGATCTTCTTTCTCAACAATACATCCAGTTGTGGCTGTTATAGTCACCTTATAAATACCAGCTTAGGGACCACTGGTTCAAAGACCTGAGCTAGCTCTGCTTTTATAAACTGCCAAGAAATGGCCTCAGCTTTGGAGAGCAGTTACTTCCTTCCTGTCCCCACAGCTCAGTTTCTCAAGTCTTCTTAATTGTGATAACACAGAGATGTAAAACAGCTTTTCCAGGGTAACACAGATCATTAGTGATAGAGGAAATACTAAAACCTATGTCCCTTGGTTCATTGTCTTGTAGGCTTCATTTTGGGGCAAAATGGAATCAGTTTAAGGGGGAAATGTGATAGATCTCTAAATGAAGAAACACTTTTTATTTCTGAACTCTTTTTCTCTCTGTGTTTGTGTACTGATCATATACACCCAACCAGGCTGATGCAGGAAAGGGATTACCTATGGATCCTAAATTTGGAGCTGGATGGGACCTTATAGGTCAAGTGGTCTGATGTAGATAATTACAAAGAAGGAAACTGAGGCTGAGATTAAATGATTTGCCTAAAGTCACACAAGTGGCAACAAATCTAGTATTCCTGGTGTGAGATTCAATTAAGTTCTCTTCGATTCAAGAAATGTTTGTTGAGGGTTTCCTCTATATAAGACCTATGGGGAATGCTGAGTTGAATAACAGGAGGTCTCTGATCTGAAGGAATTTATTATCTGATAGGGGCACTAGGAAAAAAAAGAACCACTTTGACCGAGCCAATGAATATCACAAAGGCCTTTATTCAACCGTGACAGTGGATGGAGGAAGAGATTTAACAGAAGCTCCTGAATGAATTTGCCCTTTCATTCCTTATATTACTTATATTGACACTTTGGGGGGAGGGGGGCGACCATATCCTTTTGTTAACTGTAGAAGGAAATCTTACTTGTTTTATTTTAGCTTTGTACTTCTATTTGTTGGAGATAAAAAGCACTAGAACATCAGAAATATCATATGTGATCAGCTCAGTCTCCTGTCCTTCCTCTGACAGTGACATCTGGTTAGACAGATAAAGCATTTATTAAGTTCTTATTACTGTTATAACTATTCTGGTAAGTGCCAGGAATCCAAATGCAAGGATGTAAGATGGCTCCTGACTTCAGGAAGCTTATATTCTAAGGAAGCAAGATATCACATAAATGAGGGGTAAAAAGCAGAGAGAGGCTCCTCAGCTTCGTGTGGAGAAGGCTGGGAAGTGGCATGGAGGGTTTGGGTCATAATAAAGTACAGTTAAAGCTCACTAATCAGAGCCAGGAGGCATAAAGGCAGAGTCTTCCAGTGAGAGGGAGTTGATGAGGGTGCCAGAGAGGCAGGCAGCGTGGTGGTCTGGTGGTGACCAACACATCTTGCCCTTCACTAACAGATCTCCAAAGGTTTAGGTTATTCCCCGAAGATAGAAAGGTTATGAATTTGTGTAAATAGCTCTTCATCCAGTTTATTGTTTCAGATACACACAAATGTTTCTTTGAGTGTCTGTGTATTTATATTTTAATTTGGTCTTCAGCATTTGCACCTCAGAGTATTACCCCAACTATGCTTACTTTCTTCAGTATTGATTAAAATTATTTTTCCAAGCAGGTATTTCACTTATATACAGTACCTATTAGTACCATTAGTGTAGAGATTGATGGGTAAGGATCTGGAGCATGGGAATCCCCTATTTTTTGCCCAAACACAACACACTCATTTTGGTGACTTCATTGTTCTAAATATACCACCTGTACTCATAACAGAGGCATTTATTAATGTGTTGGTTTAAGCTTACAAAGCACTTTACAGATTATCTCACTTGATGTAGCCTTGAAGGAAATGAGTGTGCATGTTTGTGAGGCACAAAACATGGACTTGATCCGGACTTCTAACCTCACAGTTTAAATCAAGACTGTTAAAAGGAGCTGAGTGTGTACCCAATGACTCCAGAGACTTGACACCTATTTCAGCTCTTCCCTCATTTGACCTTTGATGGAGGATGGGGATACTTCCTAGAACTCTGATCCAGATGCCTTTTGTGCTAAATCCCCATTCTAGACAGTCTTACATACTGTTTCTGATGCCTTCTGGTCTTCAGTGAAGGTTTAAGTGCCATTCTCTCATATTTCCTGATTTTAACATAAATATATAGTTTGCTATAGAGTATAAAGAAAGAGGATGGGAATTGTGTTTTCAGTCCTTTGCTAAGCTGTGTTTATGCATTCAAGGTCAAGTCAGAAGGTGTATGTGGCTCACTTGTTATGCTCATGAGCTTCTGGCTTCCCTGTTTTGTGTTTGGGGATGGAGACATTTGCACTTGGCCGGTTACCTTGCGTATTTCCCATGCATTTTCTGGATTACACGTGTGTGGCTCTGGAATGGGTCATGGTCCGACCCCTTTCTGGTCTCCCCTTCACATGCTGCTTCTGCCACATTGTCTTTCCTGGAAGGAAAACGACTCATTGTGACAAATCTCATTTCCAGGTCGCATCTTGTCTTTTCTCCTGTTCTTGCATAGTCTTTCCTTCTCTCCAGTTCAGTTTGTTGTAGCAGTGTTTATCTTCTAAGGGCACATTTTCTAGTCTGTCCCTGCCTAGAATTTTGTCAGTGCCTCCCAGGTGCTGGTTTTCCCACATATCTGCTTGATTCAACAGCCTTGCTCCTTGCTCTGTTTCCACCTTCTGGGTGACACTCACTTGTACAGTTTGGGCATTTTGCCGCAGGCATGGCCCTGGTGTCTCCACACCTCCCTGATGTTATGGAGAAGCTACTCACTGGCTTCCTGAGTAACCAAATCAGCTCTGATTAGAGTTGTGGTGATTGGAGAGCTTCCAGGGGCAACCTAATTTTCATGATAAATCCTGTTTGCAGCTGCCGCATCCATCTTTTCCAAGAAAGTTATTTTATTAACAGAAATTACCCTCGTTTGTTAAGATAGGCTGGTGTGCCTACAGTTTTTATTTTTAAATTTTAAAAAACTTGCTTCAGTCTATGACTATTATAGGTCTTGAGCTAGAAGGGGATTCAGAGGCCACCTAGGTACACCCCTTCATTTCATGGATGAGGCCCAGAGAAGTTAAGGGATTTTCTCGGGCCACAGGGAGTCAGCTTCGTATTTGGGCCCAGATAGGACTCTAGAACCAGCCCTCCCTCGGTTATGCAGCCTCATATTTACCAACAGGTACTTCAGATAATGGGGGAGGGGAGACCCTCTAGTGTATATACTTTCTGTTTCTTACTCTACAGGAGCAAATGCCTTTTTGTATCAAGTCATGAAACACACAAAAAAATAGGCTCACAGTACAGAATCTTAGGAAATCTTGAGGAGGTCGGGGTGTTTAATTCATAGATTTTGAGCTGGAAGAGACTTGAAACCATCTAGTTCAAATTTTTGTCTTCCTCTCCTCTTTTTCTTCCCCTCGTGGACCCAACGCCACTGCCAATATCAAGGAATGTTAACCTCTTTTTCTCCTTGGTTCATCCCTTTTTAGGCCCTCTAAGTCTAACCTTACAAAAGCTCAGAACTCCCAAGTTCAAGAGATTCACCATCCTCAACTTCCTTAGAAGTTACTGCTACTTTATCAAGTTAATAGAGAAATTGTAAACTCGCTGTGTCATACTCAAATGGAAATGGGGCAAAGGGGACCACTAGTCTGTACTTGAGGATCCTTGTGCGCAGCATTGAGTTTTCTTTTTTTTTAACTTTATTTTTATTTGTTTTCTTGTTTACATTATTTGTTTTCATTACATTTTTGAATTACAAATTTTCTCCCCATCTTGCCCCTGCCCCACCCCTAAAACAGCAATCCCACTGTAAAGCCCCTCTCCTGCTCTGCTCTCTTATTTTCTGG
>CM053601.1:101915448-101925756 GCA_028646575.1 Pseudocheirus occidentalis | reverse complement strand
CTATTCTCCTGTGTGACGTGATGCCCAGTTTAGAGTTTATGATAAGGCACAATATCTGACTGGTAGTAGGTGCTTAATAAATGTAGGTGCTTAATAAATGCTTTCTGATTGATTGATTGATAAAGCTAGGTGTCAAACCCTTCTCTCCAACTCAGCATATAATAGGAAACTTTAGCCCAGCCTCTATCTAAATGTTCACAAATACTACATTAGTGAGATCCAGATTAATGCAGTTAGTTTTCTTATCTGTCACCTCGGAACAGTTTGCATGGCTAATACTGCATTTCTTGCTAAGAATGAGGAGATATGAAAAGAAAGAACATTTTGCCTGGCTGGGTAAGTGGCAGAGAAGCCAGCAGACCTGCATTTTACAAGAGAAAGAGGCTTTGGTCAAGTCAGCAAACAAAGAAATCTCCCTTTGTGTCTACCTCCTGCCTCCTCAAATATGCACACAGCTGATTTAGCAGATGGTGGTCATCAGAGGGGCTGCCCAGAGGATGGAAGGGACATTACCAAGTACTTGGAGCATTTGTGTTTTTATTTGGTGTTTTTAGAAAGTTCCTTAGCCCCAACCACTTGAATCTTTACTGTATACTTTATAACATATCTTCTCAGGTAAGACAGAATGAATTACAAACAATAAAAAAGTATAATCTCTTCTTTATTGCCCAGCTTTCCACTCCCCACCCCCCTCATTAAGTCCCAGATGGTGAAAGTCATTGGCTTTATGGACAGACAGCCCAGATGGGTGGGTGCTTTAAAGCCTTCTTCCTTTCCCAACAACACAAATTCATATTACTTTTCCCTGGGGCTACAAAATAGGGAAGATTTCTAATTCCCTATTTCTGACTTTCTCACTGTCATCTCGTCCTCACCTCAAACAATAATAGCTGAAATTTATAGAGTGCTTTAAGGTTCAAAAAGTAACTATACGTACATTATCTCCTCAGAAAATAGAGGTATTATTGTTATCCCATGTTTATATATAATGAGAAAAAACTGAAACTAAAGAGCCAGGCATCTTGTCCTTAGCCACACAGATACTCTGATCTGGTGACATTGGCCTCCTGGCTATTTCACCAAGGAGACACCCCATTTCTAAACTCCAGGCACTCTCTCTGGCTCTCTGCCATGCTTGGAATGCTCTTCATCTCCTCTGGCTACTGATTTCCCTCCCTTCCTTTAAGCACCAGTTAAAATCCTACCCCTTACTGGAAGCCTTCCCCAACCCTTCTTCACTCCAGTGCCTTTCATCTGGTATTTGCTATTTATCCTGTATGTAGCTGGCTTTGTATGTATGTGGGTTTGCATGTGATCTCCCACCCACTGGACTGTAAGCTTTTTGGAGGAAGGGACTGTCTTTTGCCCCGTTTTTATCCCCAGTGCTTAGCACAGTTATTGGAATGTAGTAAGCAACTAATAAATGTTTATTGGGTTGAAATATTGAGTGTCAGAGGCCGTATTTAAATCCAGATTTATTTATTCTGCCTCTTACCTCCTGAGCAGAACAGTCCCTATTTCAGAAGGCAGAATGAGCTAAATAGATTCCTGTAGAAGAGTATAGCCAACACTTTCCCAAACATTTCCACAATGTATCACATACATTATCTAATTTTACATAACACTCCTATTAGGCAAGTAGTACAAGTATTTATTATTTCACTTCTAGAAGGAGGAACTGAGGCTTAGAAATGTTAAGTAAGTGGTAGACTGAGGACTGAAACCCAAATCTTTTCATTCTAATAGCTGACTGAATCCCAAAGTGCATTTCCTCACTCAGTGGTATTCCAATGGCCTTGGCCTCTTTTGTTCTAGCCTGGATATGAGGAATGATGTGCCTCGTGACTGTGGAATCATAGAATCCAAGTTGGAAGTAAGTTTTGAAGTCACCACGTTTATCCACCTTCATGAATCCCCTCTACCACGTCTCTAAAGATATTCTCATCTCGCCTCTGCTTGAAAATCTCCAAGGTCTGGAAACAGCCCTCTTCCCAGACAGCCTGTTATACTTTGGAGAGCTCCAGTTGTTAGAAATTTATCTGCAAATTGAGACAAATGCCTGACCTTCCCATGTTAACCCCATTATCTTTAATGAACAAGCAGAACACATCTAATCATTGTTCTTTCTGACAATCTCTTTAATTTCTCAATTTAAAAAATGTTTAAATAACCCTTAGTTTTCAACACTTCTTAGTTCCTGATATAAGAAGTTGTGTCTGGGTTTCTGAGTTATTCTCCTGGAATCTCTTATGTACCTGGGACCCTACAAAGCTGACCAGGAATACTAGATAAGTAGACAAGTTCATCAGGAAGCTTATGAGGAAGATAGATGCAAAAAGTGAAACTGACTTATCAGAAGGCTAATCCCAGAATTTCCTGGCTTGTCCCTTAGGACTCAGGGTGATAAAACACAGGGTGTGCCCCCCAAAAGAGGCTCTCTGCTTTCTTATACGATCCTTCCACTGACATAAAGGAGCATCAGGATGGGTGGGGACACCTTTTTGCCATTTTTTATAATCAGTTTTATCAGTTATTAAATAACATATACTTTCATGTGTTTATTTAGATGAAGTTAAAGAGGAATGAAAAGCCCACATCATTTTTGGACACATTTAAGGGAAAGGGGGTAGAGGATAATATGAGAACAAGAAAAAAAAATAGGTCAATGTATAAACACTCAGACAAAACCTTTCTCTTTCTTCTTTTTAGAAAAAAAAAGTATTGATTGACTTTTCCCTCTTAAAGTGTGACCACATCCCAGTGGCATTCAAGGCCTTTTATAACCTGACCCACGATCTTTTCAGTATCCCTCCCATACACACCTGTTCTGAGCTCCGGTAACACCTCCTTTTATCACCTCAACCAGTCTTCCATCTCCTACCTCTGGACATGTTCATGGTCTGTCCCTCCTGTCTGAATTGCTTTCCTCCATTGCTGCTTCATACAGCAACTCTCAGCTAAAATTCCACCTGCTATAAAAAGCCTTTCTTGATCCTCCCTGATTATGGTAATTACTTTCTGTGGATTATTTCCAATTTATGCTGCATATAACTGCTTTGTGTATAGTTGTTTTCAAGTTTTCTCCCCCATTAGGCTGTGAACTCCTTGACAGCAAGGACTGTAGTTTGCTCTTCTTTATAACTTTAAAGCATAACATAGTACCTGCACACCATCAACTCTTACTAAATGTTTATTGACTGACTGACAGACTCTTCCTCCACCTGACTCCCAGCAAAAGTCTCCTTTATAGCGGATTATTAATGCTAAGCCAAACCAACATAACTAACACATGCCTTATTTCACAGCTATTGTTCACCATCTTTCTTGTTGGGGGTTAGGGGGAACCTTGTTTCTGGGTCCCCCACCCCTATGGAGCTAAGATTGCCACTGTTTTTCAAAGTTCTGATATCTTTCAGTGTTTTCTTTATATGATTATGGTCATTCTTCGAGGCCCAATTTAAATTCTTTCTCCCATCTGATTTCCTATTGTATGTAATGCATGTATCACCCATTTACTAATCAAGTACATGGTTTTGCATTGTTAGTGAACTTGCAACCCAGTCGCATCTTATAAATAGATTGTAACCCCCTTGAGGGAAGAGATTGTCCTCTACTTCTTTGTATCCCTCAGTAGATACTCAATCATTGCAGATACTCAATAAATATTTGTTGACTAGTTGATTAAGGACCTGGGAGGGGGAAATTTGTTATGTCTGGGGAAAGTAAAAACAGTTTTGGATTGTCAATCAGCAGCAAGCCCTTTCAGGAGTTTTTCTGATTTCCTGCCTTCGTGGGCCCTTCCTCCAGGCCAGTGGGAGTCAGGGACAGCCAGAACTCACTCCTCCCTTGCTTTGGGACCCTTCCGGCTTTCACTTGCTCTCAGTCAGCATCCTTGTTCTTTGTAAGCCTGTTTCCCAGCCACTGAGAAATAGTGGCAGGCTTCCCTGTGACTTGCCATTGGGGAAGATTTTCGTGCCTTGAGTCTGTCTCTCAACCAGTGGGAGAAAGGACAGTAGGGAAAGGGAGCTTGACTGTATTAGGGTTTAAAACCCTGTTCCCTCCATATTGCCTTTCCTCTTTCTCATGATCAGTCATGGGGAAGACTGCCCTCTTCTCCCAGGAAAGAGAATAAATTCCTGTTCTTATCCTAAGAGATCTCTATGTCTTTAATTAAATTTTGGATGAGGTTTTTCATCAAAAACAGTTATTTTTTTAAATTGAAGGAATTTGAAAGTCACTTAGGTATGTAAATGTCTTCCAGACTGCAGTAATCTCCATTAGGATATCGTATCCAAACTCGGTTTCTCTCCCCCATCCCCGAGCAGCTAATAGGGTGCTCTTCACCCCAAAGACCCAAAAAATACATAAAATTATACTCCTAATTTAAGCGAATTAAGCCAAAGTCCTTAGTTTTTCTGTAGTTCACCAAGGTGAAGAGAGTAGGTGAATCTTGCTGACCTTGCAGCGGTTCTAAGTGTTTTACTGATGTGTGCCCTGAGTTTTCTATCAAGGATATTCAGACAAATGAGAATATTCATCCATTGTGTTGTGTCATTTTTGGAGGAAGACTGAAAGCAATGATAAAACCTCTGAAATGAGTCTGATGAAAATAGCAGGCTAGATTAACATATCCACAGAGGTGAGAATGGAGCAAAGACTCTTGGTCCAAGAGCTTTTGCTTAGTCTTTGGTGAGATCTGCCCCTAAACTCTGGCTTCTAATCCCATTTCCTCCCTTGGCTTCCAATGTGGGTGAGTCATATTCACCTCTATGCCTTCTCTTTCCATTTGTTTAAATGAAAAAAAAAAAGGCAGTGATTTGCTGATGATGTCTATAGAGTGCTTGGAACTTCTTGAATGGAAGGCTTTCTGAAACCACAAAGCCTCGTTGTTATAATAAGCAGATTTTTGCATGATAATGAACTCTTCTTCCCCTTGTCCCCTCTGAAATAAATTTCCTGCTGAGGTAAGTGATGTGGGGTAGAATTTTGAGTGCATTCAGCTTCGATTTCCTTTTATATATATCTGGCCTTGTAAATACAGTGAATAAATGCTATAATTATAGCCTTCTTTGACAGCTCTGTAATTTAATTGTAATTCACTCAGAGCATCTTTTGAAGACAATGACAGACATTATAGGCACAGCTGTTCAAATCTCATCAACTAATCTGACAGGAATTGGTCTGCATCATAGCCCAATAATTGGGGAAATTTCAGTTTTATTTCAAACCAAGGGTAAGGGGTATACAATAGATACAGTATTCGTGTGCCGTTGTTCAGATTAAAGTTTCTCACTATATTTTGGACATATCAAGGCATTTGGGAGAAGGAGGGAGTCTCATTGATCACTGACTTTTCAATAAACATGGAAAGTAAATCAGTATAAAATTGAACTATCTGAACTTTAGCAGGAGACTGTGTTCTAAAGAATTGTTTCTGTTGTGTAAAAGACTACTAGCTTGTTAACCTAGAATAAAGCTGTAGGGGGTTTTTTCAGTATATTTTAATTTATATCTTTTGTTTTTATGTCACCTAGATTTCCCCTTTATTTCCCTGTCCTTCCCCCCTCCTAGAGATGTGTCTTTATAACAAAGGATTTTTAAAAATAATAATAATAAAAATAAAGAAGAAAGCAAATTGAGCAGAATCTATCAGTATATTGAGAAAAAAAATCTGCAGTTATACTCAGTGTTTCATACTGGTAAACAGTCCCTCCCTCCAGTTTGCAAAAGAGTAGAAAGAGATTTCTTTGAAGCCGGTTACAATTCTTTGTAATTTTGCCACATTCATTTTTAAAATTGTTTTGGGATTGTTGTTCTTTATATTTGCATTGTTGTAGTCATTGTGCATTTTATTTTCTCAGCCCTACTTACTTCACTTTGTATCATCTCATGCGAGCCTTTCCATACTTCTCTGTATTCATCACGTTCATTGTTTGTTACAGCACAATATATTCCATTATATTCATGTACTGCAGTTTGTTTAGCCATTCCCCAGTTGATGGACCATTTTTTTCATATTTTGTTCTTTTCTATCACAAAGAATACTGCTATAAATCTTTTGGTGTATATGGAGCTTTTATTTCTGTTAATGATCTCCTTGGGTTATATACAAAGGATGTTGAGTTGAAGGTTATGAGTATTTTAGCCACTTTATACGATTTAAAATTGCTTTCCAGAATGATAGTAGATGATTAATAAATGCTTGCTGACTTACTTCAGTTGCCAATTTGCTGGGTGAGAGATGAAATTTCAGGTTTGTTTTGCTTTGCATTCCTCTTATTATTAGAGATTTGACACATTCATATGTATATCTAAATATGCATATTTATACATATATAACACATATAATATATATTATTATATATAATAAATATAAATGTGTATATAAATATATAAAGAGATATTTATCTACGTATTTGTTAATAGTTTGAAATTCCTTGAGAGCTATTTACATCTTTTGTCCACTTTGCTACTGAAGAATGACTTTGCTTTTATGTATTTCTCTTAATTGTCTATGTATTTTGGATATAAAACTCTTATTCAAGAATTTTGCTACAAAGATTTTTTCCTAGTTAATTGCTTCCCTTCTTATAGTAGATGCATTAATTTTGCTTGTTCAAAGACTTTTCAACTTAATATTATAAAAAGTATCTGTTTTATGTTTTCAAAATTGTTTCTATCCTTTATTTGGGTGAGAATTTCTTTTGTACCCATATGTGGTTTGTCCTTTGTTCTCTAAGAGAACCATGACATCAGGAAGATGATGCCATGACTTGTAATTTAATTGGATTTGAGTGAGAGAGGGCTGTGCAAAGTCACCAAACCCACTTTCTCCTCCAGAGCCATCTGGGGCCAGATATAGATCCAGACAATTGGAGATGGCTCAGAATGCAGTGGGAGACCTTGTGTTTTTTAAGCTAAGATCTTTCTGAGTTCTCACTTTGCCTGAAGCAATGCCCATTCAGTGATTAGGCTTGTTTATTAAGTGAGTCAAGGGATGCCCCTTTAATAACAATAAAGCTAAAACTAGAAGGGGAAGACCTTCAGAGTTACTGGCAGAAAGAGAAACAATTACTATTTGCATTTATTCTGAGCCATCAGGGCCCAAAAATTAACAATTAAGTGTACCCACATCTGTAAATGATACAGCATCAGCTTCTCTTCTAATTGTTTTATGTTATAATCATTAATATTTAGGTTGCGTATCCATTTGGAATTTATTGTTGAATATGGTATAAAATGTTGGTCTACGCCTAGTTTCTGCCAAATGGACTAGATCGTGCTTATCACTAACCTGGCATTGAGGAAAAGACACAGAGGAAGAATCTAGGACTTTGTTCATAGCCATACGTGCTAGGTGGTTGAACTTTGTTGCTGTCCTGAATTTGCTGGAGTTTCCTCTTTACAAACTCATATAGAGATTTCACGCTTAAGAAGACATTTGGAAGATGACAGGAAAGGGCTCTTAAGAACCATTTGTCTAGTGGTAACACCAAACAGTGAATTTGGTTCATTCATTTTGTGACATAAAAGAGAATAATAATATCCACATATCATCTCTGATATTTATCCAAGCAGTTACAATAAAATGTGCTGGGCCTAATGGTTTTTCCTGTCGTGGTGGGGCATATTATCTCTGGGCTGTTACGGAAGGACTGATGGCAGCAGATAGCTCCTAATAACTTCATTGTTTAGTCCCAAGAAAGAGAACTGAAAATGAGTCATGTAGCAGACACAACTGCTCACTCACCCCAGATGAGAATGAAAATCCGAATGTAGCTATAATAAGAATGTTATTTTAATATTTCACTTTTCAAAACATTTTATTGCTAACTTTACTAGTAATTTTTCACACCAAGATTTTCTAGACAATTTTAATTTTCTTCCTTATTTCTTTTCTTTTTTAAAAAGAGTGATATTGATGCTCTTTTTCTATTTCTTGTCATTTCCCAAAGACTCCTACCCTTCCCCCCACAAAATATCCCTTATAACAAGTGTAGTCAGGCAAAACAAATGAACATATTGACCGTGTCTGAAAATGCACAGCTCATTCTGCACCACTGACAGGTGGGAGGTGTGCTTTACCATCTGTCCTCTGAAGTTACACTTGGTCACTGAATTGTCATAGTCTTGAATAGGGAAACTCCCAAGAGTTTTAATGTCCTGGAGCACAATTTGTAGGAAGCAAAAAATTGGAAAACCAATATCCAAGGTGGAGCTGGAATGGTAGACAAGCCATGTGGATTGTTAAATTCAGTAAAAGAGGTAGTTAGATGGCAGTAGGTAAAGGCTGAGGTTTGTGGGTTTGATAAAGGATCAAAAGATTGGGTAAGGGAAATAGTATGAATTGTGGGAGGAAAAAGTAAATGATTACATGGTAGATAGACTATGGCAAGAGTAGTACTACTGGAAAGGGATAGAAAATAGCGAAGAGTAAAAGGAAGCAGTAAAAATGTAATAAAAATAAAAGTTGAAAATGTAAGATAAAGTTGATAATATTTGAGAGACTAAAGAAATATAAAAAACAAAGTCTTCAAAAATTTACACACCATCCAGGATTTCAGCATGGCGGTGATACCTCTTCAGCTCCTCTTTTTCTCTGTACCTGCTTTCCTTATCACTAGGCTGAATTATAATAATAGTTCATATTCATCCCATTTGATCTATACAAAACCCTGTAAGGTAAGTAGCATAAGAATTATTATTCCCATTTTATAGAATAAAAAATGCACAGTCAAAGTCATAGCTGTAGTCAAAAATAGTCACTTTCCTTGCAAGCACAAATTCCCTTTAAATGATGATGAAAAGGCAATGAGAGTGTGAGTCTCTTATTCCTCCAGTTTTATGGAGGGTTTGCTTTCTTTTGGGAGCTATTAATTAATTAGTGTTAGCAACCTTGCTCTGATGGTAGGCATTTGGGAGAGATTCAGGTCTTAACTGTGCTTCAAGTAAAGTTTATAGAGATTCAGATATTTGGGGTTTTAGCTTAAAAATAACTAAGAATCTTTTAAAATAGTGATTTTATTAAGTGTCATCCCCTTCTTAATAACCTCTAGTGACTATCAGCTTCAAGAGGAAATATAAACTCTGTTGGCATTTTAAGCCTTTTATAAGTTAGTCCCATCTTACCTTATTACACGTTATTCCCCTTTATATGCTTTTATCCTGCCAAACTGGCCAATACAAGATATTTTATCTCCAAGGCATTAATTTCCTTCTTGAAGTCTATTTTTGTTTATTTTGTTAAATATTCCCAATTATATTTTTAAAAAATTTAAGTCATTTAAAAAATTTTTGAGTTCCAAATTCTATCCCTTCTTCTCTTCTCCCACCACATGAGAAGGCAAGCAATATATCAATTTTACATTTGAAGTCATGTAAAACATATTTCCATATTAGCCGGGCATTAATTCCTATATGAATCTTTTCCTGATCCTCCTCCTCCCACCTGCTAATGCCTTTTCTTCTCCCCAAATTACCACATATCTATTTTGTAAATGGATGTCTTCCTAATAAAATGTAAGATCCTTGAGGGCAGGATCTATTACCCTTTTGTCTTTGAATCCCCAGTCCCTAATAAATTGCCTGACACATAGGTGTTTAATGAATAATTTCTTGTTATTGATTGAAATATGAAATTGTGTTGCTATCATTTGAAGGATTTGTGACAGCCTATTAGTCTTTATTAGTCTACTATAGGTAGCCTTTGTTGATAGAGATGTCCAGATCCATGTTCAATCTGTGGTGAAATACATGAATAATAAAGAATTTTACTGGAGAGAGAACAGGCTAGTAAATATATTGATACATCTGTACATTTACACAGAGAAGTATTATGGAACTATTCATTCATTTCAACAACCATTAATTAAGCGACTTAGCACATGAAAAGCACTGTGGCATCTATGTACCTACTATGTGCAAAATCCTGAGCTATTCTTGGGCTAATTGACTTAGCATTATGGGGAAAACAGTGAGGATATAGTAATTGCAGCCTGATAGCTGAGGAGAGAGGAGAAATGAACTCTAAAAGACAAGTAATAGAATCTTCATTGTGAAAGATTTTATTGAACTTGAGAGAATCAAAGTTCAGCTGGTTAGAGAGGGGAGAGACTGCGGCAGAAAAAAGTTAAGAGGTGATTTTAGTACTCAAAGCATGATGTGATAAAGGCCTGAGCTACACTATACACACTAGCAGTGTTCATAGAATTTAAATATATGGAGATATACTTAACACTGCTGTACTATGTTGTTGTACACAAATTGTACTAAATAGAATAATCTTCCTTTGGTGGTTCAAAAGGTTCA
>CM053601.1:101897684-101915348 GCA_028646575.1 Pseudocheirus occidentalis | reverse complement strand
TATCAGTCATTAATTGTCTTTGCCAATTTTTACTCCACTTCTCTTATTTGGTTTTCAAAGTCCTTTTTAAGCTGATTTATGGCTTGTAGGCAATCTTCATGTATCTTGGAAGCATTTGGTGTGGGAGTTCTGACTGTGTTGTCTTCTTCCCATTCCATGCTTTGATCCTTTTTGTCCCCAAAAAAGGATTCTAGAGTTTGGTTATTGTTCTTACTTTGCTTCCTTTTCCTGCTTATGTTGGCCAGTCAATTAATTGCTTGATTTTTTAGCTCTATAGAACTCTGCTTCCAGGGGGGAAAGCTCTGTCCCAAATCACTGGGGTTTTCACAGCTGCCAGAGGTATTAGGGGGGTGCAGCAGCCCCCACCAGCTTTGGCTCGCTGAAAACACACCCCAGGACCACCACCCAAGACCACAATCCAGATCCAGGCCACTCAATGCAAGAGCACTTGGCCTTTGAACAATTGCTTTTCCCCCCTGCAGTCTGCAGGCCGGGAGCTCTGAAGCAGCCTGGTGGAGGCAGCTCCTGTTTCTGCTGCTACTGCCACTTGGGCTGCTTCTTTGCCCTGGGGGCAGTTCGGCTGGATCACTTTTCTCCCCCAAATTTAGCTGAATTCCACCGACCTTTCACTTAGTCCTTATTTCTCCTGGCTTGATAAATCTGGAAACTGCCCCAGCTGCTGCTGATCCACTCTCCTGAAGACTCTAGCTGTGGCTTCTCCTGACTGTCCTGGGGCCGGGCCGTGGTTTCAGGCTGGGCTGGTTTGTGGCTCCCAGCCTGCCACGATGAGCCCTTTGTGCCAAGCTGCCTTCAGCGGGAGATGTGTTTTCTGTGTTTTTGTGAGTTTGGAAGCCCTAAAATTTGTTTAGAGCCATATTTTATGGATATTTGAGGTGGCTGAGTGGGAGCTGTGACACCTTGCTGCTTCTACGCCATCATCTTGCCTCCACCCCCTATTAATTGACTTTGAAAAAATCCTGGTCATTAGGGCTTTGTGTGTTTGGTTCCTACATAAAGGGAAACTTACTGTACAATGAATCAGGGCATTTGAACCCAGGCAGTTAGCCATATGATGATACAGTGAGCAAAGGCTTGGACCAAAGCTCACCTTTACTTCTGTTTCTGCTGTTTGATTAAGGTAAAAGTGTGCCCTTCATCTCTTCAGTACTCGCTTTCCTTATTATGATGGAAAGGACAACCAATAAAAGTGATTGACAGTGGAGTTTTGTACAGATATCAGCACTTAAGAGTAAAAAGGCATTTTGATATAGGAAAGTAACCATTCTGCCTGTGTGTTTGCCTCTGCATTGTAAATTTGCAGCTTATTACTTCCTGAAGTGTTTTATCTCTCCCGTGGAACTTGAAAAGAGGCAGCTTCCCTCCCCATGACGGAGCCATCTGTTCACCACATTAATTGCTCTGGGCAGGAAGAAATTTCTTTAATATGGAGTCCTCTTCCTGCTTTTGTTTCTAAGTCCATCACACTCTTCAGCTGCTTTATTGTTTCACCTCTTTGGTACTCTTGTTACTGATACTGAATGGTCTTTCAGTGGGCTAAGAAATATTGTTTGTGCCAAGGTGTAGGATGGAGCATGAAGACTGAAATAACCTTTAGCTCTTCTAACGAAATCTAAATGCAATCTTACTAGGGACAAAAGAAAACAATGGAGGGACAGCAGGAGTGGTAGGGGAAGCCCGTTGGGATTTATCTGGTTTCCATGTGAGATAGTCTGGTCCAGGGCTGTATTGTACACACACACACACACACACACACACACACACACACACACACAAATACATTTGTGGGTCCAGACCTGTGTTTTCATTGGTACAGAGTACTCACGGTGTAGAAGTTCCCTCCACCTACACAGATTGGCAAACTATTTGTAATATATTTGCAGAGAATTACTTGCAGCATAGAGATATTATGTGACTTGGCCACAGTTACACATATGTGACCATTCTGTGTTAGGCAACACTTGAACCCAAGTCCTCCTGACTCTGAGACCTACTCTGTATCCACTGTCCTTCTCATAACAGGGTGTGGCATATACATACTCATGCATAAACAAAAATTTATTTACTTCTCATAAGCTCAGAATCATATAGGTAGAAAAGTATATGACGTGGTCCCTGTCCCCCAAGGAGCTTATTGGTTGAAAGACAAAATTAAGACAAATGAAAAACAATGAACAATGTAATTATTCAGAGCAATATACAGTACTAAATTTTGTGGTAAAAATTACTATTCGTGTAGTATGGCTCATACTATATGAATCAACAAACAGTCATTTACCTCATGTATCAGAAAAGCTTACAGTTTACATGGAATTCATCCCAAACCATGGATTCAGGGCTTAGGGAAAGGATTAGAGAAGGTATTCCTAGTTTCCTGCCAATTGTAAATAACAATTCAGTGACATGTTGGCCTTGGATTTTCACAGTGGTTCAAAAAGAAACTTAGGTCAGTCCTGGTCAGTTCAACAAATTATTAGGACCTGCACCTGAATGAGAACCCTATCAAACATGCCTGGCAAAAAGTCATCCTGCTTTTGCTTGAAGAGCCCCAAGGAGACAGAATCCATTACCTCCTGAGCCTCTCTTTGTCACTTTTGAATCACCCTAATTCTCAGGAAATTTGTTCTTTTGTCAAGCCTATATTTGCCCCTGGGCACCCTCTACACTCTAGTTCTACTTCTGTCCTCTGGGGTAAAGTACAATGAACCTAAGCAAAATGTGATAACACTTTAGCTATTGGAAAACAGCTATCATACTGCCCCCACAACTTCACTTTTTCAGGCTAACCATGCCTACTTCTGTTGACCAAATCTCACACCATCTCAAAAAGGCTGGGGAAAAACCAATTTGTTAGTGTCCTCTCTAAAATGTGTCACCCCAAAGGGAGCAGATAAGGGCCAACCAGGGCAATGTGGAGTACAAGACACCCGTCCTCAATCTGGACAATGCTTCTCAATATAGCCCAAAATCTCATTAGCTTTTGTTTGCCATGTTGTATTGCTGTTGATGCATAAAGAACCTGAACCTGTCACTTGCAAACAGCTAATAAGTGCCAGAGATAGAACTTAAACCCAGATCTCCTTACTCTCAATATTCTTCATACAGTACTGATTAATTGGGGTATAGCATCCACGTGAACAGAGGAAACAGAAGCACAGTTCAAGTATGAAACCCGGAAGCATTCATTGCGTGAGTACGACACATGCATGTGTGGAGAACAGCAAAACCTAGTCTGTTGCTCCAAAGATTGGGGATTTACAGAGTGGTTTATATGGTTTTACAACAGAGGGAGGCAGGAGGATAGGCAGAATACAAAGTACCTGCAACTAGGATGTTTGTGCAAGCTCCCTCTGCCCATGTGGGGCCACAATGAACCAGTCTGAGCCAGCCCCAGGCTTGCTGACAGAGCAGAGGTGGTCCAGGTTCATCCAGTATATCAAACTCAAGCAACACTCATTCTGCCTCCTAACTGGCTGATTTTGATTCCCAGATTATTTCAGTTTCTCCTGGATAATAAGGGGGCTCAAGCAAATCAAGGCAATTACCAGTTCTATAATCCCATGCTGTCTATTCTACTAGTGTCTTCACTAACCCAAAAAAATCCTAGTCCAGTGGTTCTCAACCTGTAGGTTGCAACCCCTTTGGGGGTCGAACGACCCTTTCACAGGCGTCGCCTAAGACCATCGGAAATGTATTTTCCGATGGTCTTAGGAACTGAGACACTGCTCCTCTATCCGTCTCCAGGTGGGTCCGCCCACATGCAGATATATCCACATACGAGTATTAAAGGGTCGCGGCATAGGAAGGTTGAGAACCACTGTCCTTAGTTCCTCATGATGAGGCAGATGAGGCTATTTCAGACAGAAGCTGGATTATCTATAACATTTAATAATGATACCTATATAGAAAAACAAGTCTATGATCTGAACTAAGTCCAAAGCCTAGATTCATAACCCAGTAGGTGGAGCAGTAGATAGAGTATTGGACTTGTAGCCAGGAAGATAGGATGTGGCATCAGATACCTACTAGTTGTGTGATCCTGGATAAGTCATTTAACTTTTGTCTGCTTTCATTTCCTCTTTGGTAAAATGGGAGTATTAATAGTACCTACCTCCCATAATTGTTGTGAAAACAAAATGAGATATATGTTTTTTAAAAATCCTGCAAACTTTAAAGTGCCATATAAATGCTAGCTTTTATTGTTGTTGTTAACATTATTCAAGGCACATATCCAACACTTAATAAGTTGTATGACCATGGACAAGTTGCTTTGCTCCTAGGAGCTTTGATTCCCTCATCTTTAAAATAGGTACAGTAATTCTGGACAGGTTATGCTGCACCCCTTCCTAGGCTCCTCCTCATAATCACCACTGGGCTCCACTTCAAGCAAAGGACTACTATTTCAGATTTTTCTCATTGCTGAAAGCAGTAGGACCTTTTACTTGTCATCTTTAAGATAACACTGCTTAGTTTAACTAGAGACACACAGGGGAGCATAGAAGGGGAGTCAGGAACAATAAGAAAATACTCAGGCAGTCTCCACATGGAATATCTATATATTATTCTATTCTAAGGCCACAAGACAACGAACACTATAGTCTCTAAAGAACTGAAAATAATCATCATTCAGAAAGCAATGGAAAGGTATATGAGCAGGGCATGAGCAGGCTAAAATGCATTACAAAAGAATTAAGGAGATTCAAAGTAAAAATATCACCAAAAAATATAAGCATAAAAAAAGGAAACAGATTGGTCATCTAAGGAGACCTAGGGACAGCCAAGGGAAAACCATCATGTTCCACAGATATCCTTATAATGTGAATAGAAAGAGAAAAGCCAGCTGGGGCATTTGATGAAATCTCTATAGTGGACTCATGGGAGGACCTGGACAAGATTTGCACAGGATGAGAAGGAATGGGTGGGTTTCAGTCTGTGTTGTCAGAGAAAATATATCAGTGAGATCCCAAATCTATTGGAGTTTTTTGAGTATTGAGAATTTACAAAGCAGTTTCATCACAACAACTCTCCATGATAGGTGATAGAAGTTTTATTGTCCTTATCTTACAGATGAGGAAACTAGGACTTAAAGCCACATCTCACTCCAAGTTCAGTGTTCTTTCCATGAGAGAACATTAAATTATGGAATAACTTTCAGTTCAGCAACATAATTATGTTAAGTAAGAGTTGAGATGTGATAGCTAAACATTGCCACCCTCCTTGTTTTTGTTTTTGTATCTGATCTGTGATTTCATTGGGTCTAGGGAATGCCTGGTGAGGAACTCTCACTCCCAATGCAGATAAGCATCTATTCTGAAATTTATAGTTTTACAAAGTTACTCATGGCCCTGAGAGATTGAGTGAGTGACCCAGAGGCACACAGCCAATAAGTGTGGAATTGAGTAAGCAGAAACGGAACCCAGATCTTTCTGACTGTGAAGACAGACTTTCTGTCTGCTATGCCAAGCTGCCTTTTTTATAGATAAAGACCATTTTCCTATATTGATAAGATAAAAGGAGGCACTGTTCAGGACAAGAGAGGGTCTTTAGAAATCATCCCACCACCTTATCTTACATCTGAGGAAATGGGACCAAAGAGATGAAGCAGCTAGCCGAGGGATCACCCAACTAGTATGGGGGAGAATTTAAACTAGACCCCAGGTATCTCACATCTCCTAGTCTGGTGTTTTCTCAGTACCTGCTTTAAGCCTGTAATGTCCAGTCTAGCCCTCTAGCAAAGCAGCAGCAGGGAGTTGACACCTCTGCATAGTGCTACAGAATCACATTCTTAGAAATGAAAAGGGCCACAGAAGCTATCTGGTCCTACTTACAGGAAGCCCCTCTCTGCTGCCCTGGGATTTGTGTTACTACTATACTTAGATTCCCTGTCAGCTCTTTGCTTACTGTGTCATTGTGATCCAGGAGGCTTGCAAATTCATAAAGATCTGGGGCTAGTTCATCTCTTTAGATTGGCCCCAAATCATTTGAACCCAAAGAAGCAATTAATTTTCAAATTACAAGTATAGTCAGTCATTTGGGGGTAGGATATGGTAGCACACTGCTATAAAGTGAGCAGAGGCCACTTCAGCACTATGGAGAGATCCCTCCCCATCCTTAGTGGGGCTGCCAGAGCACCTAACCTCTTTTGATACTAGAAGAGGAGAAGAATAGTAGGTTGGGGAAAATGACCCTCTATTTAAAGTGTTCTTGCTTTGTGGTTAATTAACAAGTTAAAGTAATTTCAGTCTGTAGTTACATAGGCTATAAACTCTTGCTTTGCTAGTGTGCATCATAATTTCTCAACTTGATGCAGTAGCCCTACCCAGAAAAGAAGATAGTTTTCAACATACAACTAAAGCTTTCCTGGCTTCTGATCATTCCTGGCTTCATTTTCCCAGTAAAAAAGGAGAAAACAAGTCAGGAGATGAGAGCTCCAGGGTTGTATCTGAAGAGCAAAGACAGTGCAAAGGAGGGATCAGAACAGAGGATATAAGTGCAGGAAGAAAAATTTTAATCTTTCCATCTACTTCCCTTGAGGGAAGAATTATTTGTATACAAGGAGTTATTTGTTTAAGAGAAAATTAGCCCCAGAGGACTTGATATAAAATCTTGTTAAGTTGTATGAGGTCAGTGATTACAGTTACTCAGAACACCAGACTTCTTCAAAGAAAAAAACCATTATGTTTTTCTGTTTGAAAAAAAAAATATAAAGGGATTCATCAGTGACTTTTTTTTCCCCTTCAAGCTTCTCTGAAACAGGAGCAGCGTCCTGGTATCATCAGTTCTCTAAATGCATTGGAGCAAGACTGAATCTGGAGAAAATTTAGGCTGCCTTTGTACTGGAGGGGGAAAACATGGCTAAAAACAGAAAAAGTGGTGAATATTGCCTGAGTAATCTAACCTCTATTAAAACAAAATCAACCACCATCAGAGTCAATTAGCATTTAGCTTCAGGATTTGTTAGGACACCTGAGAATATTTCCTTTTGTTTTCTGCTTGGGTGTAGGGTCAAACAAAAGTGAAGTTAGTTTTTGGATCACCTTAAAATATAAAAGGTGTTAAACAGGTGAACAAATGACTTTAAGAAGTTTGTGGTCTAAGTGTGTTTGACACAATTAGGTAAATAAATTGTGCAGTGCTTGCTGAGCTGGATTTGAGGGGAAAAATGCTATTTTTATGGTGAATTTCACCTCTTTATTAAACATAAAATCTACTTTCCACTATACACCTTTAACGAGGGGGGGATTTTTGTCCCTGGCTTCTTAGTGATAAAAAGATGACTCAGAGTGAAATCCAGGCATGAAAAGTCACTTTGCATCTCCCAATGTGATATGAAATTCATTGCTTCCTTGTTTACTTCTTTTGTCCTAGGAGACTAAATTGGACTATTAAATGAAACACAAGTGGTTGTGCTCCAACATATACCAATATTTGGATATTTCCTTATTACTTAGCAAATTTCAACATATTTCTCAATCACCTAAACTCAGAGCCTTGACCCTGGTTCATCAAATAATTTTGAATAAGAGAAATTTCCTTTCCCAACAGTACTTATTCATCTCTCTATATATGAAGCATCTTGATCTCCTAGGATTAAATAAATGTTAGCATTTCCTAAATGTACAACTTGGTAACAATTAAATAAATAATAAAAATGAAATTTACAATTATTTGCAAATTTTTAGCTATGAAAAAAATGACAGCCAGTCACTTCAAACCCTAACCATAACTATAAATGACTTTATTTCACTTCTGAGAACACAGCCCCACACCCCTTCTTTCATCCTAAATAACAAATAGGCTATTGAATATCTTCACAAGATAAAGATTATAATAATTTCATTTTTTTAAATGTCCCCATCTTTTTTCTCCCTGTTTTAAAGTTTAGCATGACAAGAAGGCAATCTCTTCAACTTTTCTCAAGTTCCAATTCTTAATAGTGTTTTTCCAGATTCACTCCTCACAAAATTTTCTTTTTGAATGTTCCTTTAAAAAATAACACTTGACAATTCTGTCAAGGAAGACATTTATCCTCACCTTATCTATTTCTTTTTGTCCTCACCATAGTTTGATGCCATAGCTATGTATAGAACAATGTTAAATTTGCATACTTTCTAGATTCCATAGTGAGAAACTCCCTCATAGAATATATGTTTGCAACTGAAATTATTCTAGATTCTACCTTCAAACAAGACTGTAACCCTTCCTTCCTATTGCCTATGTAGAAGTTTCTTATTGAAGCATGGAAATTCTTTGAGGGAAAAGACTCATCCAACCTTGTCTTTCTATCCTAGTCATCTAGACCAATGCCTGGTACAAGATAAACACTTAATAAATGTATGTTTTCTGATTGATGTTGGTAATTAAGGTCTATTTCAAGGTCTAATATCCTAGAAGTCTCTGAAACAAGCTTTCCTTTTTGGCATCGTCTAAAATCTGTATGTGACATTAGACAACTCTCTTCCCTTCTCTGGGCTTCAGTTTTTCCTAAACGGTTTGGGTTAACTAGATTTCCAAGCTTTTTCCCAGCTCTGATGTGCTGTGGGAATATTGTTTCACAAACTGACTAATATGGAAATTGTTTACATGATTGCACAGATATAACTTATCTCAGAGTGCTTACTATCTCAAGGAGAATGGCAGGGAAGGAAGAAGGGGTAGAATCAGGAAATCAGAACTTTAAAAACGACAACAACAAATGTTAAAATTTGCTTTTACGTGTAATTTGGGGGAAAATAAAATATTATTTAAAAAAAAAGAATTTTGGTTCAAGCCCACGTTTTACTATATGTAACTTTGGGCCAGTTCCCTTTCTAGATTTCATTTTCCTTTATCTGCTATAGCAGTGGTTCTCAACCTGTGGGTTATGTTCAATTTAAATGCATCCTGCATATCAGATATTTACATGATTATGATTCATAACAGTCGCAAAATTACAGTTATGAAGTAACAACAAAAATAATTTTATGGTTGGGGGCCACCACAACATGAGGAACTATATTAAAGGGTCATGGAATTAGGAAGGTTGAGAACCACTGCACTATAAGAAGGGTTTGGACCCGAGAGAGAGACAGAGTTCCTGTCTCAGCATCTGGAAGCTGATGGAGTTTTCCTGAGACTGAAATCTGGTGAAGGCCATCCAGAAGGCCAGTATTCCTTCTGGGTCCTAGGGCCAGCTGAACTGCTGGAAGACTGAAGAGGCATGACCAGGATAAGACTTTGTTTGTTCATGGCCTAGCTGATCCTTGAGTTCCAGGCAAGAGAAGTGGTGAAGGGTTTGAGATGTGCTGGACCCTGTGAACTAAAGTATGTGCCAGAGACTGCCCTGAGGACTGGACAAGGACCTGGGAGCTGTCTACCTCTGAGGACTGGATGAGAACCTGGCAACTGTCTGCTTCTGTATCCAGGTAACTATTTGGTGGATTCATGAGGGAGCTGGGACCATGGAAGGGGATGCAGGGAATCAGAGAGACCACCCAGAGTCAAGATGAAGAAAAGGCCTCCCCTTGGATGAAACTGAGGTTTGCTGGACACCAAGGGGTGGAGAGTTTGTATGGTTTTCTAATGACTGTACTAGTGATTAATGATATTTAGTAACTGTGAATCTAGATTAGTGACTGATTGAGTTAATGGTTGCCCCATGAGTGGAAGTTTGATTATTGTATAGTGACTGATTAAGTTAATGGTTGCCCCATGAGTGGAAGTTTGATTATTGTATTATGAATTGATTAGTGACTGATTAAGTGAGAAGTTTGCCCCTTAGAGAAACCAGATGATTATTCTTTTGTTCCTTGTTCTAAGTATTGTGACCACTGTAGTGAAAACTGTGTGTCTATTCTAATGTTAAGCTGTTATGAAAACTATATTGTGATTTTCTGTGATGTAATGTTGTGAATATTATATTGTGAATATTGTACTGAACCTTGATTTGTAATGGAATAAACAGAGTGTTCACTATTACTGTGTAATCTGAACCTTAAAAGCTGTTCACAGTAGCATCCTTTTGGGAATCCGCTTGTGCATGGCATTACGCCTCCTGGGCTAAACACAGTTTTAATCCCTCTTCTATAAAAGTCTTTCAAGTACTTGAAGATAGTTGTGTGAGAGTTGGGGGAAAAGGTTTCTCTTCCTCATGTGAAACATCCTTAGTTTCTTCAGTTAATCCTTATATATGGAGTTGAGGCCACTCACTAATCTGATTGTAAAAAAAAAAAAAGAAAAAGAAAGGCACTGAAATTAATCATTGTCCATTTTTCTATGTTCTCTCTCTCTCTCTCCATTCTGCTCTTGCCCCTCTCTCTCCCTTTCTCTCTCTGTCTCTCTCTGTCTCTCTCTCTCTCTCTGTATGTTTGTGTATATGTATAAATATTTAAATGTTTTATATATATGTATATACACATACACAATAAACCTATATACATAAATATAGTATGTATACCTATATGTATATATATGCATACCTATGTATATCTCACATGTAATACAGATTCCCCAAAGTCTTTGTGCAGTTTTAAGTTTTAGTAACTTCAGAAGTTCAAACGCTGCAAACATATAAAAAAAACTCAGTATTTGAAAGGTTTATTACATTTTAAACTATTGATATTTCTTCTCATAATTCAGCATAACTATTGTCTTGTGTTATAAATCACTCTGCTTGGTTTTGTAACTGTAAAAAACTTTCTTCAGCTACTGCTCAGTGACTACCAGGATTACATTTGTAGTCCTAGCTTTAAGATCATTCCTCCCCCCACAAAAAAATGAAGTTTTGGTGCTTACATGATAGTTTTGATATGACTCCATGAGAAAAAGTCTAATGGAAATAGAACCAGTAGTCAAGGTATCTAAGCAGGAGGACTTCCTCTACTCAACTGAGAAAGTGTCATCCAGAAACTGTAGCATACAAAATGCCTCCAGTTCCATTTGAACCCTCACTTCTTAAGGCTAAGATAGTGATGCTGTTGTTATATTTTTGCACTGATTTTTTTGGTATTTCCCATATGATAAAGCAGTGTCTTCTGTGTGGAATGTTGCAGAATGAATGACCTGTTTGCTGTATTGCAGCAAAGCAGGCATCCTACTATAATATTGAGAACATGAGTCATTGCTTTGGCTAGAGGGGAAAGAAAAGATTTCCTGACTTCAGACACCAGAGCAGAATGGCTAATTGTGTACCAGTACCTATTAGCTCTCCTGAACAGTAGCCATCTTATTTTCCTGCATGTAAACAGAGTAAAAAGCAGGTAGCTAAGAGTTGTTTGAGGTAAGAAATCCTTTACAATTAATGTAATTGGTCTACAGGGCCGTTTTGTTTTCCTACTCTGCATTTTTCTTTCTTCCTTTTAAGTAATACGTTTGATAAAAGATAACTTATCAGAATGCCCTCGATGACATTTGACCCAGTACACTGGCTGGCCACGCTAAACTGCTGTGTCTGGTCTCCACTCCTAGGTAGGCATTGCTGGAGAGGAGGATGGACAAGACTCATTGACCAAGGGCTTGAAGGAATATCTGAGTGCCTAGCCAAAAATTCACTCTGCAATGCAGTTCTCCTACATTGCCAATTTGCCTTTTATAAATAGGAAAAAATGAAACTTCCTTAAGACGCTTCATCCTTCTATCAGATGAAGATAGAATATGCTCAAGGAAAGAAGAATGAATCACTAAAAGGAGCTGTGTTATTTAGTGCGTGTTTGTGTGTGTGTGCATGTATGTGTTTGGGGGTGTTTTCTATTTAAATGAATTCTTTTATTTCTGTGAGATCCTATGTGGAGAATAAAAACAAAAACAGAACCATGTATTAGTTTTCTGTATCATTTTGTAGACTGAAATGAAATACTTCAGGAGACCATAGATGGCAGCATCTCTGCTCTCTTCCCTGATGTCATTCCAGACTGTTTCTCTTTTCCTTCATTGGCACTGTCTGTGGCCTTCAGACCTAGGGAAGTTCAGTTCAATCCATGAAGCATTTATTAAGTACTTGTTTTGTACAAGATACTGTGCTAGGCACTGGGAACACAAAGAAAAGCTTAGGAAAAAACCCTTGAGAAGCTTCCATTCTACTGGGGAGATGCACCAAGTAACTATAGAAATATCGACATTGAGGGGGGAGAGGGGACAGGAGTCTCCACCTCGGAGATTCAGGAAAGGAAGGCCTCCTTCTAGGAAGGATGAGAAACATGCAAAGTTAAAGAGGCAGGGGATTTAGCACTAAGTTTGGGTGCAGGAAAGAGGCCAGTTTGAAGGCAGCATGTGTGGAGGGGGAGGTTTGTGAAATAGGCAAGGAGCAATTAGTTCTGGGTATAAAATAGGAGGATATTTTATATATATAAATAAAATATAAGGATAAGCTGAAGAGGGCAGTTGACTTGGGATGTTTTACCTGGAGAAGAAAGAACATGATTAGGGGAGGACAGCCGTGGTAGCCATCCTCATGTGTTACCTGGAAGAGAAATTAGACACATTTTGTTAGGACCCAAGATGGCAGAACTATGCACACTACTGGGAAGATGCAGGAGCTTCTTTCTCCAGGTGTGAGAGACAGCTTTCCTTTCAGTTAGGGCAGCAGGTCACTTTGAGAGGTGATGAATTCCCCTCCCCCCACCCCACCCCTCAAGCCTTTACCTAAAGACCGGATGATTATTTCTTTGGTATGTCACAGAGGAAATTCAGTTTTTTTTTTTTATGTGCAGATTAGACTAGGTAGCCAGTGAGTCATTCCTCACTCTGAAGTTCTGTGAAATTCTGAGAGGGAGAATAAAGTCCAGTTATGCAGAATTGGGTTTTTTAAAATATTTTTTTCAATTACACATAAAAACCATTTTGAGTACTTTCTTTGAGTTCCAAATTCTCTCCCTCCTTACCTCCTTCCTATACCCCCTCACTAAGCAGGCAGACAAGTCCTTTGGAATTGTCTTGGATCTTTGCGTTACTGAGAATAGCTAAGTCATTGATAGTTGATCGCTGGACAATGCTAATGTCACTATGTACAATGTTCTGGTTCTGCTCACTTCACTTTGCATGAGTTTATGTAAGTTTTTCCAGGTTTTTCTGAAAGCATCCTGCTCATCATCTTTTATAGCATAATAGTGCCATCACAATTATATACCATAGCTTGTTCAGCCATTCCCCAATTGATGGATATCCTCTCAACTTCCAATTCTTTGCCATCATAAAAGAGTTTCTATAAGTATTTTTGCATACATCTAGGTCCTTTTCTTTTGAAAAAATATCTTTGGAATATAGAACTAGTAGTTTTATTGTTGGTAAAAGGGTACGAACAGTTTTTAGCCCTTTGGACATAGTTCCGAATTGCTCTCCAGAATGGTTGGAACAGTGCACAACTCCACCAACCATGCATTCGTGTCCCAGTTTACCCACATCCCCTCCAACATTTGCCATTTGTCATTTTTTGTCATATTAGCCAATCTGATAGGTATGAGGTGGTACCTCAAAGTTGTTTCAATTTGAATTTCTCTAACCAATAGTGATTTAGAACATTTTATATGACTATAGATAGCTTTGATTCCTTCTTCTGAAAACTGCCTGTTCATACCCTTTGACCATTTATCAATTGCAGAATGATTCTTATTCTCATAAGTTTCACTCAGTTCTCTGTATATTTGGGAAATGAGACCTTTCACAGAGAAACTCACTGTAACTTTTCTCCCCAGTTTTTAATTTTCCTTCTAATCTGTGCTGCTTTGGTTTTGTTTGTGTAAAACCTTTTAAATTTGGGGCAGCGAGGTGGTGCAGTGAACAGAGCACCAGCCTTGGAATCAGAAACACCTGAGTTCAAATTTGGTCTCAGACACTTGACATATTTACTAGCTGTGTGACCTTGAGCAAGTCACTTAACCCCAAATTGCCCTGCCTTCCCCCCTCCAAAAAAAGAAAAAAACACACCTTTTTAAGTTTAATGTAACCAAAATTATCCATTTTGTATTTTGTAATGCTCTCTTATCTCTTGTTTGGTCATAAATTCTTCCCTTATCCTTAGATCTGACAAGTAAACTATTCCATGTTCCCCTAACTTGCTTATGGTATCACCCTTTATGTTTAGATCATGTACCCATTTTATTCAGTTTTAAATAACAAGCTGAAGAGTTTCTATTTTATCCTAAAAGAAATAGGGAGTTACTGAAAGTTCCTGAGTAGGGGAATAATATGGTCTGACTTGTGTTTTAGGAAGTTTTGGGGTGAAGCTATGTGGAAAATGTATTAAAAGCTAGGAGAGAAGCTGGGAGCAGGGAAACCAATGAGGATTCTGTTGTAGTCCTCCAGCGCATAAACCAGAGTTGACCATAGGAGTAAAGAGAAAAGGATGATACAGAACACATTATCTAGAGAGAATAAACAAGACTACACAACTGATTGGATATGAGCAGGTGAGGGGGAAATGAGAGATGGCACTGAGGTTGGGATTTCCAAGTTACTGGAAGGATGGAAGTGCCCTCAGCAAAAACAGGGAAGGTGGAGAATGATCAGGTTGTGAAGAGAAGAGGTTGAATTCCATTTTGGACATAAAGAGTTTGCAGTGTCTATGGAACAACCAGTGAAAGTGTCCCGTGCACAGTAGGTGATGTTGAATTAGGAATTTGGAAAGGGATTATGGCAGTTTATATCTGAGAGTCAGCTGCATAAACATAATCATTAAACCTATAGAAACTGATTAGAAGATGAAGAGAGTGCCGTGTGGAGAGGGGGAGGTGGTGACTTTGGGGTGGGAAAGGAGAAAATAAGTGATAATCTAGCAAAGGAGAGTGAGAAGTGCTTAGACAAGCAGAAGGGAGCTAGGAGAACAGTATCCCAAAAGGAAAGAGAAAATATCTTCCTAGGAGTGGTCAGTAGCAGTAAATTCTACAAAGAGGTCAAGACGAATGAGAACTAGAAATAGGCCATGATATTTAGCAATGAACAGATCAGGGAGTGTGCAAAACTAGGAGAACAACGTATACATTTGCTATAGTATTGTAAAGGACAACAACTTGGAAAGAACTAAGAACAATAATTAATGCAATCACCAGTCGTGACTTCAGAAGACTGATGATAGAGCATGCTTCCGACCTCTTGGTAACGAGGCAATGGACTATAGGTATGAAATGCTACATACGTTTTCAGGCATAACCAATGACCGTAATTGTAACAAAAGAAGACTTTTATTGGAAGAGGGGAGGAGTAGTGAGGGAAGAGGAAGTGATAGTGATATTTTAAAAAAGAAGAGGATAGGGCAGCTAGGTGGTGCAGTGAATAGAGCACCAGCCCTGGAGTCAGGAGGTCCTGTGTTCAAATCCAGCCTCAGACATTTGACACACTTAATAGCTGCGTGACTTCGGGCAAGTCACTTAACCCCAGTTGCCCTCCAAAAAGCAAAAAATAAGAGAGCGAGAGAGAGAAAGAGGATTAATGAAACACAAGTTCTGAAGGGAACTCAGGGAAAAGCAATATATACTTCAATATACTACAAATATTCTTGAAAAAGAAATACAATAAGCAATACAATGTAAATTTATGGTTTCATTTACAATCTTTATGTGTGTGTGTTTGTGGAAAATATAAATGCATATAAATAAAATATATTTTTTAATTTGTAATTTAATTTCCGTATATGTGATATATGGTATACAAATATTTTTTGTTTAATCATTTCAGTCATGGCTGACTCTTTGTGACCCCATTTAAGGTTTTCTTGTTGAAGATACTGGAGTTATTTGCTGTTTCCTTCTCTAGCTCATTTTACAGAAAAGGAACTGAGGCAAATGGGGTTAAGTGACTTACCCAGGGTCACATAGCTGTTAAGTGTCTGAGGCCAAATTTGAACTCTGAAAGATGAGGCTTCCTAACTTCAGATTTGGCCTTTATCTACTGTGCCACCTGGCTGCCCAATACAAATATTTATTGTATATGTAACATGTAAATATATACAAATTAAATGACAAATCAAAAATTAAAATAAATGTAAAAAAAATTAAAAAATTAAAATAAATTAAAATAAATTTAAAAGATATAATTGGTAAACTTGGAAAGAGCAGTTTCAGGGATGGGGTCAAGGAATTAATGTATTAAGATGTAAGTGGCAGAGAAATACAGACAACGAAATATAGGACAATAGGTGACGAAACGTGAAATCTGTACGGACCAAGTAAAAAAGGTTATTTTTTTGGCTTGTTTTTAAGATTGAGGCTGACTTGACTGTGTTTACAGGTCATAGGAAATAAGCTAGTGGATAGAGAGAGATTAAATATTGGGGGAAGGGGAGAATGCTCAAAGGGGTGATGTCCAAGAGGAGATGGAAGATGATATGAAGGGGTCTGATAGAGGAGACGGTGACTGACTTCATTGGAGCTTGTCGCTCTCTCCCTTGGCCTCAGTTCCCTTACCTCTAAGATGAGGAGGTTAAGCTAGACTCGATGGGCTCCCAGTCTCTATCCATAGCTAAATCCTTTTGTCTTACAAACCAGCATGGAACTATTTCCCTCTTTTGTTTACAGTGCAGAATAATAATGATCTCCAATAAAAGTCTCTTTGGAGAGAATATTGACCATGAACCATCAGATCCTTCTTAGAATAGAAACCACTTTATAATATAATTATAGCTATAATTAACCTGACTCACCCTATAGAATTTTTATAGAATATGTGAAATACTATGCTACATTAGATCCCTGGTCCATTCTACCTTTGCTCATTATATATTGAGCCAATTAAATTCAGAAGCACGTATTAATAATTATTGATAAGCCGCTAGATAAATGCCAAGCACTGTACAGAATGTTGAGGACACAAAGACGAAGTTATACACCCTGCATGCATGGAGCTTACATTCTTTTAGGGGGGAGGAATGAGATTGACACAGCTAAAATATATACAGAATGGTTTGGGGTGGGGGAGCACTTACCACTGGGTGAATTAAGAAAGGTCTCTTGGAGGAGGTGACTCTTGAGCTTAGCTTCAACAGGAAACTAATAGTGTGAAGGGTTAGAGGGAAAGAAAGACTGACTTCTCCTGGACTGAGGAACCTCTGGTTTAGGGGTACACAACCTGGGGTAATTCTGAGGTAAAAGAAACTTGTCAAAGGGTAAGGAGAAATGTGGTTTAAAAAAACTTATCCTATTGAAAATATGTAATCACTTTATTTTATTTCTTGTATACACAGACATGTTTAAACTCTAGAATTTATTTCCTTTCCTATTGAATAAGGGGTATGGGAAGACTTCTTATGTGCTTATGAAAAGTAAATTCTAGACTTTATTTCTTGTAATATTGAATAGGGGATACAGGAAGGTTTACTGAAAGCCAAGGAATATAGGCATTGAAAAAGGTAGGGGCCTCTTCCTCTAGTCAGAAAGTTCTAGACTGTATATGAGGTTAGAATGAGAAAATGGGAGGGGGAAGGAGAGTTGGTGCTAATCCCAGTACCAGACTTTTACCCCCAGCCCCAGAAGGCATCATGAAAAAGTGCAGCCTATCCTCCTAAGATTTGATGGCCCAGGGCAAAGAATTTGCACATTTTGAACCTCTCCTGTCAAATGAATTTTCAGATGATGCCATTATGTTTAATTTTAGAATCTCCCCTGACAGCATTCTATTCCCTTGGCCTTCCCCTCCCCCACCCCCAAGTGCCATGATTTGGCAATCATGAATTGACAGCTG
>CM053601.1:101866425-101887771 GCA_028646575.1 Pseudocheirus occidentalis | reverse complement strand
CACTGTCACAATATGTCCACTATGAAGATGTCCTGTATAATCACACATCCACAGCCTGTATTGAAGTAAGTGTCCTTCCAGTGGGGGTGGGTGACAAGGGAGGAATCGAAAGAATCTAGAATTTAAAGTTCTGTAATACCTGCAACTAGGAATTAAGATATACAGGGGCTGGGATAGGGAGACCCTTCCTATCCTACCAGAAAATAGGAGAGCAGAGCAGGGGAGGGGCTTTACAATGGGATTGTTGTTTTGGGGTTGGGGCAGGGGCAAGATGGGGAGAAAATTTGTAATTCAAAAATGTAATGAAAATGAATAATGTAAACAAGAAAATAAATAAAAAATAAATTAAAAAAATAGTAAGTTCTTAAAAAAAAAAAAAAAGAAATATCTACATGAAGTACCAGATACAACAGAGAGGTCAAGGAGGATGACAACAAAAAGACATGGGATTGAATTTATTCATTAGGAGGTCGTTGATGGCCTTAGAGAAATCGTTTCAGTATGGTGATCAGGGTGTAAGTCAGAATTCAAGGGGGTGAAAGAGTAAGGGATGATGAGGAAATAGAGACAGAAAGAACAGGTTACTCTTTTCAGAAGTTTGAAAGTGAAAGGAAAGAAAGAGAATGGTTACTCAAGGGGTGGCAGGGTTGAAGGAAGGAATTTTTGTGTGTGGAGGATAAAGGGAGATTTGAGTATATTTGTATTTTAAAAGAAAGGCATCTCACTGTATTTGAAAGTAATAAAACAATTTCTTTGTGAAAAAAAGAGTCTACAATTCAGGCTGTGCTTCTATGTGTACATGGTACTGTAGCAAGCACTCTCAGATTCAACAGAAATGGTCCCTATTTCCAAAACAAGACCCTAATGACTTGGGTAAACACATAAGCAGCCTTTCAATAAATCAAGAGGCAAATGACAGCTAGAACCTAACTCTGACTCATAAACAGTGTATCAGGGGCAGAGGCAAGCAAGGAGTGCCTTGATTATGTCTAGACTGGATACCTGTGAGAGGTGGGAGTTGCTGCTGGGACACTCTTAGGAGCTTTGTGTGAGGGGAGATTGGTACCTCCATAATTTCAACACTCCAAAACAGATGAATAGTTAGGAGAGAATAAGGATAGTTAAATATGGAAGTAGAACTTCCTAGGGACAACCACAATCTAGGAATAGAGGATAAAAGGCTTCTAGCATAATTTCTAGAAAGTGACTGTAGTTCATCTTTATACTCAAGGAACATGCACATAGAAGAGTTTGTTTCAGTGACATGAGGGGTATCATGCTATGTAGGTCTTCTTCCCTGAGGAGATCATCAATTTTACATGTTATAAACGCATTCAAGTTGGTGAGTTTGAGCAAATGAAGGTACAGTGACTTGAAGAACACCTATCTACTTCCTAGTATATCAGACATAAAGTTTTTAGACCAAAAGGGATAAAAAGATGCTATAGAAACTTCCAAATGCTGAAATTAAGGAGGTTCATGATGCAAAGAGAAGTACAAAGAGAAGGATGGTAAATCCCAGCGTTTAGAAAAGGAGAAAGCTAAACAAACATGAGTTTGTTATTGAGTTTCTAGTACTACCCAAGGGATAGGATATCTTGAGTGGTTGGTAACACATTTATCCTGATTAGTTCAATAGTATCAGTAGGTGTGAACTCAACTAGCTATGCCCCAAGGATGTAAGTCATTTGAATCTCAGCATCACTGAAGTCTCAAGTATCAACCCATAGGACAAGCTTCACTGACTGACCACCTGGCAACTGTAGGCCTTTTTGATATATTAAAGCAACTGGCTTACTTACCATCCTCTGAAGCATGAACAGACAAATTGAGCTCACCCTAACCCACTCATACCCTTTCCCATGCCATCTTCGAATCCCACTCCCTCTTCCTGGAACCTGATCTTGATCTGAGCATTCAGGAAATACACACAAACTCCTGAACCAAGGCTGACCACAAAAGAGCACTAAACATGAAAAGGGAATAAGGTCAGGTATTGAAATAAAAAAATAACCAAGAAAAGACTTTCATTGGTTGGGTATTGTACCCCCACATCACTTGATCATTAATCAGTGCATCAGACCAGATTATTGCTCAGTCAGGGACCTTCATGCTATTGTTTCCGTTGTATCTCCAAAACTCAAAATGCAGTTCTGTTAATGAAGATGCACTCTCATTTATGACTCAGTGGCTTTGGTCAGCTAGAATCACCAATGTCTGATCCAGGGGACACGATAAAGTCCCCTGTGTCAACCTCCAAGATGGCAAACTGGACTCACAGGGATTAAGGTCCAGACTGAAGAATGTACCACCGTCCCAACTCATCCTTCTATATATCCTACTTGGAATGAATTGGAGCAGACACACCAAGCTAGCATGCACAACTCTCAGCTAGAGTCCCTCCTTTTCCCCCTCAAATGAAAGGCATCCTACAACCCATGAAGCCAGTGGGGAGAACTGCACCACACCAAAAAGCAATCTTACCAGCAAACCAGTATGCTATGGCTTGCTGGAGGTACTTTAATACCACTTGTATCCCAAGGAAAAAACGCTGACAACAGCCATGTTGAAACATAATGGACAGCAATACAAGCAAACATTCAAATGAAGATAATTCTTTTAAGAATAGGTAGAGATTTCTATAATTATGCAAAAAAGTATGAAATGTCCTTCATTCCTGGTCACATTTGTATTGTCATCAAACCATTCCTCTTATGAATGCTGTAGCCAGAGTGAACCAGGATGTCTCCTTCACATTAGTTGGCAGGTCTCTCTGATCCCAGAGTTAGAAGACTCTATCATCATAGAAGTTTTTATGAACACATTTAGGTTTTTCTTGTTTTGAGATTAGAAAATTCTAGAAAATGATGACTGAATGGCCCAAACTCAACAAAAACGCAGTGAAAAGCAGATACAAGTAAAAAGGTCTAATGAGGACGGGGGAGGGAGAGGAAGGAGCACATCACACCAGCATGGAGAGCCATGAAGTTATTCTTGTCACTCGAATAATTTCATGTTCATACACAGCAGCCATAATCACAGCAAAAAGTATCACACTGTTAAAGAGACAGAACCATATATAATCAAAAAGAAAAAAATACAATAAATCACAATGATTTAGTAATCTCCCATCAACTGTCATAAAAATAGATTCTAGAGAGCAAAAACTGCCCCACGGTATCTCCATCATCCTGCCTTACATAATAGAAGCGGTGTGGTATAATATGAGCAGGCATTAATATAGTTCCAAGTCTCAGTTTTGTTACTAACTAGCTGTTTGAATTTGGATATAATTCAACAAAAATTTATTCAGCTACCATGTAGAAAGAAGTGAGAGAGAAAGCTTCTTAGGGTATTCATTTTTTTAATCTACAAAATGAAGACATTGGACCGGATAATCTCTGAAGCTGCTTTCTAATTTATTGATTTGTGGGTACAAAAGATCTGGGGAATTTAGGATGGTAAAATCCATTTCTCCTAATTGTGTGTGTATGTGTGTGTGTGTGTGTGTGATTTAAGGGTTGTGTTCTGTACACAGTATGCCATATAAATCCATCTTTTTGAGCTAAAAAAACACTCCCCCCCAACAACCCAACCCTTTTCCCATGTCCCCCAACCAGTGATCAATGGGTCCTTCTCACCCCAGTTTTTAGCAGTGACTCCTGAGGGAGAGCAGATCTTTATCTGTTATCAGCTGCTGAGATGAATGCAACCTGTAGCAAAAATCTTATACTCATCTATTTCTACTTTGCTCTTTTCAACTGGCAATGGCTCTCCTGGGAGAACCAGCATCATTACTACAGCCATTCTTTTTCTTTCTATTCATGGCTTATCTTCTAGGGACTTTCTGGTGATTAATGAAAATATCACTGTGACATACCACTCTTTTTTCCCCCCTTAAGTAAGTCTTGGGTTAATTAAAATGCCACAGAGAATGGAAAAAATTAATCCCATCTATCATCAGCATAATTGAACAGATTTAGGGAAGAAGAGCAGAAAACTTTCTGCGGGCCAGCAAGCCATTCAATTCTACTCCCCAGAAGGGGAATATCCAAGCCATCAAATGGTGGGATTTGGCACATATTAGAAAGCCTGAGAAGGGAGACCATGTAATTAGGATAAAGTAAAATCTAATTTGTCTTGATGATAATTAGACTTTTGATGAAGCTTAACTTCCTGTCCTTGAAAAAAAAAAAGCGCATAATTTTGATTTCCAAAGGATGGGAGGGAACAACAATCAAAATAAAATATTGAGGTAATTCTCCATATTTTTTTAGAAAGACTTTGTTACATGAGAATTAAATCACTCTGTAAGATTAGTTAGACTTGGGGAGGGGCAGTGCTGGGCAGGGAGAGGAACAGAAAGGCAGATTTTTAAAGCTGAAAAAGACCTTAGAAAATCACCCAGACCAACATTCCTCATTAAGAGGTAGGAAAACTGAGGTCCAGAGGAATTAAGAAAATTGGCCAAAGTTGACTAAAAATCAGGACTAGTACCCAGGGATCCTTATTTCCATTTTAGTGCTTTTTCAGACAGGATTTCTTTGTCTTCTCAAACTGCTTTACTACACAAAAGTATTATAACAACTGCCATTACAGTGGAATGTTTTATATAATAAAAGATTTCTTAATCCTTCTTCAAACACTATTCACTGCAATTGAATTTCAGCAGATGAGACAGTGAGTCCTTGGGCAAATCTTATTAAGGGGATATACCCTATAGTTCCTCCCAATTTTTAAATTCATGTGTTATTCCTAACTTTTCTTCCTTCAGTCCTCCCAGCTCTCCTTTCCAACTGAGCCGTAAACATTATTAAAAACTCCTACCTGTGTTTTGTAGACTAAATTTGCATTCCAGGTAGCTTATTTTAATGTATTCCTTTATAGTAGGATTCAAAGCAACAGAAGTGACTGCAAACAGCTATCTTTACTAGTAATCTCAACTGACTATTTCTGAAAACTACGGGGCTGACCTTGTTTGAAAAATGCTGGTGTGCTCTGAGGCAGGTGAGAGGCAGCCCACAGAGAAGGTGATGGGATGAGGGACATTGAAAGCTGATGGCAGTGGGCCTGTTCTCACTCCTGTTGAGCCAGGCAAAATCAGCAACTCCCTATAGAACAGTGAACATCCTACTGATGAACTGCATTTTAATTTTTATCAAAACTTCAGTTTCTCAGTTTAAAAAAACAAAACAACCTACCAATTGCACAAGTGGATTAATACTCTTTGTCCTATATTTAAACAAATTGTTCCTCTTTATTCAGTCAAATCCTTTTTTCTCTAGGCAAAATCCTTCACTTCATTTTAAGAAAAAAAAATCAAGCATGGACCCTCTTGTATTCTAGAGATTAATGAGAATAACCTTACTATTGAAGCATTGTACATAGCCACTATAATGATGTGTACTTGGGAGAAGGATGGAAGCATGAGGTAATCAGAGGTCTGATTCCTTTTTGGAGCTTTTAGTTTTGGTCTACCACTTAAAGACAACAACCACTCATGACCTAGTGAAAGTTACGCCATCTCTGTGGATCTAATTGTCCTCGACCATAAAATGACCTGAAGTCTAGATTCAGCCAAAGGGCTGCACTTGAGTATCTTGAGGTCGTAGGTTCCCCACTCCTGATCCACAGGGGCTCAAAAGTCCTTCTGAGCTTTAAATTCATGATATGATATGAAACTAAATCACTCCAGACTACATCTCTTGCAGCGAGGTGGTACAGTGGATAGAGTATTAGACCTGAAGTCAGTTAAGACTGGAGTTTAAATATAGCTTGTGTCACTTAATGACTGTGTGACCCTGGCAAAGCCTTGGTCTACTTAGGTTCTTCATCTGTTTAATTTGGACAATAAGGTAGCTCTAATCTTCTAGTGTCGTTCACAACAATGAGATACCATACATAATGTACTTCACAAATATTGAAGTACTATATATTATTATATATTAGCTATTCTATTATTATTGCTGTTTTTATTATCCCTATCATTTAGTTTCTCTCCATCTCCTTTTCCCATCTCCCCTTCTCTTCCTGTTCTCTTTGAGGCACTGATGGGAAGGAAAGGTTTTACAGGGATTAGAAAAATGGATAAATGAGACCACTACAATGATTTCTTCCTACCTTAAACCCTGGTGTTGAATTTCAGCTTCCAAAGAGCTCAGATTAAATGCCCAGTTCCTGTTATTGCAAGAAATAGGTGATAGCTGAGCAATGTTGTAGTTGTAATGGTCTATTAATTCTAGAAAGAATTCCCAGATATAAAATAGGATTCCTTTGGGTTAGATATGAGGGAGTAATCAAACTTGTTTCCTTCTGCCAAAAATATCCAAGGGAAATTTAGAGAAGACTAGCAAACATTTCTAGGACTAGAGGAAGTTATTTATAGCATAAGGTAAAAATATTTGCATTGTAGGATGGGGAAAGAACGTCATTTAAGTAAAATATCTGAAAGATGTGACTATCAGTGGAAGAAACAGAGTGAGCAAAAGGTGGCATATAAGCAATGGCATATAAGCAAGACCAATAAAATAAAACTACCTAAAAGAAAATGTTAAGTTAACCATCAAGCGAAAAAGTGAAGTCAAATAGATTTTGTATTGCTTCTAGGGAGATGATACAAACTCCCTTTGGCAAGTCATAGAAAATTATACTAAGCCAGTCTTTCCAAAACACCCAGGAAAGGATGGCATTGTCTTGCCCTTGGGGAAGGAATAGTTCTAGATATTGGTGGATGAGGGTTAGAGGAGAGAGATGATAAGTGTTGAGCCCCAATTCTCAAGGAGACAAGTTGCTCTTAGTTTAATAAATTATACTTTAAAAAACCCCACAAATCCCCACAAACGAGAAAATTTGGACAGGAAGACTAGAAATTGCGTAATTAAAAAAAATTTGTATTTTGCTTCACCAAAAAATTCAAGAAAAATAGAGTGAATACAAATCTATTCACAAATGTCAGTATTATTCATCTTGATGATTCCCCCAACAATTTGAAGCAGAGTTCGTAATTAAGTCACTTAAATCTTTCTGGACAGTAGTTGTGGAAAGGTACATTTAATACTCGTCTTTTATGAAGTAAGTGATATTTTCTAGCACATGGGGAATGAGATGTTCCCTTAAGACGAAATTTCCAGATAACTAAAGCTAACTTTTAAAAGTCAATATTAATGTAAAAATCTTTCAAAATGGATTGTTTACTCTTTATTTTATTTAGCAGAAGATACTCAACATCAGAAGTTGGAGTCATAGTGAAAGACCTTGAGAAGAGGTACTAAGGAATGGACATTGCACTGGATTTGGAGTTAAGTCAGATCTGAGTTCAAATTTTACCCCAGATAGTAGCTGTGTGACCCTGGAGAAGTCATCTTACCCCTCTGTGCTTCAATTCCCTTATCTGTAAAATGAGTGGGTTAGACTCTAAGGTGCCTTCCAGCTCTAAATCCATGATCCTATGATAATTTAATCTCAATAATTATAAAACCTATTACTGAACTCTGCTGTGATACAGTGCTATTCTTAGAGCTATTCAGATCTGTATAGCTTTTAGCCTCACACTGAATTGGTCGAGATGCCTTCTTAGTTCTGTTTCTATAGTCTTTCTCTCATTTCTTTGTGAGACTGTGAGAAGTTAACTTTTACTGCTGTCAGGACCTTTATCTAGCAATCCTACCCCATCTTTCTATACTTTCTATTAATATCTGAGCTAAGAAATGAGATAACCGACAATATTAGAAACATATGCCTTCTGGGCGAACTGCATTAGACTTGGTGCTACGGCATCATGACAACTTTTTTTCAGCTGCTCTCAAAAAGCTTAAAAAAGCTTTTCCCTATGCCTACCAATTGGGCAATGGCTGAATAAGTTGTGGCATATGAATGTAATGGAATACTAGTGTGCTATAAGAAATGATGAACAGGTAGACTTCAGAAAAACCTGGAAAGATTTATATGAACTGATGCTGAGTGAGGGGAGCAGAACCAGAAGAACACCGTATACGGTCACAGCCACATTGTGAGATGCCTAACTTTGATAGACTCGGCTCTTCTCTGCAAAACAAGTTTCTAAGACAACTCCAAAAGACTTGTGATAGAAAATGCTGTCCATAACCAGAGAAAGAATTACGGAGTCTGAATGCAGATTGAAGCGCACTATTTGCCTTCTCTCTTTTTTGTTTTGTTTCTTCTTTCTTGTGGTTGATTCCATTGGTTATGATTCTTCTTTGCAACATGACTAATGGGAAAATATTTTAATGTGAATATATAACTAAAGCCTGTATCAGATTGTATGCTGTCTTGGGGAGGGAGGAGGGTAAGGAGGGGAGAAAATTTGGAACTAAAAAGCTTGTGGGACAGACTACTGCAAACTAAAAATAAATAAATTTTTTAAAAAAAAGAATACAAGAAAAAAGCTTCTCCCCCATCCCCAACTCCTTTTGCTTACTTTTGGGTCTTCAATGGAAAAAAAGAGTAAGAAGATGGTTTCTATCTCTTTAATTGCAACACAAAGCATCAACTTCTTTTTACAGTACCTGAAGCATCCGCACTCAGAACCTCATCATGAACATGCGGCATGAGTTTAATATCCTCCGTAGCCATGCTTTTTGCCAAGTGTTACTGAAATGAGAAGTACAGCGGGCAAGTCTATGATCACCAGGCTTATGAAATCCAATACACACTTATATTTGCAGCACTGTTCTGTGTCCCATGCCTCAGTGAAAGGAAGCACCTCTCTTTTCTTCATTATACTAGTACATAGAGCATATGTTTAAAAAAAGAAAAAGGAGACAGAGCAAAGATAACGAGATACCTGGAATAAAACATGGCCAACACGATCACTTTCCCCAAACCACGAAAACTACACATCTGCTGAATGAGAGCCTGCACCAAACCCCTGACCCCTGTACCTCTGAGGAGGGGGATGCACTGTATTGTGTGCATCTGAAAAGAAAGGCAAGGTTCAGTGCACTGACACTTTCCTGCACAGCCACAGAGGCAATGTGCAGACTGTATGTCATCCCTTAATCCCCACAAGTATTCAAAGGAAAATATACCCTGCTGAACTTACAACCCACACACATTTCATCATTTCAATATCAAAGGGATCCCTATCATCCTGAGATACGTGTTCTGTTTATCACAGTTCGATTTATCACAGTACTCCTGGAAAGGAAAAGGTTTACAGGTGAAGATAATGGCAATAATGAGGTATTCTACTGTACCTTTTGCTGGTTTTTAATTCTTAGCAGATATTCAGTTTCACAGAGTTATTCATTGGAAAGGAGGGGGAGACACACACACATAGAGGAAGAAGAGGAGGAGGAGGAAGAAGAGGAGATGAAGAACAAGAACAAGGAGGAGGAGGAGGAGGAAAGGAAAGAAGGAAAGAGGAAACAAAGAAAAAGAAAAAAGGAAAGAAAGGAAGGAAGGAAAGAAGGAAAGAAAAAGAAAGAGGAAGAAGAAGAGAAGGAAAAAAGGGAGAGGGGGATGGTAAAAGAGGTAGGTTCTGAGCTAACACACAAAGAAAAAATATATGCTTGGAAGTGTAAAAATATATTTAAGGTCAATTTTCCATTTAGATGTATTATCGGTTTTTTAACACATTTCCATTTCAATTATTTTCTTTTTTTGAAACAATATATTTCAAACTGCAACATAGAGGACAATTCTGAACATGGCTGTTTCCTAGACTATGTCCTTCTTTACTGTCTCAGGTCTCATCTTTTTTTTCTAATTTCTTTTTTTTTTTTTTTTTTTTTGCTTTTTTGGAGGGCAGTTGGGGTTAAGTGACTTGCCCAAGGTCACATGGCTAGTTTTTTGTGTTAAGTGTCTGAGGCTGGATTTGAACTCAGGTACTCCTGACTCCAGGGCCAGTGCTCTATTCACTGCGCCACCTAGCCGCCCCTTCTAATTTCTTTTTTGTTGTTGTTTTGAGATACCATCCTCCTTGCTTTTATAACTAATAAATCCACATTTCTCTTAGATTTTCATGGAGTCTTCTTTTCAATAACCTCTGGAATTTAGGTAGCTTCTGCTTCACCATCTTTTCCTATTTTAAGCATTTTTCTGCGAGAGGCAGCCTGGTGTTGTGGATAAAGAGTCAGTCTGGAAGTCCTGAGTTCAAGGTCCTCCTCTGTGTGACTTTGGCGAGGTACTTACACCTTTCAGAACCCCAGGAAACTCTCTAAAACTGCAAGTTTTGATTGATGGCCCATATTTTACACATGGCCATTTTACATATTTCCTGTTGCCTCAGTTTCTCCATATTGGGTAAACCCTAGTAGACCCCCTAGTTCTCATGGGCAAACTTATGCCTTAAAATTTCTCAGCATCTCCTAAACACCTCGCTTTGTCTGAATTATTTTCTCTCAGAACATCTGCGTGATACATATATTTGTTGTTTCTTTTGAGTAAAAAAAGGAGTAAGAAGATGGTTTCTGTCTCTTTAACTGCAACACAAAGCATCAACTTCTTTTTACAGTACCTGAAGCATCAGCACAAATGAGCCAAAGTTAGTCATTGCACAAAATCTTCTCTAGAGCTAAGGCTGGTCACTATAATAACATGATTCACAGGTTCTTTGTTGTTGTTTCTGTTTACGTCCTTCTAGTCAATGTGTATACTGTATTCCTGATCCTGCTTATTTTGTTCTCCATCAGTTCCTTCCCCCTTTTCTTGATAAACATTAATCGAATCCTAATAATTGTCTCATTTTCATGAAAAGTTCTGTGCTTGTTACTTCCAGGCATCTTTCACTGGGGTGGTGGTGGTGAATTCACAACAGCTGCCTCTTAATGCTATTTAACTTATTTTTTCCTAAGACAATCAAAGAATCTCAGCAAAGATCTGACCCATCAAGTTACCCTTGAAAAGACATAATTATGCTTCACCCAAGAGTTTATAAATGACTAGATGAGGCATATTTAGTGGCAAAGAGAAGCCTTCTTATTTTACCAAGGTTTTATTTTTGGCCCAGCTTCTTCCAATTTCTTTGCCCTGTCCTTATTTTCCTCCTTTCTCCCACATTAGATTTTTATGAGGACATTCTGTTATAGTAATTCTTTTTGTGTTTTTGCCTTTTCCTTCTCCTGCCTTACCCTTACTGCTCTATACAACCGAAATAATCTGAATAGAAAGGGCATTTAAAATCAGAAAACTTGGGTTCAAGTCTTGACTCTGTCACTTATTTTGGGTAACATTTCTCTTGGACTCAGCTTTCTCATCTGTAAAATGGGCTTAAATTACATCACAGAGTTTTTTTGAGAAACACATTTCATGAATTTACCATACAAGTGTAAACTATTTGTATTATTTTGTTCCATTCTAAGGTCCATTACCTCCAAGTGATTATAATAAATTTGAGATCTGGAATCCCCTTTCCCATGGCATTAAAATGTTATCTTTGTAAGTTACAATTGGGATTAATTAATAAGGGTTTTTCTTACTGAATGAGGGGAGAGAGCTGGCTTCCCTCTAAACTCAGTTAATGTAATTACATAAAGGGGCCTATAAGAGAGATAATAAAATATTAATACCTGAGTTAACCTCAGTTAAACTTACTGCAAAATCTTCCATGTTAAATTTACTGCAAAATTTACTACCATGTTATCCTCTGAACCAAATGTGACTGACTTGTCTTTGGCACAGAGAACAGTGGCAGGTGTCCACTGACTAGACAAAGATTAGCTAGATCCTAGTAACCTTTAAAAAGTTAAGTGTAATGTATTGTTGGTGGAGTTGTGAACTGCTCCAGCCATTCCAGAGAGCAATTTGAAACTATGCCCAAAGGCCTATAAAACCCTTTGATTCAGCAATACCACTACTAGGTCTGTTTCCCGAAGAGATCATAAAAAAGGAAAAGGGCCCACATGTACAAAAATATTTATAGCAACTCTTTTTGTGATAACAAAGTATTGGAAATTGAGGGGATGCCCATCAATTGGGGAATATCTGAACAAGTTGTGACATATGAATGTAATGGAATACTATTGTTCCATAAGAAATGATGAGCAGGCGGATTTCAGAAAACCTGGAAAGACTTACATGAACTGATGCTGAGTGAAGTGAGCAGAACCCTGTACACCATAACAGCAACACTGTGTCATAACCAACTTTGATAGACGTAGCTCTTCTCAGCAACAAAAGGATTCTAAGACAACTCCAAAAGACTCATGATGGAAAATGCTGTCCCTATCCAGAGAAAGAAGCATGGAGTCTGGATCCAGTTTGAAGCATACTACTTTCTCTCTTTTTTTTTCTTTCTCATGGTTTTTCCTTTTTGTTCTGATTCTTCTTTCCCGACATGACTAATATGGAAATATATTTTAAAAAATTAAGCCTGCCAGCATGGAAAGCTCTGAAGGCAGGGAGCTCTCCTTCACACTTCATAAAGGGATGCCATGGATTAGAGGTAACTTTATACTTAACCTATTAATGACCTCATTACCTCTATTATCTGCCCATTACTTTCTGTGACTACATCAATTAAACTGTTTCCTGGTCCCTTTCACTGAGCTTGTAGAGTGGTGAAGGTAAGATAAAGCTCTTTTCCTCTCACTATGTCATCATCGGCAAACTGTCCTGACACTAATTTTGGAACCTAATTTTCCTTCCAAGGACACTATTACCAATTCAAGGGGCTGTCTGATTTTTTTTGTCTGATTCTTGTGTTTTTCATCTTCATAATCCTATAACATTTTTATATAAATGTCAATATAACTTATTTTTTCATGTTGTTTATTATTTTTTTAAAAAATATTTATATATTTACTTATTTTTAGTTTATGGAATAAAAACAAGCATTTCCATAACATGGTATAATAAAAAATGATGCACACGAAACTGCAAATCTATTATATACATCTCGCTATTGCTTTTAAATATATAATAAAGTTATCACAGACATTTTTTTTCTTTTTTCTTCCCTCCTTCTACCCTAGAGATGGCTACTATTAGACACAAATATGTATATGTATGTGAAATTGTCCCAGACGTAATTCTATTTATCAGTTCATGTTGCTTATTATTAAGAATAATAGCTAGCTAGCATTTATATAGGACCTTAAGGCTGGCAAAGTACTTTATCTCATTTAATCCTGATAACAGTCCTGGGATGTAGATGTCATTTTTATCCCTATTTTAAAGACGAGGGATTTGAGGCTGAGAAAAGTTAAATGACTTGATCAATCACACAATTATTAAATATCTGAGATGGGATTTGAACTTAGGTCTATACTGACTACATGTCCAGTCCTCTATCTACTTCACCATCTAGCAGTGCCTAGCACAAGTGCTCGGCTAGGTGCTCAGTAAGTGAGGCTGATTTGCAAACCACATGCTTACATTACTTTTTTTTTAAAAGACTGGGTCTGTCTCATTGCATGCAGGCTAAAAATGCTGCAGCCACATGGGCCTGATCCTCCGTAGGAAACCAGATGACCTTCTGGGTGACTGTGGGAAAGTCAACATATCTGTGCCAGACACAATGCTAAGTTCTGTGGGATTCAAATGTAATGAATAAAATAACCCTTTCTCCTAAGGAGCTTACATTCTAATGAAGGGGACAAAAATTTTGTAATTATAATACAGAATAAGTACAAAGTAGTTGGGGAGGGAGACCACTAGCAAATGGGGAGATCAGGAAAGATTTCGTGTAAAACATGGGGCTTGGGGGTAGCTAGGTAGCACAGTGAATAGAGCACCAGCCCTAGAATCAGGAGGACCCGAGTTCAAATCTGACCTCAGACATCTGACACCCTCTACTAGCAACTATGTGACCTTGGGTAAGTCACTTAACCCCAATTGCCTTGCCTTCCCCCCTCCAAAAGAAAAAAAGAAAAAACCATAGGGCCTGGTCTGTGTCTTAAAGAAAGAGAAGGATTCTATGAAGTTAGGTGGAGGAGGCCATGCATTGAGGACACCTAGGACAAAGATATGGAGATGGGGGTGGAATCTCTTGTATGAAGAAAAAGAGAGGAGAGTTTGGCTAGATTGCAGAAAGTGGGAGGGGGAGTACTTGTGGAGGATTTTAAAAGCTAAACAAAGGATTTTTTATTCTATATTTGATCCTAGTGGCAACAGGGAAGCTTCTGGCATTTATCATGTAGGGGGATGACAAAGTCAGATCTTCAACCAGGGAGATCAGATGAAAAGGAAACTACCTGCACTCATATGGATCTGCAATTCTACTGGAATTTATCATCTTGTATAAAGAGTTGCCTTGAAAGGGCTCTAAGAGATGAGGAAGTTGCTGAGGTCAGAGATGACAGATGGAACTTGAAGCAAGCATGGTGCTGACCGTGGTGCTGTTCTTCTATCAACTACGATCTATTGTTTCACATCATTGTTACTAAAGTTTGTAAAATATCCTTCCTTTTTGTTAGCAAACCTTATTTTAATTAAGTTTAAAAAAACCGAAAACATTTGAAAAGAACCTAGTACTATAAGGGATAGAAGGTTGAGAGAAAAACCAGTTTTTGCCTTCATGGAGTCTGAGAGTATAGTGAAGGCTATATAACACATGTGTGGGCAATTAGAATCAGAATAATTCTTAAGTGTATATAAGGCACAGTCTTACAGGGAGGGAAGAGGGAAAAGGGAAAAGGCTATCCCCAACTTTGTTTTTTTTTAGGATGAGGAATCAGGAAAGGCTTCCTGGAGGAGGTGGCATTTGAACAAGGATTGAAAGAATGTATAGGAATCTATATAGAGATGGTGTGGGGATATTCCTGGAACAGGAAACTAGGAGCAAAGGCAGCTCACTGACAACCTCTATCCTCAAATTAATGAGGTTAAAAGAAGTGGGGGAGGGGAAGAAGTTGGTAGCATGCTTAGTTTCTGTTCAAATGAACCCAATTGAGAAAAAAAGTTTAAGGTACTTAGGTGAATTTTAGATTTCTCCAGATTAGTCTATTCTGACAAAGGCAGCTCTAATCCCTCAGAAAAGTATTATATCCTCCACTTGTTACCTGTGCATACCTGCCAGAAGTACTTTTTTTCAGCATAAATTGTTCAGTGTAATTGTTTAAATTGTGTTCATGACTGAGATATTTCTCAGGGTTTAAAAGAAGCCAGGTCACAGAAAGGTAACTTAACAATTTCCCTAAGAGGAGAGAGACTCTTCAGCCTACATTATTCAGGGCAGTGAGCCCTACCAGCAAGTACACCTCCCTGCACAACCAGCTGATTCATTAAAGAATGATGAGGCTTATCTTTCTTTGAATGCACAGTAGGCTCACGTTCAGATACAGTTTAAAAGGTCTTGAAGAGTTTTCACAGGGAGAAATTCCTAGTGGGGAGATCAGTTGCTCTCAAACATTCTGTAAACTGTATGTAGAAAAACATAGCTACCCACATAAACCCCTTGGGCTGGGACTCTGCAGGGTGGTGGTATATGCTGATTCAGTGTAAGAAGGAAATTAAGCCAACAGTTTCCTGTGTTGTGGAGTTTCCCTGTGCTACAAATGACTTGAGTATCTAGAATGGAAAATTGGAGTCAGCAACCTTCTACATTTTGCACTTGACAGAGTAAACATATGGAGCATGGCATAATTAACTCATCTACAACTAGATTCAAAATTGGAAGGGTAAAATTAAGAAGCTCTATGCAAAAGGTGTCAGTCAGCCTGCAACATTTTCAGTACTGTTGGAAACAAATCAAAATATAATTGGAAAATATTTAACAAAAGAAATAAAAATACAAATACAGATAATGCTAATTTGTGGTTTTCCAAGTTGATATGCAGCCAAAGGGATCCTTATATATGGTTCAGTGGCTCTATTTCTGAGTGTGACCACTGCTCTACATTAGAAAGTGAATGCCTCCTCTTAAGTATCTAGGTGGCTTAATGACTAGAGATTGGCTTTAGGGTCAGGAAAACCTGACTTTGAATTCAGTCTCAGATACTTACTAGCTGTGTGGCCATGAGTATATCAATCACTATCTGCCTCAGTTTCCTCATCTGTAAAATGGGATAATGATCTCACCTACCTCAGAGGGTTGTGAGTCTCAAATGTGATAATATTTGTAAAGCACTTAGCACAGTGCCTGGGACATAGTAATCCCTTAGCAAATACATATTTTCTTCTTTTCTCTTAAATTGTGTAATAAAATCAATCAACCAATCAACAAGCATTTTTCTAAGGCACTACTATATAACGGTGCTGTGCTAGGCTTCGACAGATGGTGGGGATTCAAGTATAAAGAGTGGAACAATCCCCACAGCGGAAAAGACACTAAATTTGGAGGCTGTACTCAGAGCCTCGGGACTCGAGTTAGAACTCTAGTTCTACCATTTATTCCTTGTGTGACCTTGGGCAAGTTACTTGTTGTGACCTCGTTTCCTCATAAAGACAGGAGAGTAGATCACTTCTAAGTTCCTTTTCAATTGCCCCTATTGGACAGCATCACCACATGTAAGAATATCAGGGGAGACTTAAAATCAGAGGGATTCCAATGGTTCTATAATCTAGGGTTTGCACCAACTCCAGTCATGGAGGATAAGGTCTGGGATTAAGACGTGAATGCATCATGAGAAATGCTTCTTTAGTGACATGGGAAGGAAAACTGTAACATTTTTCTTTTCATCATCAAAAAGTTATGGTAGTAAGCCACCCTGGAGAGCTCATTACAATGTGGCAGGTTATAATTTGGGTCCTCCCAAGCAAAAAATTAACAAAAGGTCTCTGCCTTTTGTTAACTGCAAATCAACACCTACAGCCTCCCTGTGGCACTACCCTGAAGCAGCTGTTTTTTAACTTGAATCCTGTTCACTTTTCACTTTTCCTTTTCTGTCTTGGTCAAACATAATTTCTCAGTTTTTAATGTGTTTTGTTTTTACATTAAAAATATTTCTAGATGACTCCCACTTTGTGAAAAGCCTCTTGTAACAATGTTAAACAGTTAAGTAAAACTAATAATACAATGACCTCATCTGCAAACACCTACAACTATATGATGTTGTGGTTTATGAATGTGATAGAGAACGTGTTGTAAGAAATGATCCAAGAGAAGTTTTCAAGAAGACATGGAAAGGTGTATATCAACTGATTCAGAGGAAAGAGAGCAGAACCAGATGAAAAACTTACACTAGAACATCCATGCAATAAAAAAAAACACTTTTGAGTATTTCATAAACTGTTTGCTTTTCCTAAGCACTCTCCATGGCAGACTAATGCCATACAATTATTAACCTTCAATCAAGCAAATTAAGTCATAGACAGCAGTGTATTTATTTGCTCAAGTTTTAGAGGGTTTGGGGTCAGACTTGTTCTGCACACTCTTTGTCTAGTAATGCAATTACATATCAAATTAGATTTGGAGGCTGTGTGTAGTAGAATACATTGCTGATTCATCTTAAGCTTGTGATAAATTAAAAACCTTAGCTTTTTTTTCTGCATAAATTGCTGTTTAATCACATTTCTGTGTCTCTTGTATATTTTATTGTTTTTACCTCAGTTTAAAAGAGTTTTATATTTATTCCTATTAAATTTTGTCTTGTAAGATTTAGCCCATTGTCCCAGGTTGTTAAAATTGTTTAGAGGACCTGATTCTGTCATTCAATGAATTAAATATATCCCTCCCAGTTCTATGGCATTCATAAATTTGAGAAGACTGTGTCTTTTTTGGCAGCCCTATAACACTTATCTCAAGTGTGACTTGTTGCAGTCAACTAAACTCCCTAAATCACTGTACATGGAAATGTGGTGATTTGTGGCATTTCAGAGATTTCTGATCATACTTGACACTGACCCAAAAGACCAGTTGGTCTTTTTGGGCCTGAGACCCTGGTCTTGTGGCAGATTTTATAGGGTGCCAACTATGAATCTAACTGGTAAATAAGAAGTAGAAAAGAGAATGGCCTTTGGTTTCAATATTTCCATTTTTAAATGTTTCTTAAGCATCTACCACATTCAAGGCACTGTGCAAGGCACTGAGGACAGCGTGTGTGAGTGCATGGGGTGAGTTTGAGGGGAGAATAAATACAAGTACAAATTAATATAACTGAGAGAATGTGGTAAGAACAAAGGAGGGCATGGTCTATAAGTACTATAAGAAACCAGAGGGAGAGAGAGATCATTTTCAGCTCAGGAGATCAAGAAAGGCTCCATGGAGGAGGTAGAGCCCCTTTCACCTGAAAGACTCTGAAAGGAGAATTTCAAAAGGGAGGTAAGTGAAGAGAATTAAACCAGGAGGAAGACCTGCACAAATGCTTTCAGCATATTGCTGAGTCAAAGGGTCTAGGTAGTTTAATAGCTCTCTGGGCATAATTCCAGACTGCTTTCCAAAGTGGCTGGATCAGTTCACAAACTTTGTTGTATATTTAAAAGGGACAGCAAATTATAAGACTTTTCAGATTCTTAATAAGCAGCAAGTTCTAATTCAGCTATAAAGAGATAAAGCAATTATTAAGCACTTACCGTATACCAGGCTCCAGGTTATCTTAGCTGCCTGTCTTTTCACCAGTTTCAGACAATAACATTTATTCCATTCTAGAATGAGGCACTTACATCCCTGTGACCTGGGAGATACCCTTCTAGCTACCTCCTTCTGTCACAAACAGATACAGCCAACCCAACCCAACTCTGCCTGTCACCAATTCTATTTAACTCTTCCCTAAATAAAATTAGTCCCCAGAGACAGACTCATGTGAAGGTTCTACTTACTGTATCACAATATAATGTTTTAAAAAATACACTTCAGAGCTTGGCACCTCATTTCCAGGAGAAATAAAATCTCCTCACACCTTCGGATGGTAAAAGTTGAAATACAACTGCTGTAATGTGAAGGCAGTATTTGTTCTGGGAAAAAAGTGCGTAGGTCGGTTGAATAACTTGAACTAGGGATAACATTTTGAGTTGTCAGTGTTAATGGGAATAAAAATGAATAACCGAATGGCTCTCAAAAATGTCAACATGCCTCTAGTAAGAGGAGAAGATGCTGAATTTTTCTTGCTAAGCCTGAGAATACACAGTCTATAAGGGAATCATGTACAGGGCTGACTTTTTTGCATGTTGCTAAAATTATTTCCCAGGAAGAGACTGTGCTATTGTTTCCCATAGATTTTCCTGGGTATCTGGAGGCAGAAGCAAACGCTCCGCTTGGCAGAGGGGGTGTGCACTCACTGTAACCAAGAGGCAAAGTAAATATAGTCCACGAAGCCAAGGAGCTCTTTCCTCTCTGTGGAAGTAGAGAAGAGGCACTTTGGTTTCAATATTTCCATTTTTAAATGTTTCTTAATCATCTACCATGTTCAAGTTGGTAGATGAAGGAGGGAAAACGAAAACGTGCATACACAGCTGCCTTGATGTGAAGAGGGAGACTGCTGTTGTACCACAAGAGAGGGACCAGAACACAAGGTGCCTAAGGCTCCTCTAGGTGACACAGTGGCCGGAGCACTGGGCCCAAAAACGTGAAGACTTAAGTTCAAATCTAACACCAGAAACTTCCTATGTCACCCTAAGTAGGTCACTTCACCTCTGTCTCAGTTGGCTCAACTGTAAAATGGGAATAATACTAGGACGTACCTCACAGGTTGTCATAAGGACCAAATGAGAGTCTCTTAACAGTGCCTGGCATACAGGAGGTGCTTAATAAATGTGTGTTCCCTTCTTCCTCTCATCTGCTTGGACCTCAAAACTGGTTATCAGAACCAAAGTAAAGGGGGTGCTGCTCTATAAGTCAACCCAGTCATCCTTGCTGCTCTGGCCCTGCCTTTTTGTTGTGGTGGTTCAATCGTATCTGAGTCTCTGTGACTCCATTTGGGGTTTTCTTGGCATAGATAATGGAATGGTTTGCCATTTCCTTCTCTGGCTCATTTTGCAAATAAGGAAACAGGGTTAAGTGACTTGCCCAGGGTCATACAGCTAATAAATGTCTGAGGCTGGATTTGAACTCAGAAACATAAGTCTTTCTGACTCCAGGCCTAGTATTCTGTCCAATGAGCCACCTCCTGTGCCCTTATCTATGGAACCAGAAGCAAGGGTTGAAGGTTTCTCTGTACCCCACTATCTCTAAACCTGCAGCTGCCTGTTTGTTTGACATGCCTGCTTTTGTATTAGCTCGAATTTATTCAGTACTTTCTACTTTTACAGCACTTTCACACTCATTATCTCGCTTGTCCTTCTTAATAACCCTGTGGAGCAATGTGCATTAACTGAGGCACGGTTAGATGAAGTCACTATCCCCTTTCCCCCCTCTAAGTCAAGGTGAGAGGCTCATTGTCAGGAAGATCTGGGTTCAGGTTTCACCTCTGACATATACAGGCTGTGTGTGCGTGTGTATGTACATACATACACACACACATATATATATACATATATATATATATATATGTATATATAGTGTACAAGTCTCTTGGAGGTGTGGTGGATAGAGTCCTGAACCTGAGTTGGGAAGGCCTGAGTTTGAATCCTGCCTCAGTCACCATTACTAGCTGTGTGACCTTGGGGTAGGTACTTAACCTCTCTCAGGCTCAGTTTCCCCATATATAAGATGGGAATAATGACGGCATCCACCTCACAAAGTTGTGGAGATGAAGCGGCACAATCTACATAAAGAAAGCCCTTGGCAAATCTTAATAAGGCAGATAAATGCTGGAGATTCTTCTTAATGTCCCAGAACCCTCAAACCAGGCTCTAAGATTACAAACCACAGAAAATCAGACTGGGACATAAAATACAATTAAGCCAATAGGATATAAACCAAAGTGTCCCCTCCCTACAGGAATTTCAGGTTTTCTTAATTCCTTCCTCCTAGAATCTAGAACAGTCACACATAGGAACCTTTTTGGACAATTCCTGAAGCCAAAGCTGGCAAATTAATTCCTGGCTTTAATTCAGTCCATTTAACCTGGAAGATGGTCTGAACAGAAGGCAGAAATTTTAGCCATGGGGGTGGGGAATTTTTTGCTGTTTGATTTCTCTAATATTTGGCCTTTGGAAGATAGAGGGTTTCTGTATATGGTTTAAGGCCTGGCTTAATGAGGATATGGGGTCCTTTAAGACAGAAAAGGCCTTGCTTCTCTCCCAGGAAGCAACCCAGGGAGTTTTTCTGGGGCTTAAGTAGAAGCTCCTTTGTTTGTCACCTTCTGGAAGATGCGCTTGAAGGCTGCCTGCCTGGTCTTAGCCCAGAGCTACTATGGAACAATATTAGTCATTTTCTGGGTCAGTGCAGGTGACAGAAGGCCAAGGACTCCAGGGAGATTTCCAAATCAGGTTCATTTGGTTTTATCCAACACCACATCTGGTCCTGGACAAAACTGTCTTTGTTGTGCCCATCCTATGTGGTACGTTGATTAGGATCCTAGGCTGAGATCTAGAAGGAAGCCTAGGTGACTCCTTTAGTCTAAAACCA
>CM053601.1:101841579-101865925 GCA_028646575.1 Pseudocheirus occidentalis | reverse complement strand
TCTCCCTCTCTCTGTCTTTCTCTCTCTCTGTCTCTCTCCCCTCCCTCTCCTGGTCCTCCACTGAAACTGACCTCTCCAGCATCTTACCCTATCTCTGCCCAAGGGGTCCACAAGCTAGTCTGATATACTTCATGCTGATGTTATCTTGAAAGGGGGCTAGAAAGTTTCTCCATTATAATGTGTTTGCATTTTTACTATAGAAGCACTGCCCCTACCTCTGTTGTCTAACGTACCTGTTCTTCGGTGCTAGGACTTCCAGACTTCTGTAGAGAAAGTGTGGTCTGTGGACACTTATGGGTCCATGAGGTCAAGACTATTTTCATAATAATGTTGCTGTTCATTCATTTCAAGTATGTATGACCCTTTCTGACCCCATTTGGGATTTTCTTGGCAGAAATATTGGAATGGGGGGCAGCTAGGTGGCGCAGTGAATAGAGCACCGGCCCTGGAGTCAGGAGTACCTGAGTTCAAATCCGGCCTCAGACACTTAACACAAAAAACTAGCCGTGTGATCTTGGGCAAGTCACTTAACCCCAACCGCCCTCCAAAAAGCAAAAAAAAAAAAAAAAAAGAAATATTGGAATGGTTTGCCATTTATTTCTCTAGCTCATTTTACAGATAAGGACACTGAAGCAAACAGGGTTAAGGGTCACACAGCTAGTAAGTGTCTGATGCCAAATTTGAACTCAGATCTTCCTGACTCCAGGCCCAGCACTCTATACACTGTACCACCTAGCTGCCCTATTTCATAGTTGTATTAAGACATTTTGTTTTCTAATATGGTAAATGCTGATAGATAAAATACATATCAACAAAGCTCTTTGGAAGATATTCAATAATTTGCAAGTTGCACTGAGACTGATAGAATTTTGAGAACCACTGCTACAGAGTGTGTAGACTTTTGTAGGTTCTTGAGTCAAACCCTGAAGAAAAGCAGTCATTTTTTTTTCTGTCCTGTCCAGCACACTGAGGCAGCTGATGGGGCAGTGGATAGAGAGCTGGGCCTGGAGTCAGGAAGACCCAAGTTCAAATCTGCCCTTAGACACTTAACCCTGTGACCCTAGGTTAGTCACTTAACCCCTCTGTCTGCCTTAATTTCCTGTACTGTAAAATGGACATATTATCTCAAAGGGGTTGTGGTAAGGATCAAATGAGATGCTATTTGTAAAAGACCTTGACACATAGTAGGTACCATCCAGATGTTCATTCCTTCCCCTTACCTTATCTAATAAATAGCACCGGGGACCTGGTAAGGGCAGTAATGCACAGGCTGCTCTGTCCACTGGAATGCCACCAGCCCCAAACCGCTCCCTCATAAATACCAACAACCACACCTTCAGAGGAGACCTCCCTCTCCCCCAGCCATCACACAGAAGGGGCTCTGTGAGGTTGAATCAAACAAAGAATAATTGGCTGCTAAACTTAATTTCTGGGCTCCAACCTTCAGACTGGGCTATAGCTACCTCAAAAGGCTTGATCTCAAATTGCAGTCCTGTCAGAAGCGAGTTTGCCGTCCTGCTCCCCATTTCTCTGCCAGCTTCATTTCCATAGCTCGTCCAGTGTTCCATCTGGCGGATGGGGAGAAGAGTCCCGTTTCAGCCCTCTGCCATCTCCTACCAGAGGCACCCCCTGAGAGGCAGGCCTGTGTTTTACTAGCAGAGAGGAGGGAGGAGGGAACAGGCCTCCGCCTCTAAGAAACGATGACTAAGAAAACTACTCCTCACGTTTTCACCTTTCACACAGCTGGTAGCGTGTCTGACTCCCTCGGGGAAGATTATGCTTTGTTTTTTATGATTGCAATATACTCTCCATCTGCTCTGATGCCAAAATATCAATTAGAACTTTACTGGGGTGATGAAATGAACTGCCTTTCTAAAGCCACTGGACCATGAGGTGAAAAGAGGGTGGGATGAGGCAGCCTGAGGCATCGTGCTGAGTGTCAGAACAAATACTGGGTCAGGTCAGCAAGGAGAGACACAGCAACTTCTCATTCTTCCAAGATCCTTGGAAAACAGGCACCTCAATTTCTTCATTCAATTTAATATTTTATTTTCTCCAATTACATGTTAAAACAATTTTAGCATTTTTTTTTCAAATTTTGAGTTCCAAATTCTCTCCCTCCCTCCCATCCTCCTCCTACTGAGAAGGCAAACAATGTGACATACGTTATGCATGTGTAGTCATGCAAAACACATTTCCATGTAAGTCAAAGCATCTCAATTTGAATTGTTCTCTTCTAAGGGAGAGGAACTTATTTCTGGCCAAAAGGGAAATGGTGGTCCTGAACAGGTGTCCCTGCAGAAGCTCTAATTAGAGAGAGTTGTCAGGAACTCGATGTATCATCTGGGGCCCTTCAAGTGTAACAATAAGAAAAGATTGAAAAATAAATGAATTGGAACCCTCGACAGCAAAATGAATGACACATGGCTGTTTCTGGTACCTTGCCAAGATAACCTCCCACTTCTGGGAAATAGGGAAGGTTTTGTTTGCCTGCATTTTATTCATTTTCTAGCTGTGGTGGTGTGGGTGAGCTTATCAGTACCCAGGGGCTGAGAGGCTTTGAATTAGCCTCTGACACAAAAACTGGAGGAACCCTTGCTGTGGAAATTAGTGGCCCCCAACGTTTGGAAACTCAACAAAGAGGCAGCAAAGAAAGAAAAGCAATTGAGTTGGAATCATAAGCCTGATCCTCACTCTGTTCTTCATTACCTGTGTGACTTCCGATGAGCCACTAAACATCTCTGGACTTCAATGTCCTCATCTTTAAAATAAAGGGGCAGCATTAGAGGCAATGGGCAGCTAAGTGGTACAGCAGATAGAGGGGCTGGGCACGAAGTCAGGAAGACCCGAGTTCAAATATGGCCTCAGACACGCAGTAGCTGTGTGACCTTGGGCAAGTCACTTAACCCTGTCTACCTCAGTTTCCTCATCTGCAGAACTGAGCTAGAGAAGGAAATGGCAAATCATTCCAGTATCTTTACCAATAAACCCCAAATGGAATCATGAAGAGTCAGACGCGACTGAAACAAATGAACAACAACAGAAATGAGAGGCATTCAGGCAAGGCGTAGGAAGACCTGGGTTCAAATCCTACCTCTGATACTTATTAGTTTTGTGACCCTGATCAATTCACTTCATCTCTCTGGGCTTCATTGGCTCCAGGTTTGCTTCCAGCTCTGCCTCCGATCCTAACACTGGCTGCTATTTCCGTCCTATGTGGGAGATCAGGATGAGGAGGAGGACAGCAAACCCACCATCCCCCCCCACAGGGTCTCTCTTGTCTAGATGTCCCAGGATGCTAGAACGGCACAGGGTCTGACACTTGACAATCTGCGAGACTTTCCCTGAAGAAATTGTAACATTGGATTTGGCATCAAGAGAGACGGAGATGCTAATCCTGCTTCTGACACCTACTACTCACACGGCCACAAGCAAGGAAGTCACTTAACCTCTCTGAGACTCAGTTTCCTCATCTGTAAAATGGGGCTAATAATATCTGTAGCACTTAACCTCACAGAGTTTATAGGGCTCAAATGAGATAGAACATGTAAAGTGCTTTGCAAACTTTAAAGCAACATAAAAATAAGTATAAAAAGACATATATACGCCCCCCTCTACGCACACACACACATAAACACACACACACATACATGTATATGTATACGCTCAAATGCAAAACGTACACTTGCCAAAAAGACTATTTTACGGAGAACTCACATAGTGTAAGTGCACACACACACATGGCAGTCAGAAGAAGCTGTACGAGGACACTCTCAAGGTCTCTCAAGATCTGTGGAACTGACCGTATGACGCAGGAGACACTGGCACAGAATCGCTCAGTGTGGCGTGCCCACATTGGAGAAGGTGCTGTGCTCTGTGAGCAAAGCAGAACTGAAACAGCTCAAAGGAAACGCAGGATGCACAAATTTTATCTGTGCCTGACCTGTGGTGGAGCATCCTGAGCTCGTGTTGGTGTGATTAGCCACAGACGGACACACTGAAACCCAACTCTAGCACGGTGAGGTCATTTTAGTCCTCTTTGAGAACCAACATATATATGTACATGCCTATATCTATGTGGATGCATACAATAATAACTAGCAATTATATACTTCTTTCAGGTTTGCAAAGTGCTTTACTGGAAACTGAGGCAAATCAAGGTTAAGTGACTTGCCTAAAGTCCCACACGTAGTAACTATCTGAGGTAGGATTCGAATGGCTAACATGAAGCCCAGTATTCTAACCACTGTGCCATCTAGCTGCCCTCAAAATAATTGCCAGCATTTATGTAATGCTTTAAGGTTTGCAAAATACCTTTTCTCATTTTATCCTTATGACATTCCATTTTAAGGATGACAAAACTGGGGCAGAGAGGTTAGGCGTCTTGCCTGGGGTCACACAATGAGTAAGTCTAAGGCTACATTTGAATTCAGATCTCCCTGACTCCAGGTCTGGAGGCTCTGTCCACTATACCACTTTGGGCGTGCACACACACACACACACACACACACACACACACCCTGTGACGTCACCAGTGAACTCCCAATGAAGGAACTCCATCTGTCAAAGAAGACTGACAACTTGTTTCTAACAGAACAAACAGAGAGCTTCCTGGGACACTAAGGGGCTAAATGATTACAGTTAGTATATGTCAGAAACAGGACTTGAACTCAGGTCTTCTACTGTCTTCTGCTCTGCCCCTTGTACCACTACACAAGTGCAAGTTACTCTCTCTTAGACAAATACTTCCTAAGTACTCTGAGATGGGGGGGGGGGAACAGAGAGATGGGAAAGAGAGGGATACTTTGGGAGTGAGCTATGGAAATGTGTAATTCACATGGAAATAGCTCAATTAGAAAAGGAAGGGTCAAGGAGGAGGAAGAAGGCGGCAGCGCTGAAGGAGGTGGGACCTCCTGGAGCAAGCAGCCATGACAAAGACTCCAAAGGAGCATTCATCCTTGGAAATGCTCCTCTTATGTTCAGAGAATACAAATGGAACACAAACGCATGATGAGGGTGCTAAAAAGCTAGAGTAAAAAGGAACAAGAAATTAACGGTGCAAAAAGAAGAGGCTAAGAGGGGGAGAAGGCTTTTGCTTATTTGCAGATTTGTTTCAAAAACTATAGGAAGAAAAGTGTGTCAATGAGTAAAAATAAAGGGGGAGGGGGGAGGTATAGAGAAGGAGGCTTAAAAGACAAATAGGAGCTTAGTAAGAGATGAGGAGGAAACCCAAGAGCTGAGGGGTCATGTCTAGAATAGAGATGAAAAGATCTGGGAAGTTACAGGAAAATACAGTTTACTGAGTAACTATTATAGAGAGTTAGGGAGGTTGTTGCTGTTCATCCTTTGCTCTCAAAGAGGACCAATGACATCAGGAAGGTGATGTCTTCACTTGCAAGTCAACTGAATTGAAGTGAGGCAGGGATCTGCAAAGAGTCAGGGGGCATTAATCAAAGATACTGCTAAAGCAACTGATTCCCCCCAGCTCAGAAAATGAAATCATGGAAGGTAAGGGACAGGTAACGGAGGCAATGGGGGTCTTAAAGACAGGCTTATATTTTGTACCCTTTACGAGACGCCAAGAAAATCTCTGATCAAAACTGGTAGAACTCCAAGGCAGCTCAGCATTGGCTGGTCAAGAGTTGGTTTGTGCCCCCTGACAGCCCTTTAGAAATCCAAACACCCTCTGTAAGTGGAAGCTCTGAGGAATGTGACCACTGTGAGCCAAGGGAGAAGTCCAGGAAACACAGCTGAGCAGCAACTTGCCCCACCAGACACCAGGAAAGGACACCACAACTCTGCAGTACCAAGGATGTCAGTTTGTTGGGTCTCATTGGGAACTGCTACTATACTCTGTATCTGTGCCCTCTCTTCCTACTGATAACATGTTTAGTTGTGGGAAAGTGTGCCCCAGGTTTATGGGGGAAATATTTTGTCATTATTGCCTTTGTTTCAAGCCAACTAGATTCTCTGGATGACTACTGAAGGTAGATGAACTGGCTGTGGCTTGGTTGAAAGGTTGTGAGCTAAGAGTTTTGAGTTATGCTCCAGAGATAACCTCACCTACGCGGAGCTGTTCCTGCTCCTACCAAGGATCCAAGCAGGGTGCATGAGATGGGGGAAATGTCCCAAAGGGAATGCTATTCAACAACCAAATTCAAAGGAGAGACTGAGGTAGGTACAATGGATACATATACCTGGAACAGAGTTGGGTTACCTCCATCCACTTTCGTAAATAGCCATCACTCGTAAGTATCACTGTATTTGTTCCCTGGCTCTTGCCAGCCTGTGACCTCAGCAACTTCTCTTTACCCCACTGCACAGAAGTCAAACTCTTAACAAAGCCCTGATTGAGACTCAGTTCAACAAGTAACTAGATGAACTCTATATTTAAAATAATTCCTTAAAAATACATTAAGAAAATTAAAAATGTTAAATGCTTGTCAAAGCTCCCAGTCCTGCAACACACCAAATGATTCAAATGGTAATATATATATATATATATATATATATATATATATTTCCATGTTGTGTGAGATGAGACCACGTGGCCTTGGAACACAATGTTCTACAAAAATCATGGCACTGTTTCCCTGGAAAATTCCTAACAGAGGGAAAAGGCATCTGTCCCCTATCTTTGTTATGGCATGGGATAAAATACCATATATCGAGGGTTAGACAAGGTATGAAACGGTCCCTTTTCCCCCATAGATTGAAACATGGTGCATCTGGGAAGAAGTATTAACTGACTACAAGCCACCTCATAGTGTGTGCATCTTAGATGTGGCCTGGGTTTATAAAAACCCTGTTCCTGAGTCTGGAGAAGTACCCTCTGTACCTATGATCATTGCATTAGCAGCAGACACCATAGGCAGGGTCCCACCATCAGTTTTGCTAGCTTTCCTCTAATCCAGACACCAACTCTCATTTATCTGAAGACGCAGCTGTCCAGGATCAGGAGGGAGGCTGTTGTTTTGTTTCAGAGGACAGAGAAAAGAATTACTCTTTCAATATCTAGTACTTATTATTCAGAGCTTAAGAATGTACACCACCAAAATTGGCTTTATTTCCCAAGGCTATTAATCATTCTTTGAGATTTTTAGAAGATAAAAGTACTGATTACTACTAGCCATCCATAGGTGTTGAGAATCTAAATCTTGTCACTTTCTGAAATGCCACCACCCATTTCTCCCCTGACTTCTGATTTTTCCATATGTTACACCAACAACAAAGAAAGATGAAATGAATTCAAGAATCAGTCATGTGGAAAGGAAAGCAAATGCCAAAAGCAAATCTTTTTCTACACTGGATGCCTCCACCTTACCACCACCCTCAAAATGGCTTACCTTTTCCTCAAGAGCCAGTCGCTCCTCTTACTGTCATCCACACACCTCTGCACCAAAGTTTTATTTCTGAAAATGGGAATTACCAGCTCTGGTGTGAAGAAATGGGGAGCACTGCTGATGTTTTCCTCCTCTTTTGTACTGTTGAGAGAAAAAAAGAGAAAACTTAATCTCTACAATCCTTCTTTAGGAAAGCCTTCAAGAAGAATCTTATTCCTTCCTCATGATAAATACATAAATAATACCACTATTAATTGTAGAACACCATTTCTAGGATATCAGACAGAGGTCCTTATTAGAATTCCAACAAAGTTAGCTGTAGAAAGCATGATAGCCACAGCACAGAGTAATTTTACTCACCAAGCTGGGTCTATTCTGTGCATTTGTTAAATGAAAAAATAAATTCTACGATCTGGTAAACTGGCTTATAAAAATCTCTCTATATATGTGTACTTCAAATTCAATTCTGTTAAGTGAAATCAATGTTTATTAAACACCTACTGTGTGAAGACCACTTTGCAATAGGTGCTGGAACAGGAAGTGTTGTACCATCAAAAAAAAAAGCATTAACCCTAGAATTGTAGGACCTGGGTTTGAGTCTTGTCCCTGAAAATTTCTACTAATGTGATGATGGCAGAAGTAATAACCTTCCTGTGCCTCAGTTTCCTCATCTTTAAAATAAAGGACACTGTATTAGATGGTCTTTAAGGTTCTTTACAATGCTAGATCTATGATCCTATGAGCAAAGTTTGGCTGAGACATGGTCTCTGCTCTCATAGGACTGACAGTCTAGTAAAGGGATATGCTACATACAAATACTTTAAGGAGTATATTTTTTTCACTTCATATTTTTCAATCGACAAACACTTATTTTCTCCCCCTTCGTCTCTCTACTCCCTCTTTCTCTCCATTCTAATTTAGCTAAGCTAGTCCTTGGAAGGAAGACAGGTTGTTACCCTCCAGACTCAAAACTCTTCTGGCCTGGTAGAACCTGCCAGGCACCATATTCCACTGGTATATCCTTAGAAAATAAAGAGTTGACATTCCTTCTTCCCCTCCCTCCCCACTGTTCTTCTCTCCTCTTTTCCAACCTTCACCCAGAACTGGACTCCATATTCCGAATGAATTCAATAAGACTATCACCTTCCCTTATTCCTGGAAGCCATGCATCTCTTAGTGCATCCCAAGATCACATTAGTTTGTTGGGTTGCTGCATTGTGAACTGCTGATTCATATTTAATTTTCAGTTCACTGAAACACCCAGATCCTTTTTCATAACAGTTTCTATCCTTCTGTGCTTCTACATCATATACCTGCTACATTTATCCTTAATGAATTTTTATCCTATTCTATTCAGCCAAATACTTTATTCTGTCTAAATCCCTTTGGAGCCAATCCACTTTGTTAGTTATTCCTCCTAGCTTGGTGTCACCTCCAGATTTGATAAGGATACCATCCAAGTCATTGATAAAAATATTAAGCAGTCCTGAGCCAAGCACAGATCCCTGGGGCAATTCACTGGAGAACTCCTGGCTCACTGACATTGAACCATTAACTATCACTCTTTGAATCAGCCCATCCATCTCATTCTGAATATAATTGTATTATCCAGGGGTGGAGAATCTGCGGCCTGGAGGCCACACGTGACCCTCTAGGTTCTCAAGTGCAGCCCTTTCACTGAATCCAAACTTCATAGAATAAATCCTCTTAATAAAAGGATTTGTTGTATAAAACTTGGACTAAGCCAAAAGGCCACACCCAAGGACCTAGAAAGCCACATGTGGCCTTGAGGCCACAGGTTCTCTACCCCTGGATCTATCTTCATCTTTTCCATGAGAAGAGTATGAAACCCTGTATCAAAAATTGTGTTAAAATATAGGTAAACGATAGTTACATGATTCCCTTCACTGACTAGTTTAGTTTCCCTGTTTAAAAAAGTAATCGAATTAGCACGGTATCTCCTATTCTGGATGAAGTCATGCTGTTTCTTTCTAAGTGGCATTTCCTCTTCAAGATGTCCACCAACCTTCTCTTTAATGAGTTATTCTGGAAGGCCAGTCTGGGTGAACCACAGAAGCAAGGCCTGTATACTAATGCTGGAAAGCTACACTTGAGTCACACTGTGAAATGCTTTAAATACTCAACAGATGAGCCTGAATTTGATTCTAAAGGCAACAGGGAGCAGCTGGAACTTTTTAAGCAAAAGACCAGCATCCTTAGACCTGTTGTCTTTCTTTCTTTCTTTCTTTTCTTTTCTTTTCTTTCTTCTGCTATGGCAGCTGGTTAGGGAGCCCGGCAGTATGAGTCAGGAAGACCAGTGATCCAGGTGAGAAGTAATAAAGATGAAGGCCTAACAAGGACACTAGCCATGTGAGTGGGTGAAGGGAACAGATGCCATTTCAGTCCTTTGATTTTTCCTTATTATCTGCCTTGCTGCCTGGTCCAGAAGCCAAGCTCTGGAGGACATAACGGTTTACTGCTCAGCAATGCTTTTGCAGGAATCTGCCATCTTGACTGATGTTGTCTTTGGCTACCCACTACAGGTGCATCTCCAGGAATAAAATTATGGGGTAAATATTTTATGTTTACTTATGTGGATACATGTTTTTTCCCCTAGTGGTCCATGAATTCCTTGGTTCTTCTTGTTGTTTGTCCTTTGTTCTTGAAGAGGACCAATGACATCGGGAAGGTAACATCTTAACTTGCAAGTGAATTGGATTTAAGTGAGGCAGAGCTGTGTGAGGAAGCCTCACTTTCTCCTCCATAGTCATCAGAGTCCATTAGCAAGTCACAGGCAGGATGGCTGGAAATGGTCCCCAAGGTCCTTGATGGCTGGGACCACTTCACATTTTTTGTCTTTGTACCTCCAGCACATTGTAGATGCTTATCAAATATTTACTGATGGAGTCTCACGTTGCTGACGTGAGTTAATAATAATGGCTAGTATTTATACTATTATTATTATTATTATTATTATTATTACTATATACTAGTATTTATATATTTATACAGTACTCTGTGCTAAATGCTTTAAAAATACTATCTCGGGCTCCGTTCGCTGCTGGCTCCTGAAGGAGACTCCGGACAGGGACGCAGACAGTGACAAGGTCCTTTCGGGCTCCGTCCGCAGCTGACCAACACCCTCTCAGACGCCGCCGCTACCGCTCCATGCGGAAAATGCTCGCGGTCGTTTCACGAGTGCTGACGGGCGCCTCCCAGAAACCGGGAGCAGCTGGTGAGGCTGGAAGAGTGCTTTTGGCAGCCCGAACGACGCTGCATTTGCTATTAAGAAATGTGACGTTCATCGACTTGAGGGTGAACCTCCCAGCACAGCAGTTCTCACTAGAGAGGAAGGACTCACGTACTATAAGACCATGCAGACTGTCCGTCGGCTGGAATTGAAAGCAGACCAGCTGTATAAGCAAAAGATCATCCGTGGTTTCTGCCACTTGTATGATGGTCAGGAAGCTTGTTGTGTGGGACTTGAAGCTGGTATAAATCCTACAGACCATGTGATTACAGCCTATCAAGCACATGACTGTACTTATACTCGTGGACTTCCCGTTGGAGAAATTCTGGCAGAGCTTACAGGACGAAGAGGGATATGCTATGCTAAAGGAAAGGGAGGACTTTATGCACATGTATGCCAAGCACTTCTATGGTTGCAAGGGCATTGTCCGAGCTCAGGTACCTTTGGGAGCTGGTATTGCCCTAGCCTGTAAGTACAATGAAAAAGATGAGATCTGTTTGACTTTGAAGGGAGATGGTGCTGCTAATCAGGGTCAGATATTTGAAGCTTCCAATATGGCAGCTTTGTGGAAACTGCCTTGTATTTTCATTTGTGAGAATAATGGATACGGAATGGGAACTTCTGTAGAGAGAGCAGCAGCCAGCACTGACTATTACAAAAGAGGGGACTTTATTCCAGGATGAAGGGTAGATGGTATAGATAGTCTGTGTATAGATATTCTGTAGATATTGCAGCTGCCTACTGTAGATCAGGAAAGGGCCCCATTTTGATGGAACTACAGACATATCATTATCATGGACACAGCATGAGTGACCCTGGTGTCAGTTATCCTACTTAGGAAGAAATTCAGGAAGTGAGGAGTAAGAGTGACCCTATCATGCTTCTCAAGGATAGAATGGTGGACAACAATCTTGCTAGTATTGAAGAATTAAAGGAAATTGATGTTGAAGTAAGGAAAGAGATTGAGGATGCTGCCCAGTTTGCTACAGCTGATCCAGAACCACCTTTGGAAGAATTAGGCTATCATACCTACTGCAGAGAGTTCTACCTTTTGAAGTTCGAGGTGCAAATACAAATCTGTCAGCTAAAAGGAAGTATGTGTTGAAACTTATATAAGACCTTTAATGGAACTTTCATCTGTCAACTCTAAGAAACATTGTTTTTGGAGGTTTCATCTCTTCCTCAAATGTAACAAACATTTTAAATTGTCATTAGAAGACACTAAATATATACATTAAATTCAGGGGTAACTAGTTACATCCATACTATATTTGTACATTTTGTTAATTGTTTTATTAAAGGAACAAAACAAAAAAAATACTATCTCATCCTTGTTTTACAAGGATGTATTACAACATCCTTGTAGAGTAGGTGCAATTATTGACCCCATTTTACAGCTGAGAAAACCATGGCAAACAGAGGTAAAATGACTTACCCAAGCTCACACAGCTAGAGTCGGTGGATTTGAATACAAGTTTTCCCTGACTCTAGGGCCACTGCTTATTTACTGTTCCACCTAGCTGCCTCTAGAGTTATTGTCCTAATAAACTACATTACGCTAATGAAGTCATTCTTTTTTCTTCTCTTGGGAGGGGGGAAGGCAGGGCAATTGGGGTTAAGTGACTTGCCCAAGGTCACACAGCTAGTAAATGTTAAGCGTCTGAGTCTGGATTTGAACTCAAGTGCTCCTGACTTCAGGGCCTATTCACTCTAGTCACTGCACCAACTGGCTGCCCCTAATGAAGTCATTTTTTTGCTCCAAATGCTTTAGCAGCTCTTAATTACTTATCAAATTAAAGCTAAACCCCCTAAACTTGACAGTCAAAATATAAAAAATCTGGCTCCGCCCTATTTGGTCTTATCTCATCTGCCTCTCTACCTACTCTCCTGCCATCAGTAATGGTAATTAATTTAAATCTGAAGACCCCTTTTTTGTCATGTCAAGTAAGCACGTACTTAACCCTTAGTAACTAAGAAACTATGAAAGAAACAGAAGGTGTGAACTCTGTCTCCTGTTGGTAACATAACAGGAAGGGGTTGGCTGAGACAGGAAGCCAATGTGTGTGTGTGTATTTATGAAGAGCCCAGAGAAGAGACAGTCAGAATCAAGAATGTTCCTTCTGGTGGCTCCTGGCAGAGGGAGCAAAATTTTCACCCATCTGGAAGCTGGGCTGCCACTTGCTGGACTGAGAACTGAGTTGGAGTTTTCTACAAGACCAGAATCTGGTGAAGGCTGAAGTTGCTGCCAAGAAGGCTGCCTGGAAGGCTGAGATTTCTTCTGGGTCTGAGGGCCAACCAAACTGCTAGAGGATTGAAGAAGCATGACTGGGATAAGACTTTATTTCTTTGTGGCTTGGTTGATCCTTGAGTTCCCAGCAATAGAAGTTCTGGAGGTTTTGAGATGTGCTGGACCCTGTGAGTTTCAGTGTGTAACGAGAACTTCCCAGAGGACTGGACAAGAACCTGGGAGCTGTCTGCCTCTGAATCAAGGTGACCGTTTTGCCTTCAGGTAGGAGCTGGGACCATGGAAGGGGATCCAAGAAATCTGAGAAATCACCCCAAGTTAAGATGAAGAAAAGATCTCTCCTTGGATATTGAATGAGGTAATGATAACATGGTTTACTAGTGACCTAGAAGTGGGGGGTTTGTGTATTTTCTAATGATTATATTTAGTGATTAACGATACTTAGTGACTGATTGCTAGATAAGTGACTAATTAAGTTAATCTATGAGTGGAAGACAGACTTGTATTATGAAATGACTGAATGATTAAGGAGGCAAACCTCTTTAGGGATACCAGATTCTTTTGTTCTTTGTTCTAAATACTGTGAGCACTTTGGTGAAAACTATGTGGCCATTTTAATGTTGTGAACACTATATTGTGATTTTCTGTGATAAGATGTCATGCTGTGAATGTTATATTGTGATTTGTTGTGAATGTTTGTCTTGATTTGTTATGGAATAAGTGGAGTGTTCACTATACTGTGTAATCAGAACTTTAAAAGCTGTTCACAATAGCATTCTTTTGGGAAGCTGCTTGTGCATGGCATTACACTATCTCCTCCTCTATCTCTGTACTCATGTTCATTCCTAGAATGGATTCTCTTCCATAATTCAATTTAATTCAACAAATACTTATTAAATGTCTATTACAGGCAGGTCAGGCACTGAGATTACAAAGACAAAAGAGGAACTGTCCTTGCCTTCAAGGAACTTAGATTCTATGGCAATGCTTCCCTCTTGGTTCAGCTGTACTAGATGAAATCACTCCCTCTTTTATAATGCAGGGGTTCTTAATCTGGAGTCTGTGATCTTTTGTTTTGTTTTGTTTTGCTTTTTGGAGGGGGAAGGCAGGGCAATCTGGGGTTAAGTGACCTGCCAAAGGTCACATGGCTAGTGTTAACTGTCTGAGGCCATATTTGAACTCAGATCCTCCTGACTCTAGGGCTGGTGCTCTATTCACTGTGCCACCTAGCTGCCCCAGTCTGTGATCTTTTAAAAAATATTTTGATAATAATATTTCAATGTGATTGGCTTCTTTTGCAGTATTATGTATTTCTGTTTTGTAAATGTAAAGGCATTATTTTGAGAAAAGAGCTATAGGTTTTATCAAATTACCCCAAAGGACAATGATATATAAACGGTTCTGAAGCTCTAAAATGAAGCCAAACTCAGGTGCCATTTCTTCCATGAAGCCTTATCTGATCCCCTCAGGAAAAAGAAAAAAATCTCTTCTTTCTTAAACCTTTCATAGCACTTTGCCTGGATCTGTCCTGTGTCCTTATCCCATTGTCCTTTGCATTTGGCCTCTTTCTCTCTATTTATTTACACTACTGGAAAGCAAGAATAGAGCTTTTGGTAAGGAAATAAGGAATTTGGTAGAATCCCAGGATAGGATTATCAAAGTCATTATATCCCTAGAAACTTACACATAGGAGGAGCTTAATAAATGGTTATGTAATTGGGTGGCATAGAAAATAAGGGAATTAGATAAGGGGACAGACTTACTTAGTGGACTAACCTAGAAGTGGGCAATCTTCAGTCTTAGTTATACTTTAGGGCATGTGAAGTAGTACTTTATCATTCCCTTAGACAGAATCCTTTCCCCTTCTCCATTTCCCCCATTATTTCCATCTCTCTTCCTTCACCCCTACTTTCCTTCCCATTTTCTTTTCTGTTCTTTTTGCTTTTTGGAGGACAACTGGAGTTAAGTGACTTGCCCAAAGTCACATGGCCACTAAGTGTGTCCAGTGTCTGAGGCCAGATTTGAACTCAGGTCTTCCAGACTCCAGGGCTGATTCTTTATTCACTGTCCCACGTAGCCACCTCTCCCATTTTTTTCTCCCGAAATATCTTAGTTCTATCGAAGCCCTATTGATTCTTTAGGGATAAAGAACTTGCAGATTCTTGGGTAGAATAATGGACCAAGTTTTGGCAGCTCTATGTCCTAGTTCAGCTTTTCACTTGCCATATGATTATTGGTGGCTTACTCATTTAACCATAAAATAAGAGAAGAAGTATGGCATAAGGAGTAGAAGTCCAGTGGCCTAACTTCTAAGTGCCCTGGGCAACTCCCTAAGGCTAGAATTTATAAGGTTAATTCTGCATTGGTGGAGAGAATTTTCATATGAGGAGTTTCCCATACCAATGACAGCACAGATATGGATCAAATAAATCTCAAGAGGTTTTGAAAACACCATCATACTAGCTTAAGTATAGACCATACCCAAAAGAAGATACTTTGAAATGAAGAAACAACAGAATGACAGAGTTGGAAGGAACCTCAGAGGTCACCTAGTCCTTCCTCCATACATGTGGAAGAACACCTAAATATCCTGAACAAGTGGTTGTCTAGTGCAGAGGTTTCCAAATTTATTTGAACTACTACCCTTTTAAAAAATTACCCAATGGCCTCCTGGAAATCTACTTTCTTTAACCCTTTAATGGTTTTTTAAAATTCCGCATCATTTCAAAAAATGTAATTTTAAAAAATGATACATCTTTAATAATTTATTGTAAATGTGTAGGTTTTTTCCTCTACTGACATTCTAATGATGCACTATTGTGTCATGTAATCCTACAGTATTGTACTGTAAACAAGTCGTTACACGCACATGTTCCTATCAATTCATGCTGGACTTCCCAACAATCACATGTTCATCTGCCAACACTTGCTTGTTAAGACCTGAGGGCAGACTTGACCACTGGTTGGTTGCAACTTGCATTTTGCGTGTTTATTTGGAAAATAATGTAATCACTGGAATTTTAACTCTGTTACACAACAGATGAAACATGTATGAATGGTTTTTCAAAATTTTCTCTTCTTTCCTTATGCTTCTACCACCTCTTTATGTTTAATTCAACACCCCCAATTGCACCTGAAGCTACTACCCCTCTCATCATTCCAGTGCTCTACCAGGGGGCATTACCACCCCCTTTGGGAACCTATGATTCTAGCCTCTTCCTGAAGACCTCCAGTGAGGGAAGAGTTCCCTATTCCACTTCCTCTGGACACAGACCATCCCAACTTTGGATTCTCAATTTTTCCTTATGCCAAATCTGAACCTGTTTCTCTGAAACGTCTTCCCTTTGTAGAGTGGTACAGTGGGGAAAATGCTGGTTCAGAAGTAAGAGAAGCTGGGATTAAACTTCAGCTCTGGTGAATACTAGCTGTGTCCATGAATGAGCCACTTAAGCTTAGCTTCCTTGTCTATGAAATGAGGGGTTTGGATCAGATGGTATCTGAGTCCCTTCTGTTTCCAGACCTGTGATCTCAGTTTTGTTCTCTGAGATCAAGAAGAGCAAGTCTATTCTCTTTTCAAGATGACAGCCTTTCAAATGATATTACATGACATCATGTGCCACTGTTACCCTTTCCCCAGTATTCTTTTCTCCAGACTAAACAGACACAGTTCCTTTAGCCAATCCTTATAAGGCATTATCTTGAACCCTTTTACCATTCTGATGGGTTTCTTCTGGACACTTTCCAGCTTTTCAATATCCTTTCTGAAACATGGTGTGCATCACAGGAAACATTACTTTAGATATGGTCTGACTAGAGTAGGGCAAAGTATAGTGGGGCTATAACCTCTCCTTGTTCTGGACCCCATGTCAAAGTAACAGGATAGTGTCAGATTCCCAGGCTTCTATATCACACTTCTGCCTCACACTGAGTTTATAATCCAATTTTTCTTTTTATCTAGCTACAACTCCTTCCATCCTATACTTAGGAAGTTGATTTTTTGAATCAAAGTGTAGAACTTTACATTTACTTCTATTAAATTTGTTATGTACTTGAAAATAACATGCTATTGGCACTACTCAAATTTTACACAGGTCATGCCTGCTGGAAAAATGTGGCCTATATTTAGACCCACAGGATAATTTAAATAAGGTCATAAGACAGTTCAAACCAAGTATGAGTAAAATTAATAACAGGACTTGCATACCAAATACATCTTTCTTATAGTTACTAAAAGGCAGCATTTTATATATTCAAAGCTGGTTCTTGGCTTTTTCCATATTGAAACATCCCCCCTTTTCCTCAGCCACCTAACAAACTAGATTTTCCTTTTAATATTTGTAAAGCAAGAAGATCTAAATAGCAAAGGATGGTCAACTATCCCAAGCATTTTATTTTTGATGGGAGTTCAGATAAAAGTCAAGTGAGAGCCGGAGGCATCAGATGCTTTCATGCCCCAGAAGGCAATAAAAGAACCATTTTGCTCAAACACAAAGCATGGAGATAACCAGGTTAATGCATGCGCTGCTGTGGAAGCAACTTTAGGAGTCCCATTCAGCAGGGCACGAACAACACCCAAATGCCACCTGAATGGGGCTATTGCATTTCAACCGCCTGCTTGCTGTAACCGAGATGCGGATGTGGGGGGCGGACACGGGTGGTAGGTAATCATCAGGAAGCAACTACTGATTCAGTCAGAAGTTTTGCAAAGCTCAGTAAAACAAGATGACATTTTAGAATCAGCCCAAGATGAAACTGTCCTAAATCCTGTGGTTTCACTGGGCTTCAGGTTTGAGGGGTGGCTTTGTTGTGCCCTATCAGATCTTGGCTCTGTCCCCTCGGAGGCAGCCTGGAGCAATGAAAAAAGGAATCAGGAGATCTTGGGTCCAGGCCCAAGCTCTGCCTTGAACCAGCTTAGCTGTGTGACTCCTGGCAACCCATTTATTCCTTTGGGGCCTCAGTTTCCAAATGATAATAATCAGCATTTACCTAGCCTCTCTAAGATGCAGATTTTAGGTTTTCTCATCTATGAAAGGAAGAGGTTGGGCTTTGCCACATTTTATGTGTGTGTGTGTGTGTGTGTATGTGTGTTTTATAGGCCATGCTTAAAAATTTGGTTCTCCTTGAACTGACTCTTGGTGAAGGTACCAAAAGTAAATTCTGTGATTTGTTGTGATGTTTCTGTCTAAACCCGTTACATGAATGACCACCAGCTGATCACAGCATTATTTTATAGCTTTGAGCTAACAGAGCTGAAAGAGATCTCGGAAATGGTCTGTTTCAACCCCTTCCTTCTGATTATGAAGATTACTTTATAGTGATACTTCCATGTCACCTCACTCCCATACACTCTTATATTAATCCTCCCCCTTTCTTCTTCATCCACCAGAAACCAAACAACACAACAAAATAAACCAACCTCAAGAGACACCTAAAGATATAACAAATTTCTGGCAATAATGTTAAGTGACTTATTAGAGAGATAATTGGCTGCTTTTTTGAGCATCAGAAAGAAAACTGAGTAATTGGTACCATATCCACAGCTCTGGGGAGGTGTGCTCCTGTAAACAATAAATTAATGAGCATTATGAATCAACTACTATGCCCCAGTTATTGCGCTAAGTGTTGGAGATAGAAAGGAAATAAATCAAATAGAGCCTGCCCTTGAAAGGCTTCCATTCTGCCACAGGAATATCATTGTACACATAGTGCAAAGTAAGTGGAGGTGGGAGCGAGCCCCACCATCATGGGGGAGTTGAGGAAGCCTTCATGAACAGGCAGCGCTAGAAGGAAAAATTACAAAGTTCATTTTGGGTACGGCAGGGGAGAGAGAGCATTTACAAATGCAAAGAAGACGGAGCACCAAGATCAAAGTCCAGTTTGGCTGGAACACAGAATTCAGAAAGGGAAATAAATAAGGCTAGAAAGGTAGGTAGGAAAGCCCCAAAGTCAGGCTAAAAAACTGTCACCTTATAAATGGGGAGCCACTGATGATTCTGGAGCAGGGAGTGACGCGGCCAGATGGATAACCTAAGAAGATTGTTTATGGAAGATGAATTGAGGGAGAAACTGAAAGCAGAGAGACCACCTAGAAAGTTGTCTAGGCAATGAGGTCTTGAACTAGGGTAGAAGCTGTGAGCGGGGAGAAGGGAATAAATGACATTAAGGAGGAAAAACTGTCAAGCTTTGGCAACTAACTGGACTGGGTAAGGAGGAGGGAAAAATCAAGGATGCTTCTGAATTTATAAACCTGGGTGATGAGTGACAGTGGTCCCTGAATAGAAACAGGGCATTTGGGGACGTTGAGGCAGTAGTTTTGTGTCTGTTCAGTCTGAGATTCCTGGCAGTTGGCCGATAACATGTGACAGAACTTCAGGGTAGAAGAAAAGTGTCTCCTGAATCTCCCAGGCTGGAAGGCCCTCCTTCCTCCACCACATCGAAAGCCTGCTTCAGATTAGTCATCATTACAAACTGGCTTCTCAAGACTCTTATTTGGAGTATCTGGCCCTAGTACAAGCAGTGAATACTAAAAACAAGTGAACTTTCAGCTCCCTCCAGGAGGCCGCTGTAGTGGGCCCAGTCACTTCTAGAACAGTTTTTCTACATTGTGCCCATTTAAGAAGAGACCCTAATAAGAGGAATGGCTGCTGAATTACGCTTTAAGCTTCTGCCTGGGAAAAGCAGTTCCAATGAGCAATCCTGTCGGGAGGCATTGGGTTTCTGCCCTGGTGATTTCAGTGTGGAAGGCAAACATGACACTATCACTTTCAGCAGAATGTGGTAGGGACTCCTGGTGGGTATCAGTGGGAAAGCTAGCCAGGGCAGGGCCATGTAATCCCCTGCCATGCAACAATGCCAGAGCAACAACAATGTCATCCTTCCTGTTTTCCCAATGATTTTCCTAGTGTCAGCCCACCCACCCCCAATGGTAATTTGAAGATCTTCTCTGCCCCTAATAGGTCTAATGTAATCACATGGAGCCTGTGATGGGAGAAGTTTGCTAAAGGGTGTAACAGAGCCCACAGGAAGCTGGGAGTCAGAGCAGTTGGAGCTGGAGGGAGGAGAGGACATACCCATGGAGACAGACTTGTGAGTGTTGGTTTGTGGGAAGGCTAAAGGATGGTGTGGCTCTCTGCTGTGTTGTGGTATATTAACTTCTATGTTGCTATAATGGATTCAGTTTCCTAGTGCTGGGATTTGGTTTTCTGGTATAGGAATAAAGTTTTGCTTCTATCTTCTATATGAGGAGTCTGCTATATTTTGTGATTAAGAATTATGCTGGCATATTTACAGTTGCCATCAACACTGTAAATATTGCATTGGTACTACAGCCTCATAACACTGGTAATGGACCTGTAGAAGAATAAAAACATTGTGCTGTTTCTGCTCTCTCTAGTCTATTTTAAAATGCCATTTAAATTTCAATTTGATTTAATTTTTTTATTCAAAATTTTATTTTTAAATTTTAAATGCCATTTAAATGACACTGTCATAAGGAGAGTAGACATAGAAGACTCCTAAAGCAATGTAGTGTGAACAATAAAAGTGGGGGGTGGGCTCAGAAGTAAGAACCACTTAGTATTTGGTATTTGCTGCTGTTCTCCCAGATGGCAGGTTCAGAGAAAAAGAATTTCTCTTAAAATATAATTTTCTAATATACTGCCAAGTAAATTTTTCTAGAAGCCAATGTCATGCATTTTAGGGAGAAAACATAGTCCCCTAACCTTAACTATATCCCTTATTTTCTTTGGAATGAGTGGTTGGAGCATCTGGTCCCTCCTTGATCCCTTGATGATCTGATTTTCAGCCTACTGAACCTGCTCTCTCCAAAGTCAGCAGTAATTATTGGTCTTTCAAAAGTCAGTGATCTTTCCTCAGCTGTCATGTTCCCTGATCTTACTACACTATCTGACACTGCTGGTGACATCTCTTCTCTCCCTCCCAACAGTCTGAAGCTGTGTCGTCCCTTCTCTTCCACATATTATACCCCTCAAGATCTCCTTCTAACCCCCACCCCACCCCTCTACACCCCCCCCCAGCTCTTTTGTCTTATACAGGTAGGGATGAGGCCACTGCAGCCCCCCAGGCAGTGAGTTGGTGTAATGCAGTCAGTGCTGAGCTTGGAATTCAGATCATCGGAGCTGAAATCTAGCCTCAAACACCAACCAACCAAAAAGTAATCTTTAAACTCTCTGACTCAGACTCCTCATCACCTGTAAAACAGGCGCGATAATTATAGCACCTACTTCATAGTGTGTTGTGAACATCAGACGAGATGACGTCTATAATGCGCCTTGTAACCCTTGACGCACTATGAGAGCTTTTATTATTTCTACCTGTAAGGCATTAGACCCTGCATTTTCTCTCTTTTGAACTCCTAACTTTGCAGTTCAGTCTTTTTTACTATATTTAACTATATTCCCCCTCTCTCAGAGAATGAATCCTGCATCATGGCTTTAATGATCACATCTCTTCATTTGACTCAAAGACTTTGGTCTCTACTCCCGATGCCTCAGCTGCACTTGGTTCTTAAAGTTCTAACTCCTTCTCAAGTGCTTTTCATTATACAGGGAATCCTAAAGGACTTGGTGAAGCTTTAAATCTCTAAAGCATACTGCTAAACTTAATTTACTAAAACTCACACCATCATCTTAAATTGAGAAAATAAAAAATGTACATCAATTCTGACACTCCTCCAGAGAAGAAAAAAAAAACCACTCCGTTCTTCCTAACTTTGCTCTTTTCATCAACTGCGCCACAATAATCCATATCCAAATTCTCAGCATCTTATCTTTGCTTCTCCTTTCTCCCATATCCAATAAATCACCAAATTCTCTTGATTCTTAAAAATGTCTGTTGCATTCATTCCTTCTCTTCTGTTCCCCCTTACCCCTTGTTTAGGTTGTCATCACCTCAAACTCAGCTCATAACACTAACATGTGGTTGGGTTCTGTTTCTTTTTCAAATAAATGTTATTGATGTTTTCTCTTTCTTAAATAGCCATAGTATCCCACTTAGTCCTTCTCCTCTCCAAGAGTCAATCCATATGACAAACAGAAGTTTTTTAAGAAAGGCAGAGAAAGAGTCAGCACCCCTGATGGATACACTGGTGAGTCCAAAAGCACCTCCATGGAGGAGGTGGGCGGGGCTCCTCAGAGCCCTTCATTTGAAGCTGACTTGATCTTTACAATTTTGTCACATCTACTTTTGATATTTTTGATGTGTTATTCTTTCTATTTACATTGTTTTAGCTGCATCAGTTCCTATAGATCTTTCCATGTTTCTTTGTATTTATCATGTACATCATTATTTGCGGTATTTCCATTATATTCATGTGCCATTTGTTTAGCCATTCCCCAGTTAATGAGCATTTACTTTGTTTCCAATTCTTAGCTATCACAAAAAGTACTGCTATGAATATCTGGGACTATGTGGAGACTTTTTTCTTATTAATTACCTTGTTGGAGTATATGTCCGGTAATGGAATCTCTGGTTCAAAAGGCATGGACAAAATGTTATAATTTATTTGTCACTTTATTTGTACAAATCCACACTGCTTTCCAAAACTGTACAATTTCAAAGCTCTACCAACAACAGATCAATATAGCAACAGCCTTTCAACTGGTTTTCTTGCATCCAATCTCTCACGCACATTCTATGATAGGATTAATATTCCCCAACAGCTCTTTTTATCATATCATTCTATGTTCAAGAATAATCAATGTCAATCCACTTCCTTATATAATAAAATGAAAACACCGATTGAGGCCTGTTACAATTTAGTACCATTTTACCTCCCCAATTTAATCCTATTGTTCCTCAACACAAACCTAATGAGGTCCGACCAGTGCCCTTGGCATTCCATGAATGTATACATAATGTTCATCCCTTTCTCCAAGCTTTGGTCATGCTATTTATTATAAGGGTGGATGGAGGGGTGGTAATTAAATCCAACAATCAATACCTTCACTTACTCAAGGCAACTAACAAGATGCACTAAACCCAGATACCTTTAATTAGGTGATAACACCTCAACTGAATCAAGAAATCAAAGTCAGTCATTAAACTAAGTGCAAATGACCTAGTTAATCAAATTGGAAAGAAGTAGAGTGCTTCAATCTATTGGATGCAAATTTGCTTTACAAGAAATGGACTGGCTGAAGAGACTTGGTCATATTCTTTGGAACTTGGATAAAATGTCAAGTCAGTTTGGAATGAAGCATTCCCAGCTCGGGATGGGAGAAGCTTCAGCCAAGTCCCTGAGAGGGAATCACTTAAGGTGGCAGAGGAGCTTTTGTCTTCTTCCTTCTTCCTTCTCCCTTCCTCGAACTTGTGAATTTGGAAAGGTCATAAGATTTTCGATCTCCCACGGCATCCTAGCAGTGTTATCAGAACAGCCAATGGGATGGCAGTGGCTGCATTAGCAGCTGAGGACAAACTAGAAACAATGAGGAAAAGTAGTTTCAGGACTCTACAAGGAGCCCAACAGAATGTGAGATCATGCCTATGGGGAAAATCATAAGGATGCCACAAAGGGAGAAAAGGGCTTTGTGGTAAATAAGCATCACTAGTTAACCCTTTGCTACATGGGCTCTCTGCTCTCAAGCCCACTTTTCTCTAGGACTCTGTGTACTTGCGGGAGAATGTGCCCCAAGTGTGGGGAGATGTTCTGTCCCAACTGTTCTTCTATGGTGTTAGAAGGTATGAAATATAGTGTTAGAAGGTATTCACACCTCCTTCCTTCAAAATTATCACTTGAACACTGAAGAGGGAAGTAGGTAGCCTGGGGCACCCAACCTGCCCATCCATATGAATTAACTGCCTATACTATACAATATTGCAGGGCAGCTACGTAGTGCAGTGGGTAGAACACTGGGCTTGGAATCAGGAAGACTCCTCTCTTGAGTTCAAATCCAACCTCATACACCCACTAGCTGTCTGACCCTGGGTAAGTCACTTAACCCTATTTGCCTCAGTTTCCTCATCTGTAAAATGAGCTGGAGAAGGAAATGGCAAACCAGTCCAATATCTCTGCCAAGAAAACCCCATGAACTCTGATGAGCTCATGAAGAGTCAGATGCAATTGAAAAATGACTGAACTGTAGGGGTGGAGCCAAGATGGTGGCATAGAAGCAGCAAGGCTCTGCAGCTCCTACACAACCACCCTAAACACACATAAAATATGACCCCAGACAAAGTCTAGGACTCTCAGACTCACAAAAGTACAGAAAACACATCTCTCGCAGAAGGCAGCTGGGCAGCAGGAGCTCATTGCGGCGGGCCAGGAACTGAGGCCAGCCCAGCCTGAAGCCGAGACCGCTGCCAGGTCCAGGGCGGTGGGAAGGAGCCGAGCTGAGCCAAGCCGAGCCGAGCAGTGCCAGTTTGCAGGAGAGGAAGTCTACAGCCTCTAGCACTTCCACATCTACCAAGACTTGAAAAACAGGAATTGGAGAGGTGCAGCTGGGCAGGAGGGGCTCATCCAGCAGGCCAGCCCAGGCCAGGAGGAGCCGC
>CM053601.1:101780449-101841079 GCA_028646575.1 Pseudocheirus occidentalis | reverse complement strand
GCTTGCTGAAAGAGCTCCCCAGGATCATTACCCAAGATCACGATCTGGATCCAGGCCGCTCAACGCAAGGGCCCTGATCAATCGACTCAGCCCCCCTGCGGCATTCACAGGCCAGGGGCTCTGAAGCAGCCCAGTGGGGGCATCTGCTGGTTACAGCAGTTTCTGCCCTTCTCCCACTGCTTCCTTGCGGGGGGGGGGGGGGATAAATTGGCCGAACTGCTTTTCCTCCCCCAAATTTAGCTTGAAAGCTTCACTCACTTTCACTGACCTTTAATCCTGGTTCGTGCAGATTGCTCCAGGTGCTTTAAATCTTCTCTGAAGTAGAGTCAAGTTGTGGCTTGGGAGGCTTGGCTCCTCCAGGCTGCCCTGGAGCCAGGCCACGTGGTGGTTTTAGGCTGGGCTGGTCTCAGCTCCTGGCCTGGGATGAGCCCCTCCTATCAGCTGCCTTTCTCTAATCACTATTTTTCACACCTTTCTTTAATCCCTCTTTTTCACACCTTGGTAGATGTGGAGTTGCTGGAGGCTGTAGCTCTTTTCTCAGACAGTGCAAGCAGTAGACTTTCTACACGGTCCCAGGTGCTGCCCTAGCCCCTTCTCTTGAAGTTTGTGCCTTTCAGCTCATCAGCTTCTTGGACACTGGTATGACTGCTGTGCTTCAGGCAGGGGTCCTTCAGGCTATTTCTTTTTTTTTTTTGCTTTGTTTTGGAGGGCAGTTGGGGTTAAGTGACTTGCCCAAGGTCACACGGCTAGTTTTTTTGTGTTAAGTGTCTGAGGCCGGATTTGAACTCAGGTACTCCTGACTCCAGGGCCGGTGCTCTATTCACTGCGCCACCTAGCCGCCCCTACTTCAGGCTATTTCAACTAGGTGCTGTTCTGGCCTGATCTTCTCATCTGGATCTAGGTTTCTTGATACTTTGGCTTCCACTTATGCTGGCTGATCTTTGCTCAGAGATTCTGCAGGATTTGACCATTTCTATATGCAATTCTAACCTGAATGGAGTAGTTTACAGCTGTTTCTTTTTAGTTTTCTCCTTCACTGTGCCTTCTGGTGCACTTTTGGAACTTTAGAGTTTGTGGGGGAAATCTAAATTCCTCTAAGATCTAAAATGCTGCCATTTTCCCATAGCCTCCTACATCTGTATTAGAAAGGCAGTGTAGACACTAGTCAGTCAATAAATAAGCATTATCACTTGCCCACTATGTTTCAGGCACTGTGCTAAGTGTTATGGATACATATAAAGGGGGAAAAAACAAACCCCAAACCGAAACCCTAATCCTCACTCTCAAAGTATTTGCTGTTTAATGGGGGAGACAAAATGCAAACAACTATATATAAACAAGATACAGACAGGATAAATTGAGGATAATCTCAGAAGGAAGGAATTAAGATGAAGGAGGACTTAGCAAGACTTCTTACAGCAGGGCTTTAACCAAGACAAGAAACCATGAAGATGTAGAGACTATCAGGCTTGGGGAAAAACCAGTGAAAATTGCTTAGAGGCTAGAAATGTGTGAGTGTGCAAGGAGGCCAGTGTCACTGAGTATTTGTAAAGGAGGAAGGTACAAGAAGACTAAAAAGACAGGAAAGGAAGGTTGTTGTGGTGAAGGACTTTCACAACCTGACAGCATTTTGTTTGTTTGGCCCTGGAGATACCAGGGAGCCGCTGGAGTTTACTGATTGATTAGGGTGATTAGGGTCACCGGACAATAAGCTGGGTCTATACTTGAAAAAGAGGAAGAGAACAGATTGAATTGTATTAGGGAAACTGCCAAATTATGTCAAGCTGTTTCTTAACACAAAAGCCCATCTTTTAAATATCAATATTTTCCAATGATGCTATGAGGTCACCAATCACAGAATACCACAATTTACAAAGAATCATGATTTTATGTGATACAAAGGACAATACAGAGATCCATGGAGGGTGTAAGTATACTGCCACGCATTATCCACAATGACTTTCTTGAAATAAGTGATGAGAGGCAACATAGGGCAAGCCAGAGATTGATGAGTTTGAAATAAAAAAAACAAGAGTTTGTGGTCAAATCTCAGCTCTGCAGTTTACAATATGTATGACTTTGGGCAGGTTAATCCAACTCTCTGGGTCAGAGTTCCTTTACTTTTAAAATAGAGGAACTGGATCACATGATCAAAAGGTACTTTCTGGCTGTAGGTCTATAATCTTAAAGATCACCCAGGAAACATGGTTGGAAAAGGAGATGAGCCAACAGACTGAGAGAGAAGTGCTGGACAGCTCAAACGTTAGCCCTTGGATGGGGCAACTTGATGAAATTTGTCTAGGATAATAATCCATGCTTTTGTAGTACTACATAGTTGTAAAAGCACTTTCAGATGCATATACTACGTTATTTGAGCCTTACAACCTCTGCATGGTATAGACAGGGCTTATCATCCCTATTCTGCATGAGAAAATTAAAAGAACTGATGTGACTTGCTCAAAATTCCATAGCTGATAAATGGCAGAACTAGGACTGAATCCTTCGTTTTCTAACTTGAAGTTGGGTATTTTTTCCTCTTACACAAAGCGTCCTCTTGAGCCTCATGACTGGTATCAAGATAGTGCCATTAAAAAGGGTTCTTATTCTTAAATGACCTCTGTTTTCATGGAAATTTGTATTTAACAAAGAGTTGGTATTAAGGAAATTCTAGAAGGACAATTCAAGGTAGACATTAGAGTTGGCTCTTGACTATTTACTCATTTTGCTACAAAGGTCAAAAGTGGCAAGAACTGCGGTGTAGGAGACTGGATTTGGAATTTAAATCTAGCTCTGGACCATGGAACTGCCAAATGCTGGTTGTGTGACCTTGAGCAAACTGCCTTATTTCTCTGGGTCACGCCTCTCTAATCTGTATGCAAGGGCAGTTCTATAATGAACTCCATGGTGTTTTGGAAAATCATGTCTTCTAGAAGGCTGTGCACGAATTTGTAACATGAGAAGTTTCTGAAGTGAGAGGTTTTGAAAATTGTTGGGAAAGAAGTTTTCAGAGTGATGAAATGAAGAAGATGAGAGAAAGAGAGAGAGGGAGGAGTGTAGAAGAGAGAAGGAAAAAGAGAGAGAGAGACAGACAGAGAGAGAAGAGAGACAGAGACAGAGAGAGGAAGAGAGACAGAGACAGAGAGGAAGAGAGAAAGAGATTTTCTTTAATCTATACAATGAACTAGAAGACTCTTAAGTTGCCGTCTAGCTCTTAGACATATTGGAGCTGATGTTGGCAGCAAGAATGACAGCACCACTCTCCCCAATGCTCCCTAGTTCCCCTTTTAGGAAAGATTCATCTAGAAGCTGTAGCAAGAAGGATTCTACTGGATTCTGTGCTATGAAGCAAGCACTCCCAAGATTTTTTTGCTACAGTGAGATGGGTCAGAAAGTCTGAGCAGGGAGACTGCTGACCTGAGACATCCTGTGCTATTGGAATGAACTATCCTGCTCTTGCTAGATTAGGATAGGATTTAAAATGTAAATTAGATTATATGATCCTTTCCAGTTTTAAATTTCTATGAAATTCCTGACACTTGTTAGGCTAAATGTTTATTATTAGCAACTTAAAATCAGTCCTTCAAAACCCAACCTCACCAATCTCTGTTCGGCAACTTTATTTGAATTAAAACTGACATCATTTTTATTTGTCCTTGTTTTGATCTCAGCATTTAGTAGAAGAGGAAAGGGATGGGGTTAAAAAAAGGACCAACATTTTAGAAAAGGAAATATTTCTTTTCTAGACAAGCAAAAAGGCTGCTAGGCGTATGTAAAAGACTTATTTATGGCCCCAAAGCCTAGCAGCCTGGGTTGGTCTCTTAATTTCTTGTCTCTAAATGCTAAAAAAAATTAGGAGCTTTGATCTTCTCTGGTCCCAGAGAATTTCAGACATAGCCTAAATATGCAAATTTATGCAAGAGCAAAATGTTATTTTAGTCCTTTCTGGCAGAATTACTTTCATTAACTGTTCTTTCTGTAAAAAACAAACATCTCCTGCTGAGCTGCCTCCACAACTCCAAAAAATGGAGACCTAGTTATTAAGGCTACGAGGAATAATGGCAATTTTAAAGCTAATTGTCTTCTTCATAAACATTAATGAGTTTTTAAGACAATAAAGGACCTGCTTTCCAAAAAGTATGTTTATACAGTCATAAGGATGGCGGGGGAGAGTACTAATTTTTGTAGTTGTTATTGGATACATAGGTTTATGTTCTGTGGTAGATGATTTAATAGACGATAAAAAGTATAGTACTTATTTAGAATGGACAGTCTGTCTAAATAGCAACCTCTTTAGTTTCTTTAGTCAACCAGTTCCTTGGGAATATTTGTACTTTTAATTTCCTCTTCCTTTCTACTTTCCCAACCTGTGTCTATGCTCAGCTAGCAGAGAGCTGACAGTAAAGGGCTTGACTGATACTTGTTAAAAGTATCTCTTCCAGCCACCTGATGGCCACTGCCTCCCCTACTGTCTGATCCAACATGCCTGGGTTAGACAACAAAGCTGGAAGTATGACCTACTTCTGTAGGTCACAGGAAGATTTGTATGAACAGATGTACTATGAGCAGAACCAGATGAGCAATTTATGCTTTTAACATCAATATTGTAAAAATGAACAGTTCTAAGTGACGTAAGAACTCTGTTCACCTGAATGATCAACCATGATCATCAAGGGCTGATTGAGAAGGATTCCCACTTCGTGACAGAGAGATGATGGACTAATATGCAGCATAAGAAATGCATTTTTGGACGTGATCGCTTTGCTTAACTGTGTCTATGTGATACAGTGGTTCTACATTTATTTCAGTCTTATTTTTCAGTGGGTTGAGGGAAGTGGGAGAGAAAAAATGAATATTTGATAATTGAAAAAATGTTTATAAAAACAAAGTTTAAAAATATAAAGAGCTTTGTAAATTTTAAAGTATCAATTATTTTTTAAAAATTTGATCAGGGTCAATATGGCCACCCTTTTTAACTCCCTTCATCATGGATTTATCAACTATGTTACAATAAATGAGCTAGTTAAACATGGTGAAGGAGAGAGCAGAGAGAACAGTGACCCTTGTATGACTGTGAGAGAAGAGGACAGGAAGTATGGTATGAGACCAGGCCAAGGTGGACCTAGGGCAAAAGTCCTGGCCCCCTTTGTGAGGAAGTGTTCCTTTTCATTTCCCTGAGATTACCACTGTACAAGGGGACATGCTGCCAATGGCTCCTCTCCTCTATAATGTCCAGGAACTCTCTGAAAGGGAGTCCTGCAGTAGTAAGTAAGCCAGGTTGAAAATGTTAACAAGCAAAGCTCTAAGACCTTCCACTATATATAATGGGGAGCCCCCATTAGACTGCAGTGGTCACCCATAAAGATTTCATCAGCATGGGCTTGTGCCCTGGTTCCTTTTGATGGTTCCCTTGTATGAGAATGGTTGCTCTTCTGGGAGATGTGTTGAAGATGACTCATGACTGAGCAGGAAGATCCCTCCACACTGCAGGTATGAACATTCACCCTGGAACATTCAACAAGCCATCCTTTTGTCAACCCCTTCCTCTTCTCCCATTGGTGAGATCCTCTTGGAGCTTCCATTCTGTGGTGGGCCTCAGGTCAGCTTTCACTCTTCTCCTGGCTTCTAAACTTCAAAACCCTGTCCTGCTGCTGGCTACCTTCATTCCATACCCCTGCCCCTTCAGCTCCCTTTCATGTGTTACCTTCCTCCATTAGATTACCATTGGTTCCTTGAAGGTAGGGGCAGTACATTCCTGTTTACATTTTCTTTCATTCTCACACTGGAGCACATTGGAGTCCAAATATGATGATTCTACTGTCAATAATGAATATAAATGTGTTATGTTGGTTTTGATAGATATTACCCAGTTTTCATCTGTTCACTATAACTCCTTAAATTCACCACTGATTACTCTCAGGAAGACTGGGCTTAGTTGGATTTCTCACCAAACTTTCCACACTCTTATTTTTCTCTCTCCTGCTGAGCTCTTGGCCAGTATCTCCATTTATATTCTTAGTTGACATCTCAGATCCAACATGTCCCAAACCAACATTATCTCCTCTCCCTCCCACTCCCCCCGCCAGCCCCACCTCTCTCCTTGTCTTCCCTGTTTTGGTGAAATGTACCACTCTTCTTCAAGTCACCCAAGGTCAAACACAGACCTCACACTGGCCTCTTCACTCTCACTCACTGTCTCCTCCCAACATCCAACCAGTTACCAATCTAGAGAAAGTATCTGGATTTGCAGTCAAAGGATCTTGGTTCCAATTCTGGCTCTGCCACTTACTACATGTGTGACCTTGGAAAATCATGTAATCTCTCTGGGCCTTAGTTCTTCATCTGTAAAAAAAAAACCCAATAGATTATATGGCCTTGGCCCTTTCAACTCTAAATCTATGACCCCAAGTCTTGACTCTTACACATAACTGTGTGGCCATGAACATGTCACTTATCTTCTTAGTGTCCCATGCAACTCTAAAACTGTGCTTCAAAGAGATTACTCACCTGTCTCAATGGAGGGGGGCCTTCTATATTGAGTGTTTCCTACACTAATGGTATCATAGGTCTGTACCAAATAAACAAAACATCTAATTATTGGGGCGGGGGGTGGGGGTGGGGGTGGAGGATCCTGGAGGGCTTCCGACCCGTTGCCATCTGCCCTAGGGTTTCATTAACATCCCCATGGCATTATGGAATGCATTATCATCTCTTTTGTTAGCCCCAGAGTCACACTCTGTTGTGTGTGTCCCTTTAGTGGCTCAGGCTTTTTTTTCTACTTCATTTTCTTCTCTTCCCCCCACAGAAGGAAATCCCCAGGACTCCACGATAGCTTGGTAAGAGTAAGTTCACTCCTTTTCTCTCCCATCACACCCTTGGGCACCTGGTGTCAGAACCGTGCAAACTATATTGTTGCTTCAGTAAGCTTCAAGGAGGTACTTAGCAACAAGCAGATGAGGGTAGAGTTATTAACCTTTGCCCTATGTTTCTTCTGTTATGGCAGCGTCATTTCCCATTACAATTATAAACCCTCTCCCAAAAGGAAGAAGATCAGATATGATGCTCTCGCCTCCCAAGGAAATGAAGGTGGGTTTTTTTTTGGTTTTGGGGATTGTTTTTTTGCTGTGTCCTGCCTATCCATCAATTTAGAAAGAATGCATTTCCCAGAGGGTGGTAATAACTTTGACGAGGCTGAACCTGCAGCTATTTCACAAATGCTTCCCGTAGCCAGAAGAAAAATCTCTGCTTCTGTTCTACCTGTTGCTTACTGTCAGACAGATATCTGTTTTAGAGGAAGAGAAAGTCCCACCTGTGTAACTGGCTGTCACCTGCGTCATGACACTTCAGTACATGAGAGGTGGGTATGAATTACAAGGAGACAACAAACAAAATCATCCATCAAAGTGATGGTACAGGGCCGTCAGGTGCCATCAATCAGCCTTTTCAAGATTCTGGCTGAATCCTCAATTTGCATATTGATTTGCAGTAGAGTCACTTTAGCAGCAGCCATTAGAAAACATTTTTTCACCTTTTGCTTCTGCAGCTTTTTCAAGAACAGTGTCTTCTTATGGTTTCATTTTGATGATAGATGGTATGCAAATGAAATGAGTTCTTAACTACCCTTTAAGGAAAGAAACCAGTTTAAAGTATTCAGTTGTATCATGGAATTACTCTTGAAACCAAAGGACATCTCCAATTTTCAGAAATTGTAGAATGACTCTCTGGTTATTACTGAAACAGCCTTGTCTATCTTCCTGGAAGAAGGTATTTCCAGCAAAGGGTGTGTGTGTGTGTGTGTGTGTATGTGTGTGTGTGTATACATATATGTGGAAAGATTATATATATATATATATATAAAACACATATTATTATTACCATCCACTCAACATGATTAGTCCCTTAAAGTGAGTGACTGAGTCATTTATTTTTGTATCTCTTCCGGCATCTACCATAGTGTCTTACATATAATAAACATTTTATAAATGTGTGTTGGATGAACGAATCATCATCAAAAGAAACATTTATTGAATGACATTACTTTATGCAAGACCTAATAGTCCTATCTATTGTCAAAGTTATCAATTACCAAAAATCCCTCTAGTTCCCATTAGTAACAACACAATTTATCCCCTTATCCTGGAGGAGGGACGTAAGAGGCTTTGTAGGCAGAAGACGTAGCATTATAGAAGGTATAGATAATAATGATGGCATTTATATAGCACTTTTAGATTTATAAAGTGCTTTATGACTTTTAATTCATGTTATCTTCATAACAACCTTGGGAGGGAAGTGTTATTATTACTCTCATTTTACAGATGAGGAAACTGGGAGAAACAGAAGTTAACTGACTTGCCCAGGGTCACACTAGTAAGAGTTTAATGCTAGATTCTAATTAAAATCTTCCTTACTCCAAGTCCAGCACTCTGTTCATTCAATGAGCACAGGATTACTACGGGTCTACTACGAAGGAGAGCTGGAGTGTACACCAGGAATTTGTTTGTGAATTTCTGAATTATTTCTTTGACTTTCTTTTCCCCAGAGCCTAGGTGAGTGACTTATTTATTATTTCTGAGAAACCCTCAGGTATAAGAAGAGCAGAAGGTGGTGTCAGTTAAGATTGTTCTTTGGCGCCACCAAATTATTCAGCCAAAAGTGAAGGAAATTATTTGAAGATCCCCAATCTCTAGATACTAAGGGAAGGGAAGTAGTGAAGAATTTCACCTCTCCCCTAGACAGGTCAACAAGAAAGAGCATTAGAGACCATCTAGAACTCTAGGTCAACCCCATTACTTTACATTGATAGCTGAGGACATATATTCCACACACACCCTCTCCTCCAGCAGAATGTAAGATCCTTCCATTCAATTCAATAAACATTTATTATACTTGAACACAAGGGATATTTTCTTTTTGTATTTGCATAACCAGTGCCTAGCACAATATCTTACACATAGCAGGCCTTTAAAAATTATGGATTCAACCCCCTTCTTTTTCCAGATAAGGAAAGGAAGGCCCAGAGATATGAGTGACTTGTCCAGGGTCATAGAGGGAACAAGCTTTTGAACCCAAGTCATCTGACTCTAAGTTCAGGGCTCTTTTCAATGGTCTTCTGCAACCAATTCTTTGTTAGCTGATCATTTTCCCTCTTGGGTCCTCAGTTTCCCCATCTAGAAAATGAACAAACAAAACTGAATAAACAAACACTTATTAAGCACCTACTACGTGTAAGGCATTTTCTGTTCTAAAGACCTCCACCACCCCAAAGCAAGCAGCTCCCTTTCAATCTTTACACTGTGTGACTACTCATTTTCCACAGGCCAGATGGGAAGAAACCTTGCTGGGTATATATATACATGGAACCTGGGGGGTACAATCAAGGATTTCCTTTAGTGAGGATGAGGTAATTTGGAGGCTAATTATATGCAAATGAGTTCTTTTTTCCCCATCAGCAGCTGACAGACCTATCTTCTTTCTTACCAGCTGCCTTTCAGAGTCTGCTCCGCCATCTGGTTCCTGCTGCAGGATGGGTTCTCCCCTATGACCCAGAGATGGTTCTGTTCCTTTCTTAAAGCTGAATCTCCTTTAGAAGCCATGGCTTGCATGGTAGCTTCAATCACTATATTTTCATCATGCTTACACTATCTTTAGAACAGCCACTCTCTGTCTTTCTAAAAGAGTATATACACCAATACAACCAGTTTCAGAAGTATGAGCATGGGACAGCTCGATCCTTGATCTTTACTTTAAGAACGACAAGATTTAGATCTGGAAGGTTTAAGGACTTAGTTGTCCCAACCCATCTGTTTTATAGATGAGGAAACCGAAGCTAAGAGGCAAAATGTTTCATGAGACATATGTTCTTGAATCACGTTACAAATTCAGGGAAAATGTGAAGTACCAAGTTAACAAAATACCAGGCCCAACTTTTAGGCTTATAATGAGGATGAAGCAAAAACCGAAAGTGAAGAGGAATTAAGAAGTCTCTTGAAGGGGGTGAAAGAGAGCAGCTGGAAGCTTAACAACGGCAACAAAAAGAAAAAAAAACCAAGATCTTAGTCACTGGTCCCATCGCTTCCTGGCAGACAAAGGGAGAAGAAACAGAAGCAGTGCCAGGTCTTCTATTCTTGGCCTCAAAGATCACAGCAGACAACAACTGCAGGCATGACATTAGGTCCTCGCAAGGAAAGCTACGGCAAATCTGAACAGCATACCAAAAAGCAGAGATGTTCCTTTGCTGACAAAGGTCCATTAGTAAAAGTTATGTTTTCTTTTTTCCCAGTAGCTATGCATGGCTGTGAGAATAAGGAAAGCTGAGCATCACAGAGCTGACACTTTGAACTGTGGTACTGGAGAGGACTTTTTTTTTTTTTGGAGGGCAGTTGGGGCTAAGTGACTTGCCCAAGGTCACACGGCTAGCTTTTTTGTGTTAAGTGTCTGAGGTCAGATTTGAACTTAGGTATTCCTGACTCCAAGGCTGGTGCTCTACTCACTGCGCCACCTAGCTGCCTCACTGGAGAGGACGTTTGAAAATCCCTTGGACAGCAAGGAGATTGAATCAGTCAATACTTAGGGAAATTAATCCATGCTCTTCACTGGAAGGTCAAATGCTATAGCTGAAACTTAAATACTTTGGCCACATAATGAGAAGACCGAACTCATTGGGAAAAACCCTCATGTTGGGAAAGAGTAAAGGCAAAAGGAGAAAGGGAGGGCAGAGGATGAGATGTACAGATAAGTGTCACGGATGTAAGGAACGTGAAACTGGACAGACTGAGAGACGGCAGAAAACAGAAGGGTCATGAGGTCATAAAGAGTTGGACATAACTGAACAACAACAAGACTGAATTGGGATCACAGGTCTAGAGCTGGAAGCAACTTTAGAGGTCATCTTATCCAGCTTTTTCATTTTATAGATCATAAAATGGAAGCCAAGAAGGGTTAAGTGACATCCAGGCCGGAATTAATAATGGCAGAATTTGAACCCAGGTCATTTGGACTCCGCTGTGTTGGATCTAAAAAAGAGTTAAAGGATTAGCTAATCCAAGATTCTCATTTCACAATAAAGAAACACAGTCCCACATGGGTTGAACAACTTGTCCCAAGGTCATAGAGCTACTAACTGGAAGAGTCAGAACTCAAACTCAGGCCTTTTGGCTTCAAACACATTCTGTTAGGCAGTGCTTCTCAGCAGGAATAGAACGGTTTTAGCTCCTCGGGCACAGTTAAGAGTCATCATGGCCGATGTTCGCAGACAAATGATTTAACCTTTTCTGAAACGGATGATAACCTTAAGACGTTACCTAGTGCTTCCAGGCTGGCCAGTCACGTTATACATGTTGTCTCATCTGACCCTCACAGCAGTACTGAGAGATGGGCAGCGACGGTGTCGTCACCAGTTTCATTTTAGAGAAGAGGAAATTGAGGCTCAGAGAAAGCCTGAGGTTACACAATTAAAGGGTCAAAGGTGAGATTTGGATTCAGGTCTTCATGATGCGGTCTGGGATGTTTTTGTCTGTAACCTCAGTTTGTAAAATCTCACTTATGTTTGGGTACCTATGTATGTAACATCAGTCTGTAACAAGCCAGTGCAATTCAGTTGTAGAAGTCCAGCCTAAAAGTCTACCTAGCAGCAACAGCCGTCCCTATGAATACATCACCTAAGTATTTCATAAACAAGCTCCTTAGTCTAGAGAAATGCATAGCCCCTTTGTTCTGAGTGGCCAGCTGCACCCAAAAGCCTTGAGCAACATTATCAGACAGATAACTCCGTCTCAATATGGTACCTCCTGAATCCCTAATCAGTCCAGTTCCCAGAAACAATCAAGCCTATCCTCCCAAGAGCCATATTGGACATATCTCATTCATCCTTGACCAAAAGTAACCTAGTGATGTCACAAGCTCCAAACCACACTTCCTTATAGCCCCCCCAGGGGGATTTCCTAGTGAATTATGGGCAATATGCATGGACAGTTGATATAAAAAGTGCATGTCCCTTTAAGCACCGACCACTCCTAAACTCCTCCCAAACTCCTCCCAAAACTTCCAAAGTTTTATGGCTATAAAACTGTCAGGCCTCAGTTCTTTGCAGGTTCCCTTAACCTTTTCCTGCCCACTGCGGAGCATAAAACTTTATAACTCTACCTTAGATTCCTGCCCTTTGCAGGTCCCCCTATTTCTTATGCCTGCTAGTAAGCCAGCGTATCAATAAACTTTGAAACTTTTCCAAAAGACAGCTTGGGTCCTGACAAAATTCTTTCCAGATAAGAACCCAGGAGGGATTACATGACATCCCTCAGACATCCCCTAGACACCCACAAACTTCCAAACCTCTTCATTCAGACTCTTTCTTCTACGTCACTGCCGCTGACATGAAGGGCTAGATTCAAGCGTGGAGAGATACCACACCAGTGTGTGAACTAGTATTAACATTCAAATCCACATCTTCTTCCCTAAACTTTAGTGACACACATTCATTGTCGCTTGGCTATGGATAAGGAATAAGGCCAAATGGAAATACACTAGATTAAAAATGAAATAAATCTGCCAAATTCTAAAAAATAAAATTCATAATAACAAAATCTATGGCCCATAACTGAATCTCTGCAGAGGTGGGGAACCCGCAGCATTGAAGCTAACTGATCTAGGTTAACACGGACTGGGTTCAGTCTTAGGGGTGTTTCACGAAACCTCTCTGACTCACTGCCCCACTAGTAGTATGCCGAGCCAATTGTTAAATTTTCAGCTTGAGTATTTACAATCTGGAAAAAGGCAAATGCAACAAATTGGGACCTGATATGTTGTTTGCTGATTGTCTAGACTTAAGAAAGTGATGGAGAAAATGTTATTAATACAGACTGAACTCAAAAAAGAGTCTTGGGCACATGTTTTCCCCCAAGTATTCTGTTGCTCAACATTTACCAATACCACCCAACGCTTCCCTTGGGAACACTGGAATTTGATTATGTTTAGGCCTCAACAACCAAAGGGAATGGTCCCATGAAAGCATTCTGGCTAATAATATACAAAATAAAGAACAGGTTTTGTTTATAACCTGACCAAAAAAATGTGAGGGGCTTGTACCAACATCCCTAAATAGTCAAGACAATTCTCCTTCCCTTTTTGGTGGGTCTCCCACTCCCAAGGAACCATAGAGTCCTTCAGATTTATAAAATTACTCTAAGATTCAAAGTAAGGCAAGTAACAATAAGAGTAACACACACATACACACACACACACATTGCAATAGTGGAAACTAATACTGGAAAGTCTTCAGGGTAACCAGGGAGTCAAGCAAACCCTCCCTCCACAAAGCACCTCACCCCTGGATCCTCCAATTCTCCTCCTTAACATATATTTTATGATGCCACTGGGCTCTGTCATTAGAATTCTCTCAAAATTTGAGATTCCCTGAAAAAAAATTCTTTACTGCATTTGAGGACTATGTCCTTATCCTACTGATGAAAAAATTGACTAAAATTCTGAAATATGTTTCTAAAGAGGCCCATAAAGAACACATGTCCAGACTCAAAACCTCAAAACTTATGTGCAGCTGTGGTTTAGGACAAAACTAAAATTTCCAAATGAGAATTTAAAGTTGCATATGTAAGCATGTGTATGTGTATATATGTATATACAGACATATATATATACATGTATATCTATACACACATGTATATGTATATATTTCAATTAGCATTTAAAAGCCAAAGTGCACTTGTTTACAAACCTGTCTCATGGCAAAGTTGGTGACTTGAGTTCCTCCTATTCCTATTCCTCATACAGTATTGTTGGTTCCCTTTACTTAGCACCTGTACCTCTGGACAAAGCACAGCCCATGATGACCATCTCAGTTTGGCTCATTTTTTCCTATCTATATATACATCCTCTTTGGGAGCCATCATTTACAAAAAGGGGATGAGGAGCTTGCCTTTCAAAGGTCCCTTTTATAAGTTTTATAGGCTTGTAAAACAACCAGTTTTTCAGTGTAATGATATGGGAATTCATTACCACAGATTTCTACAAGGTTTAATAACAGACCCTCATTGATCCTTCCCTCCCCCCCGCCCTAGTTTCATAGGCTTTTATAGTTCTTCTAAAGGTTGCTTTTTTATGTTAGGTCAACAACTGGTATAAAATAATCCCTATATGTCTCAAAATATATTTTTCACTTTATTTTCTTCATATATCTCTGTTCTGCTCCCTATCCTCTAGATCAGTGGTTCTCAACCTGTGGATTCAATCTGTAACAATGAAAAACATCCTGCATATCAGATATTTACATGACAATTACAGTTATGAAGTAGCAATGAATAGAATTTTATGGTTGGGGGTCATCACAACAGGAGGAACGTATTAAAGGGTCACAGCATTAGGAAGGTTGAGAACCACTGCTCTAGATAGACAGACACAAAGGAGAATACCGATATTCATGTAGCAAACCTCATCCTTAGATAAGGATGAAATTAAAGACCCAACTCACTAAGACCTAATGGTTTTAAAACTGCACAGCAGAGGCAAAATGTTGTCTCTCCAACACAAGCTACCCTTCGTGTCTTGTTCTAAGGTGGCGAGTTCTTTTTTTCTACATGAAGCCTTTGGCAGTCTGGTAAAGTCTATGAACTCTTCTTCAGAATGATGTCTGTAAACGCACAAAATAAAATAACAGGATTACAAAAGAACCAATTCTACGGAAATAGTTATCGAGCTATATACATTCACATATGCATATACACACATATGTAGATAGATACATGCACACAGAAGTATGCGTATATATGTGTATGTGTACATGTATGTGTATATGTATATAAAACATGCTGATGGGTCACCCCAGGTGTTCTGAGGCAACAGGATGGAGCAGAAAGAGGGCTCACTAGACTAAGATTTTAGACACTAGTTTACACACATAGCTGTGCCATAAACTTGTGTGAGTCAGTCTGTTTTGGGGCTTCCATTTCCTCATCAATAAAATGGGGAAAGCATGAACAATGTTGTTTTTTTTCTTGCTTTTTGGAGGGCAAGTGGGGGTTAAGTGACTTGCCCAAGGTCACACAGCTAGTTTTGTGTGTGTGTGTGTGTGTGTGTGTGTGTGCGCGCGCGCACGTGCGTGCACTAAGTGTCTGGATTCGAACTCCAGACCTCCTGACTCCAGGGCTGGTGCTCTATTCACTGTGCCACCTAGCCGCCCCCAAACAATGTTTTTTAAGAAAAACTCTGATCAGTGCAAAAATCAACTGTAATTCCAGAAAACAGATAATGAATCAACTCCTGAGAAGAGAGGTACATTCTGTACTCAAGGTACCAAATGAGAGTTGCATTTTTGGACATACCTACCTAACACTGAGATTTCTTTTTTACTTAACTGATTTACATATTTGATACAAGGGTTTTGTTTTTCCTCTTTTTAATGGAGGGGGTTGGGAGGTGTGGAAAGGAAGGAGAACTTTGAAAATATATTGAATTTATTACATGCTTGAAAACAAGTTGTATGTAAAAGAGATCTGAATGTTCCTGTAAAAATAAATTAAATGGGAAGGGTGGTATTGGTCTAAATCTGTAGCCTTTAATTACAATTGCATGAGGACAAAAATATAATTTAAAATTATAAATGGACTATACAGAAATCTTTCTGTAAAACACTGCATAATATGATTTTATATTAGCATTGTAAGTAATTCTGTTTAAGCACTCATTTTGAAAACCATAATCTTCTAAGTAATGTAGACAAATGCAGGTAAAACAAAAAAAAATTGATATATTTTTATTTACTTCATTAAAAATTCTCAATTATAAGAAAAAGTCCCAAATGATAAACATAAAAATTAAAACATAAACTTTTAAAAACTGATCTATTATTTGAAAATGAAAACAATTTGGCTCCTTTGGTTGACTAGAAATTTAATAGTTTTTGATTTTGTAAGCCTCATTGTCCTTGGTGAGAAATTGCTAGATACCCTTGATTGCAGCTCTGAAATGTTCATCTATTAGTGCCTTTTTTTAGACTTGCACTTTATTTGAAGGGAAAAAAATGTTCACCAAGGTTAGCAAAGCCAAATATATTCTTCTCTATGAAAAGGACCTTTTAAAGGGTGGATATTTAATCAAGGCACAGTGGATAGGGTGCCAGATCCAGCCTCAGACACTTACTAGCTGTGTGACTCTCAGCAAGTCACTTAACTCTGTTTGCCTCAGTTTCCTCAAATGTAAAATGAGCTAAAGAAGGAAATGACAAACCACTCTAGCACTGGTGCCAAGAAAATCCCCAATGGGGTCACGAAGAGTGAAAAAGACTGAAACAACTAATGACAAAAAAAAAAAGAAACTCTAAACAGTTGTTTCCTGACATTTCTGAAGGAGGATAGTATTCCATTACAAATTCAATCAGTTTCATTTCTGGAGCCTTTTCTTCATCAATTTTGAAAGGTAAAGTGAATAATGAAAATTCAGGAACAAGCTCTTTAAAATATCCAACACTTTGAACTCCTCTCTCAGACAACTTATGGGATGCAGTGTTAAATATGTCTACATTGAAATTCTTTTAGTAGTTCTAAGTGTTAAGAAACAAGCTAAATTATGACATTTTAACTAGCTTTTCCATAATCAAAGCACAACCACGAAAGTTTTAACACAAACACAATCTTTTGGAAGTTACATTTACCTTTGAATTTTTCACTTAGGCAATTCCAGTGTTGCATTACATCAATGAGAAAATAACTTTTACATACATAATGGGAGTGGAGGATGGTCTGCTAGGGGTATGGTCAATGAGCCTAGCCCTTATAAGCCTGGACAGAATGTGCCAACATGTTCAGATGATGAAAGCCTCTAAGAGGCTGGAGGTCTGCTTCCTGGGGAGTTCTAACACGTATTGCAAATGCTTTGGAGACAATGTGGAGCATTCTGTACATTCTGTAACTAGTCTGGCAGCTTCTTTGATTAGTTATCATTGTAGAAATGCAACTGGAGGCACCTTCAAAAGGTCTTAGTTGCCCTCATCCTGTCTCTCTTGGTTGGACTTGGGCTCTCCATTTGATGCCTTCATTGAGAGCATCTGCTAAGACAATGCTGTGAAGGGAGAGGCTTTGGACCCCCTCCCCTCGAAGTGGTCTTATGAGTGTGGGCCTTGGTTCTTTGTTTGCTTCAGTGTTTAATCTTTCAAGTGAAGGAGATTAATCTGGAGCTTATAAGCCTGTGAGTTTTGAATGTCGAAAGAATGAGCCATCTGGGCATCTGAGTGTCCAAGCATATGGATATTAGGAAGTGTGGATGTCTGAGAATCATGTCCATGTCAGGCTTTGCAGCCAGACCAGCATCAATGCCCCAAAGGTCAAGGAGTGTCTAGACAGATCCCAGAGGTGACTGAGACCGAGACTCTTCTAGGAGCAGCGCCACATTTGGATATGAATATCTTAGGACTGAAGCTATATAGAAATTGTGTTAAATTTGAACCCACTTTTTCTCAGCCATTTCAGAAGTTTTGGGGGGAAATATTATACTTTTTTTATATCTTTGAAGTAAATATCTCTTTGTTATATCTAATTGATATTAATTAGGTATGTAAAACTGGAGTGCTAGAGTCACTTCAGTATAACAATGGGAAACAACTGATTGGGGCTCGAGTCAATAGCATAGAAAAGAAACACTGGGACCCTTTAAGAATAGTCCTAGAGCCCTGAAGGAGAGATGTCACAGCCTGGCTCTGGGATAGTGAGCCTGAACATAGTGGCTACACATATTGTTGTTTAATCTCCAATGTGTGTGTTTTTCTTCACACAAGTGGCAGAGAAGCAAGGGATACTGGATCTATAATTTCATAACTGTAGAGGACCTCATGGGAAGAAATTCCTGAAAATAAGAATCATCAGGCCATTGGACCAGATGGCTCTGGAGGAGAGAGTGAGGCTGGTGACCCTGCACAGCCCTCCCTCACTCAAATCCAGGTCAGCTGCAAGTCATGTCATCATTCCCTGATGTCATAGTCTTCTTTGAGAATGAAGGACACACAAATCTTAGAGAATTATGACATTTTAACTAGCTTTTCCATAAAGTACTTGCTCACGGTCATTCAACTAATATATATGTCAGAGCATTTAAACCCAGATCTTCCTAACTCCAAGGTTGGTTGATCATATACCTATTAGACCATGCTATTTCTGCATTTTCTCATGCTTCTATAAGTTAGTTAAGTGCTCTGAATATAACTAAAGAAACAGAGTTACTCAACTCAATGGAGTTACTTTACTCAAAATTTTGAAAAGGAGAAGATAGATTAGTCTCTTTATTTTGTGGAACTAGTGAAATATGATGTTGGTGTGATTTTTCTTAATTTGGAACTAGAAAATGAGAGAATTTTCAGGCATGCTCAAATGACAGCATATTAAGAATAGACAGAACCTAAGAATTAGATTATCTGAGTTAGGGATCTTCAATATGCTTCCTTGGAACCTACCAAATCATATTATATAGTCCTTTGTCCAGATGATTATGTAGCTGAAATAATAAGTCTTGTTTCTCTTTTGAAATTATTTAGATGGTAATAGTAAATTTCTGAGGAAAACCCAACCATTTAAGATTACATATTTAAAGGGAATGAGAATGCAAATAACTATTAGATTTAATAGGGTCCTACAAAAATGTGACATAATGGTGTTGTATTTATGCACACTATTATGACATTCAAAGCTCATCACTGAAACTGACTAAGGGTGATAGATAAGTCTGGCTAAGCTATCGTTTGCATTAATCCCCTCTGGTCTTGTTCCTATTTGAAAATTACAATTGTGTTTATGTAATTGAAAACAAACTCCTTTAAAAAAAATCCCTGCAAGATGTGTAATTATGATGACTGAACTGTCTGGAGCGAAGAGTCAAGAAAATATATCTCCCCTTTTACTGCACTGATAAAGAACTATATGAGTGGAATATCACATACACAGTGAGCTGATATGCTGAATCGCTTTTCCCCTCTTTTAAAATCTGTTATAAGGGATGTGTGTTACTGTGTAACAAAAGGTCCAGGGAAATACTACGTAACGAATGTTACATAAAAACAAAAAGCATTAATAAAAATAAGATAAAAAATTTAAGGATACTCATGATATTAATGTAATCATTAAAGAAACGAAGTGGAATGATCTCCATTGTTAATGATGACAGGTGACAGAAAAACTGAAGAAGGTTCTGTTATTAAGTGGTCAGCTATGTGCCTTCTCCAGGTTGGGAAAGTTATTATCTGTATGTGTGATAAAAAAAAAACACGTGTCAGTTACAACACTGATGATATTATGGAGTAAATCGCTTTTTTAAAATTTGTCACTGAGAAAGAAAACTCCAAAAAAGAGAAGTTAAATCTGCCAAGGCAACAACAATATTGACTTCATAAATGGACTGCATGTCAAGTAACCAGTACCTTCCCACTTAGTGACGATTACTTTATTAAAAAGTGTTTACTAAAGGCATTTTTGTACACCTCCCTCCCCAGCAAATCTTTTAAAGAACATTTGTTAGGGAACATAGCGGCCAAATCTGTCAACCCATTTTCAATTACACTATTTTTAGAAATTAGGTATTTTGCTTTATTTCCATTGTAATTGGAGCACTACGGATGTTGCTCAGCTGGAAGTTCTTCGTGTCCGTGTTACTGAGGAGCTGGACCTTGTCAAAGAGCTCTGCACTGTTTACATGTGTGTGTGTGTGTGTGTGTGTTACATAGCATTAGATTGTAAGCACACTGAAGGCAGGAACTGTAAACTGTGGGGTGAAGGAGATTGGTTTTTTATATTATGAGCCCCTAGGAAAGCATAGCGGTTTGCCCAGGGTCGGCACTTAATGAATGCCTGTTGATTTCAATTGATCCAAACTGCTCCGTTTCTTTCCCAACTCCAGTACAAAGCTCCCTGTATCATGCGGACTCAATAAATGTTAATCACTTAATGGCTGACATAATTTCTCAAGCTTTTCCATAAATGCTGGAGTAATGTGCTAGAGGCTGATTTTTTTTTCAATTATAAGGCACTGCTCTTTTAAAGAGTCATTTAAGCTGAGGAAAATATTTATGTTGATGCCAAAGGCAGGAGATTTACAGGACACTGACAACAAGAATCTATGTGTGCATAATACAGTGGTTCTGTGGAGGGAGGCTTTGGAACCTGTTGCAGCATCCTGTCAGCAGCCCATTCCAGAGAATGACATAAAAATTCAAGCTGTGAAAACTGACTTTTCAAAATTTCACAAGTTTATTTAGCTAATAACATTAAGCAGCACTATAGAAATGGAAATAAGGGCTCCCAACTTTATCCTAAAAATCTCACAATTCTTTGCTCACATATTATCTAATTTCTCTTTGCAACCTGTCGGGTATTTTGATTTCCATTTGGTTGCTCAAGAGATATACAAAGCTCAATTGATGATGATGTGTAAGGCTAAATAAATGGAAATTGATGCCTCTCCTTTTGCAAAATGGAGGGACATTAACCACGGAAATCTCCCCAGAAGGGCTTTTAGACTGTGGGAAGGGTAAGACCTTTTACTTTTCTGGCCCCCTCCCTCTGGCCCAGAATAGCCAAGCTGAGAGGGTCTCAGAGAGGAAGTAAAATGGCTCGATCTCTAGAAACTGGAACTCACGGTCAGAAACCAGAGGATGGAATGAATGGCCACAGGCTTTCCTCATCAGGACACTCCCTTGAGTTCACTCCTTCATTCTAAGAGATGGACTAGCTTTGGCAAGAAGTCGCCAGAGGTCTGAGGCAGCAAGAGGACGTCAAAGGGAAAAGCAGTCTCTGAAACAGGCAAACAGTTCTCCCATAGCTCAGGGCAGAACTGCTGTGGCTGAGTTCAAACAGACACTGGGGAGGTTTTCTAATTCCCACCCTCAAGTACAATTGTAATTCCTGCTTGTAGGTTTGAAAAGTCAGCACTGGAAACAACTAGGTGGAGTAGTCGACAGAGCGCTGGGCCTACAGTCAGGAAGACCTGAGTTCAAATCCAAGCTTAGACACTTATTAGTGACCCTAGGCAAGTCAGTTAACCCTGTTTACCTCAGTCTCCTCATCTGTAAAATGAGCCAGAAAAGGAAATGGCAAACCACTCAAAGTATCTCTGCCAAGACAACCCCAAATGGGGTCACAAAGAATGGGACATGACTGAAAAAAGATAAAACAACATCAAACCCAGCGGTTGAGTACAACAAGGATCTGGCCAGGTAATACAAAGTATTCCAAAAGTTTTAGCCTTGTATTAAGCAATTAAATCCTAAGCCGCTTAAATCACCATCTCTTGGCTGAAATCAATCCTTCCATCTTTCCCTCTCTCACTCTTCCTAAACCAAAAGTCTTAGTGCAGTTTAAGTTTTAGCAGCTTGAAACTGTGCTCAGACTTTTGAGACACCTTGTATAGACAGACAAGATGAAACCCACAGAAACTGAGATTGCTGGGGGACAGCGGTAAAAGAATGGCTTGGTCTAGAGACAGCCGGAGGATCAGAAGAGAGCCTATTCCTCCTTTTGACCCAGTGTGTCAGAAAAAATGAAAAAAGGAAAATCCAGTCCTAAAGAGGGTGTCCAAGGATTCGGCATCTCCCTGAGAAAGTGAGGCTTCTGTTGGTTCCAGGAATGGGAAGAACGTGAGGCACAGAATTCTTCGATGAAAGGGGAAGATATGGATTTTGGAGGGGTAAAGCAGAGAGGTATATACAGATGACGAGAGAGGGAGACGGAGAAGAAAGGAAAGATTCTTGCCTTAGCAGATCATAGGGGTAAGGGGAATAGGAGCTTGGAGTGTGCCTATCCATGGAACGGAATGTGAATGAGTTGATTGGATTCTGTCCTTCGAGTCCTGTGATAACAGCACAGAACTGACATGTGCCAATGGTATTAGTGCTCAGGGCTGGGCAGGGCCAAAGTAAGGCAAGAGGGCTGCATTGGGGTCTTATAGATGGCAGCCAGAGGCAGCAAGAAGTTTTCTCCAGGTGTTGGAGTCACAAAATAATTGGTATTCAGGCCAAATTGAACTCAGACTAGTGCCAACTCTGAAGCCTGTCTCAAGATAAAGTGGGTGTGAAGTATATACCTAGAAATACCCAACCTGTGAACTCAGCCGCTAGTCAGAGTCCTTGGAAGCACTGACCCTCTGGTCCTTTTGATGTCCTTAGGCTCAGGATCTTTGACGGATGTGAGTGCAGGTCCATCAGGGCACATCCTCTACCGGCCCTCCAACATTCTCCCTCCATGCCATCTCAAAAACCAACATCCATCTAGAATCCACTCCTTCCTTACAAACTCAGAAAGCTCATGAGGTAGGTCAGAAATGCTCTTTCCAGAGGAGAGCAGAAAAGTACAAAATATCTGAGACAAGAAGCAGAATGGTTTAAATGCCTTAAAGGAGATACAAAGTACAATGGGTGTACCAAAAAAAGAGAAATCTATTCTCCAATTATAACATTTCTGTGGTATTTGATGGCTTAAACTATGTTTGATATTGCTGTAAAATGGTCTGGATTTTTAAAGAAATCAGCTTGTAAAATTCTGAGTTATAGGGGTGGCTAGGTTGTACAGCGAATAGAGCACTGGCCCTGGAGTCAGGAGGACCTGAGTTCAAATGTGGCCTCAGACACTTAACACTTACTAGCCATGTCACCTTGGGCAAGTCACTAAATCCCAGCTTCCCTGCCTTCTCTCCTCCAAAAAGCAGTCAAAAAAGTTCTGAGTTATATTCACCTGGATAGTAAAAAGACAGGGAAGAATTGGAGAAGGGGAAGAGACAGACAGACAGAGAGACAAAGAGGGATACAGACAGAGACAAAAAGATAGAGCTGGAGAGACAAAGAGACAGAAAGAGAGAAATAAAGAGGGAGAGAGACAGACAGATATAGAGACAGAGATACAAAGGGAGAGACAAAGAGGGACAGGGACAGAGAGACAGAGGGAAACAAAGAAATACAGATGGACAAAGAGATAAATGCAGAGAAAGAAACAAAGAGGGATAGAGACAAAGAGACAGAGACAAAGAGAAAGAAAAGACACAGAATAAGAAACAGGGAGATAGAGACAGAGAGATAGAGACAGAGATAGAGGGACAGAGAGAGAAACAGATGGACAGAAAGCCCCTACAGTTGTAGAAAGGTAAATTGTTCTAAAATATGAGATAAATCAGTGTGGGTGAACTTAAGGAGGCCTACTAGACACATCTACCTTACTACTAAGTGACAAAGAAGTCTGTATGGTATTAAACATTGGTATTCTAACTTAACAGATGAGAATAAGTGAGGATGGTCAGTCACTAAAATGCCTTGAACCTGTATCTGTAGATAGAGAAGCAGGATGAAAAAATGGAAGGCTGAGAAGCCAAGCAGTTGTAGTTACGGTAACAACCCAGCCTTTGTCATAGAGCTCTGCCCCCAGAAGATGCTTCGTCCCAGCCAGTGTGCCAATCACCTCTCAACTTAGACTAGATCCATTGGACCTGATTTCTACCTACTCAGAAACCGTAATTTAAAAGAGCCAAAGCCTGAAAAACTGCATCAATTATTAAGGTCATTTTTATTAGTCCTTCAACTGACTCTCCTAAACTACAAGCTTTTCTGCAGGGTCCTACAGTTTCTTACTGAGGCCTGGGGCTTATGACCCTGTTATGGGGGCACACCTGGATGGATATGAAATGCTCTGAGAGGATTTGAGAAGATGTAATTTTTTTGCTGACTGTGTGACCTTGATTACTTCCTGGCCCTTTGGCATTAGTTTGTACTAGTATCAGTACAGCCCAATGCAAACAATTTTCTGTAAGGGCACACCTAGGCCAAGATCGTGCAGCACACAGGGAAAGCCACCCAGGTGACCAGACTCTCTGCTTTTGTCATGCCAGGTCTAACCTAATTCCCTTTCACGCTAACATGATCAGTGCTCAGTACAAGGACTGATTAAGTGAAAAGCACAGCAGGGGCTAAGCTCCTTCTGATTTTGTAAGGAGCCCCCATACAGTCTCAGAATAGTAGAAGAGTTACCACCCTCATTAGGGATATTGGCAGCACAGGCTGCCTTCCTGAGCCCCGAGAGTAACTTGTCTTGTCCATTTATGATAACACCTTCAGTGTTATTAACGTTATCAGTCTATTAGGTTGCTTGCTTTGTCTTGCTTTATCTGTTAACTTCTTGACTTTTCTCTTGGCCCCTGAATGGACTGCCAGAATTTTAGTCCCTTTGCTTGCTCTGCTGTCCAGCATTTGCATCCTCCTAATTATTTCCTGTCTGCTTTGTTTCTGATTCATTGTGTGCCCTGATGCTCACCCTTCAGGTATGGCGGCATTTAGAGCTCTCCTACTTGTTTCTGATTCATGACCTGGCTCAGTTCAGACTTTTGGTACCTGGGCACATTTCCACTCTGGACTTATCATCTCGTTCCAGGCCACAGGCTCTGGCCTTGATTACTGGCTCCTATGGCTTTGGCTCTGTGTCCAGCTCGCTCCCATGCCTGGCTCCCATACCATGCCTCCAATCTAGCTTCAGCTCTCCTGGTCCAAGCTTTTTACCGTAGATTTATGGTACTTAAAAATAATTCCCTGTGTATTTATTTTTAGATTGTTTCTTTTTAATTATTATTATGTGCTTAACAAACATCAAGAAGCATGAATGTTTCCAAAGACAACGAAGACTGAAAATAAAACCATGATTCTCTATTATATATGGTGTGGGGTTTTTAAGTTTATATAAAATTTAACGTGGTAATTCCAGCAGTATTTTGTTTGTCTTTATCCTTTTCCAAACTTCATTCTGCTCTCTTCTGAATATTCTTAAATGTTCCATGCGTGTGTGCGTGTGTGTGTGTGTGTGTGTTGTAAGAGAGAGGGAGAGACAACACCCATATGTCAAGAAAAGCCTTCCCTCCCTTGAAATGAGTAAGTACAGTCAAGCAAATATATGTGTGTGTATATGTGTATGTATATATGCATGCATACCCATATAAGCTATATCGAAAAATATGTCTCATTCTGCATTTCTAGACAGTTACCATGAGGCAGCTGGTAGAATCCTGGCCTGGAGTCAGGAAGACCTCACTTCAAATATAACTCCTGACACTTAATAGCTGTGTGACCCTGGGTAAGTCACTTCTGTTTGCCTCAGGGTCCCCAAACTGTAAAATGGGGGTATTCATACCTCTCTGGGTTGTTATGAGGATCAAATGAAATACTGTAGAAAGTGCTTATAGTAAGCCTATATAAATAAATATTCTCCTCCCTTGCCCCTCACCTCTCAGCTTATCAAGTGCCCGGCACATACAGGGGCTCTATGCATGTATATTTTCTTCCCTTTCCCCTCCTCCCCCATCTCTCAGCCAAGGGTTCAAGCCATCATTCATCATCCATCTTCTGGTCGGTCACTTGTTAATCATTGATCTGAAGTCTTTCAAGGCCATTTTCGTGTACTACACTGTATTTATCTTATAAATTGTTCCCTTGCTCCTGCTCAGTAGGTTCATGCAAGTCTACAGTTTCTCTGAATCCATCCTTTCCAACGTACCTTATGCAGCACAACAGTACTACCTTACATTCGTACAATTATTTGTCCAGCTGCTCCCCAACCAATGGGCACCAAGTTTGTTTCCATTTCTTTGCTACAACAAAAAGTAGCACCATAAGTATTTTTGTACATATGGGTCTTCTTTCTTTGTTTTCTTTGGGATCCCAATGAATTTTCTGTCTTTTTCAATGTGATACAGTGAGAGCCAGGACATGAGAGCTAGTTCCCTCTTTACCATTTGCTAGCTTCAGGACTCACACTTCATCTCTCTGGGTCTCAGTTATCTTATCTGTAAAATGGGGATAATAATACTTGTACTACCTAATTCACAAGGTTACTGTGAGAATCAAAAGATATACAGCAGTATTTAAATACATGTTTCACTCTCCACATTCTGACTATGTTAATATGGAAAGCAATTTGGGAAGAAGAAAGTAGACACAAAAGTTCTTCTAATACCTTTGTAATGAAGCAGGAATGGGCTAGGGACTTGAGAGAGAATTTTTGATGGAATCTGTTTTCATTTGGAAATGTTGCTAAGCCAATATTGCCAAAAGAGATAACAGCAAAAGTTATTCACAAAGCACCTAGCCTTAAAAGGTAAGCTGTGCATTGTGGGAGATGAGCAATTACGTTCCACCCTTATCAACTTACACAGCTCACCTGTGATACTTTAAAATGTTCTAACCTGAAATTAATTGTACTTACTCTATATCAAGCTGGGCAGAATTCCAAGTGTTTCTAATTCATGAACACTGCATTCCACTACCATTTAACGTGCTGTATAACTATATTGAGAGGCAGCATGGTGTAAAAAAGCTGTATTCAAAGTAGGAAGATCTGGGCTCAAGTTGAGCAGCTAAATGGTACTGGCTGTGTAATGGAGGGCAAGGCATTTAACTGAGTACCCACCCCCAAGCAACACTCTATGACTAGAAATGGCAGAACAGTTGTCAGTTGCATTGTAGAGGGAGCTCCCTACACTAAGACAGAAAGTGCACCCCTAGCTAAATAATGAGAGCATTTATGCAGTTTGAAGCTTTGCAAAGTACTTTATGGATTCTCACAACAACCTTAAGTTTAGCCTTGAAAGTAGTCGAAGGTTCTATTAAATGGAGACGAGGAAGGAATGTATTCCAGGCAGGAAAACAGACTATACAAAGGCTATACAGAAGGGAATTGGAGAATCCTGTAAAGAAACAGCCAACAGGCAGCTTTGGCTGGAATGCAGAATGTAAAGGAGAATAATGTGGGATAAGCCTAGAAATATATATGCTGGAGCCAGATTGTGAAGAGACTTAAGAAAGAGAAGAATTTGCATTTTATTTTAGAAGCAATAGGAAGCCACTGGAGTTTCTTGAGCACAGGAGTGACCTGGTCAGACCTAAGCTTCAGGAATATCAATTTGGCAGAGGTGTGAAGAATGAACTAGAGAGAGAAGAGACTAAGATGCCCAGAGAACATCTGGGAAGCTATTGGAATAGTGAAGTAAGAAGTGATGACAGCCTGAACCACAGAGGTGGCTGTACCACTGGGGAGGACACAAAAACCGTAGATGTTGTGGTAAGAGAATCAACAAGATTTTCCTAAAATGAAGGTCTGGCCCCAGTGGCTCCCTATCACCCTCTGGGTCAAATATAAAATCTTCTGCTTGGCGTTCAAAGGCCTTCAAAAACCTTCCCCCCTCCTCCACTTTTCCAGTCTTCTTACACCTTACAGTCCAGCCCACCTCAACATCCTCCAGTCACTCCATCTCCAGAGGAGGCATTTTAACTGACTGTCCTCTCCCCTGCAGTACTCTTCCTCCTGACGGTCACCTTCTGGTTTCCCTGGTTTCCTTCAAGTCCTACCTAAAATCCCACCTATAGAAATCTGCTCTTATTGTTTATTTTCCACATCTTCTAGAACTTGTTCTTTTTTTTTTTTTAAAACATGGTCTCCACATTAGATTGTGAGCTCCCTGAGAGTAGACACTGCCTTTTACCTTTCTTTGTATCCTCAGCACTTAGAAATGTCTGACTCATGACAGGGACTTAAACGTTTATTGACTGACTAATATGATTGGGGAAATGAGTGGACAAGTGGGATTAGAGAGGGGGGACAACAGTCAAGGGAGACTCTTGTAGGGCTGCAACAGAAATAGAGAAAAAGGGGGCAGGGAAAGATTTGGGGGACCTTAGGGTTTTGTTTTGAACATGTTGAGTATGAGATGCTTATGGTACATCTATATTTAGGACACATAGTAGGGACTTACTAAATGTGCTGTAGAAAGCGCAGATGAGGCTTATTGGGGGTCAAAATGCAAATAATACATGTTAAAACAGTTACAAGAAAATGGAAATTTGGTTTTTTTATTAAGTAGCCACTTAGAAATGCCCATATAGAGGTAAAAATAAGCTAAGATTTAAGGTATCCAAGAAATAATTTTTCTTTAACAATATTCACTTTCACTGAGACCCCTGGAACACAAAAGCCTGTTCCGTCTCCTTGTCAAACATGGGAATATCTTGAAAGCATGTATTTATTCATTCTCTGACACAGTGCTTCATCTGCCAATTCTCTCTTTGAAGTCAGTGGGAGATCTGAGAAGTGAAGCAAAATGAAAACTGAACAGACAGTGGCTAAGTATTCCCTAAAGATCTTTCTCTTCCTTTCAGTCTACTAAAGAACAAAAGCACCGCTCTCTGCTTTCTAAGTTATGGGGCTAAAAGAGAACTATCTTTCCCTCTTCATCCCAGCCCTTGGGATCTGGTGCAAAGAAAAGAGGGAGGTATTTGACTAAGAGAAGAGGAAAGAGAAGTCATTCCCAAAAATTCAATTCAATAAACTAAAACTTCTCACTCAAAAAACCTGCCAATGATTCTGAAATTGCCAACCTCAGTTCTCATCCTTTTTGACCTTTCTGCAGTTTCTCACACTATGGGACATCCTCTCATCTTGAGAATAATATTTCTCTGGATATTCATGACATTTTTCCCCCTTGATTCTCCTGTCTCTATGTCTGTCTGTCTCTATGCTGAATTATTCATATCCTGCCCCCTAACTATGGATGCTCCCCCAAGAGTCTGTCCTAGGCTCTCTTTTCTTGTTTGGCAGACTCATCAATTCCCAAAATTTCAATTATCACAGATAACTGATATCTACACAGATGTCTCCTAGACATATATCCAGTCCTAGCTTCTCTCCTGAGCTCTATTCCCACATTACCAACTGCCTTTTGGACGCATCCAACTGGATATCCCACAGGCATCTCCAACTCAAAATGTTACCATCTTCTCATTCTCCTTCCCCTTCTATACTAATTACTCTTCTGAACTTCTTTATTTTTGCTATTTCCCCCCCTTTTTACAGTCACCCAGGTTCATAACCTTGATTCTTCCTTCTTCCTCACTGCCATTCATCTCTAATCAGTTGGTAAGACTTGCTGATTCTACCTCTATTATATTTCTCAAATCTGGCCCCTTTTCTCAACTTCTACAGCCAACACCCTTGTTCAGGTCCTCATCACTTCTCCCCCAGACTATTACAATAGCCTGCTAATAGACCCTTCCCTCCAATCTATGACACACCAGTCCAACTGGTACAGGTCTGACCATGTCATGCCTCTCATCAAGAAGTTACATTGATTCCTTCTTGTTTCTGGGATAAAACACAAACACCTCTTTTGGAGCTTAAAACCAAGCTCCATCCATCCCCAACCACCTGTCCAGTGTTAGAGACGTTCCTTTTCATCAAGAGCTCTTCATTTCAGCCAGACTGGCCAACTTGCTATTCCCAAGATTCCACAGCCCTTCCTGTTTTGTACAGGCTGGAATGTACCCCCTACTCACCTTTGCCTCTTAGCATCCCTGTCTTTCAAATTTTGGCTCAAATGCAAGCTTCTAAAGTTCTCCTTCTCTACTGAACTTGTATTGATTTTTGTATATGATTTTCATATATTTTTCATAAGTATAAATTGTCTCTTTCTACTCCCCCTTCCCTAAAGAATGTAAACTCCCTGAAGGCAGAGAATGTTTCATTTGTATATTTATCACCGAACACAGTATTTAACCGATGATAGCTGCTTAATAAATATTTGTCAAGTGATTCATAAAATGGCAAAACAGAGTAGAAAGAATGCTTGCTTTATAGTCAGAGAACCTAAATTCAAATCCTGACCTATCGGTTACTACTTGTATGACCTTGAGCAGGTCACTTAACCTCTCTGGGCCTCAAATTCCTTATCTATAAAACCAAGGGTTAGATTACATGGCTTTTGTGGTCCTTTCCACCAAAATCCATGAATCTCCTGAGAGAAATTACTTTTACACTATTATATTCATAACCAATTATTAAACTGGGATCTGGACTTTTTTCTCCTTTATTTCCTCATTAAGTCCCAGGTCTTGTTAAAAGTCCCAGTCTCTGAAAGATGTGACTAATTGATGAGATTACTCTTAGCCCTCAAGGAACATGCTCTTCAATCCAGCCAACTAGGAGACCTAAATTCCGTTTACAGTAAAAACAGAATCCAGACTGATTCAGTCCTACTTTGGGGAAAGGACCCTCTGTCCTTGAACCCCTCCATTAGAGTTTAGGGCGACCCAGAGACTAAAGGAGAATACCAACCAGAGTGATCTAGTTAGAGATGGATCCCCCTGTCTAGACTGCTGGAGGTGGCTGAATCTCATGATCAACCCATGTTCTCAGCAGGAGTTGCTGAAGACTAAATTTTAGCCAATCTCCTTGTTAAATGTCCATCAATCAGGGTTGACTTTTTACTTGACAAGGGAATTCCCTTTCAGAAGGGTTATTTAAGGCTTTCAAGGGTCTCCATTGGGCATCTTTGGTTACTGGGAGAAACCACTGGCCATTAATTTATTGATTGCTAGCTAGCCTAATTAATAATATGATTATTAATTACCCAGAAACTCTGTCTCTCAGGGTTTTTTATCATTACACTACTATGTGAAAAATACTGTGCTAGGTTCTCGGGACAGAAAGATAAACGAGTCCTTGCTCTCAAGGAGGTTGAAAAGAGAAAAGAGCTTTCTCTCATTGCTCAGAGCACATTAGACACGAAGACATATTACCCTATCCTATCATATTGCCCCACAATGAACCAAGGCCACAAGTCAAAACACTTAGTATGATGCAAAGAAAACACCCAGAATCTCAAGATACTTCAAAAGAACTATAATTGGAATTTTAATCTGGAATCTGGTAGTTAATGAATGTCCTATCTCTACACCTCATTTTCCTCATCTGTTCTGGCTATAAATATATGATCCTTTTCCTTCTATTTGATGGCTGAGGATAGATGCTCCTTTGGATGGAGAAAAACTTCCCCAGCTTAATTTGGGCCCATTTATTTATTGGTGCCATTAGCAAATTCATTAGCATTTTTCTTCATTTTTTTTGTCAATGTTTTCTTCATCAGAAGAATTACTACCCATATTGGCCTAATTAGAAGATCTACCAAAGGGGAAATTATTCAAAGCAGCACATTTTAGTGATCAGGGCTTTGGAAATGCGATGGGGAAAAGAAGGTATTCCCAGTCATCAAAAGAACATCCTCAAGCAAAGCACCATGAGAAACCAATGGGTGCCTTCTCTTAGCCAAAGGAAGAGGGATAAGCTATTTCCAGCCCTTCAGGTGAGGTTGTGAGGTGTAAAATTAGAAGCCTGTTTCTTTTGGTCTAAAGGATTGTCAAGATAGTGCTCATCATTCTTAGAAATATATAAATGGCCATTCACAACTTCAAAACTACTTTAATAAATGATGATAAAATCGTTCCCCTCACTACTCCAAGGACAGCTAAGTGGTATGAGTGGATAGAGTGCAAATCTAGAGTCAGGAAGACTCTTCTTGAGTTCGAATTTGGTCTTAAACACTTACTAGCTGTGTGACCCTGGGAAATCACTCAATGCTGCTTGCCTCAGTTCCCTCATCTGTGAAAAGAGGCTGGAGCAGGAAACGGCAAACTACTCCCGTATCTTTGCTAAGAAAACCCCAAAGTGGGTCACAAAGAGTTGGGCATGACTGAAAAATGACTGAACAATGACAAGAACTACTCTAATAATGCCATGTGGTTTACAGTATATGGCTAATGAATAAAAGTTTAGATTCAGAGTCAGGAAACAAATATAAGAAGTTCCAACTTGTTCTTTCTCATTCTGTACATACACTGGGTCAATGATTTTCAAACTTTATCTTGTTAATCAGAACCATCAATGGCAATGCAGGGGAATCGGGTCATTGCAGTCGAGTGGCATTCACCAACTCATTGCTTTCCAGGAGTGGAACAGCCTTTATGCAAAGTCTCTTTGACCAATTTTAGCAAAAGTTCACATATTCACTCAACAAGTGGTAAACATTGAGGACATAATAAAACTTTCTCTACCTTCCAGTAGATGACACTCTATAAGGGGAAAATCACACAGAGAAAAGGTGGAGGGTAACAGCTGCTGGAGATCAGGCTACTTCCTATACAAAGTGATGTCTGAGTTAATCTTTAAGGGATACTAGGGATTCTACAAGGGGAAGGTAAGTATACCGCAGGTGGAGAGGGAAGGCAGCTTGGTTTGTAAAATCATGAGATGGAAAGCCATGTATAAAGAGAACAGTAAACAGGCCAATTTGGCTGGGAATAGAGAATGCATAAAGGAGAGCGATTTGTAACAAACCTTGAAAGACAGGCTGGATCTGAGTTGTGAAGCTTTTAAAGCCACACAGAGGAGACACACTCAGGCCTATGCTTTAAGAATATCATTTGGCTCCCATGTGGAGGAGGGAAGAGACTTGAGGCAGGAAGAACACAATGAGTTAACTGCTTTAAATAGGCCGAGGAAGAGTTGATGAGTTAGGGCAGTAGAGAGAAGATGACAAATGGAAGAGATGCGGTGAGGTAGGAGTTAATATAGGATAATACGATTATTAATAATAATAATAGGAGAGAAGGAGGGAAGTCAAGGGTGAACCCTAGGTATGTGAACCTTGGTAACTAGAAAGACAATGGTACCTTCAACAGAAAAAGGAAAGTTTAAAGAGGGGTAGATGGGTGGGGAAAGAGAATGAGTTCTGTTTTGGACATGTTGAGTGTGAGATGCCCACAGGGGAGAGCCTATGACTGGATATATAGGTCTGGGAGCCTCGCGAATGTCCACCCCACCCCCAGCCACCACATTAAGATGTGTGGTTATATTTATTTCAGAACAAGCATGTCCTTTAAAGCCCACATTGAATTCAACTCAACCAACATCTATTAAGCAATTATCATATGCGCAGTGCTGTGTTAGTCCTGAGAGCTGCAAAAGCAGAACAGTGACACAAGTCTTTGCCCTCATGCAGTTTACAATCTAATAGGGAGGCTCTGACGTGTGTACCAGGAATGTGAAACGTTTCTCTTCATACAATATGAACAAAAGAAAAATTTTCCAAGAAAACAGATGGAAGAAATCAGCTGTTGTTGTCGTTTCAGTCATGAATAACGACCCCATTTGGGGTTTTCTTGGCAGAGATACTAGAGCGGTTTGCCATTCCTTCTGCAGTCCATTTTACAGAGGAGGAAGCAGAGGCAAACTGGGTGAAGTGACTCACCCAAGGTCACACAGCTTAGTGTCTGAGGCACATTTGAACTTGGGTTCACATGACTCTAGGGTTGGCACTCTATTCATTTCCCCATCCAGCTGCCATTTTTACTTCTTGCGACTTACTTATTTTTACAAGTTTGAGATCAGCTGTGCTTTTCTCTGTATGCTGTGTGCTCCTCTCATAGCAGGCTCCTTGGCAATGGGGACTCTATCACGGTACACCTGTGTGCGGTGCTGCACTGGACATCCAATAAGAATTTGAAGAGGAAGAAGAGAAGGAGAGAGGAGAACAGGAGGAGGAGACAGGGATCTTAGATAGTATTTTGAAGCTTTATGTGGAAATTTATGGTGGACAAATATTCTTTCATATTGAAAAGCAAAATAAGACTCTCTGTTCTCTATTTCTCTGTCAAATTCACAGATTTTTCAGTTTTTGTAAAACATCTTAAATGAAATCAAACAAGGGATACACAGTTATTTTCTTCTCTGCAGTGCCCTTGATGATAATTAGCAATCTGCCTACAGCTCCCTAGAGAACAGTCTTCCTATCACTCTAGTTAGCGGGAGGTAATGCAGCATCATTTTACTATGCACTGCAATTCATTCTTTGCTAGCAGGTTCAGGGCCAACCAAAGAGACTAAAGGGCGTGTTTCATAATTTGGCTTCATTTTCTTGTTTGGAAGACAAGAAGACTCTCAGTGGCTAGCAGCAGACACTTAGCACATTCACTCAGCAGGGTAAGACTACAACTGACCATAACAATGACTCTGGACATTTCAAGTCACATGATGGAAATGTGGTCTTCAGGGAGCCAGAGTGGCCCCCACACCAATATGATCTAAAGCAATCAGAAGGAATTGTTCTTTGAGAGGTGAACCTGTGGAATTAATAGGGTTTACGGTTAGAAAGAACCTCAAAGATCTACCCTAAGTGTTGTTAACCTGGGGTCTGTGAATTTGTTTCTGTAATAACTGTCTTTCAATATAATTGGTTTCCTTTGTAATTCTTTGTACTGCACTTTATACATTTAAAATATTATTCTGAGGAGTCCATAGGCGTCATTAGACTAGCAGAAGAGTCCAAGACATGAAAAAAGGCTAAGGACCCCTATCCTAGTCCAACCCTCATTTTTTTAATGCAGTTAAGCAAAACATATTTCTGCATTAGCCATCTTCCTAGAAAAAAAGTAAGATAATGAAAGGGGGGAAATATACTCCTATCTGCACTCCAAGTCCATCAGTTCTCTATCTGGAGCTGGATTTACATCAGGAATCCTTTAGTGTTTGGGTGAATCATTATATTGATCAGAGTAACTAAGTCTTTCACAGCTGATTATCCTTACAATATTGATTGCTGTTCCCATCACTTTGCAACAGTTCATACAAGCCTTCCCAAGGTTTTCGTTTTTCCCTCCAAAACCACCCTTTTATCATTTCTTAGATCCCAATTGTATTCCATTATATTCATATATGATAACTTGTTCAGTCATTCCCCAACTGTTGGGCATCCCCTCAGTTTCCAATCTTTGCCACCACAAAAAGAGCTGCTATAAATATTTTTATATATGGATTTAAACCCCTTATTATACAAGTAAAGAAACAGAGGCCCAAAAGGTAAAGTGACTTGCCTAATGTCAATAAGAAACAAGCAGCAGAGTTAGGAATGCAACTTAGGTTGTCTGGTTCTCAATCCTGTTCTTTTTCCACAAGACCATCATTGCCCCTTTTGCTCTTAAAATAGAGCCACCAGCTTAATCAAAGGATGGTATGTGTGTGTGAGGAGACAGGGGAGTGGGCACTGAGCTAAGGGCTGGGGTCTTGAATGGGAAATGTCCTGTCTACTACTATAATCATCTTTGATGCCAACCTCCATTCTGATTGTTGAAACAATAGGAATGAATTTATGTTATGCAAAATATGGCCCACATTTTTCCCTACTCAGCTTATTACAGTTCTGGAGTGCAGGCCAAGGATCTTCTTGATGAAGTAACAATACCCCAGTAAAGTAGCCAGAAGTTTGAGCATCTTTTTCCCCTCCCCACCCCCAGGGAATGTTTTTCAGGGCTACTATCTCAGAGCATTATTGTCTGGATTCCATTTCTGAGAGTCCCTTATGGCTGCAAATTGAAAACAGTCTTCGATCTTTGGAAATTGGTGATTAAAGAAATGAAGTCAGTGATGATGAACATTTCCCTTTGGAATAAGAACACCAGACAGATCAGTGACTTAGAGAACTGAAACCCAATGTGGCAATGAGGGAATGAATAGTCTTCCAGCATTTTGTCTCTAAAGCTCATTATACTCACAGCTCAGCAAATTACCAGTGGGCTTTCGTTTTCATTTTATGGAGCTACTCTGATTTCAGTATTATTTCTTCACCAGTTAACCAACCAACAAGTATTTAAGGAGCACACGCACTTAGAACCAAGTTCCTTCTAAGTTCCTCCTTCTGTCTCTCTAAAGCACTGACTCAACGAGGTCTTATTTTCAGAGTCAGCCAGACTAAGACTCTGAGGCTGAGCAATTTTTCAGTTTCTAGGCAGTGGGCTCTGATTGACAAGGCTGTGGAGGTCAGTGTAAAGGCACAGAGCAGCAACAACCTAATGAATGCCACGTGCTATGAAATGATAAGAACCAAGTTCATCTCCTCCCCCACCAATAGACAGGAGATTGCCCTTCCCTCTCTTCTTTGCAAAGGTGAGACACTGTATATGGAATGCTAGCATAATGTCAGACATAGCTGTTATGCAGGCTGGTTTTGCTGAACTGACTTTTCTTCTCCCTGTCTTTTTTATTCTTTGTTCTAGGGGAGAGCTCTCTGCGAAGGGATGAAAGGTGCATATCTGGAAATGAAAGTGGTTTTCTTTTTTGCTTTTTGGAGGCGGGGAGAAGGAAGGGCAATTGGGGTTAAGTGACTTGCCCAAGGTCACACGGCCAGTAAATATTAAGTGTCTGAGGGCAAATTTGAACTCAGGTCCTCTTGACTCCAGGGTCAGTGCTTTATTCACTGCGCCATCTAGCTGCCCAAATGAAGGTGATTTTTACAAAAGTATCCAGAAATTCTAAGTCATGTAGATTACTCTGGTGGTTCCTTAGTTATGGTGTACTGAAAAGAGGGCATGTCGTGGCCACTGAATGATATCCATGCAGTTTGGTTCAAATGCCCCTTTTGTCAGGGACTGATTATTATATGACCTTCATGCACACGATGAAAGCAAATTCTAGTAATTGCTTAGAGATCCTGAGGATGAGTTCTGGACTAGATTTTCAAAATGACTTCACAGGGAAGAATGCTTGTGGCAAGAGATAAAGAGAAAAAAGGAAACAACCTATTACTCTTACTGTTAACAAGACACTATTGAAAGGGATAGGTATGATGTAGGAAGAGGAACAACAGTGGAGGCTTGGAAATTTTTAGATAACAGGAATAAAACCATACTTAAGATCAAAGATATTTCTGTAGACTTTGTAGAGTAGAAAGAACCCTGGATATAGGTCCAAGATTGGCCCTTACACCTTGGTTTCCTCACCTGTAAGGGAGGTATAGTGATGGTACCACCTGCCTCACAGGACCATGGGGAGAAAGGTGCTCTGAAAACCAAAAAGTGCTGTATAACTTAGAAATTTTATCACTTGTCATCATATCATATGTACAATGTTTGCTGCATAAGTAAAAAATAAATTTGAAAATTTTATCACAAAGAAGTAAAAAAAAAGGGGGGGCGCCAAATGACTTTGTTATTCCTTCTCTTGTCTATAGCAACCAGACACAGGATGCAATAACTGTTCTGCTCCTGAGATCCCAAAGCTATCTCTGAGGTACAGAATTTAAGAAGAAAATCCTCGGAAAATTAAATTAACTTCTCAGCCTTCTCAACTGAAGCAATTTCTCTCAGTTGACCACAGGGGAGCTTCCTGGATATTATCAAAAGAAATATGCTTTTGATATGAATACTTTCTACTAAGTGAATAAATGTGCAGGCAGATATTTTAGCAACTAAGAGTTGAGCAAAGATGGTAATTTTATGTATGTATGTATGTATGTATGTATGTATGTATGTATGTATTCATTTATTTATGTTGCTCTGTAGTCCATAGATCCAACAGGGTATAGGGCCTTCAGAGGCTGGTTTTGCTTATGTCTGGAATTTCGATAAACCTCAAAGCCACTCTGAACAGTTACAAGTACAATTTTAATTCAACAAACACTGATTTAAACCTGTTACAAGGCACTTTAAAATGTGTTGACAACTGGAGATAAAAAAAGTCAGGGTCCCTGACAGGGGAAAAAGACATATATATATATTTGTTTGTTTGTTTGTTTGTTTGAATGTAATTAAGTTCAAATGAGTTGTCAAACAGGTTTGGAAGCCAGGAGTGAACGCTGATAACCAGCAGGACTATTTTGTGGCGTCCTATCTTAACACAGCGTTTGGGGGTGGGATGGGGACCAAGACATGAGAAGGAACCAAACACCTTCCTAACTCGATATTTCTCCAAGACTGAATTAATTCTCCAGTATCTCTAATGTTCAGGTTTAGATCAGTCAACCTTAACACTTTCCCATCACCAGAAATTCTGATGCAAAGACTGGGGCCTTCTTTTTAGCTTTTCCTTGCAGTAAAGACCGTTATTTAGTGATCTGGGAGTTCTAGATTGGCATAAACTCTGTTTCTTCCATCCTTGTTGCTCCATGTTTCTGAGACCCTCTAAGCCTGATGGACAATAATTATCCTACAATTGGCTGTATCTCCTTGTGGGTTCATGGGTCTGAAACCCTCAGGAGCCATTGTCAATAAAAGCAGATTTCCTGAGGAATACCATACTAGGTAGGGTGAAATAGTACTATCATTACTGTTCCCCACTGCCTGTAGAATAAAATTCAAATTCCTTGATTGGGTATTCAAATTCTCAATTACCATTACAGTTTCATTTCATTACATTCCTCTTCAAGTACTCTACCTTTCAGCCAAAGTGGACCATTGACCCATTTCATTACCTCATTCTGCCCTCTCCCACCCCTGTGCTGAACCCTGAAAACACACTCCCTTCTTATCCCTTCCTATCAAAATCCTTGTTTCTTCAAGGCTAAACTCAGCTAAACTCCGTGAAACTTTTCCTGATTCCTTCAGCCAAAATGGATTTCTTCCTTCTTCTTCCTTTGTCACATTCTTCCATAAGATCACAGAATCTAGAAGTAGGAAGGACCTTGGAAGGGAAAGTGAATCCCAGGAGAAGTGAAGGGACTTTCCCAAGGCCACAAAAAAAGAGTTGGGATTTAAATCTAGGTCCTCTGACTCCAAATCCAGTGCAATTTTCACTCTAACACCGATTCTCCAATTATAGTCCTTAGAACCCTAGGGATGGCTCTAGCAGGGTTACTGCAGATGGCTGGTAAGCTCGACTTGGAGTCAGGAAGATCAAAATTTGTATTCTGCCTCAGAGTCATTCTAGCTGGGTAACCTTAGGCAAGTCATTTAAGCTCTGCTGGCCTCAGTTCCCTAATCTGTAAAATGTTCCCAATAAAATATGCAGTATGAAGGCAACTACTGTCATGTAGAAATCTGAGAATTTTTTTGACCTTCATCAAAAGTGGTTAAGAAATCTTGCTCTACGCCATTCTACCTGGTATCATTTATTTGTAAAAATGGTATTTCTTGTCTCTCACCCAAGCCTTGGCAGAGTGCCTCAGACACGGCGCCTGCCCATTAGGGGAGAAAACAACTGCCCAATTCCTGTATGGTGTGATTTTTAGGGTCACAGACAAGGTCCCTGATTTAAAAATATATGCCTTCCCTACTTGCCAGATGCTGCCTGAAATTCCTTCTATGTGTATGTGGGGGGGGGGAGCGGGGGGTGAGGGTGGGTTTCCATGGGTTTCCACTTCACAGTTAGAAATAAGACTTAAAATACAAGTTCTCAGGCATAAGTAATAGGCAAACAAATTCAGGTAGTCGTACTGAAATAAAGATGAGTGGTAGATCATTTCCTCTGAGCAGGTTTAGATGAGGAAATGAGCTTGTGAGAAGAGGAGAGAGTACCACAAGGTTAAAGAAAAGAAAAGAGATGTTGGGGCACCAACGAGAAAATTCGGCTTCTTTGCAATGTTGCCAAAGAGGTTAGTCGGTGTGTTGAGAATATGGCCAGATTGGTCCCAGATAAGTGAAGAGGGTAAAACCAAAGGACACAGGGTCAGACCGGTGATATACCACAGATGATATGCTAGGATCCCTGTCAGACTATCAAAATATAACCCAAATTCCAACTACTTTCATCAAAACCCATGGTGATTATTTTTGTTCGTTTATTTGTTTTGCAGGGGGGAAGGTAGGGCAATTGGGGTTAAGTGACTTGCCCAAGGTCACACTGTGTGTGTGTGTGTATGTGTGTGTGTGAAGCATCTGAGGCTGGATTTGAACTCAGGTCCTCCTGACTCCAGGGTCAGTGCTCTATTCACTGTGCTACCTAGCTGCCCCTATTGTGATTATTAAAGCTATTTTATGCAGACATCATATTGATCAGATAGTCCTCATCTAATAGAGACAGCTGTGGTGGAACCGACAGAAAATCAAAACAGACCTGCTTCAGACACACTGGCTGTATGACCAGGAGCAAGTCCTATCACCTCTCAGTGCTCTAAAACTCTGGTCAGGCAACTCTAAAACTAGACATTGCCAAGAATGTATTGACTTGCATTCACAGAGGGAGTTTTTCACGTGGAGCTCCCTCTACCCATGAAATCCCAGCTTGAAGTCCTTATCCTCTCTTCTAACCCTCATCAAAGGATAGTTAAGCAAGTAATTACTTTACCTCATGGGCAAGCCTCATCTAGATTTCAAAGACTTCCAGAAGGCAGTAAATGTCATTAGTCTCATATGACTTGCTGAGGTGTAGACACAAAGCATATTTCTCAGATTTACCCGTTATCATCAGTAGCAAAACCAAGAGTTACGCGTCAGCAGTCTGTCCTCCCAAACCTCTTTCTAGCCATTGGGCTCTGTCTGTCATCTAAAGCATCTCTGTATTATTATCTGCTTAAAGCTTTCAGCTTATCAGACAAAAGGATTTCTGCCAATGAGCATGGATCAGGGTTCTCTCTCTCATTACGAACCTACTGGTGGGGTTTTCTTTTTTTTTCTTTTTTTACTTCTCTCAATAGGACAGCAGGACTTGCTTGTACTTCCCTCATTATGGGCCTCAAAATGTGTCTTACAAGGCAACAATGAATATTTTAGCCCTAAAAACTGTCTCTTGTAGCCCCCAGGTCAGGAAAGCCTTACAAAGAGTGGTCACAACGCAAAAAAGAAAGCTAGGTGCTAAATGGGGCCACCGTGTTCTCTGATTCAGGGTCATCAAAGATGCTGCCATAGTCAAAAAAGCCATAATCTATAAAGAAAAAAGGCAAGAAGTGGACCCAGAATAACATCTCTAGAAATGAGGCTTCCTAAAGTCTAGTGGCAGTTCTTACAAGTCATTTAATTGTCTCTGCTCCATTTTGACACCTACAAAATACTGTAGATAAGGTTAAGTGTGGAAATCAGTGACTTGTAGAAGGCACTGTCTAAATGTTCAAACATAAAAGGCTACTGAACATGAACAAAAAATCTGCATGCAGTGAAAGAGCCCCATTAGCAATGCAAATATTACCCGAACTTTCAATAAGCAGAAGGAACTAAGAAAGAAAACTCCTCAGGTGTGGATTTGAGGACTGTGGTTCTCAGAAGTGAGAAAGGCAGAGAAAGGCACTATTCTGTATCCCCAACTCAGACCCAGGATCATCTTCTCCTGCTTCCTTCAAGTCAGACATTATGATACTGACGGTTTTGGGGTGTCCCTAAAAGTCTCTCCATTTGGGGAAGACACCCCAATAGGAGATAAAAGAGCTGGCTTTAAAAAACTCAAAAGTTGTAAAATGATAGAAAATACCACATTTGATGACAGTGGCAACAAGGGGTACCCATTAGTGACAGCTTCCCATCTACTGGGCATGACCTTAGAAGATTCCTTAGCCTATAGAGACTCTTCCTTGAATCTGCTTCTCTTTAAAGGGTCCTCAATTCTCATGGCACAGCCATGTCTACGTTTGCAGGGCCTGTCACAGCAGTGTCTAGCACAACATTCCATATTTAGAGAGCACTTCATTTTCCTGAGCTGAACTGACTTGAATTGCGTGACAGAATCCTAATGCATTTATCTCCTTTTGAGATTTGGTTAGAGAATTAAAATTATCAGTGTTTTGAAACCTGTATTCATATAAAGTGGCAAGAGGAATGTGGCTGTTATGAAGGAAAGCACTTTAATGAAAGCCGAATGGTATTAATAGATCAGTCAGTCTGTTGATAAACATTTTAAAGCACCTACTATGTGCCAGGAACTGTGCAATAGGAACACAAAGAAAGGCAAAAGGCCTCATTTCAAGAAGCTCCATCTACTTGGGATCACAAAGCTTACTGCACCCCATCACCTGCCTTCTTTTTTTACATAAGGAGAAAGGCTACCTGGCCTTTCCCAGAAAAACATTAATTCACCAGAATTGCATTTTCTTACTAAGTCAAACAGGGGTAGGAATTGGACCCGTGATTTCAATGGGGATCAGCACCTTCTCTGCTCCAGGTCCATGCCTGCATTAGGAAGTTATCAATTGTGTGGGGGAATGGGATAGGGGTATCCTTTTCAAATGCACTGCTTGAACATGCACAAAGGCATATTTATATTTACATCTGAATTAAACAATGGCTCATCCATCTACTTCTGGTAAATTAAAATTGAAGCATTTTTTTAAATTGACTTTCCAATTTAGTTACATCTCAGAAGAAAGCAATCTGAGCATCCTTGTCAGGAAGCTTTTACAGTGACCAGAATGAAGTATCTATCATAAAAACAAATTAATTATAAGAGAAGGCATCAGGCTTCTGGACTTGGGAATCAAGCAATTGCTGAGTAGGTTTTTTCTTGGTAAAAAAAAAGAGAAGCCAGAAACACTTTTTTATACAGGTAAGCAGTCCCATAATCAGGGACTCCAGGGGTCCCTTAGCCATGTGTTTCACAGACCACTTTATGCTTCATGAAAAGAAATAAATTAAAATGATCTATTTTTATAGGCTCTCAGTCTAGACAGTTTGGGTCAAAATGTTTTTGCAGCTGATCCACATTTTAATCATCCTGTACATGTTTTCATCGTTATTTCTTAATTTAAATTCCACACTTAAGCAAGAAAACCTCTTAAGCACTGATAATGTGGCCTAGGGGTTCATACCTGCTTGTTTCTATAAAAGATGTCAGTGCATTCTTGTACTTCAATCAATCTCCTTCATTATGTGAAAGTTCCATAGAGAAGATGGTAAGAATCAAAGACCAGAAAGGGAAAAAAAATGCTCCCTTGGTAACAACAGAGAAAATGTAATGGAAACATCTTTTTGCATGAGCAAAGCCTTCCAGACAGATCCTGCTCAGGGGTTGCTGAATCCAGCCTGCATGGCTCTCTGGAGCACTGCTGAGCATTAATGAGCCTTTCCAGATTGACATCCCACTGGTTTGCTGAATAACAGGGTCTTGGTGAAGAGTAAATATCTAATCCCAAAGAAAAGCATGGGCTCGCTGACAAGTGAGACAGGCTAATAGAAGACACCAGATGACCTATAATAGTATTTCACAACCCTGGACAACCTTATCCTTCTATCTTTTTTATGACACTTGATGACAGTAGCAACAAGTGGTGCTCATCAGTGACAGCTTCCCACCCATTGGGCATGAATTGAGACCTTGAATCTGGACCTACTTCCCACTTTGTTCTCTTTAAAGGGCCCTCAAGTCTTAACATTTCTTTGTGCAGCAACTAACTACTTTTTAAAGTAAGTACCCAGAAGTCTATACGTATGTGTTTTCATGTGTGTCTATATATACACACATACACACATATGCATTACCTATAAATATACAAGTCAAGTCATAACAACGGGTTGAACAATGTCTGGTATTTAGATGGCACTTTGGTTTCCTGAACAGAACTGACTCGAATTGAATTTCAATATATGTATAATATAATATATACATGCAAATATGTGTATACATACATATATGTGTGAATATAACATAGCATAATAATAGCTCCTATTATTGTGAGGGATATTGTGAGGATAATATGAGGTTTTACTTATGAAATATTTTGTAAACCTTAAGGCACTATATAAATGCTAGCTATTAGTCTTAGTATTATTTTTATACGTATTAATACTTACCTATGCCTCTGCCTATACATGGAAACATAGTATACTAAGTTCTGTCGCTGACACATTCCATGTATGTGACCCTGGCAAATCATTCAATCTCTCAGCGGCCCAGGACATTTTCAAAGACTATAAACTGCAGAAGAGGTACTGACCTACCTGCACTGGTAGGGGGAGATTCCTCACCAGAAAATCTTAGCAATAAATATCCCTGGTTATAATCCAACATCCCTAAAGAACCAAAATTATAAGAGTGATGCTTACTCCCCAGGGGACAAATGGTTGGCAGCTGTCAAGAGGAAACACAATTGCAAACAGTTACTTGAGAAATAGATGAAACTTTCTAAAAACTGATAGGTATAAAGTAAAACAATTTTGAAGTACCATTGTTAGGGAGTCTTCTCGGTTCCTCCCAAACCTGGTGGTTCTGTAGTTGGAAGTTAACATCCTCTGGCTCTGTGAACATAGGTGGCAGAAAAAAAAATCTCCCTTCTGCTACCTACTTAGTGGGTACAGGAAAGTTCCTCAAATAGATTCCTGATGATAGGTCAATTTTCCATATAAAATGTGGTAGAACTCCCTTGATTCCATACTGTGGTTCCCGGGAACAACATTTTTTTAAGCTGTTGTCCAGTCATTTTTCAGATGTATCCAACTCTTTGGGGTTTTCTTGGGAGAGATACTGGAATGGTTTGCCATTTCCTTCTCCAGCTCATTTTACAGATGAGGAAATGGAGACAAACAGGGTTAAGTGACTTGCCCAGGGTCACACAGCTAGTAAATGTCTAAGGCCAGATTTGAAGTCAGGAAAATGTGCCTTCCTGACTCTGGGCCCAGCTCTATCCGTTGCACCTCCCAGCTGCTCCAATAATTATATAGGTAACCTATATAATCATGTAGTAATTATAGTAGATATATAGTAATTATATAGGTAATCTTTATAATTATAAAGATTGTATAGAGGGAGATGGCTTGCTACTCAACTAATGAGAACCAGACTTCTCTCATTTTGAACTGATTTCTTCTATCAGCAATATGGAAGAATTACTATCATATCTTTTGACCTAGTGATCCCACTACTAGGACTATGTCTTGAAAGATATGATTTAATAACAACAACAAAAAAGGCCTATTCTATATGAAAATACTCAATTCCAGTAATGCTTAAATGGCGCTGTGATTTCATTGACTCAGAACTTCCCTCTTACAAAGTAGTTCACAACCCATCCATGTTCCATTCATCAAAACCCAAGCTATGTGACTCTTGTTCATGTTCACCCCTAAGTTCACCACCAGGTGTCTGTCCAATGTGCTGAACTAAGTAGCCATCTCAAGTCAGGAAGACCCAGGTTCAAATTCTACTGCTGATACAGTCTATGTATGTGACCCCGGGCAAATCACTCAATGGCCCAGGACATTTTTCAAAGACTCTAAGTTGTAGAAGAGGTACTGACCTACCTGCACTGGGAGGAGAAGATTCCTCACCAGAAAATCTTAGCAATAAATATCTCTAGCAATACTCCAACATCCCATCTTCACTTAATCCTGACAATGCTAAGGTACTAAAGAAACATCTCAGCCATCTGCCTGCCACCCCTCATTCCTGACATGTGACCAGCTCATCTTCTCTTCCTATCATACCATTCCTTGATAATTTTTGTCTTTTAGCATTCCCCACTGGTTATACATTGGGGGCTGCCTACACTCCCCAGGTGTCTCTCCATTGCCCTCTATGTGATCCCTATTTTAAGTTCTTCAGAAGTAGATGTATTTCATCCCTCACTGCCATACAGCAACACCTGATTGAAGTTATTACTAAAAAGATGGACCTTTGCTTTCACAGGGCTCAACAGCCCTGCAATTTTCTGAAGGCAATCCAATCCATTTTTTTCCTTTTCAATAATATTTTTAACAGCAAAAACTAGAAACATCCAATAAATCCAAAGATTGGGAATTTAATTCCAGCAGGACAGGATCAAGAAACATTGTATATTTTTAAAGTGTCCTTTAATGATACTGCAATTTAATGGAATGTTATAGCACAATAAAAAATAAGTATGAAGAATTTTTTTAATCTGAAAAGCTTTATACCAGGTTGTAAAAAGTGAAGAAAATTATATTTACCTTTATTACCATATGAAAAGAATATCAGCAACTAAGAATCATAAAGGAACAAATAGAAAATGGATTAGAAGGAGCCACAGAGAAAAGTTTATATTTTTAGATACATGTTCAGAATAATATATGTTTTATTTAAACCAGCAAAATATATGTCTTCCTAAGTCTTGAATGTTCCTCTCAGGTGTTCATTGCATGGAGTGGCCACTTATTGTAATGAAACTCAATGGTCTACGCTCTCTTAGTTACGCCACTAATTAGTTGTGTGACATATGTCTCTTCAAGGCTTAGCAAAGAACCTGGAACACAGTAGGTGCTTAACTGACTGCCTTTGTGTGAATCACATCCTGTCACACACCTGGGCCCGTTTCCTCATCTCTAGAATGAGAGGGCTAGATGGTGTCTAATGCAAGTTTCCATTTGGAAGAATTTCCATTCTTTTGTTCTTGGGCAGCTAGATGGCTAAGTGGATGGAGCACCAGGCCTGGAGTCAGGAAGACCCGAGTTCAAATCCAGCCTCAGACACTTACTAGCTGTGTGACCCTGGGCAAGTCACTTAGCCTCTGTTTGCCTTAATCTATTGGAGGAGGAAATGGCAAACTACTCCAGAATCTTTGCCAAGAAAACCCAGTGGACAGTATGGTCCACAGGGTCATGAAGAGTCAGATACAAGTCAGATACAAACAATAACAACCCCGCTGTATTTGTGGGCTTTTCTGGATCTACAGTTGGGTTGGAATTGCAGGTGTGATTTTTTTTTTCAAAAAGTCTATGAAATTTCATTCTTATAGTTGTAAATCAACTCTCCATTATTTGCACCAGTGGAAAGAATGTGGTAAGATAATTCCAAATGATGAATTGATTTGAAAACTCTCTACTTTTGGATTTTTCATTTTTTATTCTTATATTTGAATATGAGAATGTTGATCTCTGAGAAGTCACTCAAACAGCAACCACAATGAAATAAACTACACTGTGAAGATCAGACACAGAAGAAGCTGGGAATCTATCCAGTTTCCCTATCCCAACTCCCTGCTTAACTCCTCCTTCTACCTTACACCATGCTGAAGCTAGATAACAGTCCTCTCAGGATAAACAAAGAAGAACCAAAGTTGAGCTGTCCTGCCTTAAACCTTTCTTGGAAACAGACTGTGTGTACAGTGGGAGACCACTGGCTCCAGGGTCGGAGGGCCTGCGTCCAAACCCTCCCTCTGAGGCTGACTGTCAGGATGGCCGAGCATAAGTCAGTCAACATTCCTGGGGCTCAGGTTCCTTGTGAAGGAGCTGAACTAGAGGATTGCTAAGGTCTTTGCCAGTTCTAGATCCATGAATCCCACGGTACAGGAGGAAGAGTAAAGTGGCTGAGTTTCAAAGAACTTCACCACAAGGTCAGAGACTTCAGTGAAGTAACAGCGTAACAACAAGCTCTGTTTATTTTCTCACAACTAGCACTGCCCAATAAAGCGCTGTAACATTTATAGCATGTGTGCTTTGAGGGTTGTAAAGCCCTTTATAGGTGTCATCTCCTTTCAGCTTCACAATAACCCACCAGCCCTGGGTATTGTTCCCATTCTACAAAGGAGGAAATTGGGTTTGGGTAAGAGATGTCATTTTTGTTTGGTCAGTCTTGTCTCACTCTTCATGACCTTATTTCGGGTTTTCTTGGCAAAGTAAGTGTTGATTCTGGATTTTAACTCAGGTCTTCCTGACTCCAAGTCTGGCACTTTATAATATCCACTGAGCCACTGACCACATTTGGTGGTGGTGGTCAGCTATTTTCAGTCATGTCCAACTCTTTCTGACCCCATCTGGGATTTTCTTGGAAAAGATATGATAGTGGTTTGCCATTTCCTTTTCAGGCTCATTTTACAGATAAGGAAACTGAGACAAACAGAGTTATGACTTGCTCAGGGTCACCTAGCTAGTGTCTGAGGCCAGATCTGAATCTGGGCAAATGTCTATCTTCCTTACTCCAGGCCTTGGCACTCTATTCCCTGTGCCACACAGCTGCCCTTGGGTAAAAGATTCACAGCTACTAAATGTCTGCCTCTGTTCATTGCCATGTCTCTTCTGCGTTTCCCCTCAATACATATGCTGCTCATTTACAGATACCAGACATGGGGCATGGGATGATCAGCCAGAGGCTATGTTAGTCACTGGGATTCATGCAAACAAGAATGATGTCCCTTTTTGAAGAAAGCACTCTGCAGCAATAAGCCTTTTAGCAGATCAGACAAATTTAATCTATACACACACACACACACACAGACATACACACACGTACATATATATACCCAGGTCTCCTGACTACAGACTCAGCGCTCTTTCCAAGTACCTCATGATGTCCTGACAGGCTTTCAGGGCAACGTTTTGTAAAGCCAGAGGCCAGCAGACAGGAGACAGCCTCAGCCGGCGAGAGGAGAGATTCAGCCTGGCACCTTGGCTTGAATGCTGACCTAAGGAAAACTGTTTCCAGTCAGAGAGGAAACGCTCTAGATCTCACATCAAGCTGAAAGACAAAGATTCTAGGGAATGAAGACTTAAGGAGGTGACCATCAATAAACAGTTTAAAGTACCTACTATTTGCCAGGAACAGGCCTTGGTAAGACAAGGGTAAAGTAATTGTGGTTTTCAAGGTGCTTCAAAGTGCTTCTGGGGGCAAGGAGAGCTCCCCAAAGGAGTCTCCTTTAAAAGCTGCTGACAAGCATCACAAAGAGCTGAGGCTCTTGCTTCCAGATAGCATAAAGAACAGGCAGAATTTATGTATAGTGACCTGCACCATCTTTCTTCCATGACCAGTGCTCAAAGTGTCTAGAGCACAGGTGGGGGACCTGAGGCCTCAAGGTCACATGTGGCCCTCTAGGTCCTCAAGTGTGGCCTTCTGACTGAATTCATACTTCACAGAACAAATTCCCTTAATAAAAGGATTGGTTCAGTCAAAAGGCTGCACCCAAGGACCTGGAAGACCATAGGTTTCCCACTCCTAGGCTAGAGGCTTTCCTCTTCAAAGAGAAAGTAAAGGATCTTGAAGAATGTGTCTCCAGTCTTCAGCATAACCTATGGAGAACGAATGGAATACTTTCTTAAAGAACAAAAACAAGAAACTCAAACAGCACCCGTTGTATTGACAAAATATAATGAAACAAAGAGCAAATGGCAAAGGGACCAAAGGAGAGTCAGGCACACACACACATTGTGGGGAGAGCTGGGAATTAGTCCAACTGTCTCAGAAAACAATTTGGAATCACGGAAGAAAAATTATTAAATGTCTTTACCCTGTGACACAGTAGTTCCATCTCATATACTACAAGGAGATAGAAGGCAGGAGGAAAGGTCCCATATAGGCCTGAAAACACATAGCAGTACTCTTTGTAATGGCAAACATGGAAGTGAGCGCCTGCTGGTTAGGGGAATGGCTGAACAAACTGTGGCATATTAATCTAACAGAGCATTATTATGGCAATAAGAAAGGAGGAATATGAGGAAGTCAGGGAAACATGGGAAAGAACTGCTTCTGAGTAAAGGAAGCAAAAACCAGGAGAATGATGTAAATAATGACTGCAAAGTCGTAAATCAAAAACACCATCACAAATGCGACTTCAGGTGACATGCAATGTCTGGCCTTGGCTTCACAAAACTGAAGGGGAAACATCCTCTTTCTTAGTGCAGATGAGGCGAGCTGTGCATAGATGATGCTTCCTACGCTGCCAGAAGCAGTTGCTGTTTAACATTTATTTTGCTTAACTATGAACCTTTCTTAAAAAGAGACACTTCTAAGGGAGGAAGTGACAATGGTATTAAAAATTGGTTTTTTTAAACATTACTAAAAACATTCTTAAAATGAAAGAGCAAATACTGAAAAAACCCAAAAGTTACAGGTTTAATGGAAGAAAATCCCAATGTAAAAACAAAGGAAAAAAAAGGCATCTGAAGACGTGAGGTGAATCCTGACCTATGTACGAATATAATGGAAGAGAAAGGGGGAAAAACAAAGACCATTGAACACTTGGAGCCAAGCAATAGGTGGGGGGGGGGGAGGTTGGGAAGGAAGAAGTTCCTTCCCAAAGGAAAAGGACCCTCTGCAGAAGAAACTGTTTGTTCTCCAAGGACTGAAACTATGGATATACAGGTGCCATCTGGTGAGAGATCATTCAGAGGAAGAAGAGACAAACAGGAGATGCTGAAGGCTCCTGGCAAAGAGGTAAGGAGGTGGCCGCTGTAGACCTGATGATAACAACAGAGAGGAGGTTGCTCTCTCCCCTAGGGAACATATCCCAGACATAATAGAGAACTTTCCCCAAATTGTCAGTCTTGATGACTAATAGCTAATTCCAGTGATGCAGATGGATACCATGATACTGCCAGAAGTAATGTGGAAAGCGCTGCTAAGGACTATAAAATATGGAGCAAGAAATTGTGGCTCTTACAAGCACAGGTGGTATTTTCATCTCTGCTGCCAACTGAAGGCAAGGCCTATACAAGAGAAAGACAGAGTTGGGAAGAGAACAGCCGGGTAAGAAGTTGATATCTAAGTACGGGACTTGGAATTTTGGACCCTGACAAAGTATAGGAATGATGGGTTCCAGCCAGAGCTGGCACACACCTCCTAAGGGCTGATGATATATCCACTCAGAGTCATGCAAGTTTACTATGAGAGGTTTTACAGTGAAAATGAAGGAAGAGGGGGGAAAACACCTGAATACATTATCTCCACCTAACTAGAGCAGCTATGATGTAGGAAGAGTAAAGTAACAGCAATACCCAGAAGTTCATACTAACAAAATTCAAGAAAGGAACAAGCAGTCAAACTATGGTCTCAGATGGTTGTACATAAACACACAAAATAAAGCAAAAGAGCAAAGTTGAACTAGAGATCCAAACAAGGAAGCAAACTTGCCAGCATGGATTAGTTATTAGGAAAGGACTATGGCTCTGGAAGTTTATGCAAAAGGGACAGGCTAGGTTTAAAAAGTGGGGAGAGTGGAGTAGCATCATACGTGTGAGGAAACTTGAAACTTTCATTTTTCTTCTATTTTCTCTGCCAAAGAATTTGATCTTTGGATAGGAAAGGATAGAATAAAAATAGCTCATTGAGAGTTGATACCTACTGGAAGTAGGAAGATAGTAAGAGAATATTTATTTGCCCTTAATGAATTAAATGCACCATCACTGGTTATATATTCCAGGTTAATGAATCCTGGGAATGATGTATCCTGGGGAGAAATGGAAAGAATTGGTGTCTGTGGTTGCTGAGCCACTGTCAGTCAAAGAAGATTATGGAGAATAGGAGAGATGCTCAAGATGGGAGAAAGTACCTGATTTAAAAAAAAAAAAGGAAAGAGAATGGAGCTTGCAAACCACAGGCCTGGAAAGTACTGTTATCCTTAAGATGATGATCAAAGTATAATCATGTTCATTAAGCACTTTCATGTCCTGGTATAACCCAGAACAGACAAAATTATTTACAAATAAACTAAATGTTTATGTACTAATGGGCAAGATAGTGATATGCACCACAGCATTTAGATAGGAGAGCTTGATATTTGTTTTTCTGAACTATTATTACCTGTTCTGACTGTAAAAATTGCTTCATAAAGACCAAGAAAAACGTTAGTGCCATGGGTCAAAGAGAAGGATTTTAATTTTGATTCTTGTTAAAAATTCTGTAGTGTTTTATTAAAGGGATAATTTGTAAATATCTAGGAAAAAAAGAGTGATTACAAAGAGTCAACATAACCACATTGAAAAGCCTAATATCACTTTGCCAAGAGGTGAGCCAATTTAAGCTTGGGGTTAGGAAAAACTTCCCAACTATTAAATCTATGGAAACTGGAAGGGGCTGCCTTGGGAGGTAGAGGTTTCCCTCTTCTAACCAAAGGCTGAATGGCCATTTGTTGGATTGGTTATCAAGGAAGGAAGCTGACTAAACACCACCTGGAATCAGCGAGACAAGCTCAAATCTAACCCTAGACATTTATTAACTGTATGACCATAGACAAGTCATTTAACCTCCTGCCTCACTTTCCTCAACTGTAAGATGGGGATAATAATCGTACCTACCTCACATGGTTGTTGTTAGGATTAAATGAAATCATATTGTAAAGCGCTTAGCACAGTGCCTGGCGTGTAGTAGGTGCCATATAAATGCTTTTTCCTTTCTCTCCCCCTTCTCCAACTTGTTCAAGCACAGCATGGACTCTCTCCGATTTCTCTCCACTAAACCAAGCTTTGTCCTCAGAAGTACAATCTCTCCTCCATGTAACAGTTCTTCAAGCACCAAAAGTCAGTTATCATGTTTCTCCCAAGTCTCCTTTTTGGATAAACCAAGGTTCTCACTCTCTAACAGCTTGAAATCTAATTAAAGCACCTTTCTACATTCTGGAAAGCATATTATCCTATCTGTCATCTCACCAACAAATTCTTTTGTTTTTGCAGGTTGGAAACTTTAATAACCGTTGGGTGTTAATTGACTTCTATTTATGTACTATAAAGAAAAGTATCAACAGCCAAAGAGAACTAATTTCATTATTCACCAAAAAATGCCTAAATGCCTCTGTGTGTGTGTATGTGTGTTGAAAAGTAAGGCAGAAAACTTTGACAGAGAAAGATAAAAATAAATTCAAAACAACACATACACAGAGGCTCAAAGTAGTCATTTTAAACAACACTTTTCAAATGCCAACTGAATCAGGCCATTAGCACTGAGAGATCAGGTCAAAGGCTCACCAAATCCCATATAACAGCTAACTCCAAACTCATTCATTCTGGTAGATGTCTCTATTTAACTCTTTAGTTGAATTTTCTTCTATTTTCTTTCTGCTGGTTTTAAAGACATCCTTCTATGTCCCTAGCGTGGGATGTGAGTACATGTGGAAGAATGGTTTACACTTATCCAATGTACTTCACAGGATTGCTTCAAGGAAAGCACTTTGTAAATTTTAAAGAGCTATTTACATGTGAGCTTCTTCTGTTATTATAGCTGACCATCCAGCAGGGGCTGGATCTAATCCCAATCCCAGTTCATGATTTTTTTTTTTCAAATGTGAGCTGGTGGTATTTCCTCTTTCAAAGCAACTAACGTTGATAATGACATAGACAGTAAGTAGGATCAGGAATCTTCTGAATTAGCAATCAATCAAATAACAAACCTTCATTAAGTACCTTCTATATGCCTGGGGAAGCTAGGTGTCACAGAAGATTTTTGTTTTGTTTTTACATACTTTTATTCTTTCTTTTGAAATGAGTTTCTTTTATTTTTTGGAGGGAAGAAGGCAAGGCAATTTGGGGTGAAGTTATTTGCCTAAGATTGCACAGCTAGAGTGTGTCAAGTGTCTGAGATCATATTTGAACTCGGGTCCTTCTGATTCCAGGGCTCATGCTCTATTTACTTCATCACCTAGCTGCCCCAATGAATTTCTTTTCTTTTTAAATATCAAAATACATAAATTCATTTTTAAATTTTTTTTTAAAAATTAAATTGGCTTATTTACTTTTAGTTTACAACATTCAGTTCCACAGTACCTTGAGTTTCAGATTTTCTCCCCCCCCCCCCATCATGGGGTCATGCACTCGAATATAGGATGTACAAATATCTTCACGTTAATCATCAGTCAGGTTGTAAAGAAGAATTATAACTGATGGAATGATCAGTGAGAAAGAGGAAACAAAACAAGAAAAAGAAACACAACAAGTAGTTTGTTTCAATCTACGTTCAGACTCTGCAGCTCTTTCTCTGGATGTAAACATCTCTTTCGATCATGAGTCTTTTGGAGCTGTCTTATAACCTTGTATTGCTGAGAGGAGCCCAGTCTATTGAGGTTAGTCATCACACATACATTGTGTCTGTGAATGTGTACAAATTTCTCCTGGTTCTGCTCTTCTCACTCAACATCAGTTTATATTAAGTCTCTCCAGGTTATTATGAAGTCCATATGCTCCTCATTTCTTATAGCACAGTAGTATTCCATTACATTCATGTAGTACAACTTGTTCGGCCATTCCCCGATTGATGGGCATCCCCTTGTTTTCCAATTCTTTGCCACCACAAAAAGAGCCATTATATTTTTGTACATACAGGTCCTCTTCCCACTTCTATGATCTCTAACCCTAGAAGTGGTATTGCTGGGTCAAAGGATATGCAATTATTTATAGCCCTTTGGGCATAGTTCCAGATTGCTCTCCATAATGGCTGGGTCAGTTCACAACTCCACCAACAATGCATTAGTGTTTCTATTTTTCCACATTCTCTCCAGCACTTGTCATTTTCCTGTTTTGCCATCTTAGCCAATCTGGCTGGTGAGATGTGGTACCTCAGAGTTGTTTTGATTTGCATTTCTCTAATCACTAGTGATTTGGAACATTTTTTTCATATGCTTATAGACATCTTTAATTTCATCTTCTGAAAACTGCCTGTTCATATCCTTTGACCATTTATCAACTGGGAAGCAGCTTGTATTCTTATAGATTTAATTCAATTCTTTGTATATTTTAGAAATAAGGCCTTTATCCCAATGAATTTCTTTAAAAAAAAAAAGCTTTCCAGTGAAAGTAGGGTAGCTACATGGCACAGTGGATAGAGTGCCAGGTTTGGAGTAAAGAAGACTCCTCTGCCTGAGTTCAACTCTGTTTTCAGACACTAGCTATGTGACCCTGGGCAAGTCACTTCACCCTGTTTGCCTCAGTTTCCTCATCTGTAAAATGAGCTGGAAAAGGAAATATCAAACTATTCCAGTATCTCTGCCAAGCCCAAATGGGGTCATAAAGAGTCAGACATGACTGACAAACGCCCGGGCAACAACATATTAGAGTTATGTTAAGTAATACAGTAACATGAGAGGGACCTTGCCCTGAAGAAACTTACAATCTACTGGAGAACCCTGGCAAGTACCACCACTGGCATATGCTGACTATATGATTCTTGACAAGCCATTTAACCAGCTTTTGGCAAGAAACTTGCTAAGTGTGAGTTGAATTTTAGTTGTTTACTTGTATTGGCAGAGGGAGGTCTCTGTAACAAGAAATCTCACAGATTCAGAAAATCTACATAAAAGGCACTGGACCAGATGCTTGGGATACAAAGGTAAGTACCCAAGGTCACCTGAGAACTAACCTCCATCTCTGCCTAGAGCATGAAGCAGCACGGTACAAGGCAGAGTACTGAACCTAGAGTCCAGCGTCTGAATCCAAGTCCTCCATTTTCTACTTGTGTAACTGGGGCAAAGAAAAACAAAGACTGAGAGAAAACTTAAGGGCAGATGGATAAGGACAAGGGTTGAGGGTGAAATAAGAAAGAAGTGTATAAAGGATGGAGCTGGAAAGTTTGGACACATCTTCCTCACGTGGCATTCAGAGGTGCTGGTGCCATACCTTAGCTATACTGCCAGATGGGAAATCCAAGTATTGAGTCTTGCATTAACGGAGCCAGCAAATATACCTGGAAAGTACTGTTATCCTTAAGACAATGATCACAATGTAATCATATTCATTAAGCACTTTCATGTCCTGGTACAGCCCAAACCAGACCAGATTATTTACAAAGAAAATAAATGTTTGTGTACTAGGTAAGGGGAAAGATTTGCACCATGGCGTTTAGATGGGAAGCTTGATATTTATTTTTCTGAACTATTATTCCCTGTTCTGACCATAGAAATTGCTTCACAAGGACCAAGAAAACTGTTAGTACCATGGGGCAAAGATAAGAATTTTAAATCTGCAATATGGTGAGGCTTGAGGTTTCTGATTTTCACTTTTCTTAAGACAATGTATTCTGTTCAGGATGCTATTTACAGACTATAAATCCAGAAGCCCTTGAGCACTTAACTCAATCTTTTAGAGGCAAGAGATTCACCTAAAAGAAGTTAAGGACAAGGTGCAGGTGGAATCAGAGAGCAGAATCAGGAAGAATTCTGATAAAAGACAAATAGGCACTTGTAGGCAAAGCTTAAATTGATTTTTTTTTTACTCCTGGTCCCTGAATGGTTAATGGAGTAGAAATAAGGCTTAAAATAAAATACAAATTCTGAGTTTTCTTTAGTAGGTTCACATTGTCCTAAATTAACACAGGGAGTCATCTCCAGTCATCCTGATGAATATATGGTCACTGGATCCAGATGGCTCTGGAGGAGAAAGTGAGGCTGGTGACCTTGGACAGCCCTCCTTCACTCAAATCAAAGTCAACTGCAAGGACAAACACAATCTTTGAGTAAACTGAGCAGCCTAAATGGGGACCCAGCTAGCTGGGTAACTCAGCTGGTCCTCTCCTTGTCCTTCTCCCCTCCAAAGGAAGGTAAATTTTGATGGCCAGAAGCTGCCCACTTAACTCAGGGTTTACTGGCTAGATTTCTCTCTTTCTGTCTCTCTGTCTCTGTTTCTCTCTCTATTTTCACAAACCTTAAACCCAGTTCACTCTGAAGCTCATAGATTCAACCACAATAGGTCCCTGCCCAAGCTCCACTTAATGGCTATATTTTGGGCCCTCCTGGCTTAGAGTGAATGTCAACAATAACTGTTTCTCTTTGGAACAGCAACCCTGAGGGTGTTACCCTCTCAGCTTGATATTTTCCTTTTTTCTAATTAAAAGGGCCATCCCTTGACTCACTTCTTAAAGAGGTCTATTTACTGAATGGGCATCATCTCGCTCAAAAGAGCACGTACAAGAGAGTACGTGTAAAGGTCTTTGCCTTAAACTGCCAGGGTCTCCCATTGCATCCTGGGTCATCTCCAGACATCCTGATGAATATCAGGTCACTGGATCCAGATGGCTCTGGAGGAGAAAGTGAGGCTGGTGACCTCGCACAGCCCTCCTTCACTCAAATCAAAGTCAACTGCAAGTCATATCATCATTTCCCTGATGCCATGGTCCTCTTTGAAAACGAAGGATAAACACAACAAATTAATACAGAGTGTAAATGACCTTTCCAGATTTGGGATTTTAATGGTTGGGAAGAAGAGCATTGAGACAAGATGAAGAAAAAAGTCCTCTGTGGGAGGAAAAAAAAGGCAAGAACATTGAAAGCAGAGTTTGGGGGATCTAAGAAAAAAATTTATAATTTTTATTATTCTAACTAGGATTGGTCCTATTTAAGATCCTTTCTGGGGAGAGAGATGCTATTACTTAAGGCGTACCCCCTGGTCAGCCAAGTGACATCGCTGATACACAACTATAGGGAAACAGGGGTATAAAAGGAGTGAGTCATGAGATCATCATTGTTCCTTATATTCATACTGAAACTAATCTGTGAACTTAGACTAATGGAGGAAAAAGAGGAAAAAGTAAGGAGGGAGAAGATCATCACTCATGAAAGAACAAGAGATTGATATGATGGGAAGAGTGCAGATACATGAGACGTGGACTCTACATGGGGCACATACACTCTCTCAGCTCATTTCTTGCCTGCAAAATGTCAACTTAGTTGCTTCATCCACTTCACATGGTAATTTTCAAGAGCAAATATAAAGATTGAGGCAGCCTGGTGGAAGTCCTGGCTAGGGTCCTGGATCTGGAGTAACACAGCTGCCTTCTAACCCCCGTCTCTGGCATTTACCAGCTGTGTGATCCTCTATGCCCCTCAGGCAATTCCCTGAATGCAGGAGTTCCATTCTGGTTGCAATCTGCTTTAGTGGAGAGAGGCAGCTGACTGTAAGATGATACATGTAAATTTTTTGTTGTTAACTCTTCAGAGAAAGGTACTTTAATTATCGTTAGAGAGGGATTATTTCACTTAATTAGCTTTAATGTTTCCCATGTAAAAAACACTATTGTGCCATCTTTGGATGCTTTCAGCTTGGAGGGGCAGCCAGGCATGGTAAAAAGACTGTCATACCTGACCGTCACATACACTGGTGACCATGGAAACTTCTTTAACCTGTCTAAGCCGGATTTCCTCATCTGTAAAATGGGTGATGATACTTGTACTGTCCATTGCACAGAACTGTGAGCAATGCACTCGAGAGGATACAAAAACATTATATAAATGGGAACTACTCACTCATCATGGAAATGACTCTGGTTTATTAAAGGTTATGCCAGGGGAATACAAGCACTGGCAAGTCCTAACCAGTTGGCAAGCCTTAGAGTATTGTTCCAGTGACAGACTGAGTCTGCTGCCCAAAAATCAGCCTAGGCTAAGTATGAAGAACCTCATAATCAGAAGGTTGGCCACTAGCTAATAAATTCTTTGACCATGACAAGCTAGTATTATTATTTCTCCTTCTCCTTCCCCTTTTTCTCTTCCTCTTCCTCTTCCTACCTAAAGTCAACTCTGAATCCATACTCTTGTGAAGGGACTCACAGATGATATAAAATCTCACACAATTCAGATACTCAGAGAAAGAGCTCTTAACTCTGCCTAAAAATTCTTATTTCAGAACTGAGAAGAAATGTAAAACTTACTTATCACATATCCCCAAGTCCTGTAACAATATGTCCTATGACTCTTGCTGCATTAACAAACACTATAGTGTTTAAACAGTATAGTGACAGTTTTTTTAACAAACTTTGGTGTCCACCCTTTGTCCCATCACACACACACAGGACTTGGCTCTTGAGTCTTATACCTTAGACTGAGCAAGTGGTCACCACATTCTAAGAGTACTAAGCACCATAGGGCTTTATAAGAGAGGCAGAAGACATTGTCTCTTCCCTCCAAGTGCTTATAATTTAATAATAAATATTTGAGGACTGAAAAGAAGTCAAGCTTCTACACGACCACAGATTTTCACTGTTTTAAATGACACTAGGAATGCCATTATCCCCAAAGGGAAATAACGGAACAAAAGTCACTAATGACTAGCAAGCATAACTTGACCAAATACACCTTCAAAGGCTGTTGAGTTAAGAAAACTGACTCTATTTCCATTTCACAAAATACTATCCTTGGCTCCCAAACCAAGCTCACTCATAGCAGGAGTTCCAGCCCTTTGAAAATATGCTGACATAAGAGTGACAGTGACCCTTCCTAAGAGTCCAGACTTCTCAGGGCAGGGGTTTGAGACGATGACATCAGGCCAACAAGCAGTACTGAAGACACCCTGAGGGAGTTCAAATGACAGAGGCTGGGAGCTGCCTGAGGTGAGCAGGTAGAGATTGTATTACCTGCTCTCACCAGCCCCGCCTCCCCCAAACACACATCACTGGCCTCTTTCTTCTGCTCTCTCCTCTGCTTTTCCTTAGGTCCTTTCTTCACTTCACGATTGAATTAAGGTGTTAATGTAGCTCAGGTTCACTGCGGCAGGTGGACTAAATCCCACTCATACAACACACAGAGCCATAGGGCAGGTTTTAAAAGATAGAGCTAAGCAAGCAGAGTTTTTACTTGAGGGGGGAAGGTGAGACAGAATAGGTCCTTTTTAAAACTTAGTCTACAAATACAAGGGAGAGAACACTAAACCTCAAATCAAGCAGATACCAGTTCAAATCTCAGACACTGTGACTCTGGATAAGTCACTGGGTTCCTGTTTGTCTCAGTTTTTTCATCTGTCAAATGGGAACAATAATAGTACCAACAGAAATATCAGCAATTATTTTTTTAAGTCCTCCAGGGAAAAAAAAGATATGATGCTTGAGCTAAACAATGGCTTGACTTGATTTTTGGAAAAAGCAAAATTGATTCTAATCCTGGCCCTACCAATAAAATAGCAGCATGACCTCAGGTAAATCATCTAACCTTGCTGAATCTCAGGATCTTCATCTGAAAAATGAGAGGGTCACCCTGACTTATCTCTAGGAATCTTTCCTATGTTAATACAGACTTTTAAAAACCAAAGTGACTGGTTGGTTGATTAAACTCAACCAATTTATCTTAAACAAGGGCACTCCACATTTGAAGAATTTCAGACAAAGGTCACAGATAGGAAGAAGGGTTGGGAATCATCCCTCTGAGCTAGGCAGTTGGGGCTCTAGTCCTACTCCATTGTTTACCTGATACTTCCCACTGTATCCCCAAGAACAATAAAGGGCTATGAACTTTACGTGGATTTTCATATAGCATCTCTGCATGTGTCATCTTCCCTTTTTTTGAGAAGGAAAGTCCTCAATCTCACTCAGAAGATAGAAGAGAGAGACCCTTAATTTAACTTGTTAAGCATTTCCTGGTATTTTACTTATTGTTATTAACATGCTAAGCTTTCCTCTAAATGTGCTTGGAGCGGTTTCAAAAGTAGTTTAATTTTAAAGACAGAAAGAAATAAATCTAGCTACGCACGACATTCAAGTAGGGCTAATCATTATTCCTTCTGAAATCAAGTAAGTATGACCTCTTAAAAAACAAACTCATTCAATTTCTTAAAATTATTTGAGGGATAAAATGCCACTACACACAAGTGACTTCCTAGTCCTACCTTCTGGTGCCAAGAAGGACATAAATCTGTCTACAACACAAGAACTCAGTAGTTCTTGTTAATCCAGACACGTACCAGCACTACAGAGCTTGTTCATGTCAACACATGCAGTATTGTAGAGTACAGTGTGGGCAGTCACAGCTACTTCCCAGCATGCTACTCACTTTATTTACCCTGGTAAATTCAGCTCTGTTGGCTTGGCAAAGGAAAGTTATAAATGTCCACTAAACCACACAAAGATTCCTTTCTTGGATCTGGAAGTCACAAGCATGACAGCAAGTTCTTATAAGAGCAAAGCTATCAAGAAACCTGGAAATCAGGAAACCAGTCATTTCAGAATTCAACATGCCAACAACCTAACAAGACTGAAGGTGAACGACTGAAATATATTCTGCTATTAAGTTACACCCAAGCCTTTTCTAAGTTGGGTAGTTCATGGCTTTAGGTGAGTTTCATTTTAATCACATTCCAGATAACAAACACTGTCACATCCATTATCTTGTTTGACGTTAGAAGAATTCTAAGAGATAGGCAGTGCAAAGATCATTATTCCCATTATACAGCTAAGGAAGCTGAGGGAGGTTACAGGAGTTGCTCAAGGTTATATAATTAATCCATGGCAGAGTTGGTTCTTAAAATTCAAGTCCATTGTTCTTTTTTCAATAATGGTAGCTCTCCAAACAAACAAACAAAACCCCACAAATCAATAGTTGTAGCTAGGTGGGCAATGGTGTAATGTTAATGAAATCAGAAGATCTTCCATGCCCCTTTCTATTGGCACCTACTAAAGGCACTTAGCACCTCAAAGGCTTGGCTCCTTACTTCCAGTTAACTCCTTGGGAGTAATCACAGCTGGAGTTGAGAGGAGAGTG
>CM053601.1:101762020-101779949 GCA_028646575.1 Pseudocheirus occidentalis | reverse complement strand
CTCTCTCTCTCTCTCTCTCTCTCTCTCTCTCTCTCTCTCTCTCTCTCTCTCTCTCTCAACTTGCCCAGGATTACATAGCTAGTAAGTGTCTGAGATTGAACTTGAACTCAGATCATTCTTACTCCAAGACTGGTGCACCACCTAGATTTCTTAAAATCCCCATCATTCTTCAGAGCTCAGCTCAAGCTCTTTTCAAGATTGCCTTTCCTGACCTCATCCCCTTTCCATCTGTTAATACCTCCCCCAAAGAAATTAATTTATATTTACTTTGTGTATGGTTTGTATTTACATATATGTGTACAGTGTTTTTCTCTTAAAGAATGTAAGTTCCCAGGGCCGCTAGGTGGCACAATGTGTAGAGCACCAGTCCTGGAGTCAGGAGGACCTGAATTCAATTCCTGCCTCTGACACTTAACACAAAACTAGCCGTGTGACCTTGGGCAAGTCACTTAACCCCAATTGCCCTATCTTTCCCCTCCAAAAAAGCAACAACAAGGAGGTAAGGTCCCTGAGGATGGTGAACAGCGTTCTAGACCTGAAGTCAGGAAGATTTCAGTTCAGACAGCCTCAGACACCTACCAACTCCGGGACCCTGGGCAAGTCTGCCTTATCTGCCTCAGTTTTGGAAACAATAATAGTACCTAACTCCTAGGGTTGTTGTGAAGATAAAATGAGATAATAAGTGTGCTCTGCAAACATTGAAGTGCTATAGAAATGTTAGCTACCGCTACTGTTGTTGTTGTTATGCACCATCCCCAGCCCCACCCCCAGCACCTTCCAACATGCCTGGGCACAGGAGGTGCTTAATAAATGCATGTCGATTGATTGGTTTGTTCAAAGTCACCTAAATGGTGAACTGCATAGCTCGGAGTGAAGCCATCCACTGGCTCCAGATCTATTGTGCTTTCCCTCCTGTGCTGTTCTGTAAAGGCTGACTTAGTGGTGGCTTCTCACCAGAATTCTGTCCCTCTCCTCCTAATGTTTGTAACTCAGGGCAAAGCTGAAAGTCATTAGAGTGAAACCATAAATATATGCTACTTGTAAAGTCAGTTACCGTGGGACGGCTAGGTGGTGCAGTGATAGAGCACCGGCCCTGGAGTCAGGAGGACTTGAGTTCAAATTCAGCCTTTTAGACACTTACTACTTACTAGATGTGTGACCTTGGGCGAGTCATTTAACCCCAGTTGTCCTACCTTTCCCCTCAAAAAAAAAAGCAAGTTACCTTTATTATTTTGTACCCAATTCTGAGCCTCTGGCTCCAGGCTCAGGGTGATTCTCTGTTTCATCTGAAAGTCAGTTACGGGGTTTTCTGCTAGTCATTCATCTCACTGATCCAGCTTCTTCTTTGGTTACGTCTGGCTTTCAGTTTGTTCCAGATTTGTGAGGGTACTGGAAGTGTGACCACCTGATAAGTGGGGGGCCTGGCTTTACCCACTTCTTAGAGAAAATGGAAGGGCCTGAAAGCATGACAATTCCTGTGTGAAGAGACCAGTTTTTTCACCAGTTGAGATTGGTCACTTGGGTGGGGAGAACTTTATGAAGGGTCTGTAAACATTTATCGTTAGCAAGTATTACCCAGAATTTAAAGCAGGTGTTCTTAACCTTTTTTGTGTCATAGACTCCTGGCAATCTGTGGAAGCCTACGGATGCTTCTCAGAATAATGATTTTAAATGCATAAAATAAAATACGTAGTTGTGTTATAAAGAAAACCAATTATACTGAAATGAGAGTTTCCAAAATATTTTTTAAAAAGAAGTTTACAGACTCCGGGTCTGATCTAAAGAAAATGCAAGGAAAGCTTCCAGCTCGGCCATTACAGGAATATATGGAGAAAAGTTAAGAATAAACTCCAGAAAGGCTTTTCAGGGAGGAGGAATGAATTGTCAAAGTATGTGGTGACAGAGAATGTTAAGGAAATGACTTGCAGCAAGTCTAAGAAAAAATGTCTGTTTCTGACAAAGGTTAGACAAGGAGATTTAAGAATAGAATACTCTTTCCTGCTCCTCCACCCCCACCCAGCCACCCTAGTTTGGCTCCCACATCATTCTCCAGCCTCTTTTGCCCAAACTAGACCCTGCCACCTGCTTTATTCGTGAAAGCTGGTCCACTCCTTTGCATGGAATGTATGAATTGGGTGCCCACTGAGCATGAAGCGATCAAACCTTTTCTCTTTTCCCTCCAATGTTCAGCCAGACTGAAACCAAAGCCCATCTTGGGCAGCCTGAAGGACGTGTGTTCTTGACTTTGCTTTGTCATGACTGCTCAGGCGGTGTCCGTCTGGGTATTTATGTTCCAAGCACAGGGCTTACTCCTTTGCCTGCTGATGGCTGCCCTTTGCCCTCAGACTCCCCTGGTCAACAGGAGCTCTGCTATCATTTGCCTTACTGTTAAGCTGTATTGTATATTTGTCTTGTAATCCGCAGACAAGAAGAAGTCGGGCAAATTCCAACCCTTCAAGAAGTTCTTTGGCAGAAGAAAAAAGAAAGACGCTCCCTTGTCCCGGGAGATTTCTGTCGCAAAACAGAATCACACTTTCCCTAATGCCTGTAATGGTGCCTTCTCTTCAGATGAGGAGACCCTTGATGATTCTCTAAGGTAATGACATTGACTGACTTTCTTTTTGGTCTTTAGAGTGCTGACACGAGGGAGGCAGTCCCATGTGTGGCAGGGTTGGTTTCATTATCAGGAAAAGTATGGCAGGAGTTAGACCAGGACAGGTGACCCTGGACCCATCTTCTTTATCCAGATTCACTGTGTGTGATATGGGGAGTCAAGTGGGGAGGAGCACACAGGTGAGTCAAAGAAGCCTGAAGATTCTGGCAGTGTAAATAAAATCTCAGTTTCACTCTCCTTCTTTGAAAGAAGGATCCTGTTGGTTTCGACTTTGCAGAAATTACTGAAGAGAGGGCTCCTTGAGTCCTTTCAATCATTTAGTCAGGAGGGAGGAAGGTGAAGGTAAGAAGCCCAACTGTATAACCAGCACCTGGAAATATATGGTTCTGGTCCAGGGGCACTTGCCTTCCAGCTCTCATTGAATTTGTTCAAACCAAATTTGTACCCTTTAGCGATGCTAAGAATTTCTGAAGGCACCATCGTAGAAATTCTCTGAAGCCTCTGACCTTGGCTTTGAGGCTTGCAATTGTTTATTTGTTTATGTATTTATTTAGTTAGTTTTACCTAGAATTATAGCATCAGAAACCCAAGTGCTGGGAATCATTTTCTCATCCAAGTATCCTGAATAGAAGTATTTATTTAAGATTTCTTAGACTGACAGATCACATGTTCTGAGAGTATTTATAAGAGGTCTTATATAGCTTTGTATCTGTAGGGTGCCTTGGACAGCGTTTTGCACACAATACGTGCTTAGTAACTGATGAATACATTAAGAAGAAATTTTCTGGAGTGAGTAATATCTAAGACAAAGCTGTCTTCTATACTTTGTATAAAAATAAGTTTATTCTGAAGGACCTGGAGCCATATTCTAGACAGGGGTAGCCTTCTGTGAGAAAATACCATTTAGATTACAGGGAGAAAAGTTCTATTTTTAACCTTAAAAATGTTATTAATATGTTTTGTTGTCATCTTTATTCCGAAATATCTCTCTCTTCCCAAAATATCTCTCTCTGAAATATCTCTCTCTCCTTATAACAAAGAATAAAAAGAGAGAGGGGAAAAAAACCATGTCAGCAAAACTAGCCAGCACATCAGCCAAATCTGACAGTCTGTACTGTTCTACACCCATAAACCTCTTTTTCTGAAAAGAAGAGGAGGACTTATTTCCTGGAAATATAGCACAATTCTAAAAATTCACATTGAGGACTGCCTATTTTGTGCTGTATTGACTTTTTTTTCCCTAGACTTACTCTATTTCCCATTTTCTCTTTCCTTCATATTTTAAATGAAGACTTGACTGAAGTAAATTTTAAGAAAAGGTATTCAGATCGTTAAAGTGATAAACTAGTAGTTGGAAAGTCAATACTGACATCCAGTCTGTGGTGTGGTCCATATTGCCACCACCTAGTGAATTATGGAATCTGGTTCCCTAGGTCTAAAAAATACTTTCACACAATTAGTAGGCGTTGAATGACTGTCTGAATTAATAGAGTACTTTTTCCACTTCTGAGATCCATATTTGAAGAGAGAAGTTAATAAATCAAAATATATCCAAAACAGGGTGACCAAGACTATGAAGGGTCTGGAAACTATGTTACTTGGGAAATAGTCAAAGCAGAGGATTTTGACCTATGGTCTGTGAACTTGTTTCCTTTTAAAATATTTTGATAACTGTATTTCAGTGTAATTGATTTCCTTTGTAATCTTTGTTTTATTTTGTTTTATTTTATGCATTTAAAAACATTATTCTGAGATTGGCTCCATAGACTTCAAAAGACTGCCCAAGAGATCCATGATGCAAAAAAAAAAAAAAAAAAGATTAAGAACCCTTGAATCAAAGAAAGTGAGAATGTTCAGCATGGAAAAGAGACTATTTAGGGAGGATGGGATTGTTTTCTTGAGGTCAGATATTTAAAGAATTTCCATATGGCAGAAGGATGTGGCTTATTCCACTTCAAAAGACAGAATTAGAACTACTCTGCACAGAACATTGTGCTAGGCGCTGTGCCATACCATACGAAGATGCTCTCTATAATCTTGAGGTCTTTACAATCTCCTTGGGAATGGTAGAGCTGCCCAAAGGAAACAGTCACCTAATAGCACAAAACAGCTTATGTGAAATATCAACCAAGTCATGTAGGCAGCATGTGCTCAGAAGTGTTTAAAAGAGAGAGAAAGAGAGAAAAGGGAAGAGAAGAGAGAGGTATATCCTTGTGGACTGGAGCTGTCAAGAAAGGCTTCCTGGAGCACTTAGGACACTAAAAGATATCTCTTTGGTTGAGCACAGAGGAGGGAGGTGGCATTCCAGGCAGAGAGAGCAGCATACAAAAAGGTCCAAAGAATAAATATGAAGACCACCGTACCCAATGCAGAGAGTTTGTGTCGGCAGTCATTGGAGGGGGCTGTCCTCCTTGAGAGGCTGAGGTCAGGAGAATGAGGGGATAGTTTTAATGGGGAATAGGTGGGAAAGGCCAGCTGGGAGGGGGATACGAGGAGATGGAATGAGAGCACTGTCTGCCTGGAGGATAGACCCAGGAGAAGGTACCAAGGGAGAGATGAAGGACTGAGGAAGTTTAGGAGTACAAGAGGCAAGTCCGCCTCTTCCATAGCATCACCCAAGGCTGGTCCTGGAGGACAATTAACTATTATTTTACCTTCCATCTCTGTAATGAGCCCGCTCTGCCTGCCTCCCGCTTTTAGGAGACTCAAAGTGTGTCATAGAATTTGCCTGGTTCATACCTTCCTCTCATGCCAGAGAGTGGTAGAATCTTCTTCACTTCTCAGATAAGAGTGTGAAAAAGAAGAAAAGGTGAAATTACAATAAAACTTAGATTCTTTTTGCCACCTCCAACCCAACTGCTTTCTGCTTTGCTAATAGGACTTCTCAGATTTGGCATCACCAGAAATGAAAAAGGGCATCTTGATTAGATTTTTAATTCATACTCAGAAGACTCAAGGACAAAGAGAAATTGGAAAAGGGAACAGAAGAGCAACACAAAAATGATTAAATGGATAGGAATTGGGAACAAAGAGCCAATTTAATAGAATTTGGACTATTTAGGTTGGAGAAGAGAAAGAAGATGAATGATTTACTGTTTTCAAATATAGAGCATTATAAGGCAAGGGAAATTGAAATGGATCGGGTTTGAAATCCAACTTTGGCTACTCACGATCTCTGTGACCTTTGGCATCACCGGAGTTTCTTCATCTGTAAAATAAAGGGTTTGAGTTAGTTGACATCTAAGGCTTCTTCCAGGTCTAATACAAGCCTTGTCTGTCACTTCCTAATCTTGGGCATTTCAGTTCATCTTAGTTCCCTCCTGTGTATGATAGAGAGGAACATGATATAAAGGAGCTAACGTCCAAAAGATACGGGTAGAGTACAAAGCCCTGTACAAGTGCAGCGTGTCATTTTTGCCCTGTATAAAAAGAACACGGACCAATCGTCCTCCTCCAGAGTACAGAAGAGATTAGAACAAAAATGATGTGCCTTGGAGTCAACATCTTTCTCACTCTGAAGATAATTGGGGTCACTTAGGAAGGCTGTGGATAGCATTTCTGACCCCCAATCTCACTTAAAATGGGTTGAACTACAGTTTGTCTTGAATAAATGAATCTTGCCTGAAATTTTGAAGGCTGAAGCAGATGAGTCCACCATGTTGCTTCCATCCGAAATATTCCATGGTTTCATGATCCCATCCTTTCAGGTAGTAATCCATAAAGGATGTTCTGCAATTCTTATGGTTATCTGCTACACATCGGCCACTGGCGACACAGTTGACAGAGCACTGAATTTGGGAGGAAGACCTGAGTTTAAACCTGGCCTCAGACCTAAGTGTATGACCCTGGGCAAGTCACTTAACCTTTGTTTACTTCAGTTTCCTCAACTATAAAATGGGAATAATAACTATCTATTTTACAGAGTTGTTGTGAGGATCCAGTGAGATAATATCTCTAAAAAGTGTCTAGCACACCTGAGTTCAAATCCAACCTCAGACACTTAACACAAAAACTAGTGTGCGACCTTGGTCAAGTCACTTAACCTCAATCGCCCTCAAAAAAGCAAAAGAAAAAAAGTGCCTAGCACAGTGCCTGGTAGGTAGTAGGCACAGAATAAATGCTCATTTCCTTCCCCTTTCATAGCTCTAGCTATTGGTCTTTCCATAGAATAGAAAAGCCAGGAGCAGGGGGCTCGAAGTCATCCTAACCAAATATAATCGAATTCCAGTCCCCTCCAGCGGCTGATTTAATTCGCCCCCTTTTAGCATTTCACGTGAACGAGAATAGTTTATCTGTTAGGGAGAGAAACTGCTGATCAATCACTATTGCTCTGGTTGTCATAGAAACGGTACAAAATGCAACTATAATTACACTTCCTCTTTTCTAAAGTGAATCCCTAATCATTGCCATAGTAATTACCCAATATGTATTTCCCCTAAATTACACGGTACTTGTCCAAAAAGGACAATGGGTAAGGAGTGGGAGGGCCGTAGATGTGTATTAAACGGTGCAGCTGCGCCGAACCCTTCCGGGCCCCACCTTCCAGGAGGGAGCTGCCCCTCCAGGGCTCGCACACCGAGGCTGCCGGGCACGTGGAGGGGCGGCCTCGGGCACCGCGCCGAGGCTGAAGCTGCGACTGCGCACCCTCCGCCCGGCACGTGGAGGGGCGGCCTCGGGCGCCGGGACTAGCGGCATTTACCCGTGCCAGCCTTGGTTTCTTCAACTATGGAAGGAGGTTTGGATGATAATACCCAAGGTCTCTTCCAGTTCCAAATGCTACGGAAATCCCTAAGAGTCCAGGGGGTTCTGGGAGTGAGGAGGGTGAATAGGGTCACTAAATACTGGCTCCTCCGTTCTTGGTGAAACTCTCCCCCCTGCTCCAGCCGGGACCGGGTCGGGACCGGGTCGGGACCAGGTGCAGAGAGCAGCGGGCCAGCCTCGCCCTCATTACGGCTCTTACTTAGAATTTCCCAAGGGCAGGATGCCGGGGAAGTGCCGTGAGATGAGGCCTCCCTCCGAAGCCATCTGATAGTAGTAACCGTGCATGGTTTTTATAGCCCTTTAAAGGTTAGAGAGCACTCAGCAAATGTTATCTCATCCGATCCTCACAATAGCCCGATAGGTCAGTGCGATCATTATCCCAATTCTCTCCCGACCTCCCAGTGCCTCCCCCTACACACGCACACGCGCCCTGTAACAAATACACATAGACAAGCGAAACCAATTCCCACATTGTGTCTGAAAAATGTAAAGCGCCTTGAGGCGTCGCTGCGTCTTTGTTAGGACGTGGGTAGCATGGATTCATCTTCCTGAATGATGTTTGGTCGCTGCATTGCTCGGAAATCTCCAGTCATTCGGAGGTTGTTATTGTATGAATGGTTCTCTATCTTCTGCTCACTTAACTCTGTATCAGATCATACAAATCTTTTTAAGTTTTTCTGCGATCATCCGTTTAGTCATTTCTTGTGGTATAATACTATTCTTTTTTGTTCTTTAATAATTATTTATTTTTAGTTTTTAACATTCACTTCCATAAGATTTTGAGTTTTTAGTTTTCTCCCCCTTCCGCAAGGCTGTGCGCAATCTGATATAGGCTCTACTTATACATTCATATTAAACATTTTCACATTATACATTATTAGTCATGATATATAGAGGAGTTAGAACTAATAGGAGGAACCACAAGAAAGAAGAAACAAAACAACTAAAGAAAAGGAGAGCCAGTAGTCTGCTTCTGTCTGTATTTGGGCTCCAGAGTTCTTTTTCTGGATGTGGATGCATTTTTCATCATTAGTCTTTTGGAGTAATAACATTCCAATATAAATTATGACCATAATTTGTTCATCCATTCTCCAGTTGATGGGCATCACCCCTTAGTTCCCAGTTCTTTGCCACTAGAAAAAGAGCTACTATGAATATTTGTGTATACGCTGATCCTTTTCCTCTCTCGAATCTCTTTGGGAGTATAGGCCTACCAGTGGCATCACCAAGTCAAAAAATATTCATAGTTCAGTGACTCTGAAGGCACAGTTCCAAATTGCTTTTGCCTAACTTTCTTCCTTCAGTTGCTTTTTCTTATCATATTGTTAGAGCTGCATTTCTAACACTGTTAAAAAAAAAACAATGATGGGGATGGCTAGGTGGCCCAGTGAATAGAACATCAGCCCTAGAGTCAGGAGGACCTGAGTTTAAATTTGACCTCAGACACTTAACACTTACTAGCCTAGTGATCTTGGGCAAGTCAGTTAACTCCAATTGCCCTGCCTTCCCCCCTCCAAAAAGAAAAACAAAACAAAACAAAAACGATGATAATTTATATTCTTGCATTACCAATTCTTAAGGTTTAAATAATTTATTCATGTTTAATCCTTTTTTCCCAAGGCCTTTAATGAATATGGTTTTATTGCATTGTGGTAAAGAATATATTTAATATTTTTTGTTTTTTTTTAATTTACTTTTGAAGGCTTTATGCCCTAAAAAAAGATCCTTTTTTGTAAAGGTACTGTGCACAGTTGAGAAATATCTCTCCTTTTTTAAATTCTCATTCTGTAATCATGAGAGAGCTTTTACTTCTAACTTCTACATAATCCAAATCCTTAGCTTATTTCTTATCTTTTTGTTCAGCCTTTCTAGGTCTGAAACAGGTATCTTGAGGTCCCTCAATAGTTTGGTTATACAATTTCTCTATCATTTGATTGCTTTTTCCTTGTAACTATTTAGATACTTGCAATTCAGCGTACATATCTTAATTATTGATATTGATTATCTGCAGTGCCTTTAATAACAATATAATTTTGTTTATTTCCTTTATGCCCATTTTTATTATTACCTTCTTTGAAATTATGAATTCTACTCCAGTTTTTCTGAGTTTACCTGAAGCATGATAGATTTTGCTCCAGCCCCTCATTTTAACTACAAATCTTTATGTTTCAAGTGTTTGTCTTGTAAACAAGATATTGTTGGATTGTTTCCTAATCTACTGTGATATCCTCTTCCATTTTATGGGTGAGTTTATCTTATTCTCATTTATGGGTGTGATTGTTAATTCTGTAGTTCCTTCTGTTCTAGCTGCTTATCCCTTTTCCTCTTATTTTCTGTCTCTTTGCCCCATTCACAAAGAAGGTGGTGAAAAAGGAGTGTGTTTATCACTGGTGATCCATAATTGAATCAGCTTGTTTCTCTACTGCTGCACCTCTTCTCTTTCCCTCACCCTACCCTGAATCAAAGGCTTGTACTTTTACTTTCTCTTTTCATTTTCTAGTCACATTCCACCTCTGACATTGAAGGACTCTCTTCTCCATGTCCCAGGCTACTTCCTGGTGCAGTTTCATGTTTTTCTACATCATATTCTTTGTGTGTATGTGTTCAGCCCTCCTTTGTTTGATGAAATTAATGAGATACCTGTTCCCTCTATCCTTTTCTTTGTGTTTACATGCTATAATATATTTTCTCTCCTTCTTTCTTCTTCTTTCCCTAGTATATTTCCTGTCCCTTCTTTTTTCTTCATTAAGTTCACTAAAATAGAACAAAATCATCCCCAGGCCCTCCATGATAGTTAGCTTACTTTATCATTCTTGAAGAAACTAGGGTTCTGAATTCAAGTTTTGAATTTTTTCTAAAATAGTCTTGATTCCTTTTTCTTCTAACCCCTTTTAGAATATAAGCATTTCATCACCATATGGCTCCTTCCAAATACTCAAAGGCATTGACATTTCTAATTTTCTTTACTGCTGGGTTTGCATTTCAAAGTTTTTACTTAATTCTGATCATTTCATCAGGAATCATTGAAAGTCCTCTCTCTCATTAAAGGTCTATTCTCCCCTCTCCTTAGAATTATGCTTAACTTTACAGAGTAAATTATTTTCTTGATTGTAAGCCTTTTTCTTTTGTCTTTTGGGAATATAATATTCCAAGATCCCCATTTCTTTACAGCAGCTGCCTAGTCTTGGGTGATCATGACTGTGGTTCCTTGGTGTTTGAACTCTTTTTTTCTGCCAGCTTTCAATATTTTTTTTTACTAAAAGTTTTTTTTTACTAAATTTTTTTAACTAAAAAAATTTTTTACTAAAAAAAACTAAAAGATTTTTGTTGTAAATCCTGGGAATTTTCATTTTGTAGTTCCTTTACTAAGTCATCAGTGAATTCTTTATGTTTTCACTTTGCCATCTGGTTCTAATTGATTTGGGAAATTTTCATTTATGATTTCTTGAAATGTCATGTCTAAGGTTTTGTTGTTGTTGCTCATGATAAACAGGTATAAAAATATTTACATCACAGTAGAATAAGATGACTATCCAGTTTCCCTGTAATCTTACAAAGTGAAAACCTCACTCTAACCTACCTCTACAATCTAGTGAATCTCAGACTATTGCTCTCCTGATCTTGTTTCTGGAACAGTTGCTTTTTTTATAGTAATACCTTAAATTTTCTTCTTTGTTTTTCTCCTGTTTTAAATTTTATTTTAATATTTCATATCTCATGGAATAAAATTTTTTTGTATTTGGGCCTATTCTCATTTTCAGGGAATCTGTTTCTTGCATAAGATTTGCCACCTTCATTTCTGATCTATTAATTTGCCTTTGCATTCTTTTCTGCAGAGTTCTAGTTTTATTTACAATTATATTTTGCATCTCTTCATCAGAGTACTTTTTTAGTCTTTATGATCAGGCCATTCTTTTCTCTCAGGCTCTCCCTGAACTTTGTGTGGAGCACATCTCTTCTTTTGGGCAAAACTGTTGGATTTCTCTCAATCTGTAGTATTTCTTCATTGTGTCTGAAATTTTCTTCTGATGGTTGGGGTGGGCAGGCTCTGCTTAGTCCTTGATGTGGTGGCAAAGACCAGGCCCAACCCCCAGCAGAAATTGCTGGGTTTTAGCCTAGGATCCTGGTATCTCTGCTAAGGTTTTACACTTGGTTTCTTCTCTGTTTCCTTCCCCTTTTACAATCCCAAAGCCAAAGCTGACTCCATTACTTGTTGTAAGCTCAATGGAACCCAGCTAGATGATGCTACTCGTCTACAGACCCAGAGTTGACTCCATTCCTTGTTGTAAGCTCAATGGAAGCCAAATAGATGGTGCTAATTGTGCTGCTACCAGGCCTCTTGGAATAACCCAGATGCTTTGTTTCTTAGAAAATCTGGCCCTTTCTCTTTCTGTGGCTCAGCCACGGGCTACCTAGGTGTTGGACTTCCTTCCTATTCTTTGCTCTGGTCCTCTCGTCTGCTGTAGCTTGAGTAGTCTGTCTCTGAGGAAATTTTATATGTTCTTATCATAGTATCATAAGATTTTGAGCTGGAAAGGACCTTGGAGATTTTCTATGTCAACCCTCTTATTTTACAGACCCAGAGATTAGAAAAATGACTGCCCTGAGGTTCCACAGACCAGAATTTGAATACAGGTTTTCTGACATCAGATTCAGAATCTTTCTGTTACACCACACTGACATTTCTAGTTCCTTTTAATCCCACTTCCTCAATAAGATACTCACTGTGATTAAGATGCTGGTATCATAAGCAGGCTTAAAAGACTTGACATCTCTGTTACTATGAGTCTATTTAGTATAAGAATGCTTATACCACAAGAGAGTATGGAAAACATCTAACTTCTCTGGTATCATACAGAGAGCGAAACCTGGCTCCATCCTACGCCCCCTGCTTTCTTATGTGTTCTTCTTCAGCACAGGCCTCCTCTCCAAGATTATCCCCGATTTCTCCTGTATCTATTGGGATTGTACCTAGATGTTTACATGTTGTCTCTCCCATTAGACAGGGAACTCCTTGAGAGCAGGGACGGCTTTTGCTTTTCCTTGAGTCCACATCACTTAATGCAGTATCAGGCACCTTGTAGATATTTAATAAAACTTAATGGCTTACTGACTGGACGTGACTTGATTAGGGCATGTTAAACAGATTTATTATGCATATGCTTCATGTGTACTTCAGTCTGGGCACACTAGGCCTCTTGATGTGACCCTCAGTCTCATCTCCTTGCCTTTGTACAGGCTGTTGTCATGGTCCTCTTTGAGAATGAAGGAAAGACAATAAGAAGTACCACTGCGGCCTCCATTATTAAAATACACTCTCTCTTTCACCTTCCTCTTAGAATCCCTAAAGCTCACCTCCTACATGAGACCTTTCCTTGTCCCTATAGCTACTGGTGTGCCCCCACCCCAGTAACCTTGTATTTGGTTTGCATATATTTCATTTATGTCTACGTTTTTCTTCCCTTAAGGGCGGGAACTATTTCCCCCTTGTCTTTGTATGCACAATGCCTGTCCCATGATAGTCATTTAATAAATGCTTATGTGTTATTTTAAAGAAGGGTCTTAGAACTTTCACATGGGACTCTGGTGGTCAATGTGGTGATGGGGTCAAAATCGAGGAAAGGGAAGCAGAGAGGGTAGACTATGCAGCAGTGACTCCAGGTGTGCGTGTCTGCCCCTGCTCACCCAGTCCCCAAGTGACTAATATGTAGCTTACTCCTAAATGGAATACTTCTGAATCTCTAGCAAAGTACCAGGCCTGGAAGGACCATCTAGTCCTAAACCTTTGTTTTGCATATAAAGAAGCTCAGGCCCAGGGAAGAGGCATGATTTTGTTCAAGGTCACATGGCTATTTAAATGTTATGAGTTGGTTTGATTCATCGCGTGACCTCTAAATCTACCCCAGGTATTCTTTGGAGCAAATAAAATCCCCACTAAAATGACCTGTGTGGATGTGTGACCAGGCCTAGGGGAAAACCCTACCATTATGATAGACTGGGGCCAGTCTCCAAAAGCTGACCCCATAATCTCTGGGTTGGAGAGGACAGCGGGGGGAGAGAGACTGCTTACTGATTCATCATACTTGATTAAAGTCTAATGTTGATTTTTCATGCTGCACAGCTCACATTTCCTCACAAGGGCCACAGGGTTCTTTCTTCTTTGTTTGTTGTTGTTGCTCCTGCAAAGCCTGTGTCACTCCTCACAGACAATATATCTCTCTTATTTGGTTACAGGAGATAGGGTGATGTAATGGCTTCTTGTGTTGCCCATTTAATACCAGCCAGTGCCTTAGGAGAGAGATTAGAGACCACCAGCCCCAGCCACATGCATCTGCACTCATCAGTAGTAAAAGAGTAGCCGTGCATTTAAAAAACTAGCTACGTACGTACATAACAAGTATGCACAACTGAAAACTCAGAGGAAAACACCAGCTCCCCTCGGATCCCTAGGCTTTGAGTCTGCTTCTCAAAGAAGTCAAGACATTTTCCCTTTCATTGTTACTGAGGTTTATTAGCTATCAGTGATTGCAGAGGCTCAGCTGACCCCTCAGTCACTAATGGGATCTCCTCATCACGTGATGACAATGGTCATCATTTGTTCTCATGGCTTCTCTTTTCTTGAGGAATTCCAGAGCACTAGACAAATTGGGGTTGTCTCTATCCTTCCATGGTAGATTTAAGGACAGTCTTGGTGGATTAGTGGAGATGCTCACTATGGAGAGTGGAGAACAAACAAATATGAAATACATTGGGAGGGGGGCATGGGAATGTGGGAGGGGGGGCTTAAATGGAGTGACCAAATATGAAATGGGTCCACAAGCCCATAGATCATAGTCATACTTGACTACCAGGAGCCCACACATGCCTCTTTCTAGCAGAACAGAAGGGAGACCACACAATGTGCCGTACCTGATGTGAAAAAGACTCATCTTCCTGAGTTCAAATCTGACCTCAGATACTTCCTAGCTATGTGACCTTGGGCAAGTCATTTAACTCTGCATCAGTTCCTCATCTGTAAAATGAGCTGGGGAAGGAAATGGCAAACTACTCCATTATCTTTGCCAAGAAAACCCCAAATGGGTTCACGAAGAGTTGTACATGATTGAAAACAACCAACAGCAGCAGAATAGAAGTGAAGTAAACCAACAAGGATCCTAGGATTTGAGAGCCGAAGGAAAGCTCTTTGAAGAACATCTGCCTCAGCCCCCGTGTTTGATAGATGAGGACACTGAGGCCCAGTGGGATGGAGTGGAGGGGAAGAAGAAAGTACTTGCCAGAGTTCGCATAACGAGTAAGTCTCAAAGCAGGGGTTCCTGTGTCCATGTGCATGGAGGGGCTACCTCTGGAGTTCTTCTGTGTATACAGTGTATCAGCAGAACCCAGGACACAGGCACTGGGATAAGATCACACCTCTGTGCGCCATCCAGATGTGCCCTCCTTCCAGTAATGCAGACTGCAAACACAGTAAACTGGTGTTCTGGGTTACTGTGACCATCCCCTTTTAGTGACGACATTCTCTGAACCTAGCCAGACAGATCCTCAGATGATAGACATTCTGTTTGTTTCCAGGCCTGTCCCTGGAGCCTTTCCATTATGGTTGGACTGGCCAGAGTTTGCATTCTCCTGGTCTCCCAGAACCAGCAGCATCTGAGGTATCAGAGTTAGACTTTAATGAAGGGTAATAATCATAATAGTGATGATAAAAATCAAAATTTACATTTGTATGGAAACATACAGTTTACAAACCATTCTCACAGATTCTTGTTTGTCCTCAGAGAGAGTCTCCAAAGTAAATAAGAATCATTATCCCCGTTTTAAGGAAAGGCAAACAGGGTGAATGACTTGCCCAGAGTTACATAACTGGAACTGAGATTTGAACCTGGCTTCCTGACTCTGCCTTTTCCCCAAAAACCTGACTCCTTCTAGAATAGATAAAAGGACTTCTTCAGCTCTTTTGCAACTTTCCAGTTCTGAGCTAACCCAAAGAAACATCCCCTTTCTAACCTCTTTTGGGTTTTAGTTTAGTCATCTTAATCCCCAACCCAAATACAGTCATGATAACAAGGATATCTAGCGTTCATGCTCTGCTTTAAGGTTTGCAAAATTCTTTACAAATATTATTTCGTTTTACCCCCACAACAACTCTGGGAGATAGATGCTGCTGTTATCCTCATCTCACAGGTTAGGAAGCTAATACAGACACACAGTAAGTGATATCTTTGAAAATGTCTAAGACTGGATTTGATCTCAGGTCTTCCTGACTCCAGGCCCAGTGTTCTATCCACTGTGTCAAATATCAACCTGACCTCACTTAGCAACATGAAATAGTATAAAGTCTGGATGAAAGAAGGCTTAGGGCAGGAGCAGAAGATACAGATAATGAATTTGGCTTTATACTTTTGAGTAGGAGGTGAAAATGCAATCACTGAGTAGAACTGTCCAGAAATCTTCTAGATTGGGAATTGAAACTTTGGAGAGGGATCAGAGTTGATGGTATAGAGAGATTCGGGTGATTTTTTTTTAAATGAAGAAGCTGGTTGAAATTTTACAAGTTGACAACCCCAAAGTGTTTCCCAAGGGCTCCTCTATGAAGTTCTAGCATTGAGGCAGTCAGAGGAGGAGAGCATTAGAAGCAAGATGACCAAAAATAAGGCTCTTTGGGGTGAGTGGAAGTACCAGGCAAGACCTGAGACTTGTCTTCCCTTCAGACTTTGCACAAGATTCTGTGGGAATCATTGTCATTAGTACTAACAGAAGAGGAGAGAAGGATGTAAGAAATGAGAATGAAGGAATCTTATGCCTGGGCATATGCTCTAATGGAGATGGTGCCTTCCTCCATGTGATAGAAGAGGTCGTTGGGTCCTTAGAAACATCTGCTTGCAGTCCATTTCCAAGACCATATTCATCATGCCTTTTCATTGCCCGCCTGACTATTCTCTACTGGACTCTCAAGGAACCTCTTCATTTTGCAAGCTCACATCAGTACCCTCTACCCTTGGGGCCCTGCCCTTGGAGAGCAGAAGGAAGAGCTCTTCCCAAAATTTAAATTTAGAGAGGGCTTCCAGGCCAGTCATCTCTTATAATATCTGGCTCCAGTCCTTTGGATTTCTCTATCATGGCCCTAGACGTCTTATTCCCCCAACCCCTGCTTTCCAGCTGACTTTGGTATGTTGTGTTCCCCTATTCGACTGGAAGTACCTTGAGAACAGGGATTTCTGTCTTTTTTTTCATGTTTGTAACCCTTAGCACAGTGACTGAGACATAGAAGGCACTTAACAAATGTTTTTTTTGTTTGTTTGTTTTTCTTTTTGGAGGGCAGGGCAATTGGCGTTAAGTGACTTGCCCAACGTCACACAGCTAGTAAGTGTTAAATGTCTGAGACTGGATTTGAACTCAGGTCCTCCTGACTCCAGGGCCAGTGCTCTGTTCACTGTGCTACCCAGCCACCCCAACAAATGTTTATTGACTGACTGCTTTCTGGGTATCTGGATCCTTAGAAAGCAGGGCTCTAAGGGTACCCCATCCTTTATGACCTCCCCTTCCAGTCTGCCGTCTGAGTCAGGCTTTTCTTAGGCATACTTGGAGCCATGCTTCCAGTCTTGAGTGAATTTAAACTTGAATCATTGTTATGACTGTGCAGGGAATCCTCCAGGTAGATATTTAAGATCCATGGCCTTTTATCGTTCTCTCTCAATCTCTCCCTACTTGTCAGGAGGTAGTTTCCTGTTCTTGGTATCCAAAGGGAAAGTTGTCACATAATGGGTGTGCTTTTCAGTCCTGCTATAAAAAGAAAGTCATATGGGAAGGCAGCAGTCATCAGAGCAAGGCCTCTGGGTCTTGGTGGACCACTAACCAAAGGAAAACCCTACTAGCTTGTATGTGATATTTATGTTTCAAGGATAAGGAAGCTTGTATGATCTCTGTACAGGCGCCATTATACTAAGTTGTACCCCACCCACCTTCAAACCTGCCTTGGTCTTCTGTTTATCACTTTAAGGACTATGTCTGCACAAAGGTTTTTTGGCGGGGGGGGGGGGCGGTATTTTCATTAAAATAAAGTGTCAAACTGAAACTCTAACCCATGGACTTTCAGTTTAAATTCTAGCATTGATTCTAATAGTAATAAATCACATGCATAATAGAGGACTCTATCAATAGAAAACACTTTCCCAGAAACTAGCTGTTTATCTTTACAACAGCTCTGTAGGCTAGATAGTACATATATTATTACCCTTATTTTGAAAATAAAAATCTAAGGCCTGACTTCCTGCAAGACTGAGTTTCAAATCTCAACTACAGGCCTTTCCCAGTCACTCTCAGCAGATAAGCAGATAGCACCTTCCTCCTCTGAATGAGATTACCTTCTATCTCTATTTACACACTCTCTGTCTCCCTCTCTCTCTCTCCCCCCTATCTCTCTCTCTCTCTTTCTCTCTCTCTCTCCTTCTCCCTCTCCTCTCCCTCTCCTCTCTCTCTCTCTCCTCTCCTCTCCTCTCTCTCCTCTCTCTCTCCTCTCCTCTCCTCTCTCTCCTCTCTCTCTCTCTCTCTCTCCTC
>CM053601.1:101700981-101761520 GCA_028646575.1 Pseudocheirus occidentalis | reverse complement strand
CCTTCTCTATCTCCAAAGATAGATAGAGATCTTATATGTACCTAGTTCTTCTTTTCATATTTGACTCCCCCATTAGAATGTAAGTTCCTTGAGGGCAGGCCTGTTTTTGCCTCTCTTAATAGCCTAGCACTTGGTGTAGCACAGAGCAGATACCTAATAAATGTTTATTGATTGATCAGCTGAAGTTCAGTGACAAAATCTGCTTGAGGTCTTTTAGCTAGTGAGTAGGAGAGCCACATCCAGTGTTGTTTCCACTGTTCCATGTTGCTTTGTTTAGAGAAATGTTTTGTTCATTTGTTTTTTGACTAGAATGATTTGGGTTTTTTTGGTATGGAGAACTCCTTGTGAGGAAGAAACTCTGCATGGATGCAGATCAGCACCATCTCTACAGACGGGAGTGTTAGAGGGTTAGCTGGGACACTAAGAGTGACTTAAGCAGTATCACATGACAAGATTAGAAGTGGGACTTAAACCCAGGTCTTTGTGCTATGTTGTTCAATTGTGTCTGACTCTCTGTGACCCCATTTGGGGTTTTCTTGGCAGTGATACTAGAGTGGTTTGCCACATGCTTCTCAGCTCATTTTACAGATGAGGACACTGAGGCAGACAGGGTTAAGTGACTTGCTCAGGGTCACACAGCTCATAAATGTCTGAGGTCAGATTTGAACTCAGGTCTTCTGGAATCTAGGCCCAACAGTTTATCCTTTATCCACTATTCCACCCGGCTGCCCCAGCTTATTAGAAAGTTGGATAAGAGATCAGTGATACTTACTTCATTGTCCTGTGCAGTTGATTCTTCAGAAGAAAGAGATGTATATTGCCCCAAGCCTTCTCATATAATCAGCTGCCATTGTCCTGCATTTCTTCTCTCCCAAAGGTCCACACTAGATCATAATAATAAATAGGAAGAGAAAGCTAAATACCTGTATTGTCAAGTGGAAGGGTGAGCTTCCAGGACTTAACCCAGGACTCTTTGAAGTCGCCATTTCCTTATCTGATAGTTGAACTAAATAAGGGTTTCTTAACACTTTTTGTATTTCTGAACTTTTTGGCTGTTGGATTATGGACCTCTTCTCCGAATAATGTTTTAAATGCATAAAAATACATAAAATTACCATATTGACATATAGTTATCAAAATATTTTTTAAAAAATCTTGGACCCCAGGTTAATAACCTCTGAATTTGATTTTCTAAATTCCTATGGTCATACAGTGTTTAACTCATAGATAGTATTCAGTAGATATTTAAAAGTTAATTAGGGGGTAGAACAGTTAATTAGTAGGTAATAACAATACTTAGGATCTGTGGAATATTTGGCTACTTAAGCACACTTCTGCCAGGCAGCTGTGGCAGAGTCTAATAAATAATACTCTCCATCTGGTCACAGTTTAAAACCACATTCTCCTTATATGCCATTTAAATTTATGAAAAGAAAGACTGTTGGGATGTGAGTCACAATCAGAGCCCATTTCCTCCAGAATTTTATCTAGAGATGTCTAAAGAGGCTAGATAAAGGGGAGTAAAGTTGCTTTCTTTCTCAAAGGGGATGCCTTATGGATAGCCAGGCTGAATAGCACTTGGGGATCTTCCAAGAAGTAGGCCTTGTATTGGAAAAGTGTGATTAGTGCAATAGGCTCCTGCAGACTGGGATAGCTTTTGCCATGACTAACCCCATGCAAGTTAGGATATTTTTTTTCTGAAAGGTATTGAAATTGTCCTCAAACCTTAATCGACTCATGGGCCTATAGTCTTGGGATTTTGAGATAGCCTCCTGGTTGTCGGAGTGCAAAGAAGGGCCAGGGGCACCAAGAGTTATAGCTGTTCCTCCGGCTTCAGGATCAAGGACCATCCTGGGCAACTGAATCAAGGCCCCCATTCTTGTTGAGTGCCCTTTTAAGTAAACCTCCTTTTAATAAATATAAAATATTCCATGATCATCTCATTTTGATCTAATCTGGGTCCCAGAATGTGTGGGGGTTTTGCTCCTAATCTAAGAGGTGAATTTAGTGCAGAATTGATGGTCTACATCAGGAGTGGGGAACCTGCAGCCTCATATGTGACCTCAAAGGACCCATATGGTCCTTTAGGCCCTTGAACTAAATGCAAACCTCACAGAACAAATCTCCTGAATAAAAGAATTTGTTCTAATTCTTAGATTCAGTCAAAATGCTGTGCTCAAGGACCTAGAAAGCCAAATGTGGCCTCGAGGCCAGATTCCCCACCCCTGATCTAAATCCACCTGAGTCTAAGTACCTAGGCCTGTCAATGCATATTGGAAATTATGCCTAGCATATGCATTTGGAAAGTCTTTTATCAGCGTTTCCAAGTTCATGCAGCAATGTGATGACATTAATTTTAAAAAATATTTTTATTACTTACTATCATCTGGGGTTTGATAACAAGTAGTATATCTTATGCAAACAAGAATCATATAGAAGACTTTGCTTTTAGAGAAAATCTCTCTGCCCTTTAGACCTTGTGTGAGGCATCTTCTATAAAAATGTAGACCAAATTCAGTAGACATGGGGCCACTAAAGTGCACGTAAGGATCCCTAAGGGTTGCGTGTTGACTTATAAAACCATACATGTTCATATATTTCTATTTTTTAAAATACATCTATACGTTAAAATCAGATAAGAACTGTATTTTAATCTGCTTCAGGCTGCACTCAATAGTGTTGTGGGCCACACACAGCCTGTGAGCCTCAGGTTTGACCCCTCTTATATAGACTGTCTTCAGCAGACTCATTGTCTTGTGCCTAATTTGACATTTATGATCAGCGGGTCATTGAGCAGAGCTGTTTCTTCAGTTATATTTACCAGTGATTTTTTTTTATGTTGACCCATTGTTCTAATCTCTGTAGCTACTTTCAGGGGACCTCAGAGATGAGAAGTGGTAAAGCAGGCCAAGGATACTGAAAAACAATCGGCCTTTATATATCCTGTTTTAGCTCACTCAGAGTAAAGCTTGTGGCTTGGCTTGAAATACCCATGGGCATGAGGAGGGGGGATTAGGAGGCAAGGATACCTCTGGGTTAAAGTCACCTAAGAGATAAGACATGATTGGGTCTCAGAAGGGGCAAGATATGTCCAAAACTCAGCGAGGGGATCCAGGCCTCAGCTGAGATGATGTTCAGGCTGGGAGGAAGAAAGGGAGTCGAGGAAATCCAATGAAAGGAAGTCTTCCCAACCTGGCACACAGCTTCTACCAGGCTGCCAATTTGGAATGGGGACCCCATACTCCCAGACGCAAAAAAGTGCCAATGGTTCAAAAGGAGGGTCAAAGTCTATCTGTTAATCTGATTGTTTTCCCACTTATCTCACAGGTAGGAAGCAGCACCACTTAGCAAGGTCTTATGGAGCATAGACGTCCCTAGCATAGGAGGCTCCAGAGATGAGGCATTCCTGGAAAAGGACAGGGAAGAGTAACTAGAGAAGATGTGTCTGGCAAGTCCCACACTGAGTACAGAGATATCCTGTTGCAAGGAAGGCTAGTCCCAGAAAACAAAATGTTTTGGATCATCACGTATGCATGAGAGATTCCTTGTTGAAGAGAACCTAAGGTTGCTTTTTCTTTTCTTCATTTTTGAATCTAATGCTCTTTTGTAAAACAAAAAATAAATGGAGGGAGACTTTGAAGTCTCAGTACTATTCTGTCAGTTATGTGATTTTAAAGATGTGGACTGCTGTAGGGAGTTGAGAGAAACAGAGTGTGTGTGTGTGTGTGTGTGTGTGTGTGTGTGTGTGTATGGGGGGGGTAGAGAGAGAGAGCAGAGACCATACCATACCATAGTATGCCCAGAAAAGAGATCAGCAACCGAGGTCTCCTCATTCTTGTCCCCACACAGAAGGTAGGATCCTGTCCCTTTGGAAGTTAATAGACTCCAAATGCTTAAGTCCCTCTGACAGAGATGAATAGAAGACCGTAACTCCCTGCGTTCACCATTTTCAGAATAAGAGATAAAAAGTGTGAGGCAGACCAGAGCGCAGGCCAGAAGAATAGCAAACATACCTCTCCTTAGATCATACCACCTTGGAAGGACTGAAAGTATCTCTGAAAACAGCTGCACAAAACCCCTGAAGCTGGGACAGTGCACCTCCACCCTGCAAGCAGGTCCCTGCTTAGATGAAGAGATAAAAGTAAGTAATGGTCTGGGAATATAAGCAAACGACATATAAAGTATGTGAGAGATAATCCGGAGTTACTGCTTGGCAGAGCTGGCTCTTAGTACAGTTGTGCAGCAGACAATCTATCTTAAGGCCGGGCACTCTTTGCCGTTTATGTCATTCTCTCTCTAGAGCCACAGCTTCCCCTGGTGACTCTCTAGGTCATCCAAGGGCCTCTCCTCGGCCTCACCCAGGCCTACCTCTTCCCAGCATCACCACCCAGCCCTTGCCTTTCCAGACCTCTACCCTCAGCCCTTAAACATGTACTCTTCTCATCCCCTGATGAGGACTCTTCAAGTAATCCCTACAAATGACTGTTACTGGGTTAATACATTATGTATCCCAGGTAATGTACTTCCATTGTGGTTGGAGTCCTTCTGAAGGCAAAGCCTTGACCACAGAAATGGATGGTGGGGATGTCTCCATGGCAAGTCATCGGTGGAGACAGAAGGGAGACACAAAACTCACCACATCAGCAGCCAACTACACTGCCCCTTTATAGGGTTGGTCCTGTTGCTTCAGTAACAAGAAGCCGCTAAACCTAAGTACCTAGTATATGCAAGATAACATACTTTGCTAGGAACTAGGGATACAAAAACCAAATGAAGTCCCATTCCTGCCCTTATATTTTACTGGGTTAATATGATCAGCAAAGAGATAAGTAGAGGATGTACAATTATTTGAGGAGAGAAAGAGCGTTAACTAGGGAGATCAGGAAGCAGTGTTCATAAGCGTTCAAGTGTCTCCTGTGTACGTTGTGCTGAGTGCTTTACTATTTGTGCCCAACCTGTGGCAGAGCCTTCTGAGCTTACATTGGTCAGATCAGCCACAGTCAGACACACCGTACCTTGACTTCAACATAGTGATGTCATTTTGGTCCTCTTCAAGAACAAAGGACAATAACCAGTAAACCGATATTTCATTTGATCCTAACAACAACCATAGGAGGTAGATGCCACTATTGTTGCCATTTGATGATATTCCCCATTTGAGGAAACTCAGGCAGACAGAGGGTAGGTGATCGGCCCAGGGTCACATACCTAGAAAGTGTCTGAAGCTGAACTCGGGTCTCACTGGGTCACCTGGCTGAGTGTATGAGCTGAGCCGTAAAGGAAGGAGAGGTAAGGAAGAGGTACGTTGTAGGGCAGGGGAAGGCTCAGATGGCTGGTAGAAAGAAACAAAGAGAGGTGGGAGGTGGAATATTGATTTCTGGTAAGGCAAGGTTGGCTTGGCTGGAATAGTAATCATGTGAATCTGGGGGAGGGGAGGAGACTGAGCACATTCATTTACATGGCCAAGGCCAACTCCCAAACAGCTGGGCCTCAATTCACTTTTTCTGGGGAGTCTTCATAAAATTCACTGTGGGCCAAGGTATTGGGGCTGGTGATGGAGAAGTCACTTTGCTCCTAGGCTAGGTTGATTCAGCACAGAGCAGGACATCTCAACTGGACCTGTTCCCCACAGGGCATAGCACCTGTTTTGAACCCCCAATCTGCTGGGGGTGACGGAAAGGGCAGGCAAGTTGCCTGGCCATTGGGCTGCCTAAAGAAGGACAAAATCTCCAGGTCAGACATGGAACACATAAAAGTAAGCATGCCAGCTAGCAATGGGATCAGAGAGTATAAATAGTTACTAGATTCCCAGCCTGGGCCAGAGAGGGAAAGTCAGTCTCTCTGCCTCCCCCCTTAAAAAAATAAAAATAAAAAACCAACCCATGCTATTGTGTTCCTCTTCCCGGATAGTAAACAGTAGTCTTCCAGAGATGTTACCTGGGCCAAGTATAATGCAAAAAAAACACTAGATTCAGCATCAGGAGACCAAAGTTCTAGTTGGAGTTTTGTCAATTACTAGCTTGGTGCCCTTAGGCAATAATATACCCAACTTCTATGGATTTGGGTTTCCTCATCCATCCTCATCTCTAAATACCACAACCATTGTGCATGATAGATGACTACTTTGTGTATTCCTGCTTAGCAAAAAGATACCCCCCTTCCCCCAGAAGTACTACTCATCAGAAGTGCAGATTGGGAAAAATAATTTAAATGTAAGCATTCTTTGGTACAGAGTTTGATAAAGGTTAGAGAAAACTTTGTGGCCCAAAGATCTCATTCTGTTACATAGCATCCGTTACATCAGTTGCTAAGAGGCAGTTCATGGGAATCAACAGGAAATTAGGAGAAATTGATTTTTTTATACCAACCCCCTTCCTGTGCTATACATTTTTTAAAAAGTCTAATTATATTTTGATGGAGAGGAAGAGGGACTGAAAACACATTGATTGGTTGAACAGTAAAACTGCCTATTTGTCTAAAAGGGTGCAAGGTGAATTCTAGGCCAAATACTTGATAGTTGGTGATTGGAAGGTAGGATAAAAGGGTATTTCACTCTGTTCGTTATGATGCACTATCCCTGGGCAAGAACCAACAGTCTGCTCAGGTGAAGGAACCTGGGAAGACAGTGGGGAGTCCATTCATTATTCACCTCTGAAAGAGTCCCAGAAGAAAATGGAACTTAGAAAGTTAAAAAGTAGACATTCACCCTGCTGTTCGTTCCTGACAAGTCACCTAATCGTAAGTGTGCTCCAAGTGGGAGTCCAGCATGGCAAAGGCTGGAAAACCTGGAAGCCACAATCTGGGAGGCATGCACAAGCCTTAAGAGAAGGAAGACTGGGCTTTCTCCACTCCCCTTCTTACATATATGGGAGGTCTGGAATTTTTCCCTAGCAGTTTTTCATTACTAAAAAGAGAATCACTTCTAGCATAGCTGACTGTCTAAAAAATGGGGTGAACTGGATTGAGGACATACTACATAAATAATTCTAAATGTGATTCCTTGGGTTGTGATAGCAATATACCTAGAAATGATGATTTCTAAGGAATAGAACAACAGAGAATTGTTGTCAATATGAAAAGAAAACTATACTCTTTAGGTATCTTGTGACTTTTCAAAGCTGATTTTCAAAATGTATGTGCTTTTCATTTTTGGTGTATAAGTTGCCCTTTATAGAGTGTTGACATATTGCCCTGATATCAGTTTAACTTTAGTCATATCTTTACCCTGCTGCTCTTTTTGTAAAGTTGCTCTAAAGATTACTTCTTAAATGAAAGGATAGAAGACATTTTCCCATATTACCTTATTTTTATAATTCCCTAGTAGTGCCATATTCAAAAGCACTATAAGGAAACTTTCCTTGGGACTGAGACTAAAAAGATTTTCACTCGTCTTTTTAGCTCATCTGTTCATTATCAATGGTGAATATTTATGGGGCACTAGGATTCCATCAAAGATTTGCCTCTCCCAGGAGGTGTTTAATTTCTCTGTTCAGGATATCACCCCTGCATTCATTGGTAATACTGATACGCTGAGTGTCAGGGTTCTTTTTAGGTAACCAAGATATCTTGGACCAAGGATCCAGGATAATCTCTTGGAGTAAATTCCTGCTTATGCCTCATTCCAGAATCAATATTTATTTGAAATCAACTTAATGAAGTTTGCAAAAGTCAACACGAAGCCTCAGGGATGTGTGTGAAAGGGAAGCAAGACAGTCCAACCCTGTGTACAGATGTGTAGATGAGCCTTTCCTGTCTTTCATTTAGTCAATCAACAATAATTTTTAAAGCACTTATTGTATGTCGGTCATTATGCTTAGCACTGGGGACAAAAAGAAAGGCAGAAACAGTCCCAGCCCTCAAAAAGTTCATACTCTAACGATACTTTCAGTGCCAGATGAAGGAGGGAGAAAACAGTATGCTGACTATATGTGTGTGTACATATATACTTATATGTATACATATATAGATGTATATATAGTATATGTACAATATGTATATACTCCTACTTATCTACATATTATAGTCCCCACTCCTTTAGAGTGCAAGCTTCCTGAAGGGAGAGGTTATCACCAATACTCTTAGTACAGTGTCTAGCAAAAAGTAAACTCCACAAATGCTTAATGCCTGAATGAGTGAGGGAATGGGGGAATAGGAATGGCTTAGAAGTAAAATAATAAATATTTATTAAGCACCCAATATATATTTGACCCTTGCATGTGTATAAATGTGTTTTGATAGATGAACATATGAACCTGTGCATGAATAAATGGATGTCATCTGTGTAATAGAAATAGGAATTGGACCTGTAATTTCACTGTGTAATATACCACAAAGAAATTAAGTTAAAACTCATCATTTCTTTTTCTTGACTTGTAACCATGAATTTGTGGTAAGTTTACTGAGAGGGCAAAGAAAGGAAATCATTCAGTAATGAAAACTAAACCTTTATTCCCAGGAGTTTCTTAGGGAGTTGAAAGTTTGAGAGCTTAATTGTATGTGTGGGATGAAATGGAGAAGGGAGGCTGTGACAAGGACTTGGTTTGGATTGAATTGAATGTGAATCTGAGAGCCTAGGGCAGGTCCCTGTTTTTTCTGACCTTGTGGGGAAATGCAGTGTGTTAGGTATGTGTAAATCATACTCCTTTAAGAACTGAAAGTTGTTGGGGTAGCTAGGTGGTGCAGTGAATAGAGCACTGGTCCTGGAGTCAGGAAGACCTGAGTTCAAATCTGGCCTCTGACACTTAACACAAAAGCTAGCCATGTGACCTTGGGCAAGTCACTTAACTCCAACTGCCGAACTGAAAGTTGTTTTGTTTTTGAATTTTAACCATTTGCAGTGGAAATCTTCCAGAATAAAGTACACACTCCCCTGCCTTCCCAAACAGAGTATACTGACCATGACTTAATTTAAGGTTTCCTTGGTGACTAAGATAACCATTATGAACATTACCTATTGTGCTGTAATAACTGACATTTATGGAGTGCCTTGAGGTTTACAAAATGCGTTATATAAGTCATCTCGTAACAACAGTAAGGTCTTCAGGGGTCATGGAGATGCTTTGGGCTTTTTGGTTCTGAGTATCTGACTCTAAGAACCATGTCCCTTGCACGGTTGTTCATAAGGCACATCAAAGAGCCCAGTTTCCTGGCATTAACTTAGCTTGCAAACTATTAGCTCACTACTGACTGCTGAATTTTCCTAATTGGTGATGCTCTTTACTCCCTTACTATCAAGCAGATACTTCTCAATAAATCTGCTAGCAACAACCTCCAGACATTTCTCTTCACTTGTATCCAAATCCCTCCACCATCTCTACTCCCTTCTTATCTGCTGGCTGCTATGATTTCCAGCAGACTGAAGGTTGCCAAGTGAAACCAGATAACCTGACTTCTTAAATCAGTAGCCTTAATTTTGCATATAACTATAAGTCAATAATTCAGTAGACCTCAGCTGGAGAACGTTCACTGTTGCCTCTGTAGAATAAAGTACTGATCAGAGAGGTTTTTTGGTTTCTTTCTGTATTCATGACGGTGTCCAGGATGTTTGAAGCCACCAGAAATCTGCCAGAGAATGGGTGATGATGAAGATATACCAGCAATAATAACTCATTTTTATATAGTGCTTTCAAATTTTGAGAGGCAGCATGCTGTAGGGGCTAGAGAGCTATCCTTGCAGCCAGGAAGACCTGCCTTTGACAGATACCAATTACATGCAGGTCACTCTGTCTACTGGTGCAACAGGCAAATTGCCAAGGCTTTCAGTTGCAGACAAGGTGCTAACCTACAGAGAAAGTAGAGAAAGTTCTGGTTGTTTCTACACCTGTAGACCGATATGGTCCAGTCCCTGTTCCTTTCCCTTTGCAACTTAAAATACTTTCCTTTGCAATGTAGAGAGTACTGCTATTATCACTCTTTTGCAGAAAAAAATTAGAGCTCAGAGAAGATAAATTATGTGCCTGTGGTCACATTAAGCACTGGAGCCAGGATTCAACCCTCCGAGTGTTCTCATTTCCAATCCAGTGATTGTCCATATACTACCCATTCTCCAAATGAGAATGAACATTTTAACTGAATCCATCTTCCTCCTTTTGGTCCTTAAGTCTGAATGTGAAACCTGGAGCTGCTGAGTATCTTGAGGTTATTAAAAAATGGTTCCTGTGTGTGAAGCCTTGAATGATCGGAAGAAAAGTAAAGTCCAGCAGCTCCCTTACCACAGGTGTCACTTTCTGGCGAGTTTTGTTTCAGTTTGTTTTTGAGGTTTAGAGATTGAATTTGGTGTTGATTGGGATTGTTTTTTATGTTGATTGGAATGTTGTTTGGGAGTTTTTGAGTTTTTAATGGTGCTCGAAGGGGCATAGCTGGGGAATGAAGCCAAACACTGCACAGGGCATCTAGAAACTCAGGTGTTTCAATGTGGTCATCGATCTTCCCAAAATAGACTAAGTGCCTTGGGTAGAGAAAAGCTACTACAGACTTGAGCCCAAGCCACAGAACCAGAGGACTGTGAAGCAAGAGTGGACTGCCACCCAGGGGTGCCTGGCCACAAGCAGCATTTGGACATTGGACTTTGGAGCAGGCTCTCTTTACAGTTTTGTGGGGAAAGGAAACAAGCAGCATTGACTTGCCATCCCTGAACACTCTCAGTGCCTAAAAGCAATGGCAATGTGCCTGACCTACCTCATGGAAGTCATCTGTCCTGCTGCTACCCTGGAGTGAGCTAATAGCTTGCAGGTGAATGCCAGGAAACTGAGTGCTTTGATGTGTCCTGTGTCTAAATAGAGAAAGAGACTAGAATCAGAAGACCCGGTTTAAGTCCAGGCGTCTACAGTGACTAGCCATATGACCCTAGGAAAGTCATTTGGCATCTGTGTTTCCTCTCTGTAAGATGGGAATAATAAGGCTTCCACTATGTACCTCAAAAGGCTGCTATAAAAGCGCTTTGTAAGCTGTTAAGAAACTGAAGCTGTGATTTCACTGGCATAGGGAACTCCTCCTAAAACAGGTCAGGACTTTATCTACAACTAGTTTTGAAAGGTTGCCTAGTAGACTGAGGGATTGAGCAACTTGCCCAGAGACCCATGGCTGGGATATAGCAGAGGTGGGACTTGAACCCAGGTCTTTTGACCTTCAAGGCCAGCATACTCTCCCGTACCTTATACTGCATCTGAAAAGTGCCATGAAATATGAACTGTTGTTCTTCAAGGGCAGCAGCATGATCTAGAGGTAGAGATCTGGGTTCAGATCCTGGGCAGCTCCCTTTGGAGGTTCATCCTTCTCATCTATAAAGTACTTCCATTATCTGCCCTATGGAAATATTGTGAGAGAAATACTCTGTGTGCTTGTCGGTGCTATGGAAATGTGAGGCATTATTATTTTCTTCAGAGGACTGTTGTGAAGAAGGTTCTTTGTAAATTGTAAAGGAATGTAAACATGTGAGCTATTGAAACTATTTTTGTGATGACAGAAGCTCATTTATTATTACACCCTTCAGGGTATTTAGTAGCCATTTTGTTTCTTGCTGTCTACCCAAACATTCGTTCCATCATCATTCTCCCATTCTTAAAAATCTTTCCTGGGTTCCTTGTCTGTTGGATGAAGTCAAGACCCCCTTACTCTAGTGTCATCACTCGTTGAATCTTTCCTGTCATTTCTTATCTCCCACCATTCTCTCAGATAAATCACTGACTCCAGGTGGGCTCCTCGTCACTTCAGACACATTCCATGTTTAATAAGCCTCTTTGGTTTTGTTTGTGATGTTCCTCACATCTGTAATGCCCTCTCCCTGCCTCTTTGACAATGGAAATACCATACTTCTTTCAAATCCAATCCCCCCTTGTTATATCTTCAAATTCTTTAAGAGAGCCATGATTTCAATGACATGGATAGTCCCTGCACCAATGTAAATAGCAACTCATGTATAAGTTGAGTTGTGTGAGTTGGTTTGGTCAAAAAAATTGTGAAAATTTATATTTTATTTTCTACTCTCTAAATATTTGTTCTTTCCATATATACATATGAATATACATGTATACATATTATATATGTATGTACGTACATGTTGTCTCCCCCTGTAGAATATAATCTGAGAACAGGGACTGTTTCATTTATCTATCCCCGATGCCTGGAAGATAGTAGGTGCTTAAATAAATGCTTATTGATTAACTGGTCACCTGGTTTCCAACCTTCTGGTGAGGAACTTCTCAAAACTTAGCTGATTGTCAGACCATCTCCAGGCCTGTACTTGGAACTTTTGACTTCCTGTATCTCCAGTCAACAAATCATTGTTGAATTTGTATCAGGTACAAGACACTGCCTTCCCTAAAAGCCCCAGCCCCAGAATAGGAGCTGCCTGTTGGTTTTCAGAATTTCTATAGCATTTATAACCTAAAACAAATGGTCTGGTCTTGCCTTATTTTCTGATTGTTTTCCATATGTCTGTATTTTTTCTCTAGCTAGATTATAAATTCCTGAGTGGAAGGATTGTCTTTGACTTCAGAGTTTCCCACAAGGCCTGTAGCACCACTTAATATGCCTTGACTTGACTTGATTGGTTATGGTTTATTCAGCCATTAATCAGTCAATCAAACCAACAAGCATTTATCAAGAGCCTTTTATGTACCAGGCAGGCAATGTGCTAAAGGCTAGGGATAAAAATACAAAGAATAGAACAAACCTTACTCTCAGGGAATTTGCAGTCTAACATGTGAGATAACAATAGCATTCACTGGAGCGAAGGGTCTTCAGATCACAATGGGCAAATAAAAACTTACTCAGAAACTTAGGATCTGGATCCCTCCACCACTTAACTTTCTAATTGCTTCTGATTGTTTACAGTGTAGTGGCTTTATACCATGTACCTGTGAGAGATCTGTTCTCTTGAGCTTGGTCCTCATCGTCCTGGCCAGCTCATAGCACTGGTGCTCTTTAACAAAACAAAATCTCAAAAGTCCTTGATCAGAGAGAGAAACCTTAGATAGGGAAGAACGAAAACTGAATTGTAAAGACAATTTGTAATCATCTTAATAAAATGAAGCACGTGGTTTGCATTCCAGGTCCTTCAACTATACTATGGGAACCCGGGCGTTTTCCCATGACAGTATTTTTATCCCTGATGGGGGAGCAGAAAGTGAGCAGACAGTTCAAGCAGTATCACAGGACAACATTCTGGGCAAAGTCAAAACTCCTCAGGTAAGAAAGCTTGAGACTGGGAGTTAAGAGCTGAAAAGATGGGGCCCAGCAGAGGAGGAAATGGGGAGGTCTCTCATCTGGTCACATACAAAAGAGGGGATGGTAAAAAGTGAGGAGTTTCACTCAATCCCTTTCATTCATCCACAATAAATATCCACAATGTATTGATAATATCTATTTTTCCCCAAATTCGAGTCTCATTTTTAACTGAGGGTCCAGATTGAAGGTGATAGGGAAACCCCAGTACAGAACTCCTCAATCGACTTTGACAACTCTGCTTCTGAAAGAAATGCCCAGCAAATACATATTCCTTTCTTTTTATCTGTTGTGGCACCACCCAATGGCCATTGCAAAATTTAGGACTTGAAACCTGTGATGTTTTCATTCTTTTCATAATGACTCTTTCAAAAAATCCACTTCCAGCCCTGGGTGTTGCATCTCTTTGGTAATCTTCCATAAAATTGAATCAGATGGAGGGAGGCCTCTTACCTACTGAATGATGATGGAAGAGAATAAGTCAATATAATATAATATAATTAATATAATATAAACATAACATATCATGTCCAAGGAAAGGGAGAGGAGTAAAGAGGCTTTGGACTGGACTACCTTGAGAGCGCTGGGGAATTCGTCCAGCTTTCTTTGTGGAGGACGCACAGATCTCTAGCAGCACACCAAGGAGTCTACTTTGTGAATAAGGCTGGTTGCCTAATTGCTACCTGTCTATAAATCCAGGCTAATGAACAGTTGGAAGCATTGCTATTTATATACCATTTAGCTCAGAAGGGTGTGAGCTCAAATATTTAGGAGGAAATCTGGCACCTTCTTTAAACTTCCTCATTGTTCTTGCCCAAGATTGACTAAGCTCTGAATCTGAAGCATTGTTCAGTCAGTGTCCAACAAGTTCTGCAGGCAGGTATTTGCGTCAGCTGAGTAGAGAGCATAACAAATAGTACAAGAATAACAAGCCAAAAAAAATTATAAAAACCCGCTACTGGAAGAGCCCCAGACATTTTTTTCCCTGGCCTCCTCCACTCTTGGCCCCACTGTCTTATCATAACTCCGTCAGAGAATCTTGAGTCAGAAGGAACCTTCACAGTTACACAGTATAGACCCCTGAATCTCATTCATGCATTGAATCTCAACTCATGAATCTCCTTAATATTCCAGGTGGCCTTGCTTCCTCCCCTAATATAAAACTAGTTGTTCCTAGTGGTATCCTACTTGTGGCTTCTGTCATTGGGGCTTTGACATTTATAATACCCAGAAGGAACAGTGAGTTAGGAGCAGTAAGAGGAAGAGGAGAAGAGACTGAAAGAGAAGGCTTACCCCTCTTTCTCTCAAAACCTTTCAATAATCTGGTTAACATTACTTCCATCTCTAAGAAGTCCTGAATTATGCAGGGTTTTTTTTTCTTTTTAAATCAATAGTTTTCTAGTTTTGTTGTATCAGACAACAGATTGCACAGAGAATCTCTAGAGTAGGGGTTCTTAACCTGGAGTCCGTAGATCCTGTGGGGTAGATTTGAGGAGAAAATTCATAAACTTAAGGAAGAAAATTACATCCTTATAATCTCCTGTGTATCGTATTATATGCATTGAAAAACACTGTTCTAAGAAGGGGTCCATAAGCTTTGCTAGGCTGCCAAAGGAGTTCATGACACAAAAAAAGTTAAGAACTCCTACTCTGTACATACTGATAAATATAGATAGAGAGATATACAGATAAATATGTATTTTGGAACATGGTCAATGTGGGAATTTGTTTTGCTTGACTAAACATATTTGCAATGGATTTTGTTTTTTTGTGCTTTCTCAATGAGTGGGGAAGAGGAAGGTGGGTAGAAGAGAATTTGGAATTGAAAATAAAATTGAATTAAAAAAAAGAAAAGAACATACGATCTAGAGGTACCTTATAAATAATGATGGATAACTTTAAATGGCTCCTGATTTATCACCCTAAGGCCTCACTTTAGCACTGTGTTGGCAAGGTGGGAGCTCGATAGACTGAAAAGTATAGTTCTGTAAGCATGAAAAATTACAATCACTGAATTGTCGAATACTTACTTATATTCAAGGTGCTGTGCAAGTAACATGTAGGGTGTCCCAAAAGGCTTAGAGCCATTTTAAGCTGTTAAAGCCTCCTTTCTCTGTCATTTGCTCTTTTCCCTCCAAGTTTAAGTCCATTGATATAGGGAAGAAATAGGTAAGAAAATCAGAAACAGCATCCTATTTGACTTCTCTTGCCTTGACAACATCTACTCACATGGAATTTGTCTGTCCTTGTGTTTTAAGAACAAATTCAGCCACATGGACCTTATTGTGGGACTTCTGGTTTGGGGTATAGTTTTAAAATGCAAAATAGAAGACCCAGTTGTCCAAGGAACAAAGTGGTTGCCATCGTCATAGAGAATGTGATTATTGGTGTGCTGTAATCAATAACTGAGTCACCCCCAAAAGATTGTGCTTTATTTTGCAGTCGACTAAGCAGTATGTTCCTGGTAAGTCTTAGAAACTGGTAACTCCAAGTTGACCTGCATGAGTGCTTTGCCTTACCCATGAAAACATAACACTGGTCTTGATGCTTAGTGAGCCACACAAAAGGATTGCCCGCCCACATGCATCAGCATGGGGTGTGTGTTCATTGGTGTAAGCATGACCATCTGTATGTCTGGGTGTGTGTATGTCTGCAAGGAGAAATGGGGTCATGAATAACACCTGTTTGGCAGAAAATTAGCTCTTGGGATGACTGGATGATTTTTTTTTCTTTTTAGAAACTCATTTTAAATAAGATTCTACTGAAATTTGCCACAGGAAAAGGCAAGTTTCCTTTAAAGCTTAAGAAAACTTTCAGTGGCTTCAGAGCCAAATCTTATGTGGAGCTCTTTGGAGAGGTGGCCATCTAGTGTTCATACAGGTGCATCTCTCAGGTAATATAGTCAGAGTATCCTACCCAAATCTAATCACTGACCATAGGCCCACACTTTTCCAAGTACAGTCTATCTCCTACCCTTAATTTTGGCTTCAGGTGGTTGCCTGGGCCTGGTAGTTCATGTCCCTCTGTGAGTGACAGGGTAGTGGTTCCATAGAAGGGCCCTTCTCACCTTCTGTGGCCCTGAATGCATTTGCAAGTGTTGAGGTTTGCCCCTTTTGGAGAGAGCACCCTTAACATGAGTTAAAGCTACTCAGCAGTGGGGAGTGAGTAGAGCAGTCTTCCTCTTTGAGATCACATCTGGCCCATGAGGTGTATACTAAGGGAGACTAAACTCATACTTCTCCTGACCGTGGTCATCAGGTAAGGAATTGTAAGATTATGAGTCAGGACATGCTGAGAGGGCTCTGCCAAATCATGGCCCTATCAGGAGAGGAAGCATCCATGCTTCAGAGCTGAGGTAGCTTGGGCTTGTCTGAAGCATGCTTTAGGCAACGTGATATGCTTGGGGATTTCAGTGCTTCATGTTCCCCTGCAGCTGTCAAGGACAAAAGGAAAGATTGTAGACTGTTAAGAACTTCTAAATGGAGCTGATTACTTTAAATGGATGTGGGGATTTTTTTGGGGGAGGGGGAATTGTAACTGTCAAGAGAAGGAAGCTGCAGTGTGCTCAGGGTGGTGGCGGCTTCATTTTTCTTTCACAGCAGAATCCATGTAGTGCTGAAGAAACACCTGGGAGAAGCTTATGTTGGCAATGGGAGGACTGTAAAGCACAAACAGGGGCCCTCTGGGGAATTTCCACAGGATTTTTAAAAATCCTCATAAATATGTATGTGCATTCTCATAACATCATTCTGCAACATTCCATATTACAACAAAATGCCCCAATCTGAGTGAATAAAACATGGCTTCTTTAATTTCACATTCCATTCTCCACAGTAGCTCCATTCAGAGCCACACTTCATGCATTTTATGTATAGGGCACAGTTTCCATACTTCCCTCTCCAGTTTATGAATTGCAGCTTGTATGAGGGGAAGAGACCTTAAGAGTACTTCCCCGAAAGAGGAGGCTCGTTCTTTTTTTTTAAATGTTAAGCTCAGAAGAGAATTCCGAGGAAGCGTTAAAGAGTGACCAGATCCAGTTGTGCGCTGACACCAGCCTGGCCCTGGGATCCCAGGCAAATCACTTCATCTCTAACTCCCCTTTCCCCCCACCCCAATAGTTTTTTGATAAGACTGTTAGATGCATGAGCTTTGCCCATCTTCTTTTGGCAGAGGACAGAGTTTCCTACGCCAAGGAAATCACAGAGTCCATGCAGAAAAGAGAAAGTTCTTCCTAGACTATTATTTACTGTGATTGAGCATTTTAAACTTCCCTTAATGCCAATGAACAAAAAGTGGAGAGAGACCAAAGTAACCAACAGGCTATTTTACATGATATTAAGAACTCTCATGTAATGAAGTTATTTAGCCATTAATTCCATTTCACACTGCTTGAGAGTGCAGCTAGGAGCTTTGCTGCATTGCACTGAATTTAAAAGCCTCAGATAGCATTAGCAGCACAGAAGTAATAGATCTTAGCACCTGGTTAGCAAGAATGATGGAAATAGAAATAGTTTATATTTTTAGCCGAATGCCAGATAATGGGTTTGGGTGAACTCTCCTCCATCCTGTTCTCTTTCCCACCACCACCCTTATCAGCAGTAGTTTAATGTAGAGTCCCTCTCCCTTCTCCCACCCCTTCCTGCCTCTAAATCAATTCATTTGCCCCTGTTTCAGTCTGATATTTGTCCTGAAAAAAATTTCCTAGTAATGGGCATGCCCACCAAACGTGGGCAATGAAAAGCTTGAAACTAACTATACAGTGACTTAGAGCATGATGTTGTCTGCCTGCTAAAAGACTGTGGCTGCCTAAGGGAAGGGGAGACTTTGTCTGAGTGAGCTAGGTTGTCACAAATTACCTCCCTGGTTTTGACCACCATTCTTTGTCATTGCACCATTATGGTCCTGACTTTTGAGATGGACCACTGAAGGCCATTTGGACTTCACCTCTTTGCCCAGTGGTAGCACATGTATTCGAAAACAGTCTTTTTGTCTAGACAATGAAAAGTTGACTCCATTTGTGAACTATAGTTTGTTATCGTTAAAATTAAGTTCAACAGACATGAATTAAGCACCAGTTGTGTGGAAAACGCTGCTTTAGGCACATAATAAATCTTTGTGGAACTGGTTTATCTCAGTGCCACACATCATTCTCCCCTCCCACACATGTGCACAGAACTCACTACCTCCAACTCTCCCCACCCCCACCCTTTACACACACATTCAATCTCTATGAATTGTAAAGACAATAAAACTCGAGTCAGTGATGTAGGAACACCTGCTTCTAGTCTGAATTCCTTTTCCCCAGGGGATTTTAAATGAGCCCCTTTTACTTAGGTGACTGTTTTCATTCTGAAAAGCAATAGCATTAGGTGTCTGCTGCCAGGATAAATATACCAAAGACACAAAGCATTCTATTTACACTAAGGTGTCATAGACGGATGTGTGCACAGGTACGTGCACATGCACCTCACAACCTGGTGGATTTTCCACCACATTGGCCATTCTTCTTCCCTCCCTCGTCTCATCTCCTTCTTTTGCTTACTTTTTTTTCTTCCCCACCCTCTTTCTTTCTGAATTCATCTCTTTCTCTCCTCTTCTCTCCCTCACTCATTGTTCCCTTCCCTGTTTTCCAGTCCTTCAACATTAGTTTTTCTTTTATTTTCTTTTCCTGTCCATTCTTCCTGATGGTCCCCTCCCTTGGCCTCTGCGTTACCTGTTTATCTTCCTTCTCTCTTTCCCTTTCCCACCTTGGGAGCACAGTTCAAAGTTTTGCTACATTCTTGGCTTGCTCCAAACATCCGTGTAGGTCAACATTAATATTTCTGTTGAGTTCAAGTAAAATAATGGAAAGTTTATCAATAATGGTGGTGTTAGAAATATTTATTAAGGAACAAAAGAATGTAGGATCAAAGTTAGACCCAACTCCTTCCCTAAGGAGGTAATTTGTATTTTTTTAATTGTAAGTAGAACAAATTACCTCCATCTTGGTCATTTTAGGGATTGGCTAATGGAGCTCCTTCAGAAAAGAATGTGAGGTCTAAAATAACTGATAAGTTATCTGCAGCCTGGTCAGTGTTCCTAGGAAAGAGAATGTTCAAACTGCAGACTAAGTTAGACTTTGCTGGTGGTATTACTTTTGGTGCTTTTATCCCAAACAAAGGAACACCAACTTCTGTCCTGCTCTGGCCAGAGTCTTTGGAGTTTCCCATTCCCACTCTCCCAAGGGGGGTTGTCCAAAAGAACGAATGATAAAAGTCGTTTGTGTAGTTCCTGTTAATCCATTGTCTTTTCTGGTTCATTGGCTGTTTCTGCTGAGCTTGCTTGTTGATTGGCTTTTACTAGGCACTCACTGCCCCTTCTCACTGGTTTTAAAAAGACACTCCACAGCTTTCCCCTCTCAGGCTGCTCCAGCTGCTCATCATCTCATAGGCTAATATCAAAAGTTCCTCAGTGTATTCAGTGGGATTGCCACCTATGGTATTAGAGTCAGGCTCAGATTCTAGTAGCAATGGGTCCATATTAAGGTCACCTGATGAAGTTGTTGGCTTATGCAGTTATGTAACTGTGAATCTCTAGACGTTTGTCAGCCTCACAATTCAATGAAGAGACCTTTCCTTGTAGGGATTCCTTTGGGTAGAAGTAAAGAATAGCACACTCCCTTTGGAAACTTTATTGCTAGAGACCTGGTAACACAAGAACAAATTTACCTCCTATCTTTATTCTTGCTCCTATTAGAAGGAACTAAATTGACAGATTCATCTTTGGGATTAAAGATTAGCCAGAATAAAAAGCTATTATTTGGAATACTGATGTATTTAACCTTGTGTACCTTCAAATCGGTATTCTCTCAAATCACCACATAGATTTTTTCCTATCTAGATGCCATTTATTTCTGCTAAATGTTTATGTTCAATATTCTTCCAGTGATGTTAAATGGCTGCAAGTCATGTTATATATACCACAGTGTCTGAAGAATTAAACTTGAGATCACCCAAAGGGCAGTGGGGAGGCATATGGTTGCCACAAGTAAGTGGCAACTTGTTGCCCATCCCAAGAAGGGTCTGAGGAAAGTGATATATATGATATCAGTGAGACATGTGATGGAAAAAGGAGATGAACTGCTTAGGGAGAGAGAAAGAAAGAGAAAGAGAGATTAATGAAATAAGAGAGAACAGGTGCCCCCTGCTTTCCCAAAACAGTGACACCTAGGGCACCATCAGTTGTCCAGCCCAAGAGTCATCAAGATAATAAGCAAGGTGTGCAGAAGCTGACAAGCTGTGAACAGGCTGCTGTCTTTACCTCACTGGGGACATGATACATGCATAGGATCACAGATGCATCGGAGATGTGTGACCTATTTTGCCCCATCTTTCTTAAGTGTTTTTTTTTTTGGCCGAGTTTTCTTTTTCTTCAGTAAGGATTTTATTTCTGTTTCCTTGACCTCTTAGCTACATGCTTCCTTTAAATGTTCTCCCTGTTCCCTTCTCATTTCTGTGCCTCACCCTGCCTCGCCTCATTTCTTATCTTCCTCTCCATCCCTGCGTCTTTTCTCCCTACCTTTTTTTTCTGTTCGCTCCATTTACTACCTTTCTGTGCTCCTCTTTTTACATCTTCCTGCGTGATCTGGTTCTTTTCTACATAGAATTACCAGGGGTATTTGCAGAAAGGAAAGCAGAGATGGTATCAGGGGAGAAGAGTATCATTAATGAAACTGCCCTGAAGAGTTTCACTTAAAAAAAAAACAAAAAAGCTTTGCTAATAAATGGCATTCTCTATATCCTGACTACTTAGAACAGTATTCCAAAGGGTCAAGGCCCGTCTCCACCCCCTACTGTGAAAAGCTAGGAAATTTCCTGGGGTGGAGCAGGAGCTTGGGTCATGGTGTGAACACAAAGAATCTTGTTCATCCAGAGGGAAGTTCAGAGGGTGAATAGCTCCAAAAGAAGTGGCAGGCACTTTTGAAGTTTATAAAGAGATCTAGGAAGATGCTGATTGGATGACAATGTTCATGGCTCACCATTGGGAAGGAATGAGAGTGGTTTGGGAGGTAGGGAGGGGAGGAAGGAAACTAAAAAACATTCCACCAGTTAACATCCTAGCCCTTCATCATGGTCACTTAGCTCAGTGTGCTTCAGTCTGCTTTGCTCATGAATCCAATCAGTTCCATCTAGAATATTTCCAAACTTTACCGGATATTCTGGGCAACTCTTAGTTCTAGAATCTCTAATTGCTCTGTTGTTCCAGAATTGAATAATTTTCTATTTGTTTATTCTTTCTTCAGCCACAGTTGGGCAAAAACATCAAGTTTGGGCAGTCTCCACCACCCACAGCCCTTCCTATGAAGAGGACGGACACTCCCAGTCCAGAGACTAGCTTAGAAGAGGATCTGTTCCTGAGTAGTCCCATGGAAATTGTGACCCACCAGGACTTAGTACTCTCTGATAGCGAGAATAAAGTAAGTTGTCACCGGCACATGACATGCCCTCTCCTGTTAGGGAGGTGATTCAGGACTTTTTGATGCCTGCTGCAGAGGCTGGTGGAACAGAAAGGAAGAAGCAGCAATGGAAGGTCCCTAGAGTGGGGAGTGCCCCCAGTCTCCCTCTGAGGGAGGAAAAGCCTGTTTTGTCTACAGGCATTTTCTACTACAATACAGCCCTGTGCCGTGGGAGTCCAAGAGGTTGCAGCTATGTTTCAAAGAAACAAAATGTTAATACTAATAACATATTATGTAATTTAAGCTAAGTCTACCAGAAATAATTTATTTCATTTAACTTTCACCTATATCTGAGTCATTTTTAGCTTAGAGAAAGAGAGGGGTGTACAAATAGACACAATCCCCCATCTTCACTAAACATGAAGCTCTGCCCCCAAAAGATTTCTGGTATCATCTTAGGAATCTTGAGCAAGAAAAAGGTGTTCTAAAATGTAACCTGGGTTAACATTTCAGAAATGAGTTTTCCCTTCAAGAACACTTCCCTCACTCCAGGAGTTTTTTAAAAGGGATCTAAGCCCTTCCATCACTGTGTAGATTCTTTGTCAATAGAGAAGGGTAAGTCCTAGTGCCAAGCACTTCAGGTGGATGGGGAGGCACCACCTGGCATTTAATCAGTCAATTAATAAACATTTATTAAGTGCCTACTATGTGCCAGACACAAAAAGAGGCAGAAGACAATCCGTGCCCTCAAGGAGCTTACAATCTTATCGGGGAGACAACATGTGAACAAATATATAAGCTTACAAATATGTAAGCTATATACAGAATAGGAAATAATTAACAGAAGGAAGGCACTGAAATTGAGAGGGAAAAGCTTCTAATAAAAAAGAGATTTTAGCTGAGATTTAAAGGAATCTAAGTAGGGCAGCTGGTGGAGTAAAGAAAAAGAGAGTTTTGTGGAATAACCCAGGGGCCCGTGCCACTGAATTGAAGAGCATCTGCCAGGGAGTAAGGTGTAAGAAGACTGAGAAGCTAGGAAGAATGCCAAATGGAAAATGTTGTATTTGATCCTCAAGGCACTAGGGAGCCACTGGAGTTTATTGAATAGGGTTTGAGATGGTTGGACCTGTACTTTAAGAAAATCACTTTAGTGGCCAGATGGAGGATGGATCGGAATGGAAAGAGGCTGGGGTAGTCTGGGCAAGAGGTGAGAAGGTAGAAAAGTAGCTAGGACTGAATTTGAACCCAATTCCCTGGTGCCAAATCCAATGTTATTCCCAGCTGTAGGACAATACCTTACTGCTAGCCTCACCAATCAGTTCTGGGTTGCAGCAGCAGCAACAGCAGCATTGCATCCTTTCTGCAGGGCTATCCTAGGAATTGATGTTTTTTGTCATGGTTTTAAACACCTGTTCCAGAGACACAGTTCTGTGGCAGCTTTTAAACTTGTAAAAACTCGTCTTAAAAGTTCCTTTAGGAGGTATAAAGCGATAAGCTCTCACTGTAGAATACTAAAGAGAAAAGGCAGTATGCTTCACTCTTACCTTCCTCTTCTCACCCCCCATTCTTGAAGGAAGTGATTTTAAAGCAAAATAAGGAGGTACTTATTTATATAACATGTACCTAAAATCCCAAGAATTACTCCAGGTTGAAATAGAAATTTAAAGAAAGACTTTAGATGCAGTTAGGGATTATATGGGGAAAATTAAAGATACTTAAGAATGCATCCTTTAACAAGGGCTAGATTTCCCAAAGGGACCCCAACTCTACCCAAAAAAATTTCCTTCCCTAATGCTCAAAATCTATTTAATTGGAAAGCCCTTTCTTTCCACAATTAGAATAGGGCTAAATAAAATACTTATTCTCTTGGATAACAAATTAGCAAATTCACACTAAAGTGTAAATAACTGATGTCAAGTTCTCTCTAACAACAGATTTTGAAGGAAGAAAGTCACTGGGCATTTTTAAGTGAAGTTGGAGGACAAGTTATAAGAAGGGGGAAACTTTATAAAAGCAAACTCTACCTGTTTTACCAAGAGTCACCCCTGTCTCTCACCTTTCTCCTTGGAGTTACAATTTCTTCTACACCCATCTAGTTCTTCTCACCTCCATTTGAAGGAAGAGTTGAGCTATTCTTGCTTACTGTTTGAATGTGATAGAGTTGGGAGGTGGGGGTGAAAGGTAGCTTGAAATTTTTAAAAAAGGAAATGAGGGCGGCAAGGTGGCACAGTGAATAGAGTACCAGCCCTGGAGTCAGGAGGACCTGAGTTTAAATGTGGCCTCAGACACCTAACACAAAACTGGTCATTTGACCTTGGGCAAGGCACTTAACTCTAATTGCTCTACCTTCCTCTCTCCAAAAAAAAGGCAATAAGGTGATGGGGGCTTATTTAACTACACTCTTTGACATCATCAGCCCATTGTGGGGTTGGAGATCACAGATAAGAATGAATCATATACCAAGTCAAGTAACTGAAATAGGAGACTACCATGACTTGAAATGTGTTAACACCAGATCAAAGGCCAGCTGCACACTCCAGCTCCTACTAAATACGTTATTTTTGTTTCTAGAGGTGGGTTGTTTTTAAACAGTAAGGGCTTTACTCTTCAGCCATATATTTTAGTAATAATGCCTATTTTTATGAATGGTCAAAAAGAAATGATGTTGACTCAATAAAAAGAAAAATTTCACAAAAATCAGAGCTATTGATGGAATGGAACACCTGAGAAAGTTTTTCATCATTAAGAACATATAGAGTTCATCATTATTGTGGACTGGATTTGTCAGACATGTTAGAACCCCCTACTAAACTGTAAGGTCTTTGAGGCCAAGGATTTTCTTTTGTTTAAATAGGCTTTGTATTTCCCTAGAGCCTAGGACAGTGCTGTACATACAGTAGGTGCTTAATAAACACTTATACTGTATCTAGAAATTTCTTGCTCAGATTTGGGCTGGGCTGTATGGCTTTAACCTTCTCTGTTTCCATAGGTAACCTCTCCTGAGCTCCTTTGATACATTGAGAGCAAAAGTAGAAGAATAAATAGAAAAACAAAACAATAACAGACTAGAGAGCCAGATGTGGACCTACCAAGAGACAGAATAAATGCCGTCTTTTGTCAGTTTTTGGCCAGGATCTTTGGCCCAACATCTAACTTCTGTAATCTTACTGTTTTCCTAGTCCAGTGATACTCCAACTTCCTTAAGCCCTTTGAATTTACCTGGAACAGGGAGTGAAATGGAGGAGAAGGTAAGAAGATATGCATCTGTTTGTTTAATTTCTTTACTTCTTTTTTCCTCTGTAATCATTTGCTATTTATTTTCCTCACTTTTCCATTTGCAAATTTTATGTTCATTTAATGGCTGTAAGTCCCTTCAAAGTACAACTACATGGCCCTTAAAGATGCACTGATAAGTCAGCAGTAACAGATGTTGGGGAATCTGTTTCCATGACGATGTGTATCTAATGAAACTGAACCCTGCTCTGGAAAACTGAGACTCCCAGCATGCCCGAATTTGGAGTCTTTAGACACAGAAAATTTTCAAAAGAGGTTCACATGCTTCATTAAGATAAAAAGCCACTTGACACAGCTGTTCAAGATCCACAAAGGCACTTGTAGCTCTAAAAATCTGTCTCTCTTTCTTTTTCAGTACCCGGATTTATTTGGCTTTTCCCTTCCCCCTATCTGTCCCCTAGTTTTTCAGCTTTCATTTCACAAGGAAACTAGAGGTCATGCTTTCTTTAGAGTCTGGCCTGCTAAGATGACCCTTCTCATCTTCCCAGGGATCCAGGCTAGGGCTCTAGGCTTAAGAGATTGTATACAGTGGTTACTCTCAGACCCTTCTGCAAGTGAGCCCTCAGAAGTTTGTGTTTTTTGTTTTTTGTTTGTTTTTTTTCTTTGTTTTTGAAGATGATTTGTACCGCTCACATAGCTTAAAAAATGGTCAGTGCAGGACAAAAGTCTCAGTCCAGTTACTCATCTCAAGATCTAATCCAGGGGTAGGGAACCTGTGGCCTTGAGACCACATGTGGCCTTCTAGGTCCTCAAGTGCAGCCGTTTGACTGAATCCAAAAATGGATTCCACAGGTTCCCCACCCCGGAGTCATTTGTGCTTAGACACAAGTATTGATTTTGTCCTTTTTATAAGTTCATATCTTGAATTCAGTCTTTTATTGAACTTTTTTTGAGAGCTGATTTTTTAGTTCTTTTCGCTCACCTCTTAGGGAAGGAATGCGAATGATACATTTATTTCATTTAAATTGAATCAAGAAATCCCTCTCCTCTATAGGAGAGTTACACAGACTGGTAAAGTTAGAAAGCCAAAGTCTACATCTGGTCTGGCACTCCATCTGCTATGGTACCACCTAGCTTCCCATGGCCTGCCTACTGTTCCACATACCCAACACTCCATCTTCTGTTGCCTTGCCTTTGCACTGGTAATGTTCTCCATGCCTGGAAAGTTCTCCCTCCCAGCCTCCAACTCTTAGAATCCCTAACTTCTGACGTCGTCCGTCTGAGCCTAAGCTCAAACTCCACCTCCTCCAGGAGGCCTGTCATGGTCCCCGCAGTTTCTAGTGGCATCCTCTCTAAGGTTACCTTCTGTCTCCTCTGTATCTTCATCTCCTTTATTGTGTGCGTCCCAGTTTGTACATATTGCTCCCCCATTAGAATGTAAACTCCTTGAAGGCAAGGACTTTTTTGGTTTTTGCTTTTGCTTTGTATCTGCAGTACCCCAAAAGAGTACTTAATATATGCTCATTAATTAAATAGACCAGCTTGGCATAGCGTTTGAGGGGGCATAATGTATAACTGGCTAGATAATTAGTCTGGACTCACGTTGTAAAGGGCTTTAAATACAACATAGAACTGCAAATGGGAACCACGGATGCTTCTGGACCTGTGCTTTTGGAATATCAGCTATATGGAGAATGACTTGGACCAATGGAGACCAAATACAGCAAAACTGAGTAGGAGGCAACAGCCCAGATAAGAGGGGTCAGGGCCCTGGACTAGAATGGTTTGGGTTTGAGTAAAGAAGGGGATATATGGCAGTAATGATGAGACAGGTGGCAGATTTGATGAGAACTGACAACCAGCTGGGTATAGGGAAGGAATCAGGATAACCCTTAGGTATTAAATTTAGATGGCTAGAAAAATAATGTTGCCCTGGACAGAAAGTCAGGAAGTTGTGAGGGGATTGGGGATTTGGGCAGGGAGGGAAAATAGCGAATTCTGTTACAAACATGTTGAGTTTGAGATGCCTATGAGACATCAAGGCAGAGATGTCCGACAGGCAACTGGCAATGCAAGACTTGAACTTAGAAAAGAGATGAGATCTAGAACCTTCTTGGGCCTCAGTTTCCTTATCAGAAAGTTAGACTAGATGTCCTCTGAGATTCTTCGAACCCTAGGTCTGTGATCCTATGAGATGTAGATTTGGAAGTCATGTGCATAGAGATGATCTTTGAATCCGTGGGAGCTGATCAGATCACCAGAACAATGTGTACAGAGAAAAGAGGAAGGCCCAGCATACATGAATGCATGTTCAATCATATCTGACTCTTCCTGACTCTGTTTGGGGATTTCCAAAGATAGGGGCGTGGTTTGCCATTTCCTTTTCCAGATGAGGAAACTGAGGCAAACTGGGTTAAATGACTTACCCAGGGTCATACAGCTAGTGTCTGAGGCCAAATTTGAACTCACGAAGATAAGGCTTCCTGACTCTAGGCACAGCTCTCTATTCACTGCACCACCCAGCTATCCCACACCTATGAAGAGGGTGGGATAAGAACATTGCTCCTGAAAAAACTTCTGATACAAGTGGGTCACACAATAAGACAAAGAGGGTCAACAGAGTGGTGTCACGAGAACCCAGAAAGGATAGAGTAACCAGGAGGAGAGGGTGGCCAACAACATCAAGTGCTGCAATAGGTCGAGGAAGAAGTCACTGGATTTAACAAGATCACTGATGACTTTGGAGATAACGGTTTCAGTCAAGTGGTGATAATATAAACCAGACTACAAAGGGCTTAAAGACTCATCTTCCTGAGTTTAAATCTGGCCTCAGACCCTTACTAGCTCTATGACCCTGGGCAAGTCACTTAACCTTGTTTGCCTCAGTTTCTTCATCCATAAAATGAGCTTGAGAAGGAAATGCCAATCCAGTCCAGTATCTTGGCCCAGAAAACCCCAAATGGGGTCACAAAGACTCAGCCACAACTAGAAAATGATGGACCACCACCACCACCACCACCACCACCAAGGATTCAGAAGGCAGGGACAAGAAAGTAGAAACTAGATGAGTAAATGGTTTTCCCCCCCCTAGCTTTACTGTGTAAGGGATGCGATAAAGTAAGCACTAGCTCAGGGAGGTGGGAGGGTCAAGTGAAGGTTTCTAATAGCTCAGGGAAATCTAGGCGTTCTTATAGGCAGCTGGAAGGAAACCAGGGAATGAAGAGGATTTGAAAATTATGAAGAAAGAAAGGGGGATCAAAGGGGTAGACTCTGGAAGGAGACTAGGATTGGTGGTATCAAAGACACAAGCAGAAGCGTTTTTATTGGCAAAGATAAAGGCCATCACACCTTCCAAGACTGAATCAAAAAAGAAGAGAGGTTGGTGATGCTCGATAGATGACCTCCATTTTTTCCACAAAAGTACAATTTTTTTTTTTACCTAGAGTAAGCCGTGGTTCTTAACCTTTTCTGTGTGTCATGGACCCCTTTGGCACTCTGGTGAACTCTCTGGACTCCTTCTCAGAATAACATTTTTATTTTTTGTAGCATCGCAGTATTTCCTTAAAATCATATATCACAACTAAAGAATTCATTATTTGATAAAAATTGTAAGAAAAGATGGAAAGCAGTCTGGCAGAAGTTAAGCGTAGACCATTATCTTACAGCATTTACCAAGATAAAGTCAAAATGGATACATAACCTAAATGTAAAGACTGAGATTACAATAAAATTTGAAGAATATGGAAAATATTACCTACCAGACTTATGGATAGGTGAACAATTTATAAATAAACAAGAAATAGAGAACAGTGTGAGGTGCAAAATGGATAATTTCAGTTACATTAAATTTAAAAGGTTTTGTATAAATGAATCAAATGTAGCCAAGATCGGAAGGAAAGCAGAAAATTGGGCTGGAAATTTTTATAGACAGTTTCTCAGATAAAGGTCTCATATTTCAGATATATGAAGAACTTTGCCAAATATATAATAATATGAGTCATTCCCCAGTTCATAAATGGCCAAAGAATATGAACAGGTAGTTTTTCAATAGAGAAATCAGAACAATGTGTAGCCATGTGAAAAAAGTGCTCTAAATCATAGGTCCTTTGCAGTTAATTTGGGTATTTATACTAGTCAAAATGACTAGTCATTCAAAGTTGTTCTTATGGTGAGTGTAAAATGATAATGATATCTCAAGGTTGTTCTAATTTGCATTTCTCTCATCAGTAATGATTTAGAGCATTTTTTTTTCATGGGAAATAGGATTCTATTGAGTGATGATAGGATCAAGAATATAGCTAACCAAGTAAGGCTGAAGTAGAGTGAAGGTTTTAATGAATTAGCAAACTAGGGATGGGGACCGAGAGAGTTGGAGGGGAGGAGAAAGGAATATGACATCATTGTGTAAATGGAATTCCAAAGTGTAAATAAGGGCTGGAATTTGGGATGTAAAGAAATTTTAGAATCAGTCAAACATTTACTGAACACCTACAACTGTACTAAGCACTGAAGAGGGAGCCCTTAAGGACCTTACATGAATTCACATCTTTATCCCCTTGAGAAAGGAAAGAGAATGATCTGGGATCTGGTAGACAGTAGACACCAAGATATGAATAGGGTGCCATAGGTGATGGAGTGAGGTGTGGTTTTATTTACTCAGCCTCTAATCAGCAGCCAGTAGCTCTGCCCCAGGGCAAGTCCCAGAGACAAGTTAATTCCTCCAATATATATACTGGGTATACCAAAGGTCTTAGTGTAGTTTTAAACTTTGATATTCCCCCCTTACCCCACAAACAGGTGTGTACAGGATGTAGAGGTCACAGGTGTGTGATTCTGAAACTATGCAGCTAAGAAGATTTTGATCTCTGTTGGATCATTCCTTCTGCCTCTGCCTTTTTTGGGGTATGTGAGGAACAGAAAGAAAGTTGGTCACTTTTCTGGCATCATTTCAGATTGAAATCCAAGAGGGTGAACCATTTCACAGTTCCACCAATGATACCTACCTTCCCTTCTGAAGGAAAGACTTCTGGAACTAAATGACTGCATGAGGCAGAAACTCACTAAATACTCGTTTCATCATTGAATGACTCTGTTTACCCTAAATTCCAATCTCACATTCTTCTTTTGCAGAGATGGAGGGGTAAGCTTTTTACAGGGAATGATAGACTCACCAAGAATATAAGCATTGTGATTTGGGTGACCACAAGGGTGCTAGGGAAGGAAAGTGTTTAAAAGGAATATTACTCACACCAGGGCCTAAGTTTTGGTGCTGGCATTGAATGTTTCCCAAAAGATCTTAGCTCTGTGCTTCAAGAAATGCCAAAGCAAATTGTGATCAGATCCTCTCTAAATGAATTTTAAAATTTTAATTGCTTTTGAATGAACAAATGTGATTGTTGTTATTTTTGAAATATATTGTTTGATATTGTAGTTAAGACAGGACTCCAGTGTGGAGTCACTTAAGCTAAATGGTTTCACTGATCACAAACACATAAGCAAAAATAGCCTGTACTGTTCCACTATTTTGACTCATTCTGACCTTGTGTTAAACATGTAAGTCATGTTTAATGGGGTGAGGCTGCTGGCCAAGTACAGTGGCTGCCCCTCAGAACCTATTCCCAGGACCCCAATTACCAACTCAAACTCTTAATCAGTTTTTGGTTTCAATTAGGAAACCTCCTTACCTGAGTCTGGCATAGATAAGTGATCCAGGAATTTCCTCACTACATCTGGGTCTAATTAGGAATGCTCTGTTCCTCATCTGTAATTGATTACCCGTTCTCAACCAAGCCCCATCTTTAAGGTTTAAGACTTCCCTGCTCAGACCCCATGCTGAGTGTGCACTCCCACCAAGATCATTGCTACTATACATATCTCCCATGACTGTGCACACTGTTTTTTGCCTGCTTGCTCTGCCACATGGTAATAACACTCTTGCTTGTACTATTTTTCTGAGTGCTGATTTCCTATAAATCCTCAGACCTGGGTCTTTGCTCTTACAAGAGCCATAAGGTCAAATAAAGAAACAAAAAAAAATCTATTTTATCTTCCTCCCATCCATGTCTCCCATTGGGAAAAGAAAGAAAGAACAAAAGAAAGAAAAGCAAATAACAAATTATACATAGTCAGGCAAAACAAATTTCCCCATTTACCGTATCTAAAAAATATGGTGTATTCTGAGGTGAGTCCATCACATCACCCCTGTCAAGAGGTAAGTAGCAGACTTTATTATCAGTTCCCTGGAGCCACAGCTGGTCATCATGTTGACTAGAGTTCTTAAGTCTTTCATAAATTGTCTTCGTTGACATTGATTGTAGTTGCGATCATGTAACTTGTCCTCATTCAGCCCACTTCATTCTATATCAGTTCATATAGATCTTCCCAGGTTTTTCTGAAACCTTCCTTTCATCATTTTTCACAGCACAATAGTATTCCATAACATCTGTGTGCCATAATTTGTTCAACCGATTTCCTGAGTTTCCAGTTCTTTGCCATTACAGAAAGAACTATTTTGGGGCAGCTAGGTGTTACAGTGGATAGAGTGCCAGGTCTGGCACTAGGAAGACTAGTCTTCCTGAGTTCAAATCTAGCCAACACATATTGGTCCTGGGCAAGTCACTTCACCCTGTTTGCCTCTGTTTCCTCATCTGTAAAATGAGCTGGAGAAGGAAATAGCAAACCACTCCAATATCTTCTCCAAGAAAACCCCAAATGGGGTCATAAAGAGTCAGACACAACTGAAACTACTAAACAACAAATAAATATTTTTGTATGAGTCCTCGGTCCTCTAAATTTTTTTTTAGAAATTAATAAATTTCAACTGGAAATTAAGGGGATGCCCATCAATTGGGGAATGGCTAAACAAGTTGTACTATATGAATGTAATGGAATACTATTGTGCTATAAGAAATGGGGAGGAGATAGTCTTCATATTCACCTGGGGAGCAAACTGATGCTAAGTGAGAAGAGCAGAACCAGGAGAAATTTGTACATATGTGTGACAACCAGCTATGATAAATGGGACTCTTCTCAGCAACGCACAGTTATAAGACAACCACAAGTCTCAGGATGGAAGGAGATACCTACATTCAGAGAAAGATCTAGAAAGAGTTTATTTAAATGGAGACTAAAGCAATCTACATGCTAGCACTCTTTTCCATGTTTGGTTCTTTCTTTTTTCCCACTGTTCACTCCATTGGTTACAGCTCTTCTATACAACCAGTCTAATGTCCAGTGTGAAAGTATTTGCAGATCCAGTACTTGATTGCATGCTGCCATGGGGGAGGGGTGGCAAGGGAGGGGAGAAAATTTGAAACAAGAGATTATGGAACAGAATCTTGTAAACTAAAAGTAAATACATCAAATTTTAAAAAAGAAATTAATAAATTTCTAAACTTTAAAATTCTCAAATGGCCATATCACACAGTTATTTCATGACATTAAATTTATTGTGGGTCTACTCTTTGGAAGTTACCAGTAAATGATATCTAAATAAAGATTTCTCTTCTTCCTCTCCTCTCCCCTCCCACAATGTTTAGACTTTCTTATCCTCTGACCAGAGCAGAGAACCTTGCCAATTAATTAGGAGGCTTAGCCAAGGTCACCTCTGCTACTCTGACAAAGATACTGATTTTGGATACTCTTTAAAAATAAATCTTTTTTAAAAACTTTTTTCTCTCACTTATATTCTCCACTCAATATCATCACCTTACAAAATGGTTGGCACTCCCAAAAGCTTAGAATTGTTTTCTTTCTTTTCAATTAATTAATTTATAGTTTTCAACATTCACTTCCATTAGATTTTGAGTTCTAAATTTTCTTCTGGTCCCTCCCTTCTCCTCTCCAAGATGGTGTGCAGTCTGATACAGGCTCTACATATATCCATATTAAACATATTCTTACATTAGTCATGTTGTAAAGAAGAATTAGAACCAATGAGAGAAGCCACAAGAAAGAAGAAACAAAAAAAGAGAGAGAGCAAGAAAATAGTATGCTCCAATCTGCATTCAGACTCCATAGTTAATTTTTTTTATCTTTATTGACTTGTTTATTTACTTGTAGTTTACAAGATTCAGTTACAGAATCACTTGAGTTTCTGATTTTCTCCCCTCCCTTCTCCCCTTCCCCACCCCCATGTGGTATACCATCATGTATGGGATCTGCAAACACTTTCACACTATACAATAGTCTGGTTGTGTCGAGGCGTTGTAACCAATGGAGCAAATAATGGGGGAAAAAAAAGAACAGAACCAAACATGGAAAAGACCAATAGCATGTGTTGCTTCAGTCTCCATTTAAACTCTGGTCTTTCTAGATCTTTCTCTGAATGTAGATATCTTCCATCCTGAGACTTATAGCGTTGTCTTTTAACTGTGCGTTGCTGAGAATAGTCCAGATTATCAAGGTTGGTCGTCACACATATGATGTATCTGTGACTGTGTACACATTTTTCCTGGTTCTGCTCTTCTCACTTAGCATCAATTCGTATAAGCCTCTCCAGGTAATTATGAAGTCCATCTCCTTTCCATTTCTTATAGCACAATAGTATTCCATCACATTCATATACCATAACTTGTTCAGCCATTCTACTCTTGATGGGCATGCCCTCAACTTCTTATTCTTGAACACCACAAAAAGAGCTGCCGTAAATATTTTTGTATATGTGGGTCCTTTTCCCATTTGTATGATCTCTTTGGTATATAGACCTAGAAATGATATTTCTGGGTCAAAAGATATGCACAGTTTTATAGCCCTTTGGGCATACTTCCAGATTGCCCTCCAGAATGGTTGGATCAGTTCACAACTCCACCAACAAAGGTACAGTCTTCCAATTTTCCCACATCTTCTCCAGCATTTACCATTTTCCTGTTTTGTCATGTTAGCCAGTCCGATAGGTGTGATGTGGTACTTCAGAGTTGTTTTGATTTGCATTTCTCTAATCAATAGTGATTTGGACTTGGAATTATTTTCTAATCCTGACTTTTGTTTTTAATCACAACACAGGTTGCTCCAGTTAAATCATCTCGGCCAAAGCGACATTTCTCCTCTGCTGGCACCATCGAAAGTGTTAACCTGGATGCCATTCCTCGGGCCATTGCTCGCCTGGACAACAGTGCAGCCAAGCACAAACTTGCTGTGAAGCCAAAGAACCAACGGGTGTCCAAGAATCACAGGAGATTGTCCAAAGTAGGGAGCCATTCTTGCTTATTCACAGATGCACTTTCATCCTGGGCACAAATTCCATATTTCCAAGTTCTCATAGGGTGGGAGGAGGCTTTAGGGTGGGAAGACAAGAGGAGTTGTCCTAGGATATGGGGACCCCCTTTTAAGTTGAGCTTATCTACATTTAGCTTGACCACAAATAGAAATCTTATCTTCAACCCATCTCCAAGTTTCATTTCTTCTTGCTGCTGCATAGGCTTCATAGTTGTATTGCCAAACCTTCTAAGCAGGGGTATTCTGTAAATGTTTAACAACCAGCTCCCTGGGGGGAGAGGAAGAAATATGCACAGGACATACTTTTAAGTTTAATTTGCATTACTCACATTTTCTTCATCACTTTCTTAAGTCCTGACAATATTTGACAAACTAGGGAAGTGGGCCAAATCTAGCAGCTAGCCATTTTCTTGTGGTCCTTGACTTAAAAAAAAAAGAATTTTACATTTTTAAATAAATGAAATACCATTTAAAAATAAAACCATTAAATAAAAAGCATTATTAGGAGGAGTGGCAGATACTTGGTCTAGACAGTGATCAAGCCCTGGTTTGTGGCTAAGGTGAAACATGTTTTGTCCAGGTATAAATGCTCACAGTGAAAATCTAACCATTTGCTTACAGAACCTATCTGAGCTGGTCTCAGCACACCCCCACTTCCAAGCTAACCATTTTAAACCTTTGTAAACAATTTCATTAAGTACAAATCTTCTTCCAGCTCTTTCCGCTATAAAGGCCTGATTTGCTACCACTGTCTTCCAGTGATGAGAAGAATTGATTTGAGGTGGGGTGGGATGGGATATACATGTAGTAAAGGATTTTGCTCCAGCTCTTACCACTTCTGGCCTGTGATTAATCATTTAACTCTTCTTGTGGGGGCAGGGGAGAAGGTAAAAGGACTGGTTCAGTTGGTTTTGATCTATATCTATGATTTCATCTACTATTATGGGAACTTCCTCTAGTGATGTTGATTGGCAACAGTCTAGCCAGTACCAAAAGGGTCTTGGGGGGGGAAAAAACAAAGATAAATGACCAGTCTATGCTGAAAGCAACAGGCCTATTTGGTGTGTTTAAGTAAAGACTATAGGGTTTTCCTGGAAACACCATAGGTTTTTCTATACTGCAGTCATAACTTATCTTAGGGAGTATCTTGGAGTTTGGAGGTTAAGCAGTTTATCCTTGGTTATACAGCTAGTATGTGTCAGAGGCAAGACTTGAGCCCTTGTTGTACTAACACCAAAGCCAGTCCTCTGTAACTACACCATGCAGCCTCTTGTGACTTAGTTTATCCAATTATATACTAATCAACATTTGTCCCTTATTTTGAATTAAAACATGTTATAAATACTTATTATCTATTAAACAATCAAAACGAAAGTCATTTTAAAAGAGCTAATTCTGTTTCCCTCCTCGATGTCAGGACCGACAAAATGATCAAGAAAGCTTTGAGAGTCAGCTGTCCCTAGATCAGAATGGACACTCCGGAGAAGAAAAACAAACTTGGCATGAAGAAGAATTCAAACCACTTGATTCAGAAGAAGAGAAAAGACAGCAAGAGGAATATTGGAGACATCTTGAGGCTGAATATAGAAGACAGAAGGCAGAGAAGAAACGACTAGAAGAACAAAGGCTTCAGGAAGTAGAGAGGAGACTTTGGGAAGAAAATAAAAAACCACTTCTGGAAGAGGAAGAGGAAGAAAAGGAGAAACAGCAGCATCTGGAAGGGCAGAGGCTGCAGGAAGAGGAAGGACAAAGACCCGAAGAACAGAACTGGCGAGAGCTGGAGAAAAACAGACAAAAAGAGGCTGATAGGGAGCCAGAGGAGGTAGAGGAGCAACCATGTTGGCAGCAGGAGGCAGAGAAGCCTCTAGAGCCCAAGAGACAGGAGGGGCTACAGGAGCAGAGGAAGCAAGAGAGTGAGAAACAGCATCAGGAGGAGGAAGCCGAGCTGCTGGAGGAGCTCAGGAGTCGAGAGGAGACAGAGTGGAAAAGGGAAGAGGTTGAAAAGCAGCTTCAGGAGGAGAAAGAAGCCAAGTTACTGCAGGAGCTCCAGAGTCGAGAGGAGACAGAGCAGAAAAGGCTAGAGGCTGAGAAGCAAAGGCAGGAGGAGGAAGAGAAGGGACTGGGAGAGCTCAGGAGACAGGAGGAAACAGAAGAGCAGAAGAGGCAAGAGGGGGCAAAGCACCACTGGGGAGAAGTCAATTCACTAGAAGAGCTCGAAGGACAAGGCTTGGGGATAGGGGAACAGAGCAAACAAGAGGTAGACAAGCGGCTCCTGAGGGAAGAGGAGCAGCAGCAGCAGCAATGGGAAAAGGAGGGGAAGTGCTCAAAGGCCATCCAGGGGCAGAGTGGCCAAGGGCTTCAGAGGCAGCCTGAGGGAGGAGAGGAAAGGCACCTGGAGAGCCCAGCTCAGGACTACTCTAAAAAGAATCTAGAGGAACAAAAATGCCCCAAGCATGAAGGCCAGGGAGGAAACTTAAGGGGACCACAGCTCCAAGAGAAGCAAAGCCCCCTGGTGGAGGAGGTGAGGGAGGGGCAGCAAACAGGGGAAGATGGCCACGGAGGCATCCCTCTGCTTCAGGAAGAAGAAGGCACTCGACAGGGACATCCCCAGAAAGAAAAGAGGCAGCCAAAAGATGAGCTGGCTCCGGTGGAAAGGAAGAAGACTGTTACCATGAAGAAGGACCAGATGGGGGAGGAGCTGAGGTGGCAAGAGGTAGAGGAAAGGCAGACTCTGCCCAGGCCCTATACATTCCAGGTGTCATCAGGAGGAAAACAAATCCTGTTCCCCAAAGTCAGTCTGAGTCCAGTGACACTTGGGAAGGAGTCGGGGCTTCCATGCATCTCACAAGAGTCCAAGGCCAGTAAGGCCTCCCACCCTCTCCCTTCTTCTCTAAGCATTCCCCACACGGCAATCCTGGTCACAGGAGCACAGTTGTGTGGCCCAGCTGTCAACCTGAACCAGATCAAGGACACAGCTTGCAAGACTTTACTGGGTTTATCAGAAGAAAAAAAACAAGTGGATATTCCTGCTCTGGAAAACACGCCACGAGGCACTCATGATGCTCGGGCAGCTAGTGGGAAGGCCAAGTTTCCTCAGGAGTCTCAAAGCAGCAAAGCTGCCTTAGCTGAGTGGGAATCTATTCGTTCTAGAATCCTAAAGAATACTGATAATGGCCAAGTCAGTGAGAGGGACCTATTAAGGCACAGTGGCGAGAGTCCATCCAAAGGTAGGTCTGATTCCCGAGGAAACCTCAGGAAAACCTTATCAGCAAATGCAAAATTCTCCATCATGCCTGCTTGGCAGAAGTTCTCTGATGGTGGCATTGAAGGCCAAAAGCAGAATGCTGAACACCTTAGGAATAAGCCTGGGCTGGGACCCAGCGAAAGGGCAGAGGTCCAACCTCCTGCTGGTGGTAATAATGGACACCAGAAAATTCCAGAGAGAACTAGGATGCAGCAGGAGCCAACAGACACTGCAGAGGGATATAAATTTGCCAAAGATCTTCCATCTTTCCTTGTCCCAAGTTCACCTCTTGCTCCACAGAAAGCCCTGACCCAGTCAGACTTGGCAGCTTCCTCTGAAAGTGAGACAAGTAGTGTGGAGAAAGCAGAGGATTTCATGCTGAGTGGGGAAGAGAGCACATCACCTTTTGGGATAAAGCTGAGAAGGACCAACTACTCCTTGCGTTTTCACAGTGACCAACAAGTGGAACAGTCAAAGAAAAAGAAGAGGCATAGCGCAGGTGACAGTTTTGATGGGGTAGCATCTGTCCTGAAGAATAAAGGTGAGGAGAAAGAAACTTTCGTTGTCAAAGGCACCATCTTACCTACCCAAGAGAAAAAGAATGACCCAATGAGTTTGAAGGACTCTCTAGACAGCCCTGGACGACACCCAGCTCAGCCAGCACCCCAGCTCCCCAGTAACCACATTCCTTCTCTGGATCATGACAAGCCAGGAGCTAAATCACTACTGCCGCAGAAGCCAGCCCTTGCCCCCAAACCCACCAGTCAAACCCCACCGTCTTCTCCCCTTTCCAAAATAGGAAGGCCGTTCTTAGCCGAGCTACTCTCTAGGCGGGTGGTAAAACCAGACCAGGATGCCAGCGAGAAACTACATGAGAGCAAGGACAGTGGTGATCTTCAGCTACCATCCATGCCCCATGCTGAAAAGAGAAAGGAAGAGGAGGAAACAGTAGAGAAGAAATCCCCTTCTCCATTTGTCTCTATCTCCCACCAAGAGAAACCTGACAAAACCCTTGAGCCTGGGAAAAAAGGTGGGTAAATTTGGAAACTTACTAGGTGGTCCAGTGGATAGAGTGTCAGGCCTGGATCAAGGAAGATCTAAGTTCAAATCTGACTACAGACACTTATTAGCTGTGTAACCCTAGACAAGTCACTTAGAATCTGCTTGCCTCAGTTTCTTCATGTGGAAAATGAGGATAATTTTATCACCTACCCAAGGTATTTGTAAAACCCTTAGCACAGTGACTGAAACATAATAGGCACTATATAAATGTTAGCCATTATTATCCAGGGTAAACTTCAGGGCTAAAATCAGAACTAACTAAGGAACTGGGCTAACTAAGGAGCAACTGCTATTAGTACATTCATTCATCAGGAGCCTGTTGATGGTTCTACAGGAATGGATAATTTTCTAAAGTGAGACCTCTGTTGTGCCATCTAGACATTCTTCAACAAATAGACCCAATATGACTGAAACCCAGATAAATAAGTCATCACTGAAATGAGGACAGTGATTCTCCACCTGGAGTCCTGGTGGATACCTCACCTTACAAATACCATGACCTCTTAAAGGCCGAGCCAGAAAAGCAGAGAGCTTATGAGTCTGACCAAAGTAGAAGGCTTCCGGTATAGACCCAGTGATGAAATTGTCAGAGGAGCAGCATAGCTAAGTTTGGAGTTAGCCACATGGCAACAGAATTATTTGACCAAGACAACCGAAAAAGTAGAGTTATAAAGGGGCCTCTATTTGCAGTAGGAGTGAGAGTACATTGCCCAATGAAATCAGAGATCCTTGAAGTACTGAGGACTCTTTTATATGGCACTTTAAGTTTTGCAAAGTGCTTTTCCTGTGTTAGCTCATTTGATCCTTACAACCGACTTATGAAGCAGGTGCTGCCGAAGTACAGAGGACAAAACTGAGATTCAGAGGTGAAGTTTCATGCCCAGGGTCATTCGGCTAGTTAGTGTCCAAAGCAGGATGAACTGATCCCAAAGCCGATGTTGCTGGTTCTTAATATGTATTGAAGTAATAGCAACAATAATAATAGTATTGATGACTCATATTTAATGTTTAAACTCTGCCAGATTGGGCCAAAATGAACTAAGAAAACTTCCACTTGCATAAAATGGAAATATAACCCTGCCACGCTTGTGAGCAGCACATGGAGAGAAAATACTGGTAGAAAGAAGCTGGTCACCGAGTTTGCCTTTTGCCTCAGGCTGGCCCTACTCTCTGTGACTTTGAGTCTTATTAAGTTTCATTAAGCCAGGATGAGTGCCTGACCTTTCTAGTGAGTGGGATGTCTTCCAGAACCTTTCCCTGGACCAGATAGGATGTTTTCTGGTTCACTGGAAATAGGAGCTGGAAAGATAGAAAAAGACAAAGACGACCGTAACTGGTTTTGGTTTTTGTTCAGAAATTTAGTAATCATTAGTTTATTTGTGCTCCCCCCACTCTAGTTCAGGACCTTATCACCACTTTGTCCAGACCATTATAATAGCCTGAAAGCCGGTGTCTTCTTGTGGCTAGCTTGTAGGGTGAGACTATAACATTTGCAAAGAATAATTTTCCTTTGGTATGAACCATGAGAGTCCTACAGGGATTTGTTTTTTGAGATGGGAGAGAGGTGGTTTACAGAGGGTAAAAAAAAAAAAATCCACCAAATTTTTATTATCAGTTTAGACATTCAAATTGTACAAATTGTTCTTGTGCTTTCATTTTTAAAAAATTTTCTGCCAGGTCTCTCTCTTTCTCTCTCTCTCTCTCTCTCTCTCTCTCTCTCTCTCTCTCTCTCTCTGTCTCTCTCTCTCTTTCTCTCTTTTTTTCTCTTTCTCTTTCTCTATCTAAATTGTTTCTGTTTTGAGCACACTCTCCTGTTGAACATGCAGCATTCCCTACAAGCCATATTTTCTCCACTTTCCTGACATTCCCAAAGGCTGTTTTCTCTCACACTCTAGCCTACTCCATACCCTCTTCTTTTCTCTCCCTAAACAGTAGCCATGCACCTGCCTCATTTTCTTTGATCACCTTACTCTTTTCATGTTCCCTTCCCCTTCTTAATGTTAGTCACAGGGGTCTCAGATTCACTGAGTTCCTTTTGCCAGCATGGAACAAGACAACTATGAGCAGTAGCTTCTTCATTTGAAAAACAAGGGTTTACTAGATGTCCTTCCAAGTCCCCTTCCAGTTCTTTGGCATTTCGCTCTCCAAACATTCTTCATGGTTTGTTGCAAACCAAGCAAAGCTCAAGAATGAATGTATAGCTAGGGTTACTAAGAAACAGTAGAGAAAGACTCTTTGATGTAATGAAAAGAGCATTAGCTTTGGGTCAAGAGACCTGTTTTTGATTCCTAGTTCTGCTATTTATGACTAGGGTAAACTTGGGTAAGTTACCTAAGTTCATATAGCTGGTATAATGCACAAATGCTAAAAGTTTAGACAAATGAGAGAGACTGGAGATCCTAACACATGGGGACAAATTTGCCTTATGGGCACCATGGAATGTGGGATGAAACCCATGATTAGGCCATGTCTCATTCAAAATAAACAGGACAGGCATTGTAAGAGCGCAGTTAGCTGCCTTTGATAAATCAAAGGCACCTGGCCCAAATGAACAATATTCTAGCAGAAGTGATTACAGAGCCACCACCAACAATATTTCAAAGATCATGGAAAATTTTGTGGTACAAGGGTCACAAGATAAGAAAATAGTAAATGTTGCCCCAATTTTCAAAAAAAAAAAAAAGAGCAGAAAACTTTAAGTCAGTGAGTTTGACTTTGATTCCTGGGGAAATTCTTGGAAAGACCATTAAAGAGATGGATAGTGATGACTTCCTTAAAAAACATGTCATTCCCACCTTAACCTGATTTCCTTTTTTGGTAGATAATATATAGACTATATAATAGGTAAAATAAACATAATAGAGAATATCTATTATTAGGTAACAATAGAGAATGATATGGCTTTATTTCACTTAGATTTTAGGAGAGTTTCTGATAATGAATTTTCAACAACAAAAAGAATGTTCTACTATTCATAGGGAGAAGATGGAAAGAGATGGCTTAGATGAAACTACAGTTAGGTCGATTCAGAGCTGGTCAGATGACTGACTCAGATAATTGATGTCATTGTTTCAGTGTCAAAATAGCAAGAGCTCTCCAGAGGAGTGCATTAGGGATCTGTACTTGACCCTTGGCTATTTGACATTTTTATCAGTGACTTGGATAAAGGTATGGATGGTATGTTCATTAGCTTTTCAGATAACACAGAGAAAGGAGTAAATAGGTAACACACTGGATGGCAGAGGCAGCATTCAAAAGGATCTTGATGGAGTAAAATATTATGCTTAATCTCATAAGATGAGATGCAGTACGGATAAATGTGAAGTCTGCACTTGGGTTCAAAAAAATCAACCACTGATCTTAAGATGAGGGAGATGTGGCTACACAGCAGTTGTTCTGGAAATGATCCAGAGGGTTTAGTAGAGTATAAGGTCAGTCAGTAGGAGTTAATAGTTTGATGTAGCAGCCCAAAAAGCTGCTGTAGTCTTGGGCTGCATTAGGAAGCTTATAGCTTCCAGGAATAGGAAAGTAATAATCACATGGTCCTCTGCCTCTGTCAGGCCTCATCTGGAGTATTGTGTTCAGTTCTGGGAATCACAGGTTAAGTATTGATAAGCTGCAGAGGGTCCAGAGGGGTAATCAGCATGACAAAGGCATCAGTGTGATGGTAAATGTTTAACAACTAACTCTTCCCTTTCCTCCCCAAAAAATGTGTGTATGTATAAATATGTATGCATGTTATATATGCAGGACACACTTTTTAATCTGCATTAACATTTTCACTGTCACTTTCTTAGATCTAGACAGTCAACAAAATGATGAATCAAGGCCCAATATTTGCTAACTTCCGGGGTATAAATACTCACACCGAAAACTTAACAGTTGGTTCTCATAAGCCTGTTTGGGCCAGCATCAGCACATCCCTAGAAAGGATTTTGAGTCCATGATGTGAGTGAGAATCAGTTGAAAGAACTGGGTTTGTTTAACCTAGAGGAATGAAGTCTCTGGGAGGGAGGAAAGATAGTGCAGGAAAGCCATGATAGCTGTCTTTAAGTATTTGGGTTGTCACCTAGAGAGGAGGACTGGATAGAAGTCACAAAGTGGTTTACTGTCAGAAATTACTTCCTAACGCTTAGAGCTGTCCAAAGGTGACATGACTTGCCTGGAGATTTTTTGAAATCAGCGTCCTTAGAGCAAGATGGGAAGACCATTTGTTCAGTGTGTTATGACAGAAGTTCTTTTGTGTTTGGGTCTGGACTGGATGGCTGCCGAGGGCCTTTCTACTTTTCAGATTGTGGCTCTGTGAAAGACGGCTAGTTCTGGGACCTGAAGACTTGGGTTTAAATCCCAGTTCCTTCTTCCTAGTTGTGCTACTGTAGGCAGATTACTTAATCTCTCTGGGCCTCAGTTCCTTATCTGTAAAATAAAGGGGTTGGATCAAATGACTGAGGTTCTTTCTAGCTCTAAATCCATGATACTATTATCTCTCCTTTTCCTCATCTGTAAAGTGGGATAGTTGGAAAGTTCTGTAACCCTACAATCCAACAAACTGGGAGTTGAATTTAGAAATCAGAAACAGGTCAGAATGAGAGAGTCAGTATAGAATCCAATGGGATAATTGCAAAGAGCCCTGGGTTTAGAATTGAATGACCCGTCTTTGAGTCCAGGCTCTGATCATTGCTACCCAGATAATGGAGGAAATCACTTCCTCTCTTTGGGTTTCTATTTCTTCATCTAAATGATGGAGGATGAAAATAGTGAAGACAGCTAACACGTACATTGTGCTTTCCACCTGTTTAATTCAACAAGGACTTGTTAAGTGCCTACTGTGTGTAAGGCAAGATGCTAGATGATAAGATTGCAAATACAAAGACACAGGAGAATTGAAAAGAGAGCAGTGTCATGAAAACCCATGGAAGAGAGTTCAGGAAAACAGACACTAATCACCAAAAGAAAACTAGAAATTGTATTGAATCTGCCACCAGTAGAAAATCAACTCTCTCAAGCAAGGAAGTTCAACAAGATTGATTCTACACTCTTTCCTTGTTACTTGGCTTGGCTCTTCTGCCCTTGGCCATATGCATTTCAACATTTTAATCAAAGATTTGGAAGGACAGATTAATTTGAAGATGACATGAAACTAGAGGGAGTAGAAATGGTAGATGACAAAGTCAGGAACTAAAAAAAAATCTCAACAGGTTAGAAGATTGAGTCAAACAACTTGTGGGGGCAGCATGGCTGAACAATAGTTCCTATGAGAAAAGAACCGGGGAGTTTTAGTGGACAAATTTAATATGGCTCAGAACATGACATGGCAGCCAAAAAAGCTGATGTTATATTAGGCAGCTGGGGCTTTTTCCTCAGTTGTGATCTCTGGGGGAAAGGGACGCATCCTTCCTGTTTTGGTCTGCAAAGATTTGTGCCTGTTCCTCATGTTTTGTGGTTTCCTGCTTATCTATGCCCCCATATGAATGAATTGATCCCTAACCCCTTCCCTGCTGCCAACTCTTGTGGATCACTTTGGTATCATCATTATTGTTTTCTATTTGCATAACACTTTTAATTACAGCATTACTTGGTGGCAAGGGAATGGACTACGTGATGTCTCATGGTCTCCATAAAAAGTTTTTAAAAAATTAGTCTCAGGTTTCTTCCTTTGAATTTTTTTTTTTGGCTTTTTGGAAGGCAGGGCAATTTGGGATTAAGTGACTTGGCCAAGGTCACAAAGCTACTAAGTGTTACGTTAAGTGTCTGAGGCCAAATTTGAACCCAGGTCGTCCTTACTCAAGGCCGGTGCTCTACTCCCTGCACCACCTAGCCACCCCAATTCCTTTGAGTTTTTTAAGTCAGTTATACATTGGAGGCAGTTTTGGTCTGTCTGCATGGTGCCAAAACAGCAGGTTGGTTTGGTCAATTTGTGCAGTAGTTAATCAGTTTATTAGCAAAATTCAGCTGTGTATAGTTGATGGGACAGAATACGTTGTTTTGACTATGTTCAGCCACTTCTGCTTGATCATCTTCTAAATAGCCTGAGTCTGAAAATGGTAAATAGTCCAGCTGTTTGTTTGAATCTTGCCAGTCCAGTTTATTAGAACTTTTCCACTCGAGATTAACACAGACCTTGAGTTAGGGCTGTGTTAAGCAGGACCCCAAAGAGTTACATGAAATAAATGATAAAGCATGCTCATATAACTGGTTTTGAGTAACCAGAATGGTTGAGGAATGGGACAAACTCCAAATGACTTAATTTCTGTTAACCTAGAATTCAGAAGTCCCATTAGGCTTTAGATGTCATTGTTGGAAAAATTTCTGAGAAATCCAAGTTCACTTTGCTGCCTGAGTAAATATAGTGTGTAGAAAACACCATTAATAATCAGGCATCTTAAAAAAATAAAAATAATAATCAGGCATCTTCTAGGACAGGGGTTCTCAACCTTCCTAATGCCATGACCCTTTAATACTCATACGTGGGTGTGTCTTCATGTGGGTGGACCCGTCTGGAGATGGATAGAGGCGCTGTGTCTCGGTTCCTAAGACCATTGGAAATGTGTTTTCTGATGGTCTTAGTCGACCCTTGTGACAGGGTCATTCGACCCCCAAAGGGGTTGCCACCCACAGGTTGAGAACCACTGTTCTAGGACCTTCAGATAAATGTAGAAGATACAAGATGGAACTGAATTCACTTTTATTCCCCACTGAAATATGAATTTGCTTTCCTTTTATCTAGACTCAGAGTAGGAAGGGACCTCAGAAGTCATCTAGCTAACCACTTAACCTCTCTGTGCCTTCCCAGCCTTTGCTTGATTGACATGAGGACTCATTCATTATTCTTGGAGGAGATAGCCTATTCCACTTTTGAGCAGCTATAATTGTTAAAGTAAGCTGAAATCTGACTCCTCATCATTTATGTCCACTGCTCCTAATTCTGCCCTCTTTGGCCAAGCAGGGCAAATTTAATTCTCTTCCACATGACAAAGATACAGTATTATTTTGTGAAGAGGAGAGCCAGCCTTGTACCCAGGAAGATCTGGACTGAAACTATGTGCCCCTCAGGCAGTTCTCTAAGATTAAGAGAAGGGGTCAGCCTGCACTGGTAGAGTTTCTTCACCTGGAAGTTCTTTATGTTAATGAAACCACAGGTCCAGACCCTATCCTATCCCCTTCCACATGACAAATATTTGACTATCATGCTCTGTCTCTTTTAAATCTGTTCTCTTATAAACTGAACTACATTAGTTCCTTTAGCTGATCATAAGGGACTGCCTTAATTTCCCACCATCCTGGTCCACCTCTCATGGACAGTTTACAAATCCACTTCCTACACGTGGCAGATACAATGGATGACAATCCTCTGGAATCAACCTTACTAGAGGGGAATGTGGCCAAGCCATCACCTCCCCTTCTACTACAACCACATTTTTCTTCAACTTAGTTTCTGTTACTTCCACCTTCACTACCTCTACCAACAAAATCAATCAATCAGTTCAGGTGATTGATAGGCCTGGTCAACTGAACTCTGATTAATCACAGTTCCAGTATGTATCATTGGCCAAAAGAAGGAACATAGTGATCTCCTCTGTGCATCGATAGTGACTCGTTCAAAATCAGAATGAATGACGTTAGAAAAAAAAACATATTGGGTTAAAGTCTGTCAGCAGTTCTCACAAAGGGACATTAAAATAAAGAATTTTGAAGGACAATGGTAGGAGAAACAAGTGGCAAAAGAAAACCCCAAATCACCTTGTCTTCTAGGCCAAATTGAAATCTCTTGATGCTCTAGAATTACTGAGAGGGAGAAAAAGCAGAAGAGAAGTATGCAAAAAGAGAGAGTATGGGAAAGTGGGTCTTCCTTTTCTTTGCATCATCAGCAGTGATGAGAGCTCTGAAGATTCATCAGTATTTGTTCCTGATTTAAACCTAGGTTCGTTTTGCTTTTGAAATAACTTAGCAGAGCTTACATTAGGGTGTTGTTACCCTTCACTTGGTCCAGATGGAAGATAAAGCATCTTGGTTGCTCTTTATAGTGATTTCATAAGGACTAGAGGCTGGGAAAGGAAGATACTCTTCCTTCAAAGCCCTACTTTAGTTGCTGCCTCATTCATGACATCTCCGATTTTGCCAAGCTAGCAGTGATTTCCTGGGTGTCTTCTTTGTACTTACCACGTATTTTTTTTGCTTCATATTCTTGTTTTATTTGTATGCACTTGGTAATAATATTGACATTTATAAAGTACTTTAAACCTTGCACACTGTAGATACTCCTTCCTCCCTGGGACCTCTTAGGATCCTTCTCTTTCTTGAAAGCTCAGATGGTGTCATCTCCTGAGTGAGAGCTTTCTTGATCCCTGGCTGCTAATGCTCCCTCAGAATTGCTTTGTATCTACCACACACACGCACGCACACACACGCACATATAGATATTGTGTGTACTTATAGCACACCTGCTGTTTTCACGTCAATATAATATAATTTCACAATGCCTAGTATATCATCATCTCTTTTTTTAAAAAATTAATTTTTTATCAGCTAAAATCTGCCTTTTCTCAAACCCTCTTTGAAAAAGAAAAACAAAATGCCTGTTATAAACATGTAGAGTTGAGCAAAACAAATTTCTGCATTTGGCTACCAAAAAAGAATTAAGTCTTGTTCAGTACTGAGTCTTACACCTCTCTACAATCAAGTGAGTGGCACATTGCATGGCAAGTCCTCTGGAGTGATGGTGAGTCATTACACTCATCAGAGTTCCTAAAGCTTTCAAAGCTGTTTTGTCTTTACAATGTCGCTATCATTGTATAAACTGTTTTGGTTCAGCTCACTTTACCCTGTATTACTTCATACAAGCTTTCCCAAGACTCTCTGAAGCTATCCCCTTCATCCAGTCTTATAGCACAATGATATTCCATCCCATTTTACATGCTATAACTTGTTCAGCCATTTCCCAATTGATGGGCTCATCTATAACAGCCTCAATCTCTAATTCTTGCCACCACAAAAAGAGTTGTAAATATTTTTGCATATTCTTATTTAGAGTTTGTTTTTGCATAGGACTAATCCCTCACTTAACCTGCTCTCCCAATAATTCTCTTTGTCCCCTTTCCCTATTGTTTGCCTGTTGAGTGAAAGTTATTTCTGTAACCAACTTTCCGCATGTATGTTCTTCCCTCCTTTGACCCAGTCAGAGGAGAGTGAGGCTCCAGGGTAAGCCATTACTCTTCTTGTTTGTAAAGATGTCTCCTTTTGCACCTGATTATGTGAAGATAGTTTTCCAAAACCTTCTCCTTTTCCTCCCCTAGTGAATGCCTCTTCCCTTCCCTTTCCATTCCTTTAAGACCAAGATTTAACAGAACTATTCCCAAAACTTCCAATTAGATTCCCTCTGTAACCATGCATGAAAGTGACCCAGGGTCCAAGAAGGCTTTGCTGAGGGAGCACAAACTCTTGCCAGACCTGACAAGCTTGAAAGGTTTTAAGTATGGATCCAGTAATATGGAAGCAGATCAGCTTCATCCCCAGAGTGGCCACCTTGGAATGATTTTCACTGGCCACCAAAGCTCAAAGAGACTGCAAAGACAGGCAAGATTGAATCCTTTTTCTTGGTGTAAGGAGTATTCAACGTTGCTGGAATCTAGCAGCTTTCGAAGTATTAGAGTTTAGGGAGGGTAGTTTCTTGGCCATGATGTGATGCCTTTTTTGTCTTAGAAAAGGTGTTTCATGAGATCTTGAAGTGAGATCAGGTTGAAGCACCAACTTGGAATCTGTCGTTCTGTGGGGACTGAGATGAAGTGAGTGCTTGTCTTTCATTGCAAATCATATCTTTGTTTTTTTCCTTCCCACAGAAAAGCCAGTGCTTCAGAGCTGGCACTCTTTAGAAGGCTCGAAATCGATGGAAAAAACTGAGACTGCCCAGCCACAGTGGGTTACATTAGCACTGCAAAAGCAAAAAGGATTCAGGGAGCAGCAGGCCACCAGAGAGGAGAGAAAGCAAGCCAGGGAGGCCAAACAAGCAGAAAGGGTATCTAAAAACAATGTAAGTAGACCATCGGAGAGAGTGGAGCTTTGCACAAAGCAGAATTTAACACATTTTTTTGACTGAATTGTAGAACCTTATATTTTTTCACTGAGCTCGACTGTTGTATATCCTATGTAGCACTCAAAGTCCCTCAATCTTGAATCCCCTAAAAGCTATCCCCAGATTCATGACATGTTAGACTCAACATCCACTCAAAAGTAATAGCTCCAAGACTCCATCACCGTTTCCTTTTTTTAGAACAATTTGGGCGGTGGATAGGAAGAAAGTGAAAAGCTGAGTGGAAAAAAGAAAAAAACATATTGGGCAGAAAAACTCATTTTTAAAGGTTAAACAAGGGAAAAACATTTACATTTTGAAATCACTGTGGTTTTACAAACAATAATCTTATTTGGTAAGACTGCATGGAGGCACATAGTTACTAACAGAGCATTTTTCTTAATCATTATATAATGAAGAATAAGACATAAGAAAGAAATATCCTAATTTAGGGCAGTGGGGTTAGAAGAGTAAGTAGTTAACCTGGAAAGATTTGCATTAACTGATGCTAAGTGAAATGAGCAGAACCAGAATATTGTACACAGTAACAGCAACATTGTGTGATGATTAACTATGATAGATACTTAGCTCTTTTCAGCAATACAGTGATCTAAGACAATTCCAAGACTCCTGATGGAAAATGCCATCCACATCCAGAGAAATACTATTTTCACTTTTTTGGTTTTTTTTTCTCATTTTTTTTTCTTTTGTTCTGATTCTTCTTTCACAACATGACTAATGTGGAAATATGTTTAATATGATTGGACATGTATAACCTATAGCATATTGCTTGCCATCTTGGGGAAGGGGGAGAGAGGAAAGAGAGGAAGAAAAAATTTGTAACTCAGAATCTTATAAAAGTGAATGTTGAAAACTGTCTTTATATGTGATTGGGAAAAAATGAAATACTATTAAGTGAGGAGAAAAAAGAGCAATTAGTTGCCTCTGATGACCTTATTCTGTGGTCAGATACACTTGGCTTATCATATTCAAGAGCCAGAAGAAAGCATTTTCCTACGTTAATCATCTTGCACTGAGATGTTCAAGAGGGTACTAGAGAGGAGATGAAGAAATTGATGTAACCACTAAAAAGTTCAGATCCCCATCTTTTACCAACTCATTGACAATGGGGAGGAGATACCAGGAGATCCAAAGGGGAATCTACATTCCTTATTTTTATCTTAACCATCTAAACTTGGGGGTAGCTACAGGAAGGTATTGGTGTTTAACAACTGGCTCTTTCCCCACCCACAAATGTACAAACTTTTAAGTTTTATGTGTTTTAAAAACATTTTCTCCATCACTTTTTCAAGTCTAGATAATTGACAAAACAGTAAAGTATTCCCTGATTTGTAGCATTACCTAATATGTGAGGTATAAATGCTCATACTGAAAATTCAAAATCATCTCTCTAGCCCATCCAACCAGGTTCCAGTACACTTCCAGGACAGGGGACCCTGGGAATGAATGGAACCTTCACTTTGACAGGCTTTAACCCACCCCCCCGCCCCTTGCCTTTTAGGCTGGAGTCAGCCAGCAGCCTGAAAGCAGCAGTGTTAGCAGGACAGGTTCCCTCCATAAATCTACTGCTCAGGAAGATGAGAAGAAGATCGAGACCGCCGTCTCCAGGCTAGAACGCAGAGAGCAACTGAAGAAATCTAACACTCTTCCTACATCTGTGACAGGTCAGAATGTCCACTTGCTTCATTGGGTTCAACAAATAGAACTGCCTTCTAGCCTTCTCCCTTGACAAGCTCTAATTTAAGGATTATGTATAGTATCATATTAATTTTGTTCTGATTTTCCTCATTTAGTGAGTGAAACATGATAGTAGTTTCCACTACTGGCTTATCCACTTCAGTGATCACAAAACCATAGAATTTTAGAGTTGGGAGGGACCATTAGTGTAACCAGTAATTGTAAGAATTTTCTCTACACTGTATACAAGAAGTACTTTGTTCTTTAATGAATTCACTGGTTGTGCCCAAAATGACAAAACCAACCCATTTCTTTTTAGCAGTGTACAAAGCTTCTTCCTATAAAATTTTGGTTCTTGGGAATTAGATTTAAAAATGTGGTCCATGTAATTCTGTATGTGTCAGAAGCAAGCCGAGTTTCCTTGTTTCCCAGTTCCTCAATTCTTCCACATGTTAGGAGATGTTCAACATTTTTTCTTTCTGGCCAACTCTATCTTTCCCACATTCACACTCCCAATAAGCTTCAAAAGTTACTTACTATACAGCCATTGCATGAGATGACAAGGATCTTCTGATATAGGCTAATTATCTGCATTGTACTGATTTTTTTCCTTTTTCTTTTCTTTTTCTTCTTGGTTTGCAAAACACCAAAACCACTCTCCAAATCCAGTGGACATCTCAGATTCTGCTATGCCTGCATCGTTAGTGAAAGAAGTCCCAAAGAGATTCTCCACACCAGATGCTGTCCCAGTGTCAACAGAACCAGCCTGGCTGGCGTTGGCCAAAAGGAAAGCAAAGGCGTGGAGTGACTGTCCACAGATTATTAAGTAGTCACTTGTGCTTACTTGTATTGCTTACTGACAACTCCTCCTTTGCCCTTTTTATTTATTTATTTTTTACATGGGGTAAAGAACTTGAGCAGGAAAAGAAGCATGTCCTACAGGATCCAAAATAACTATTAGAAACTGAACTGTTGTTTCTTTATGTAATTCACTATTAAAAATTTTAAAAAAGCATTTGCACAACTATAGGGCTTAAAGCCCTGAGAGCCTCCCATTTCTGAAGACAAAATTCTGTTCATGGGGCCATAGGTAGAGCTCCAGGCCAATTACCTCTCCCTATTGCTTTCCCACTACCCCTTTCCAATAATAACATATATTTTAGCCACTTTTTGATGCTTATTTTCTTAGATGATCCTTTAAAACGAATACAACACTGCTAGAGCTTGGGAGGGTATATGTACTTTTCTATAGGTGATAAAAGGGTCACATAAACCCAGAAGGGGCTATCTTTCCCTAAGGTTCCAAATGTGGAGTGGGCATCTGGCAGCAACTAGGAGTGGTGTGGCTCCAAAGCCTCTTCCTTTACTTCCACAGACTTGAGTTTGGAGAAAATTTTCTGTTCTTATGCCTGAATCCTATTTTCATGAATTTCCCCACCAGTTCCAAAGTTTTAAGTCTCCTATAGGAAAGGGAACCACAGAAGAAGAATACCTTTAAAAATTAACCCAGGGCAGCCTTTTAAATTTGTGGCACAGAGAAGAAAGGCTGTTTTAATGATCCACATCCAAAAATGATCTTGGCCTTGACAACAATCTTGGGCAAGTCACTTCACTAGGCTTTCAGTAGGTTTCCTTATCCAAAAAATAAGAAGAAAGGCATTAGACTAGATCTCTTGTTTAAGCCTTGTTTAAGCTCCTGACACTTAGGGATCTCCTCAAGAAATGCAGACTAAAATGGGTTTCCTAAGTTAGCCATTGAAATTTGGAGTCAACACAATAGGATATAAATTCAAAGATTTATAACTTGCAACCTTAAAAAAATAAAAAATCTTATAGGCTTAAGTTCATCTTAAAAGCTTTGTTTTTTACTCCCAAACATGTAAACAAAGAAAAAACTTGGTGATCTCAAAATCAGCAATATGATTTTTTAACTGCTTGTGCATCTACTGCATACCAAAAAGGTCAAAATTTTTCCATGATTTTTAATATATAGTATTTCCCTGATCCCTTTACTTGTAGATTCTAATTGCAAAAGCTACATTCCAGTCCTTCAGAAACATGTAACAGGATCCCCCTTCTAACAAAAACTTATTAGCGTTCAATATTACTTTCTTTTATGCTTAACTTCAGTTGTATCCTTCATTATCAAATAAAGACAGAAACAGTTATTTACCAACTAGCTAGCATTCTCCTTTCCTCAGCTGTGGCAATTGGCACAGGTCTGGTAAAACAAAATGGCTATGTTCTTACAAATTGGACCATCAGGTGGTTAGTCATTCTAAATTTGGAGTTTCATGACATCAGAAGTAGTTGATATTTCTCTGCATGTTCTTAATCCCAGTGTCCATGTTTAAAAATTGTAGATGAAATGTATTTGTTGATTTCAGTGGTTCACCCACTAATGTGATGGTTCTTGACGAAAATTTCCATTTAAGGCCATGGAATTACACTAATTCCTACAGTGAAGTGGTGTTCTTTTTCCTCCAGTCTATTGGCTTTGGATCACATAAAAGTCAGAGCTTGGTAATGGAAAGAAGCACAAGCTATTACAAAGAATGTCAGGAAGTTCTTAACTGTTTCAAAAGCTTAGGACAAAACTGAGAAATCAAAAATCACAAAAATAAAAAGGATTGCTAAACTTATTTTTACAAAAACCTATTGAACAGCTTCCAGAGTCTAAGACAATAAGGGTGAATTAATGTCATTCATAGTACTTGGCTCTGAACAATTTTAAAGTATACATGTCTAACAGCTCATGTAAAAATCACTCCAGATTTGCACTAAATACCAATGAAGTGTTACTTTGCTTTACTTTTGTCGTAGTCGTTTTTGATCAACAATTGGGAATTATGTTGTTGTTTTTTAAGTTACTGATGAATCTATTAAGAGTCGGTAAGAATGTTTAAAAAGCTGATGACCACTATTGTTGGGATATACTGGGAGTGTGTGTTTTTTATACCTTTAGCCATTTACATACATTTCTTTTGACAAGATTATATATCATTAACTTTTGTTCATAGAATTATGTATAAAACTAGAAAACATGTATAACTGTTTTTTGTTTACTTTTGAAATTTTTCAAGTACAACTGTTTCTTATACATGTTCATTAATTCCTATTAAATTATAATCCAGTCAGTTATCAGCAGATGTACAGTATGAATTGTGTCTCTTCTTAGTTTCACTTAATTATTTCAAGTCAGAATCTTCAGAAAGCTACAGGTGCCCAGCAATGTTTTTACCAATAATAAAATCAAGTCAAAAGATGATGAGAAGATACATTACTGTAATTTTAATTATAGATTTTGGTTGTATATGATTTTAATGTAAATTGTCCGTTATGGTTGGGGGGGAAAGGGAAGGAGAAGGTCTTTCAATAAAAAAAAAATTATAAGTGCTTCAGTAGCAAGATGATCTCATTTCAAAATGTTTTTTCATCTAGTGTTTTCATTCACTATCTGAAAATGGAATTTCATTAAATCAACTTCTAACAGCTGTTGGACTAGAAAATTTTGGAATATTTCATTTTAGGCAATATTGCATGATGGTTTTCATTAGTTATAGAAAAAAAAAATTAAGTACCTAGCAGTAAAAAAAAATGTGATTTGTATTCCAAATTGGAATTCATCTAACATGGACCAGAAACCAATTCAAGAACTTGGTAAGGTAGCCAAAAAGAAAAAAAAATCCTAATGTGTATAAGCTTTACAGAGTATTTGTATACAGATTAGATTATTCACAATGGTGGATTATCAATCTAAGGATGGAGGACAGGCACAAAATAAGCAGGACATCCTGTTACCATTACTTAAAGTCACTACGGCATTTTTGTTAGGAAATTACCTTGAATCATATGCTGTGAGATTTCAGGAAATGTAACTGAGCAATTTTTTGAAATAATTAAACTTTTCTCACAGTTAACACAAGAGATACATGTGAGAAAACACTTAAGTTAAATTAAGAGTTAAAGCCCATAGAAGAATAAATTAACATAAGTCCTCAGGAAGATGTTAGCAAAAGAGAAAATGATAGAGACTAGGCTAACCGAAATCATCCAGTAATTTTACTTCCTAATATAGGAACCTTGTTCTCTTATAAAAAAGATCACACATCCCTGACAATAAAATCCCAAGTGTACTATAAATTTCACCGAGTAAGAATAAACGAAAGCACACCAGCAAGCAAACAGATTGTACTCCTTGAGTATCCTGCTGCCATATTACCCAATTCAACAAGCATTTTTAAATAACACTTATTGTGAAGACAAATCTACTACACAGAAAAATAGCCTAGACTGCGAATCAAAAGTTGTAATTCCCTTTCTATTTCCTATCCTAATCTTTGTGACTTTGTACAAGTCACATGATTCTCCATTTCCAGGCCAAAGATATTTTGAACCAAGACATCTGACAGCATATACTATCATACACAGTGGGAAAAAGAACTATTAGTGGGCGTGACACGTGCACCCAGCTCATTTGACAGCTTTGCAATAATTACGGTCTGTCAAACAGGACATTCAAAATGGTCATTCCCTGACAGATCATTTATTAACCAAAATCTCTCTGCATATGTAAAACAAATCGTTTCTATCCATTTGGTACTGATAGTAACACTGAAGTACTGCAGGCTAGTTATTTCTGACGGATTTTTTCAGTAACACCCAACAAATCCAGACAATAAACATAATCATCTCGACACCCAACAACAAGCATTGATTGCCAGACCACAGGAGATGAGAAAACTTCTCCGGGAAGCTTATGTACTGTTTGTAACTGTCCTCTTTTAGCATCCAATATCCACAGTTTTCCATCAGTAGATGTTGCTGCTAGGAGCATTTCATTGCTTAGATTATGATTGTGGAAAGTAAATGGTGTTCCATATATACTTGCAGTAGCCTCAAATTTCCACTGGAAACATCCGTCCATGTTATAAGAGTAGATAAAGCCATCGTGGGAGCCAAAAAAGATTTCTTGCTTCATGGAATCAGAGATGCATGGGGATGAAAAGACTGGTCCATTAGTAGAGACCTGCCAAACCTATAGAGGGTGATAAAAAGCAATAGTAAACTATTTATATCTCTATAGTTAATCTTCAAATTAAATGTTCATAAGTTCTACAGACAAGTTTTTAATGAATATTAAAGATAAACATCACAAACTTAATAATTAACTTCAGTGAAAGAATATGTTAAGAAATTGCTATCAAAAGTACCATCCCCCAAGCTAATGTAGTACTTACATATAATGAAACTGTTTTTGAGGTATTAACACTGTTGTTTAATGAAACACAAATACTGTTTCTGGCTTTCCCTGATTAAATGACCTCCCACACTAAACCTTCCTTCTAGTGGCAAAGCCTAGGTAAGGGAGGGGAACCTGCAGCCTGGAGGCCACACGTGGTATGCAGTCTTTTGACTGAGTCCAAGCTTTACAGAACAAATCCTTTTAAAAAACACTTATTGTATACAAGACAATAGGGGTAAAAAGACAAACCAATATAATACAAGGGAAAATAGCCTAGACTGGGAATCAACTCCCTTTCTACTTCCTATCCTAATCTTTGTGACTTTGTACAAGTCACTCGATTTGTTCTGTGAAGTTTGGATTCAGTCAAAAGGCCACACTTGACCTAGAGGGCCACATGTGACCTTCAGGTCCCAGGTTCCACACCCCTGGGAATAAATTAGACTATACTACATGACTCTCTATACCACAAAAAGCAGACTAAGGTATGTTCATCTAGGACCACATTTAAGAGTTTATTACTGGAGGTACCACAAGGACCTTAGTATAATGAGTTTATTTATAATATGATCTTGCAGCACAGTTTGTAAGAGCAGTTATCTTAGAATTCACATTCCTAGAATTAGAGAAGAATTTAAAAATTGGACAACTATTAATGTTCTTTCCATGGTGAATTGACCCTCCATGTTTATAGGCACACACACACCCTTCCCCCCCACATTCTCCCCTCCCCTTCTCTTCCCTGCCTCTCCCTACCCCAGCCAGGAAAGCATATGGCTTGCTAATCTCCAAGAAATACGTCTATGTTATCATGGACAAGGCTACTTTTGGAAACTAAGTGATTGGGAAAATGAAGCAAATCTAGAAGTCTGAAGCAATGTTTCAGTAACTGTACAGTCTAGTGAAGAAGCAATAGGTTTAGAATCCAGATATACAACTCCTTGCTTCAGTTCTGTCCACAACTACATCATCTTGGGTGAAATCGTTTAGCCTCTTAAGGTCTTATGTATAAAAGGGAGGTGATGAAAAGCCCCACTGGCCTCTCCCTATACTTCCTTCTACATTTGCAATCTCACAGGACCTGTATTAAAGCACTTGGTAAGTAAAGACCCTATTTACATATAAAACTCGTTATGCCTGGGAGTCAGGGACATCTTGAGTATTTCATAAACAAAAAAAGATAGTACAATGCTCTCCATTGGAAATATTTATTTACAAACTTAGAGGGACAGGGAGAATGACCAAACTAAGTGCAATAAGCCTCTTGATGGAGAGTTTGGCAGCCACCATAGAACTATTGATCACTCAGAAATCTATGAAGAAAGTGACAAATACAAGGAATTCAGAACTGGGAAGAGTATAATGAACTGAAGCGGAGCAAAGTAAACAACAAAAAGAACAACAGACACAATGACTACAACAATGTAAATAAAAATTCATTAAAAGGAAACCATACCTTGAATCACTGAAAAATCAGTGATGAAATCTACTACCCCCCAATCCCCTCAACTATCGCAGACAAACAGGGGACTACTAGTGCAGAATGTTATATATACATTATCTGAGGCACAGTAAACAGGTGCTTTTGCTTAATTGTTTTTCTCTGTTGCAAAGTTAAATGACAGGGCTAAATGATAGGGAAGAAGGTTAAGGAGAAGTTCCCTTCCTGCCATGACTGTGAAGTAAAATTAAAAGGCATCAAAAAGATACATTTTTAAACAAATTAAAGTGCGGGGTAAAGGGGGAATTCTATGAAGATCAAGTGCTCACTACAATGGCTATAGGTTTAAGTAATATCATCTAGATGTTTATTTCAGCATGTATCTACCATGCCTTTAAAAACACTTAAAGGAAAATTGTTAACAATTTTCTTACCAATTGTCCCATGTGGTTAAAACAGTATAGATTCCCATCCACACAACCAACCAAAACATACTGCAAGCTGCATTGTGGGGAAGAAAAAAGAGGTTTTCCACAGGAATATGTCCAGACTCTATTTCCAGTAGCCTGTTAGTAACAACAACAAAAATTCACAATAATTAAGTTGTATTGCACTGTGCTCTGCTGGACCCTATACAAAGCAAACTAATACATCTTCCTACAAGCATAATCATAAAACACCAACTCTTGTGATTGCAAAGTAAAGTTCAGGCTTCTCTTTCTGTCTTTAAAGGCCAATAAAGTGTAAAGGCACTTTTACCTGTTTTACCTCATACAACTCTGAACGTATAAATGTAGCCTGAATATGAATGCAGAAACAGCTGCATGTAAATTATTAGTCTATTGCCATTTACTATAAAACTGAGAACAACACAAGGATATAAAAAAAATGGAAAGAAAACAGGTTAGGAAATAATGAAGATCCCAAGTCCTTAAAACAAACATGAAATCCTAACTTGAACAATCTAGGAGAAAGATTATGTCTAGTCAATACCAATTTCAAAAAAGAAAAACATTTTAAATTTTTTAAAATGAAATTTTAAAAATTACTCCAGATCTTTTTATACCTACAGGATTTAAGGTCAATAAAACTCCTTTCAGTGTAGCAATATATAAGTGATGGGGTGCCAAGCTTAGACATGGTGAAGAAAAGACATATCCTTCACAATGTGTCTTCCAAACGCAGGTCTCCTTCTGTAAATACAAGAATATACTCACTAGGTTTGCTGAGGTGAAGATTAATAGATCCAAATACATTCCTTCAAGATTATTTTTCTAAGAGTTTGGAGGGTCAGATTTATTTGGGGTAAAGATTAAAATTTCTGTAAACATTTTAAAAGTGTATTAATCCCTTATTTTTCTTAGATCACTTCCCTTACCCTATTAAATAATGACACAACTGCACTAATGGTTTCTTCCTTACCAATGAACTATTATGTTGGTTTTGTGTGAGAATGCTAGGGTAAACTCTTACATAAATATCCAAAGCATATGCATGATGATCATGAGATCCCACATATATGAGGCCTGTGGATGGATCCATGGTTGCAGAGCTTTTAATGGTATCCTTGGTAGCAAACGTCCAATGTATTTTTCCATTACTGTTTCTGAGCACATAAATTAAACCATCATAGCAGCCTTTGGGGAAACAGGAAGACACAAATGGAAGATTTAGATACATGAATGGAAAACAAAACCTGTAAAAATCCACAGCCAAAGCTCTGTAGATATACTTGGGTTCCTGGTGCTTATTCAGTCACCTGAACTAGTCAGATAATTATACAGTCCTTTCTAAAAATATAAAGCAAAAAGAACCCAATAGTCCCTTATGCTTTTTACCTACTTGACAACTGCCTGACTTCAGAAAACTTTGCAAAAAGACTATATACTGTGGACAAAGTTTGTCCATAAGTAAATAATTAACAGCCTCCAAAGCCTCCTAGATTAAATATCTGTAGTAGGCTGGGTTAAATAAAAAATTCACTGGGTTTTTATTTATTTCAATTTATTCAGTGGGTTCAATAAAAAATAGAAGTTTATATGAGACGTGGTTCCTGACTTCATGAACCTTAAACTTTAGTGGGGGAAATAATAAGCTAGAATAATAATAATAATATGTAAGGAAAGTATAATGTGAGGTTGGGAGGCAAAAAAGGTCATTAACGACTGGGAGAGATTGGGGAAGGAAGGTTCTCTGTAAAAGGTTGCATCTGAGTTTGGCTTTAGAGCATGGGTGGGAATTTTAAAAGTAGGGATAAGAGAGTGGGAAGAATTCTGAGCATAATGGGCAGCTTTACAGCAAGTGCAGGGTGTGGAAAACAGTTCAGTTTGACCTTGGCAGAGTATGTGCAGAGGAGTTGTATGAGGTAAAACAATCAAATATAAGTGCCAATTTGTGAATGACCTTTAAAGACAAAAAGACAAGCCTGAACTTTACTTTGCAGGCCCCAAGAAGTCACTGAAAGGTGTTGAATAGAGAAGCACCATGGCCAAAAATTACACATAAAAAGGTAAGTTTGACAGTTGTATAAAGGATGACATGTATGAACTGGGGAAAGAAGGGAAGTGTCTTAATAGGAGATCACTGAAGTGGTCCAGGAAGGGGTAGTAAACGGGTTATATTATAATGGTATTAATGGAAAAATAAAGGTAAGAATGAAGGCAAGTGGGATAAAAGTGGGAAGAGTCAAAGTTTTGAACAAAGACAAGATGGCACCACTAACAGTAAAATCACAAAGAAAAACAAGTTGGGGCAGAGCCAAGATGGCAGAGTAGAAGCAGCAAAGTTTTGCAGCTCCCACAGAGCCACCCTTAAATACCCATAAAATACGACTCTCAACAAATTTTAGGGCTCCCAAATTCACAAAAATACAGAAAACACATCTCTCACTGAAGGCAGCTCCACAAGAGGGGCTCATTGCAGCAGGCTGGGAGCCAAGGCCAGCCCAGCCCAAAACTGAGGTCAGGCCCGCAGCAGCGTGAGTCTACCCCAGAGCACAAATCTACAGCACCTGGAGCAATCTCCACAGCCATCAAGCCAGGAAGAATAAGGATTAGAGAAAGGTCAGTGAAAGGCAAGCTTTCAAGCTAAATTTGGGGGAGGAAAAGCAATTTCACTGATCTGCCCCCAGGGCAAGGAAGGGGGGGGGTGCGAAACGGCAGGATCTGCTGCAACCAGCTACTGCCTCCACTGGGCTGCTTCAGAGCTCCTGGCCTGTGGGCCCCGCAGGGGGGCTGAGACAATTGATCAGGGCCAAGGGCTCTTGCACTGAGTGGCCTAGATCCAGATCGTGGTCTTGGATGGGGGTCCTGGGGAGCGCTTTCAGCAAGCCAAAGCTGGTGGGGGCTGCAGCACCCCACTAATAGCTCCAGCAGCTGTGAGGCAGCTGTGAAAACCCCAGTGATTTGGGACAGAGCTTTCCCCTCTGGAAGCAGAGTTCCACAGACCTAAAAAAAATCAACCAATTAATTGACTGGCCAACATAAGGAAAAGGAAGCAAAATAAGAACAGCAATAAAACTCTAGAATCCTTTTTTGTGGACAAAAGGATCAAAGCATGGAACAGGAGGAAGACAACACAGTCAGAACTCCCACACCAAATGCTTCCAAGACACTTGAAGATTGCCTACAAGCCATAGATCAACTGAAAAAGGACAAATAAGAGAAGTGGAGGAAA
>CM053601.1:101685097-101700481 GCA_028646575.1 Pseudocheirus occidentalis | reverse complement strand
GTCAACAACCTGACTGAAGAAAACAACACTTTAAAAATAAATTAACTCAAATGGCAAAAGAGGCCCAGAAAGCCAATGAGAAGAATGCCTTAAAAAGTCGAATTTCCCAGAAGGAAAAAGAATCTCAAAAGCATTCTGAAGAGAATAATTCCTTCAGAATTAAAGTGGAGTAAGTGGAAGCTAATGACTTTAGGAAAAACCAAGATACTATTAAACAGTTACAAACAAATGAAAAAACAGAAAGCAATGTGAAATATCTCCTTGAAAAAATCACTGACCTAGAAAATAAGTCCAGGAGAGATAATTAGAACATTATTGGTCTACCTGAAACCCATGATCAAAAAAAGAACTTGGAAAGTATCCTTCAAGAAATTCTCAAGGAAAATTGGCCTGATGTTTTAGATTTAGAGGGCAAAATGGAACTTGAAAGAATTCACAGATCACCTCTTCAAAAAGATCCCCAAAAGAAAACTCCTAGAAATGTTATTGCCAGGTTCCAGAAGCCCCAGTTAAAGGAGAAAATATTACAGGCTGCCAAGAGAAAACAATTTGGATACTGTGGAAACACAATTAGGATAATCCAGGATCTGGCAGCTTCTACACTGAGGGATCAAAGGACCAGGAATATGATGATATTCCACAGATCAAGGGAGCTGGGATTAAAACCAAGAATCACCTAACCAGCAAAATTGAGTATAATGTTCCAGGGGAAAATATGGTCATTCAATCAGATGGAGGACTTTCAAGCATTCTTGCTAAAAAAAACCCAGAACTGAACAGAAAATCTGACAATCAAACACAAGCATGAGAAGGTAAACATGGGAAAGAAATCATAAGGAACTTATCAAAGTTGAACTATTTACATGCCAATATGGAAAAATGATAATAGTAACTTAAGAAACTTTTCCTAGTATGAGGATAGGTGAAGGGAATACAAATGTACATAGATGTACACCTACACATGTCTATATAGGAGGCTATGTATGCGTATGAATACATATCTGGGCATGTGTGTATATATGTTCATAGAGGGTACAGGATCAATTGAATAGGAAGGGATGATACTTTAAAAGGTGAAATTCTGAGGTGGGAGAGGACTAGAATGATAGGAGACAGGGAGAGACAAAATGGGGTTAATTATCCCATATAGAAGAGGCAAGGGATAACTGTTACAACTTTGCTCTCATTTACTCTCACTGCTTTTGGCTTAGAGAAGGAAGGACATAAACTCTAAACTGGGTATCGTGCCACACAGAAGAGTAGGGGGTATGGGGATGAGAGGCGGGGTGACGGAGGGGAGGGTTGCTGGAAGTACACACTTCAGTAAAGGTACAGGGACAGGGATAGGGTAGAGAACAGAACAAGTGTGGGGGCAGGATAGGAGGGAGGGACATATAATCAGACTGTCACAATATGTCCACTGTGAAAATGTCCTGTGTAATTATACATGCACAGCCTGTATTGAATTGCTTGTCCTTCCAGTGGGGGTGGGTGACAAGGGAGGAACCGAGGGAATCTAGAATTTAAAGCTCTGCAATACATGCAACTAGGAATTAAGATATACAGGGGCTGGGGTAGGGAGACCCTCCCTGTCCTACCAGAAAGTTAGAGGGGTATTGGAGGAGGGTACAAAAGAGAGCAGATCAGGGGAGGGATTGCTGTTTTGAGGTTGGGATAGGGGAAAGACGGGGAGAAAATTTGTAACTCAAAAATCTCATGGAAATGAATGATGTAAACAAGAAAACAAATTTTAAAATTTCATATTAAAAAATTAAATTAAATAAATAAATAATAAAAAAGAGAAAAGAAGAAAAGAAGAAAAAAATGGCATTAGAGATTCAGGCAAAATGTTATCAGAAAACGAAGTGGGTAGTTCATAGGGAAAGTATTAGTTTGCCTTCTCCACTCCAAAAAAAAAAAAAAAAAAAAAAAAAAAAAAAAAAAAAAGGAAAAAGAAAAAAAGAGTTAAAAGAAAGTAGCCAGCTGTAGTGGATAGAGAAAGATCAGGAATAAGGTTCAAGTCCTGATGGAAATATTGGTCAGGTGACCCTATACAACTAAACTTTCCATGCCTGTAGGTAATGTTCTAAGATAGGATTTCTTAACCTGGGGCCATGAATCCTCAAGCCAATGGAAAATAGATTTTAGGATATCTATGAACTTGGATGAAAAAAAAAATTATATCTTTATTTTCACTGTCTTCTCATTGAAATTTAGCATTTTCTTCACTTACTTAAAAATGTTATTCTGAGAAGAAATCAAAAGGCTTCACTAAACTGACAAAAGGATCCATTATCAAAAAAAAGGTTAAAAACCCTAGGTCTGGGCGGCTAGGTCATGCAGTGAATAGAGCACCGGCCCTGGAGTCAGGAGGACCTGAGTTCAAATTCGACCTCAGACGCTTAACACAAAAACTAGCCATGTGACCTTGGGCAAGTCACTTAACCCCAATTGCCCTCCTCCCCAAAAAAACCCCAGGTCTAAGATTTTTTAAGTTGTACACCAGGGGCTACAGTATGTATCAGCAGCTACTACAACATAGAAGGAATTTCTCCCCTGGAATATCTTTACACCAATATGAAATGGCAGGCCTACTAAAGAAGAAAAAAAAGTGAGAGGAGTTGGAAGAAGAATAAATCAACAATCAAAGGGCAGCATTTGTAGTGGTGATATATAAAGAGCATTTTGGATTTTGTATTTTGGATGGATTCTCTGCAGAGAGAGAGAGAAAGAGAGACGAGAGGGGGAGAGAAGGAAGGAGGGAGTAGGGAGAGACAGAGACAGAGACAATCATACAGAGGAAAAGCAGCCATGCGAGACCTAAGTCTAGTGAAGCAAGAGATTGAGGGAATTCAGCCAATGAAAGGAAAAAGTCAAGTCTAGGAAGGCAAGATCTAGAGAATGAGGGGAAAGAGTCAGCAAAAAAGGGCACCAACAAGAAGATATACCTAGACTCTCTCTTGCATATTTCTAACTGCCTGATGGCCAAATTCCTCTTGGTCATCTTGTCAACATCTCAAATTAAATGTGTTCAAAAAGTGTTTTCCTACTCTTCTCTCCTAAACTCACCCTTCCTCCAAACTTTCTTGTCTTTATTGATGCCATCACCAGCCAGTCAGATTCATGACTTCGGAGTAAATCTAAGAGCTTCATTTCTTTATAATGTATTATTTTATAATTTTATGTACGTATATATAACATTGTGTTATCTGTTATCTGTCATTTATAATCAGGTGCCAAGTGTTGCCAATTCTCTCCCTTCATAATTGCTTCTCACTATCCTTATCATCTTTCAAGTTTCATCTCATGAGCCTGTTTCATGACTCTTTCCCTGATTTTCCAGTTGTTACTGGTCTGTTTTCTTTGAATAACCTTGTCTTTACTTATTAAAATACATACTGTATCTTTCTAATACAGTGTAAGTTCCTAGAAGACTGGGTTTGTTTCATTTTTGTTTTTGTATCCCTTTCACCTATTAGACTGTCTTGCATATAGAAAGCACTTAATGAATGAGGATTGAACCGAACTGAACTGAATAAAAGGCAAACTCTGACTCTAGCACTAAGCCTGTATGCTGTTTGGTCTATTTAATGGTGCCTACTGATTGCAAGGTGACCTGGTATGTAGAGGTATAAATTATGGACAAAGAAAGTCAGAGGACATCAAAAGACCCTTGATTACTAGAAGTTCCTCACAAAAGTATACATGAAAAATAGGTTTCAAGGGGGAATAGAGCATAAAATAAAAAATGAAGGTAGAATGTGGAGTCTTTTTTTAAAAAAATAAAATTCTTGCTATTCATATCCAGAGAAGAACTATGGAGTCTGAATGCAGATTGAAAAATGCTATTTTTTTCTTTCTCATGTTTTTCCCTCTTATTCTGTTTCTTCTTTCATAACATGACTAATGTGGAAATATGTTTACTATGTGTATATATTTATTTGTATATATGTATATATGTATGTAGACATATGTATATAGATATAGATATAGAGATAGATAGATAGATATAGAGACAGACAGATAGATAGATAGATAGATAGATAGATAGATAGATAGATAGATAGATAGATAGATATACATACACACATCTTGGGGAGGAGGAGGGGAGAGAGGGAGAAAAAAATTGGAACTCAAAATCTTATAAAAGTGAATGTCATAAACTATGTATGTAATTGGAAAAATAAAATACTATTAAGTGGAAAAGTAAAATAAAATTTCTCCTGCAAAAAAAATAAAAAATAAAAAATAAATAAAATAAGAAAAACAAGTTTTGGGGAAAAGACTGCATGCTCAATTTTGACATACAGAGTCAGAAGTTAATGAAGCATCCAGGTATGGATGTGGGAATAGAGCTTAGAAGATGTGTATGTGTGTTATGTGTATATCACTAACCTTGACCTACTGGCAATGGTTCATGCACCCATCAATTCACCAAAAGGCTAGTAATACTCAAAACATTTATAAAATTATACAAAAATATGATTTAAATGCCAAGAACACAAATAATTGCCAATCCCCTACCTTAGTCCCAAAATAAATAATATACAATAATAAAGTATCAACTAATAGTAGTTATTCATTATAGAAAGGCCCATTAGAATTGATAATCCAAGACAACAGTGGTTAAACTAATGATACAAGACAAGAACATACTGTGACTCTCACTTCTGTATTAGAAATTACAGAAAAGCTAGAAGTCTTGAAAGTACAACTTTCTAAACTACAAAAGAAGTCAGGCTTCAACTCTGGGGTTCAGTACTGCTGACTATTAATGCCAGCAGCTAAGTTATTGACTACAAAAGGTAGTCCCTGAAATCTATACTGTTCACAGATTCTCTTGGAGGGGAGGGAAGGAAAGGTATCAGAGGTCATTTCATGAAACTGCCTTATCAGTTAAGTTCACAGGCCTATCAATCCCTAAAATAGTTTAATATTGCCACAGCCAACCTCTAGAGCAGAGTCTATCTGCCTCCTTTTCCACCGTTATTGCTCTGGAATTTTTATCTGATTTGCTACCTCTATATGGTCTGAGTGGGAAAAAAGTCTAAGAAAGCACATTCTAAAGTAAAGGGATAGACCCCAGGACCCAGGTGGATAATGAGAAACTCCTCTAAAGACATACTGAAAATTATTTCCCAAACTCAATAGATAATGTCTAATCTCAATAAAAGTTTTCTTTAGAGTTTTAAAATTTTATTTTATTTTAAAATTATTGGAGGTTTCCAATAAAGAAGCATTCAAATTAATTTTTTTTTATTTTTTGCTTTTTGGAGGAGGCAATTGGGGTTAAGTGACTTGCCCAAGGTCACATGCCTAGTAAATGTTAAGTGTCTGAGGCCACATTTGAACTCAGGTCCTCCTGACTCCAGGGCCACTGCTCTATTCACTGTGCCACCTAGCTGCCCTTAAAACATTTAAATTATAACTCAAATACAATTAGCATAGTAAGAGATAAGGAAAAGAGCTTCAAAGAAACATTTTGAAACTATCTGCTTCTTTCCCAAATGTGAAAAACAAGGAAAGATTGATAGCAATGATTTAAGATAAGTTTTACAAAAAACAAACTTATTATTGTTCTGCAACACAGTTTTTTTTTAACTAGAGAGAGTGTGCAGGATAATAGGTATAGATGGAGCCTCAGAATCAGGAAGACCTAGGTTCAAGTTTGACCTTTGACACATACCATCCAAGCACTCTCAGGTTGCTCTCTAAGAGTATAAACTTCAGAACAGCTGTCCATTTGCATCAACAACAGAAGCTTCCTCAGTGGGAGTTCCCTAAACCACAAATGAGATAATACCTGTAAAAAGGTTTCACATAGTGCTTGGCACATAACAAATGCTATATTAATACTTATTCCTTCCTTTCCTATGCCAAAAAAAAAAAAAAAAAACCCTTTTCATGATCATTTCCAAGCTTATTATTTAATGTATTTAATACATTATTTATTTACTTATATAATAACATACTTATTATTTAATGTATCTTCCAGTAATAATCATTTCTAAACTGAAACAATACAATGTTTCACATTTTTATTAAAATTGTCTTTGTCCCATAGCTTTTAAGCCTTGTATTAATTTGCAAGGCTAGCCCACATTATGCTGGAAATCATCCAGAATCCTAGCAACATAAACAGACCTGACAGATCCCATCAGATTTCAAAAGCTGGCTCTCTTTCAGAGTCTGAACTGGAGAAGGTACAAAGCTCTCTATTTGGGTTAGCTGCCACAGACACTGTCTGGCCAATGAAGAAAACAACAACCATTTCAAGTAACAGAAATGCTTTTTGGCTTGGGCGAGGACTGACAGGTAGGCCTAAATTGTGAGGGAATCCTTAAATGTTAACATAAAAAGTGCTATTAACAGCAACTTCAGAGGATCCTCTAGAACAGAGGTTCTCAACCTGTGGGTTATGTTCAACTTAAATACATCCTGCACATCAGATATTTACATTACGATTCATAACGGTAACAAAATTACAGTTATGAAGTAGCAATGAAAATAATTTTATGGTTGGGAGTCACCACAACATGAGGAACTGTATTAAAGGGTCGCAGTATCAGGAAGGTTGAGAACCACTGCTCTAGAAGCTGTGCTGGGAAACAAAACAGTAGAGCAAATCCTAGGACTAATGTAAACTTGGCTCTCCTATCCCCATTTCATTTCTAAAAATCCAAAGTTCAAAAACATACCCACTATAATGAAATTTCCACAATGAGAAAGACAAGCTGAGGATTCAATGCGATCTCCCAAGATCTGTTCCCATTTCACTTTCCCAGAACAGAGATCAATTGCTTGTATCCTGTGAGAATGGGATCCAATGTAGACAGTTGCAGATGGCTGATTGAGAAGTAATACTGCAATGAGAGGTGAAGCATCCACACATTTGCCAGTATCAGACTTCCACCTGACACATAACTTTATTTTCTCAGACACTCTCACAGAAGTCTCATCTGAAATTCTTGACACAGGGCCGATCTCTTCTGCACCATCCATCTTCCTGATAACTGATAAAGGGTTTTTTTTGCTTGTCACATTTTGAACAAAACTGGACTCTTCAGATGAAATCAAATCCAGAGATGCTGAAGGATATTTTCCTAAATTAGTTCCTGTCTGTCTCATACTTAGGGAATTCTTTAAAGACTCAGAGACATTCATAAACAAAATCTGATTTCCTCTACTCAATGAAATAAAAGCATTCTGTTCTTTGCCAAAATTCACAGGCCTTCCAGACTTCTGATCTACATATTCGCCACTTATTTCTCCTCTATTCATCACGCTGAATTTTCTTTTTGTGCCATAACTCCTACTGAGTGGTGTGTCTTCATCTGGAAACACTGCTTGGAGAATGTGATTGTATATATCTAAGATGGAGGAACTGAGAATAACTTCTAGAAGTCCAGGTATCGATCTACCTACCAGAGTCTCAATCTCATTATTAAACCAAAGGGATTTTAAGGAATCACCACCATTACTAAGGAATAGTGAGTCTTCAGAAACTTCCAAAGGATCTTCCAGAAGTCTCAGAGAGGACTACAGGAGAGAAGATGGAAGAAAGATAATCAACTAAACAACAAAAATCTGTCATCACAAAATCCAGTAAGTATTAAGTGTACCTTAAGCAACGTCGTAGGTAAATGTACCAAGTGTTTCTGATTTATGTGCGTACACATATTTTTTTTAATTTTAAAAAATTCTACTATCAGTTACTAACAAGACGGCTTTCATTCTATTCTGTCTCTGCAACTAATACACTCTGAATATTCAAAACTGGCAACTCTTTACTAGTTTTTGCCTTCTTAAAGGAGAAAACTGAAATATGTTAATGTTTTGTTTATTAATCACATGGTCCACAAGATGTAAGTTATGAGTTATCTTTCTATAAAACAGTTAATAATTGCCTGCATCTACTTCACATGAATTCAAAGTAAGAATGATCCTTCAAAGGTTATTGAGTTTATCTGCCCTTTCATATATGACTATGCACAAATATCTAAGTTAATTCTATTTTCAAAAATCTCCAAGAAAAACAAATCTAAAGGTTCCCTTAAAATCTCTCCCTAAACACTGCCAGTCTTTTGTTGATTTCTTTTGTTAAAATATAATTCCTTGTTACTAGGGAGGGTTCATGCACCAGGGTGGGGGACAGACTTGGGGAAGGGACAGAAATATTAAAAGCATTAATAAAATATTTTTTTAAGTCTCAACCCATTATTTAACAAACATTTATTTTTTTGCCCATTAGTCTCCCTAAGTCTCTTATGCTACAATTTATTTCCTTATGTGATTTTAAGTGAAGATAAAAACAGCTTCAGAGATAACATGAATGTAATAGATAACAAGCCAGTCTCAAAATCAAAAAGGCCTGGGTTCAGGTCTTACCTCTGAAACATAGTGGGCCCTAGGCTATCCCCTTAACCTCTCTGTACTCTAGGCAACTGTCTCAGGCTTTAAGTTTCAGAGAAGGTGCTAGTCTGTATTGGTACAGAGTTTCTTCACTAGAAAAATTCTCAAGCTCAAAGAAATCACAGCTCTAGTCTCTATCCCATAAAAATAGCTAGTCAAGCTGGCTGGAAAGGTCTTTTGTACAGCTCAAGATACTTAACCATATTCTTGTCATTTAAAATACCCAGATGAATGGTATAAAAAGCATTTAAGAAGTTCTTGTTGCCTGAATATATTTGTATGTGTATATGTGTATACACACACACACACACACACATATATATATAAGGAGGCTGGACCAGAGACCATTCTAATTCTAGACCAGCTCTAATTCTATAACCCTACAACCTCAAATGTCCCTTTCTGGATCAAAGATCCTGAGATTGTACATAAATGGGAGATTTTGTTTTTATTGTTAGTCATCATTTATACTCAACAAATCACAAACTTCTCACTATAATATGAAATCTTAAATTAGTATCTAGGAGAAAACAAAGAGGTTGTTTTTTTCATGAGCATTAGTTGTTTCTTTTTTATGCTGCTTTCCCCAATACTGATGTCTCAATAGGACAAAAATTACAAAACCCATAATTCATAATGGAAGGCCTAAATTTTCATAGTATTCTGTGAATTGGGGGTTTTTTAATGCTAACAGCATGAATTTGAGTCTGGAAGAAGTAAACACAGAGAAATGAGGGTTGCGCTGCACAGCAGTGCCCCAATGATCCATATTTTCCTCTCACTCATTCACTACTCCTCTTACTCAGCAAAAAAAAAAAAAAGCACAGTACCTGTCAGGAAATAGATTAAGGCACTAACAACTGCCTCTACTTGAAAAAACATAACGTTTTGATATTTCATTGTGCCAATATGAGTATACCAAGCCTTTTAAGTAAGATTAACTTTGGAAAAGCCAGCACAAAAAATTAAGTTCAACCCATTTTACTCATGACAATTCTTGGCTACTTACTACTGCAGGCATATGTCATCTCAATTTATGACAAACTAAATAATTTTTCCTTGGTCACAGAGTAGCTCGAGTCAAACTGAACAGATAAAGCTATAATAGATTTGTGCAGCAATAAGGTAAGTCAGACTTAGTAAAAAGTATTTCATTCTTGACACATACAAAATTACCCCAATGCAATAATAAGTAACTTTTAAAAATACTACCTTCCATAAGTACTGCAGTCTTTCCCATAGTTCCTCTTTTCCTTTGAGGTTACTGTTAAACTTCAAATTCATGTAGTTAAAGTAAATCTTGGTTAACTCAGATACATCAATTTTGCCTTAATAAAAAAAAAAAGTTTTTTGTTTCAGCTGAAAATCTATCTTCAGTGATCACAATATAAATATGCATTTTTTCATTTTAAATCCTCAAAACTCCATGAAATAAACTTTTTCTTAAGTAATAATTTAATTCTAATAACTTTAATACCACATAGTAGACAGATAATCAGAATTAATCACTAAATTCATTTATAAGAAATGGTGTTGCTTCTTAAATATCAGGAATAAAAGATTCAAAACTTGTTCTGAAGTATTTAGCATTATCTCACCCCAAAACATTTGTCTTAAAAAAAATACAATACTGCAATTTACCATGAGAAGTAAATGGTAAGGCTTCAATCACCATAATGTCATCTGGGACTGCATAACTTGGAAGATGTTTTTCAAGCTCTCCCAAAATACCATCCTTCACTAAACCATCTTTGGTCACCACAAAGAGAATTAATTTTTCCTGATGATATATAACTGCACAGGATTCTACTTGACAAATTCGTTCAGCAACCTACAGCAAAAGAGATTCTTTTGATTTACTGGGAAGATCATTTGAAATTTGATCTCCTGAGGATACAAATTTCCTACATCTGAAGATAAACCATTCCATTTTAAGAATCTAAGTAGAAACTGCTTCAGTACTTCAAAATATCAGTGATTATAATGCAGGTAGTCTCTCCATCAGTATGGATCCCCCTCTATGCCTTAAAAGACAGTCTTCATGAGTTGGAATATCCAAAACTGTTCATTACACTGAGAGCCAAACTTCTAATGGGAACAAGAACTCTTAAGCAGCACTTTGCAGAACATTTTTTTCCTCATAACTATGGGAAGTAGGTGGTGCAGTGTTACTGTCCCTGTTTTACAATGAGGAAATTGTAAAAAATCTCAGACAGTCCAGTCCTTGGATGAAAGACACACTTGGCCCATTCTTAAAACCTTGCCAGCATGGTAGGTCATGCTGGGCCTTGCAATTCATTAACACAGAGCTTTGTTCCACATTAGGTTGGGGCACTGGTGTCTCAAAAAGTGGAACAAACATTGAGTTCTTAACAAAAATTATTTGATTATTATAATAATATTCACATAAGCATCTAAAAGTAAAACTTTTGGGAGGTAATGATGCTTCAGTCTGTTAGTGGTGGGTTTAAAAAATACATAATATTTCTCAGATGTTAGAATCAAGGGACATAGTAAAAAAAACAAAACCAGCATACATAATGGATTCAACCTAAGAAGATTAAAAAAATTAACCTTGAGTTATTGCTGACCCATAAGAGTGGTAGTATCTGCAAATGAAAAAGATAATCACTTGAATATATAACTACATTCAAGAGTTAAAAATCCTACCTGCTGTACACATTCAATGTTAACACGTTTGCCATGACGTTTAATTTGACGATCTTGCCGTCCCAAGAAAAACATTGCTTCACCTTTCACAGTAACAAAATCACCAGTCGCTCTCATTGTGCCAAAAGGTAGAGTTATTTCATCGTCAAGAAAACATACCCGCTTCTCACCACCTCCACAAAATAGAACCACAAGTGTAATATATGTTATAAAAATATTTTAAAACAATATCATATCTTACATTAGCATTAAATTAGGTTGACTTGGTAAAGTTTTATGTGTATACACACACACACACACACACACACACACACACACACGGTTAACATACTGAAGGTAATTTTGAAGCATTAGATAGATTAAAATGGAAGACCTACTCTAACCAAGAAAAATAGGAGTCCTCTCTGCTTTTAAGGAAATGGAAAAAGCGAATTTCGCTGAAGTTAACTCTACTGTGTCTCTTTGACCTTTAAAGCACTCATTTTAACAGGAGAAGGGTCACAAACATTTTGGTTATAAATTCACACATCAAGGTCTAAAATTAAATTTTCTGAATTACTTTTAGGCAAGCTCTCAAGAATTTCATAAGCAATTTAACACTTTCGGTTGAAATAATCTCAGAAACCTCCTTTGTGTTTTACGCCCATGGAGATAACACATTTTCTATTTATCCTTGCTGAAAATTTCTATAAACTACAGAAAAACATTGGAATTATATTTTGTTATTCATTGTTTCTTTAAAATAATTATTCCCAATTAATAGATAAACATAAAAGAACCTAAAAAAACTTGGCCTTCGCCTTCTTTAACTGTCAAACCATTTGTGTCTCTGACTTCAACTGCTGTTCCAAGTAGTGGAAATCCCAATTGCACAGGAGACTCAACTCTGCAAAAACATAACCCAAACCCCACCCCCCCCAAAAAGATTTAAAATGTTTTCTTTGAATAGAACATTTTTCAATCTATTTAAATCACATGGTCTCAAAGAAAGAACTTTCATGTATTATTCAAAGGCTGCAAACTAGAGAAAGTCAGTCAATCAACAAGTGTTTAAGAGCTTACTATGTGCTGAACACTGGGGATATAAACATAATGAATACAACAATCCCTACTCACTAGGAAGTTTAAATTCTAACAGGAAAAACAACAAGGAGATATATACAGAATAAATATAAAGGTAACAAATACAAAGTAACTAAATAAAACGTTTTGAGGAAAGCACTAGCAGGTTACAGGAAAGGCTTTGTGTAGATAATATATGAGCTCTGAGTCTAGAAAGAAAGCATTCCAGGTATGAGGGACAGCCAGTGGAAAAGCACCAAGACAGGAAACGTATTATATGTAAAGAACAGAAAATACTCAATTGTAGAGCATGTGAAGGGGAGCAACGGGCAATAAGGTTGGAAAGAGAGGTTGGGACAAGGTTATGAAGGGCTTTAAAAGCTAAACAGAGAAGTTTACATTTGATTTTCTAAAATCAAATTTTAGCTGGAGTTAACCTTTTTGTCTATCATAGACACTTTTTATGTCTGATAAAGCCTCTGGACCCTTTGTCAGAATGTTTTATTAAAAAATATATAATTAAAGGAAAAGCTAAAATTCATTTAGAAGCTAGTGAAAATAAAGATGTAATTTTTTTCTCACATAAGTTCAAAGACACCCTTAAGTCTATCCTAAACCTGTTAAATATAATAATAAATAATATTTATTATCAAAATAAATACCACTGTTCTAAAAGCAAGAGGAAGCTGTAGGAGGTTATTAAGAAAAGTCACTTTGGCATCAGTAAGAGAATGAAGTAAAGAGGGGAAACTTGAGTGAGAAAAATCAGTTAGGACACCATTACAATAATCTAGGCAAGAGATGATGGAAGACCTCAACTAAAGTGGTAACTGTTTGAGTAATGAAGGGTGCAAGAGATGGGTGAGTAGAAATGGCAAGATCTGGCAAGGGACTAGATATGTGGGGTAAGAGAGTGAGAAAACAAGGAGATGCTAAGGTTACAAGTCTAGGAGACTAAAAGAATGGTGGTACATTTGACAAAAATAAGTAAATTTTAAGGGATGGTTTTGGTTCTGGACATTCTGAGTTTAAGGAAGTTTGAAATGTTTGATAGACAATTGGTGATGCAGGAGTGAGGGGAGATCAGAGCACTGGATACACAGATCTGTAAGTCATTTGCACAGAGTTAATGATTTAAATCCATGGGAGTTAATGAGGTCACTGAGAGGGAATGAATAGAGAGAAGAGTAGGGGGTCTAGGACAAAGCTTTAAGTAATGCTAACAGCTAGAGGGCAAGACCTGACCAATGAACCAACAAAGCTGCACCTAAGCAGGTAGCAGAATCCAAAGAGAAGAGTGTCACAAGAGTGTACCAGAGAGAAAAGACTCCCCAGGACAAAGTGGTTAACATTTAACACCACAGATAGACTGAGAATGAGGATTTTAAAAAGATCACCAGATTTTGAAATTGAGAGAACATCAGAAGTCTCAGTTGAGTGATGAGGTCAGAAACCAGAATGCAAAGGACTGAGGAATAAGAGAAGGGGAAATGCAAGCAGTTGAGTACTGATGGCTTCTGCTTGGAGCTGGTCTGAAAAAAGGAGGAGTGTTAAAGAATAATCCTTTGTGGTGATAACAGAGCCTAGATAAGGATCTGGAGTTTTTGGTTTTGTTTTTTTTTTTAAGGGCAGAAACAAGACATTTAAAAGCAGTGGGAAGAAAGGTGAGGAAAAACAAGAAAGAAAGAAAAAGGAAGAAAGAAAAAGGGGGAAGGGTGATTGAGGTTGTACTCTGCTGGAGAAAATGAAAGGGGTTGGGACGAAAGACATATAAAAAGGAATAGGCATTGGCAAGGAAAAGAGTCACTCATTGTCATGACTGAGGGAAAAAGAAACTATAACGTCAAAACAGCTATTTGGCACCTGGAGTCAGGAAGACCAGAGTTCAAATCCAGTCTTAGACACTTACTAATTGTGTGACCCTGAGCAAGTCACTTAATCTCTATTTGCCTCCGTTTCCCTGTCTATAAAATGAGGGTAAAACTCAGCACAAGGCCATTCACATCAGAAGCACTTTGTAAGCATTAGCTATTATTACTACAATCATTTTATAGAGATGAGGAAAAGAGCCAGCTAATGTTGAATGACCTCGATTTTCTTGGTAAAGTAAAAGCAAAGGTCCTCAGGTGAGGAGGGGAAGGAGGTGGTATGAGAACTTTAAAGAGATAAGAGGTTAAGAAAAGCTTTTGTAGGGAATGAGATAGGAAATAAATTAGGAAAGAATGAAAGGATTGACTTGCTATAGTTAGGACCCCATGAAAGCTGCATGATATAAATCCATAACGTACCCTGTAACGTGGGAAAGCTATCTTGCAACAGACAGAGAAGGCTCAGAAACCTATTAATACACAGATACCTCAAAAGTGGGTATTAAAATACACTAATAAGCTAAAGCCCAATTAAAAGAAAAAAAGATTCTGGAATCCCAACTCATTGTCCCAGGTGGAATGTTTATCAAAATATCTTAAGTGTTATTACTGGGAAAATGCTACCTTCCCCAATCCATAATCAAATCATAGCCCTCACCCCAGAGTGGAGTTAAGATCCTCTTCTGGAATCCTGTAATATGTAGCCCAGGTGGATACCTCTGTGATACCATAGATATTAAATATCTTTGTTTTATTGCCTTCTTCCCTCCAGCTTCTGAGGGCACTCAGTGATGGGAATGCTTCGCCACCAAGGGCTAATACTCGAAGTGAAGTTGTTGCTGATAAAATAGATGACTTGATGAGGTGAGATCCAAATCTTCTAAGCAGTGTTGGTGTAGCCTGCACACATATTTATAACTTAACATATTAGCTTCCATGTTAATTATAATTTTAGAAACTTAGTCTGTATATTTTAGTCACATGCTAAAAACAATGTAGTGTTCAATACTTGAGGCTTACAGGAAAATTGAAGCTAAGTATATCAAATGTCAAACCAATGTTTTGGGGAAAAATTAAGAGGTTGAGTGCATTAGCTTCTTTGTGTGCTTAATGTCTACAAATGAATCCTATAAAAAATTTAATCAACTTGTTTCTAAAATATTCTGCCATATATAAAGAGTGAGAGATTTAATGACCCCTCCTGCAAATCGCACTAAACTAAAAATATTTAAATATTCCCATCCTTTCTAACTAAAAAAATATAAAGGGAGAAATCACTCTGCACTAAACAATACAACATGATTCATGATACTTAAATGACAACGATATGAGGGGGCGGAGCCAAGATGGAGACTTAGAAGCCGCAAAGCAC
>CM053601.1:101634656-101684597 GCA_028646575.1 Pseudocheirus occidentalis | reverse complement strand
GTGTGTATATACATACAGACATATATATATATATATATATATATATATATATATATATATATACACACACATACAAATATATGTATATATGTGTGTATTTATATTATTATTATTATTTACATGCAACTGGGTAATAAGATATACAGGCACTGGGGTAGGGAGATCCATCTTGCCCTACCAGAAAGTCAGAGGCGTGATGGGGGAGGATTGAGGAGAGAACAGATCGGGGGAGGTGCTTTACAGTGGGATCTCTGTTTTGGGATGGTGGATAGGAGAAAGACGGGGAGAAAATTTGTAACTCAAAATCTTGTGGAAGTGAATGATGTAAACTAAAAATAAACAAAAGTTAATTTAAAAAATAAAATAAAAGTCATTCCTCAAAAACAAAAAAAAGGAAGAAAAGAGGAAGGGCAAGATAGCTAGCATTTAACTCAATGGCAAGAGAAGTGATGTCTTAGGAACATTAACATGGCAACTATATGGAGGACTGACTGAAAAAGAAAGGCTAAAAAAATGAAAAAAAAAAAAGAGGCTAGAAGCATAGAGACAATTATAAGACTATTACAATAGGCAAGGCAAGAGATAAAGAGAGGCTGAACCAAAGTAGTGGCTGGTAACAAAAGCATAGATACTAGATGTTGTAGAGATATAACCAATAAGACTTGAAATCTGATTGGATGTGGTTGGTAAAGGAGAGAAAGTGAAAAATCAAGGATGATTTTAAAAGTCATGAACCTAGATGACTAGAACAATATTGCATTACTTAAGAGAAATAGAAAGTCTGCAAAACTGGTGGGTTTAGGAGGAAATTAATGATGTTTTGGACATGAGTTTGAATCACTGAAAGGACATACAGATTGAGATATTTAGCAGGTGGTTATTGTTATAAAAATGTAGTTCAAGAGAGATTTTAAGGATAATAAAAAGATTCAGGAGTCACTGGCATAGAGACAGAAGAAAATTTGAGAGGATTACCTTGAGGAGTAATAGACAAGTGTGATTGTTCTGAATCATGATTCTTCTGTTTAAAAAATGTCAGAAACCCTGAAATATCCTATCTGGCCCCAACAATATACATATATTGTAAAAAAAAAACAACAACAAATCTACCTGCAGAACTGTCACATGGTGATGGTGAAATAGAGCAGTAGCTAATTTCGTTGGCAGCATTTTAATAGCATTAGGAACTATAAGCAGAGATGCTCCACTTGTCAAAGCAAGAAATATCTCCACAACAGATGGATCAAATGTCAAAGGAGAAGCCATGAAAAGAATGTCTTCTTGTGTGATCTCAAAAAGTGTCCTAAGAAAAAATATCATATAGTTAGGAGAAATAACAAACATTTACTAAAAGGTTATCACAACAAAGCTGTAAAAATTCAGCTAACTTACATTTATGAATAAGATGACTTCCCTTTAAATTACCCAAATGGAACTGTTAATTCTAAAAACCCATTTTTATAGGCTCACACAATTAAAATGTTGTATGTAAGGTGGCATGGATTTATTTTGCTGCAGGCAGCCAGGTTAGGATCCTGGCCATAAACACTCAATCTGCACTTGTGCTGATAAGCTTGGCCTGTAAACACCCCCAATGCACTTGCTCTGTGCTGACACATCATTATATAAACATAGTTAATGTAAACTTACAAGCTTATTGTTGCCATGATGCCTTTTTTGTGTGTTTTTCTATAAATCAAAGAAGGTCAGTGAATAGGGATTTGCAGAAAGCTAGGGATGCTTTAGGGCCAGATGGATGCCCCCTCCCCACCCTCTGTCTTGACCTGCCAGCTTCAACAGCTCCCTCCCAATCTGTGGTTTCCACTGTTGCCCTTAATAGTCTGCCCAGATCCAGAGTGAACTTGCAAGGAGCTGAGGAGCCCCTGTCTAGCAAATGTGTAACAAAGTCCCCACTTTTTACCATTCCACAATCATCCTCTGTTCATCCAGTACTACCTAGTAATGATCTAAATTTCAGTTCTTAGGACCTTTTATTGGTCTTAACATTGTTCTAAGAGATAAAAACAGGTTAGCACCTTCAAAATACTTCCTTATGTAAGCCTGACTTAAGATGTGATTTCTAGGAATGCAGGAATATAGTGGGTTTAAAGAACAGTTTGTTCATCCAAATTAACCCTAAATAGAGTATCTGCCTGTTGTTGTCCAGTCATGTCCAACTGTTTATGACCCCATAAAGGGATCATGGGATTTTCTAGGCAAAGATACTGGAGTTTCCTTCTCCAACTCACTTTTACTGACGAGGATACTGAAGCAAACAGGATGAAGTAACTTGCCCAGGGTCACACAGCCTATAAATGTTGGAGGTCAGATTTAAACTCAAGAAAATGCCATAACTGGCATAAACGATCACCCCAATCAGAAAACACTTGCTACAAGAGTAATTAGCAACAAAAAAACACAAACCTAATTTTCTCTCACCTGCAGTCTCAACAGCAAGACAAAATCTATGTAAAAGCTATTATGCTTCCCTAATTTCCTTCCAAAGTTCCATTATTATCACCGTAGTGATGACTGCCCTAAACTTCACTTTCCTCATCTGGAAAATGAAGGGATATACCAGATTTGCTTAAAAATTTCTTCCAAGTCTCAAAATTTGTGATTCTAATAAATCTCATTCTTCCTGTTTATACCAGATTACATGACTGAAAGTCAGAACGAAGAAAAATGTTATCACTAATATAATTTTCTTTTCTAAATTAAAGTGAAAGACTAATTAAGAGTAAGAATTAACTTGGTTTAAGATAATAGGGTTTTCCCTTGCCATCATTCCAAATTTTCATGGCTCTTTGACATTTTCAAAGTACTTTCTTTACAATGACCCTTACAATGATATAATACAAATGTTTTTATTCTCCTTTTATGAGGAAATATGTTCAGAAAGGTTAAGTGGTTAGCTCAGAATAATATAGTGAATGTCCACATGCTCCTAGTAAGAGACAAAACAAAGGAACAAAAATAACCCCTTTGTGTCAGTCTATCAAGCAAGCAACCTGTTGTTTTTGCTTTTTAAATTTCAAGAACTCATTTTCCTAAAGGTAAGGAAAGTTCAAAGGAAAGAACTTTTTGAAAACTCACCGAAGATGCTGAATATTTGGTATTATGCACATATGAGGCACTCTGACAATCTTAGGAATTCCTGTAGTTCCTGACGTGTGTAGAACGTAAGCTAAGCAATGTTGAAATCTGACATCCAGGGACTTTTTTGCTTTTCCTTCATTGCTGTTCAAAGAACTGATGCAATTATTCATTTTTTCCTTTCCATAATTCTCTTTTTTATCAGGTAGAATCAAGTTCACATCAACATTCTTCCAATGAAGTTCAAAAAGTGTTAAACCAGTATGGTCTACTGTTACAACATCATTATTTAACCAAGTTTCATGGGAAGATTTGAATTTCTGCATTAGATGGCAAAAAAAGCATTACAAATTAAAAAAAAAACAAAATAAGTTCCATCTGACACTGTATGGTTTCAGAAATATCATTATAAGTATTACATATTATGTTACAAATATACAAGTATTATTTAAAGCACCATTCAATGCAAAGTAACTTTGTTACTAAGTCAATAATACCAAAGGATTACAAATATGCTAGATGAATGAGACAAGCTTAGTTTAGTAAAAAAAAAACAAAAACAAACAAAAAAAAAAAAACACTGGTCTAGGAGACAGGATTCTAGTCCAAATGCTGTCACTTACTAAAAGATTTTTATCACTTCAGCCTTAATATATTTCTCTATAAAATCACAGGATCATAAATTTAGATAAAAAAGGGACTTTGGGTCATTTGGTGCAACCTATCTTAAAAGATGAGGAAACTGAAGACAAGTGAAGTTAAGCAACTTGCCCAAGGTCACACAAGTAGTGACAGAACCCAGAAATTAATATAGGTCAAACCACTATATCAAGATAAACACTATATATGACTTCTAACTTCCCATGTATTTCTTATATGATCCTAGGAATATGAAAACATAAAAGTTTGTCACAATGTAGATAAGGTGATTTTAAAACAACTATAAAAATATCCAAAATCAATCATAAAGGCTATCTCCAAAATGCAAGCAACCTATAAAATATCTTTGTTGTCCCCTTTTCTCTAATCCCCTCTATTATGTGTATCAAGTTGTTTTTTTTTAAATTTGCATCTTTTTAAAAAATTATGAGTTCAAAGAAGTAAGGAAAAAGACACAAAGAGCAAATCTAATCAATATTAGGAAAGAGAAGTGCAGTAGAGGAACTGGATAAAGAGCAGACTCCCAAGAACTGACTTAATATATGGTGGTACCCTTGTAACTAGAATAATATATACCGTTTCAAACTTTTCACTTTGTTACATAACCCGAGAAATTTTTTTCAAATTGATAATCTGGTTTTGATCTCATCACTCAAGACAAACTGCTTTCACTAGTTTCTAATGCTCTTAAATGCATATCAGTCTTTTTCAGTCCTCTTCCTTCTACACTTCACTGAAGCATCTAATAATGTAGATTACCCCTCTTGGATTTCATGATTGCTTTCCCTAGGTTCTTCTAACATCTCCTTTACTGATTCACCATTCCTTTCACACCTTCTAGGTGTGGTACACCCCCAAGCTATGTGTTGGTCTCTCTTCTATTCTCTTCATACTTTCTTACTTGGTAATCTCAGCAACTTCCAAGATGACTCCCAAGTCTATATACCTTGGTCCAGGATCTCTCCCAAGTCCTAATCACATAACCCCCAACTGCCTAATGAATATTTCTAGGGCAGCTAGATGGATGGTGGAGACTTCTGAACTGATTAGGTGTGACCACTCTGTAAAATAGGAAGAGCACCAACAGGGTTGTTTGTGAGAATTAATGAGCTAATAAATATAAATGCATTACAAATTTTACAGCACTATAAATGTTAGCTATGACAACTATTATTTCAAACTTAACATGTCAAAATAAAATGGAATTATCTTTCCCCAAAGCCATCTCTCTTTCAAACTTCCCTATTTCTACCAAGGCTACCACCAACAGCCTTAACTCAACTCTTCCTCACCCATACAATGAGTTGCTAAGTCTTGTCATTTCTGTCTTCTCAATATCTCTTGTATTTCCTTCTCTCTACTCACATAGCTACCACTCTAATTCAGCTCATCACTTCTCATTTGGACTTTTGTAAAAGTCTCATAAATGGTCTCCCTGCCTCAAGTCTCTCCCCTCTCCAATCCACCCTCCAGTTACCAAGATGATTTTCCGTAAGTAAAAATCTAACCATGTCACCTCCCTACTCATTAAACATCAACAGCTCCACTTTATCTTTAGGATCAAATATGGATTCCTCTGTTTAGTTTTTAAAGTCCTTCACAATCTGACCCCAACCTTTTCAACCTCATTTATATACTGTCCCATTTCCTGAACTGGCCTTCCTGCTGTTCCTCAGCCACAATATTTCCATCTTTGTGCCTTTGCACTAGCTGCCTGTACCCCCAAAGAATGCATTCCAACCTCACCTCTACCTCTTAGGCTCCCGTCTCCCTCAACATTCTACTTAAATGATACCTATATGAAGCACTTCATAATATCCCTCCATCAGCTAGTGCTTTCCTTATAAAAAAAAAATTCTTCATATTTTATATATACTTCTTTACCTTCTTGTTGTCTACCCAAGGAACATAAGCTCCTTAAGAACAGGAACGATTTCATTTTTGGTTTTGTATCCCCCAACACTCTGCACAGAGGGTATTTAATACCTGTTTATAAGAAGCATTCTCTGTTTCTCCTTGAGCGCAGGGACTGTTACACTCTTGTATTTTTATCTCTAGTACCAAGCACAACTAGCACTTCTAAGATACTTAATAAGACGCTGTCAAAAAAAAAAAAAAACCTTTGCTTATTCTGCTCCCCCCAAAACAATTTTTTAAGGCTAAAAGTTCTCCTCTTACTCTCCATTTTCAAACCTGCTTCTAGGCCTCATAAATCAGGTTAACATCATAAAATTGTAGAACGTTAGCATGTGGAAGGGACTTTATAGTATACATGGAATAGTTTTATTTCATAGTTGAAGAAGCTGAGGTCCAAAAAATAAAGCAATTTAGTTCAACTTCACTGTGCACATTAAATAAGTACTTCTAGACTAACTCAGAAAATGATAATATATTGGAAAATTCATTCCAAGTTCTCAAAAACCAACTTAAAAATTAACTTTTTGAAGAGAATCCATTCAAACTGGGAAATGCCTAGTGTTCAGTATTCCATATCTACCTTCAACTTGCTTTATTTCCCACTACTCAACTGTGCTCTCTAATCTACTCTTATCAGTCTCTTATTTATCCTTGTTTGTAAAAGATTTTTCTAAATAAATCACCACCTTACTCTCTCCCTCTTCCTTGAAAAAGACTTATAATACCTTCAGATGTTTAATGCTTTTTTTCACTGCTATATGCTGGTAAGAATGCAATTAAAAGAAGATAGAATATAAAACTGGTTTGCTTTTTTTTTTTTTTAAAGACAGCTGTCAAATGCTTTGCCGAAATCCAGGAATACTATACCTATGCCATTCTCTTGATTAACGAGCCTAGTAACCCTGCCAAATATGGAAATAAGATTAAGCTGACGTGATTTTTCTGGATAAAGCCATTCTAGTTCATGGTAACTATACCTGATCTTTCTAATTCATCCCTTTAAATAATATAGAATTCATTGTAGAATTTTTCCAGGAATCAGAATCAAGTTCACCAACCTATTGTCTAATAACTATTTTTTTTGAAAGTTAGGACAAGATTCTCCAATTTCAAATACCAAGATGAGTAATACTTTTTTTTTTTTTTTTTGCTTTTTTGGAGGGCAGTTGGGGTTAAGTGACTTGCCCAAGGTCACACGGCTAGTTTTTTGTGTTAAGTGTCTGAGGCCGGATTTGAACTCAGGTCCTCCTGACTCCAGGGCCGGTGCTCTACTCACTGCGCCACCTAGCCGCCCCTGAGTAATACTTTTTAACAGTGAACTAGTTTAATTTCCACAAAAAAGAAAAGATGTAACATTTTAAGTTATACAATTTTTTCAGTAAATGTAACATTTGAGGGAAAAATTTATATTAGGTAATTTTTTTTTTTGACTTTTTGGAGGGCAGTTGGGGTTAAGTGACTTGCCCAAGGTCACACAGCTAGTTTTTTGTGTTAAGTGTCTGAGGCCGGATTTGAACTCAGGTACTCCTGACTCCAGGGCTGGTGCTCTATTCACTGCGCCACCTAGCCGCCCCAAGGTAATCTTAATATTACATAATATTAAGATTATATTAAGAAAACTAGAACACAGTGGTATTCAATAGTTACATCTGCATACATAGTATTTATTATATTAATAAATTTAGGTGCCTGCTGAAAAAAATTCAAATGCAAGACAGATTTAAGTACTTACATCGACTTGGTTTTTTTCAACGAGGATATACTTGAGGTTACATTTTTTCATAAAATAAGCTGATAATTCTGGTGGCATATCTGGATCAACAGGAGAATATGCAGCAGGGACTTGCAGAATACTGAGACAGAAGTACAGAGGTGTTAACTTTTAACACCTGTGATAAGGTTTCTATGACTTTAAAAGCATTCTAATTTTTAGAATAAAGTTGCCAATACTTTCTCATTGCTTTGGTTATGTATTAAAATGCTTTTTTATTTTTGGTTGTTGTTTCTAAGACATCTAACAAATCTGAGAAGCACTTTTAATTTTTTTTTGAGGAGACCACAATATAGTAGTTGATATATTTTTTCATAGTTTCACAAAGCAAGCTTATTAATCAGGTATAAACATTGATACTGTGGCCAGAGTCAAGTTCCAGAGGGGAAAAAAACTGCTATCCAGGATGATGGCTAGAAAGTAAATAAATGTGGAATTTTTAGTATTTCTAAACTGAATTCTGACAACTTCATGATAAAATCAAAGTGTTTCCAATATAAAGGCTAAAGAAAAACAAGTTTAATTTTTTTCTACAAGCACATAATCTATAAAACAGATGCTATGGAATAAATTTCTTTATCTAGCTATCTAGGACAATCAAATATATTATCAAAAGTTCTTGTGTAACTACCACTATCAGAATCTTCACACTATGAAATATTCATCCTATCAAAAATACTTTAAATTTTAAAAAATTATACTGGTTTACATGTGACAGTGCCTGTATTAAGAACAAAGCTCAAGTAAGTCATTTTAAGCACATATTTTTAGTTCAGTATGTATAATAAAATACCTTACTAGTAGCAACATTTGATTAATGGCAAATCTAAACAGGTTTATTCAAGCTATAACACTATTCTATAATTTGTTAACACTGTCAGAAACATTAGTGGGTAGGTCAGTGTTCAGGTCCTTGCACTATGTTTCGATTCAGGTAGTGGTATTAATATGTTAAACTGGTGAGTTTAATTGCAGTTTAAATTATCTCCCTCTAGTGGCTTTAACACTACAATAATTCTTTATTTTTCTTTCAGACTACAACCCAAAACTTTTCATTAAAATTTTAAAGACAGACGGGGATTTATAATTCCATTAAGTACTATTGACACATTTTCCTAACGGTAACATTTTTGTAACAACATGACAAGTAGCCTACAATAGTGTTTGGAAAACTGGTCAGATTTATAAAGGCTGGAATTTAAGTTTAGTTTCTGAAAAAACAAAGGCTAATTAGCCAAGACACTACCCCACACAAATAAGATTATATATGGCAGAACAGTTCCACATCAGAACTGGTAAAGAGATTTCCTTATCCAGAGTTCCCTATACCAATGAAATTACAGACTTAGACCAAAAAAAAAAAATCAAAAACGTTTTTATTAAGAGTCTTATTTCTGGGGGGCTAGGTGGCACAGTGAATAGAGCACCGGAGTCAGGAGGACCTGAGTTCAAATCCGGCCTCAGACACTTAACACAAAAACTAGCCGTGTGACCTTGGGCAAGTCACTTAACCCCAACTGCCCTCCAAAAAGCAAACCCCCCCCCCAAAAAAGAGTCTTATTTCTTATGCAGGTAAAATAAAAATAAATATTTTTCTGTCAAACTACAACCTCAGCTTTTAGTAAATAAGTTCAAAATAATGACCTATTCAAATGACTGAACAGAATATTTCATTAGAGAACACAATGAAGGTAATAGTAAATAACACAGTAAATTCCACTTTATTCTACCTAGTAAAGAATTTTAAATTAATAAAGATTATTAAATGTTAACAACTCCAAGTGATATTACCCCAAAATCCATGACGGTAAATCTATTCCTGGATAGCAGTAAAGACCAATTTCATGACTCCCTTCAAAACTGCAGTGTAGCTGAAGAAAGGTAGATAATTCTGAGGCAAAATTAATCACAGATTTGTAGGAATAATAAACTGGATGTTGATTATCACATGCATCAAAACATACAGCTATTCGGTCAGAATAAAGAGCAGCAGCTTGAAGCACCATTTCCTGAAGAGTCATTTTCACAGAATTTGATTTCTTGAATAGTGAAGAAAAGAAAAATAGTAAGGATGATTTTATATAAACTATCGCTCTTAAGAAATTAACTTCTGTACTTGGGTTAAACAATTTTTTTTTCAATTCTTCATCCTTTAACAAATATTGCTTCATAATCTGGGGTGAATTAAAACTAAAAATTGTATTTAACAACAGACTGACAGAAAGTAGTGATGACTTTGGCGATTAGTTTTTCAGGTAGCTCTTTTTAAAAGTATTTTCTCTCTGTAAAGTTTTTTCCACATAGTTTTACCTTCCTTTGATAAAGCCAACCTGAACTTTGCTTTTTTGTCAAGATTCTTTCGGTGTGTTGATGCAGTAATTGATTACTAGAGTGAAAATTTATATTGGTGAGAAAACATGTCAAAGTAAATAATTATTAGCTTTTAATATTCTAAGCATATAATTGAAAAATCAAACTAATTCATTGTTTTAAAGGTAGTTTTACTATTATAAGTTGATAAAAAAAAGTATAGTTTCATTTCCTTTATTCTCAACTCTGGCTAGCAGAGAATTGTGGGTAAAGAGTGGAAAGGAGGTGACGGATGAAGCACATTGATTTTGATCACCCGTTGCCCATTGCCCTTAATAGCTCGAAAGTAGGACTAGAGCGTGTTTATGTTTACTACCTAATTTTTATGTTTCCTGATTTCTTTCCTTTTATGCCCCGGACCTCAAAATCTACGGTACAAGCATAAAGTAGTTCGGTTGACACGAACCCTAAAGTTCTGAGTGAAAGCTCTGTTTTGTTTAAGAGGGAAACGTGGAGTCAGGAGTAACCAAGAGATGCTGGGGTTGGAACCAGAATACTTGAGGCTTTAAAGACTGAAAACGGGCCGCCTCTTTTACACCACTGTGGTCTGATAAGAGTCGACTTTGCTCCCTTCTTTACAAGTCACGGAAAAATTTTAAACGAACCGGCTTTTTAGTTTTTTAAAATTACTTTCATTCACTATTAAACTTTCCCCTTTCCCCCAGCACCCTCCACCTCCAGTCATCCCATCCCAGAATACCGTATTTAAATTTCCTTCAAGTAACTTTACTGAGGGAATTTGGACATTTTAATTCAAGAGCTGGGCAGGATGCAGCACTGGGCCTCCACCACTGGCCCTGCTTCAGCCTCCCCACCTGCCCTCAGCCCGCCCGCCCGGTAGTTAGAGCTCGCAACGCACAGCGCGCGGAAGCCGGACTCCGCCACCTCAAGACTGGGTGCGTCCAGGTCCCCAGCGAGGACTCCCCTCACCCTCTGCCTCACAGTGCCAAGGGCAAACTGCTGCCAAGAAGCCCGGGAGACAGGCGACCCAGGCCCACCACCAGATGCCCGGAAGGAGTGCAACAACTCCGCCGCCCCACCCCGTGACGTCCCTCACGCCGATAGGAGACGTCGGACCCAATGACACCCTTCGCGTTGGCACGCGGCACAGGACGCGTCTCACGCTCTGCGTAAGAGACGCGCATGCGCATGCCCAACCCGGAAGCGAGGAAATGAAAATTTGCTGGTTTGGGGAAGGACTCAACCTAAAGCTCAGTCGGTCAGGGCGTATTAAGCGCCAGGCACCATGCTAATGGCTGAAGATACAAAGAAAGGTAAAAGACCCCGCTCTCTGGGATGGCGTGGTCTAAGGGCAAGGACACCAGGCAATTACGTCTGCTCTATACACATTTCAGGAAAAACTGGAGAGCGTACTTAGAATGGCACTAGAGTTAAGAGGTGGGGGTAGGGAGGCGGAGTCGAGACTTTCTCTGACATGTGGGATTTTCTCTGGGCCTTGAAGTCGGGGAGGCGGGGATGAGGAACCATTTCAGGCATGGCGACTGCTGGTGAAAATGGGGAGATGGAAGGACAGCCTGGAGGCTAGGGACACTGGACCACCAGTTACGTTGGAGAGAGGAAGGCTAGAAGCGAAAAAAAGACTGAAAAGGTGGGGATGCAGCTAACTAAGCCACTAGAGGCAGCTAGGTGGCTTAGCGTAACAACTAGGCCTGGTCAGAGCTGGAAGGAAACCCAGGACGTCATCTGGTTTACAACTTCTCCGTTTTGCCGATGAGAAAACTGAGACCTTGATAGGGTTAAGTAACTCGGCCAGGATTATACGTCTAAAAATTGTGTTTTGAACCCAAATATCCCCAAAATCAGCGCGCTTTCCGTTATACCACCGTTATCTTAGCTTTCCAAGTCCTCATTTAGTGAATTTCTCACGAGAAACAATTGACTTACATAAAACTGAGCCTGTAAATAACACCATGGGAAAAGGCACCTAGATTGGAGTAGGCAAGTTTATCTTGGATCCAATTGGTTTTAGTAACCAGTGTTGAGATTTGGGGTTTGGGGTGCTCAAGACCCCAAAATACCAACATTCTGGGTCCTGCCTAATTCTCTCAGCCAAAGTAAAACCATTTATATAAAAGATCCGCCGTGATGGGTAGACTCTTTTAAGAGCCCAAGTATTTGTAATGCTTGTGTTGACAAACGGGCCAGATTTAATCTCCTGGAGACTGAGGATTTAGGAGGGGTTTGGAAAGGGTTTTGAGGACGAGTCTAAGGAGAATCTAGACCAGAATTGAGATCAGACTCTAGGAATGAGATTAAGGGTGGGAAATAGCTTAAGGCTACTAAGTGATGACAAACAAGGGAGGGGTAGACTAGGTTAAGAGTAACAGAGAATTGGACCTAAAACAATGAAAGGCTTATGGCCTCAGGCAAACGTTTCCTCAAATGTTAAGATTCTGTCGGAGTTCAAGGGATTTCCTAGAGCCTATCAGATGCCAGAGAAAATGACCAAAGCCGAGAGATGGAAGTTGATGAAAATGGAGAGATGAGTCTTCTGTGTAAGTCAGAAGGAGCCCTGGCAGTTGTACAAAAACATCTTTTAAGCATACATCATTGTAAATATTTTAAATTCAAAATGTTACTCAAATTCAAAATGTTGCCTAACCCTGCCCCCAATATAGCCTATTACATTTTGCTATTAATCCTAATGAGCCATACAGGATTTTAATACCCTTGTTATTTGCCAGTTGCTATAATTTTCTTAAGAATCTACTAGTGATAATTGATATCCTGATGTTTATTCTTGGTTACCACTGGCAATTTAGAGGATTTTTCCTTGACACTATTAGGTTAGTTTCAATACTAATTTTGTAGTTTTCTTGATTTTTTTTTAAAAATACATTACACACACATGGAATATATAAGGATACAGGCAATACTAAGGTCAAATACTGAGGTGTATCATTATACCTTCCAAGTCTCACTTCAATCTATGTTTTCCTTTTTCTGTATTTTTATAACCTTTTTAAAATACTAAATTTTAACACCTAGTAAAATAAGTATGTAATCTTTTTTAAAATTCTAAACTTAACACCAATTAAAATAAGTTTTTCCATATATAAAGAGGATTCCTTGAAAAAATCATTTTCTGAGCTTGATTTTAACATCATCTACATTGTGTTCTTTTCCTCTGTATTAACTCTAATGATTTGTTTCCACTGTTTTTCCCCCCAGGTTGTCTATTACATCAACATATTTTAGTACTTCTTTCCCCGTTATTTTCTCTCGATTTAGGAAAGATTAAAGACCATCTGGTCCAACCTCATCTTAGGAACCTGAGGCCAGAGTGAAGTAACTTGTCTAAGTTTACTCCCATGGTAAATGGCAGATCCAGTTTGAAATCAGGGCCTCTTACTTTAAACCTCCCTCTTTTTCATGTGGTACCACAGTGAAAGTATCTTTTCTTCTGTCTTTATTTTCTCCCATGCTAGCTAAATTTCTACATGCTATTTTCAGTCTCATGACATTCTTAATAGTTTAAGTTCTTGCTTAAATTTTAAGATATTAAGGAAGTTTTGGCCATCTCATGGGAAAGCTTCCATTTTCTTCCCATCAGCATTACTTCTAGATTTTACTTTCTTGCAGGGTTTTTCATTGTACTTTGGTTCTGTTTCAAAAGAGTCAAAATATTTTGACTGGGAAGACATGAATGTAACTTTTCCTTAGACTTGAAGATATAGAATTATTAGCAGCTATGCTGTTTGTAGCTGGTTTGGAATAGTGTAACCCAGCCTCGAATTTGTTTTCAATTCATCAAATATTTACTAAGTGCTACCTAGGTATAAGGCATTGGGGATACAAAGAAACACAAAACCAGGCCTGCCCTTAAGAAGTTTATTCTAATGCTTTCTTTAGTAAATCACTAGTAGGATACAAGTAGGGAACACCACCCTGGGGGAAAACAAGGAAGGGAATATGATAATATTGTCATAGAAACAGTATTTACTTAGTGCCAGGCACGTGTTAGCACTTTACAATTATCTCATTTGATCCTCACAACAACCTAGGGAGGAAAGTGCTGTAGTTATCCCCAGTTTACAGACAAGGAAACTGAAGCAAACAGAAGGTGACTTGCCCAGGGTCACATAGTCTTTGAGGTGGGATTTGAACATTTCTTGGTTTAAGTGAAACACAAATATATCTTTAAAAGGGAATATATGTACTGTTATTGAGGTTCCATTCTAACTTCCCAGAGGGCCCCTAAAATTTTCTGAAACTGCACAGAAAGCGGTAATATCTTGATAGGTCCTAATATAGTTATATCAATTTCACTCGCTTTGGGCTAATCAAATCTTTGCCCTGATTAAATTCAGTTACCAAGATGCATCCTTATTTTCCCATAATATTGCACTTACCATCATATAACGTACTATTTTCTGTACCTATTTATCTTTGGCACAATATATGTATCTAACTCTAATCATTTTTATGTCCACTTGAACGTTAGATTACCAGGTCTTGGGTAAAAACGTCGAAACTATGAAAGAGGAACACTTTACAAAATAATAGTTAAATTAACTGACCAGCAGACATAAACCCTGTTAACATTACTGCTTAGCACACTATAAAAATTACTGTTCTTATAAGACACCTTGAAATTCATCCAGTATTGTATAAGCATCTTTCATCCAGACAGATCACAAGTCATAAAAAGGCTACTATATTTCTTATGAAAACACCTTCCAGATTTCTTTCAGTTTACAGTATTTGCATAATTTATAAAGCAATTAAGCAAAAGTCTATTGGGAAATAAAAGGACACACAATAAAATTATCTTATTACTATTTTGCCCCATCATTATAAAACTACTTCAACACTTAACAATGAAATGAAAATACAGGACAACATGAATGTCAAATTAGATTCTGGCTTACTATTTTCCCTGAGTCTCTAATTTGCGAAGTCAAATGTGAGGCTTGTAACAAATAACACTTGGACTTAAAGACCCTGACTCCCTACATGCATAAAGAATCATTTTGACATGATAACAGCAGAGAATACTATTAGCACATGAGCATTCCTATCAAAAACTCCTCTTTGAAAACACCCGTCAGCGTTTGCCACAGGGAAAATGATCACTAAGTACATGGGGCTTGTCACCTGTGCTACTGGACATGAAGACAAGCCAAAACCAATAAGTTTGTCAACTTTTTTTCTGCATCATTTTCACTCATGGGTATCTGAACAACTGATGAAGGTGGATGGTAGGAAAGCTACCCAAGACCTATTTATTGCGCGATGGTACATACTGCCTGGATATTATATAAGTCTATATGAAATACACACCAGACAATCATAAATTATTATTAACAAAATTTTAAAAACATGCTGGGTACCATAAAATGTTAGATTCAGTTACGCTATGAAACAAAATGATTTTTATATATTTTAAATATTTCCCCTAAAAGCTAAGGAGTTAAATAAAATCTAAGTTTTAACCTCCTCCCCCCCAAAACCCTAGAAATAGTTTTAAAATATAACAAACTAGTAGAAAGTGGTAGCTAAATCATCACTAAGTGAACATGGGCACAAAAATGTCAATTTTTTAATGATCCTTCAAATTAAAAAATAATTACCTTGAGTATATACCTATCACTCTCCTTAAATTCATCTTTTTGTTTTTTGGAGGGGGAGGTCAGGGCAATTGGGGTTAAGTGACTTGCCCAAGGTCACACAACTAGTAAGTGTTTTGTGGCTGAGTGCACATTTGAACTCGGGTCCTCCTGACTCCAGGGCCAGTGTGCTCCGTTCACTGCACCACCTAGCCACCCTGATATTTTTGTACTTCTGAAAACAAAATTGGTTAGCTGAAAACATGAGACTTTGTCATGCTAACTACCAGACTAGCCCATGAGGATAAAATTATTTTAAAGGTCATACAGTTTAACATCAAAAGGTAAAAAAACAGCCCTACTGCTGGAAATAAATTATTTTACTTCATTTCAAGGGAGTCTTGCTGGAGCACCTCAGACCTCCAGTTCAGAAAATAGGTTCAAACAAAGACATAAATGGGAGTACCAAAAAAAGCCAAAATTGTTTTCAATCACTCTGTTGTTCTTCCCTATAAGGCCCAGAAGACATGCTCTTACATCCATTTTTGTGACATTACCAGGTGGGACATAGTAAACAGTAAAATATAATTCAGCTTTACCCAAGAAGCCTGAATTGCAAAATAAAACACAATAAACTAGAGTGGTTCCTAGTTTATACACTAGGTCCAGGGATTCTTTATTACTCCATGGGCAGCGTGGTGAAGCCTATGGACCCCTTCACCAATTACTTTTTTTAAAAAACATTTTTATTTTTTTTCTCAATTACATGTAAACAAGAAGTTTAACATCTTTAAAATTTTTGAGTTCCAAATTCTTAATCCCTCAACCCCCTTGAGAAGGCAAACAATTTCTCAAATCACTTAAGTTTTCTAAAGAAACCAATTATAAGTGAAGACACTTATTTAAAAAAATTTTTAACTCCACAGATCCCATGTTACAAACCCCTGGGCTAGAACTACTCAAGCCACCTACCTTCTAATACAGTGAAATTGGTATATAGTACTTATACCAATACAGCAGATAAGAAAGGATTCCCCTCCCATATTGCTATACTAAGCCACTGATTTAAGAAGAAAATTCATTTATGAAAACATTCTGAAATAAAATGAGGCAAGTTATTCCTTAAATAAAAATAGTTTAAAATTCTATGAGAATTTTTTTGGCAAGTATGGTAACAGAAATCCCCTCATAGTACAAACTTCAATTTTGTCCTCTGTGTTCCCATTTAATGGTTTGAAATAAAACGTATACAGTCCCATTAACAGTGCACTAAGAGTTGTATTGAACTATTTAATAAAGCTGAAAGCAATACCCAACATTCCTAGATAATATTACTTGAGCATATATAATCTAGGAAATTTGGGAAATGAAAACACTTTGGTTTTCCCATCTTATAAAGAAACCAAATAAATGACAAAATTACAAAACAAAAGCATATCATGGGATTTGAAGTGTTAAAGGATACTTTAAGTTGAATTTTTTTATCACATATAAAATATACTTCGCTTTTCCCATCCACCACCCAATGACACATTCACCATTCTAACTTTACAGGATAGTTTCCAGTGAGACATGCTGTACAATGTCCATGCTTTTCAGAGTATTTCAGACCATTTCCATTTTCCTGAATTATATTTTCTTGCTTCTCTATTTTCTGCTTCTTCGATTTCATACCTTCTTGCACAGATGATATTAAACCTTCCACAGACAGATATACAACACTGTTAGCCCCTGGAGAAAAGAAAAAAAGATCACTGATGGTCTAAAAAGAAAAGTATAGAACAGGATAAAAATCAATCTTTGGGCTCTTACATACCCATAAATTAAAAGGAAAGACTTTTTTGACACTTAAAAAATGTTTCCCACAAATGTTCTAAATCTAATCTAAATTTGGGGATAATAGCTTCCCTAAGGTCAAAGAAACTTGATTTAATCCAGAATGTATGAATATAGACAATTTCAAGAGATTAGCACAAATAGCTAGGCAATTAAGACAGCAGTACATTCCAGGTAACTGGATTGTGAATTCGTAAAGACAGCATACCAAGTTTGGGGAAAAGTTAGTGACTGGCCAGAACATAGAGAATGTAAAAAGGACGTTACATAAGGATATACACATACATAAGAACCAAACTTATGGAGGTTTCTAAAAACCAACATGAGGGAGAAGTTTGTACTTTCTCATAGAAAGAGAATTACTGTTAATTATTAAGAAGACAATTAACCACATTCATGGTTACAGATGAAATAGGTACTAAAGGGGTCAACCAGAGCAAAACTGAATACAGGACAGATTAAGAAAATGTATCAGCTGACAGTGAAGATTTACAAATGGTTGTAGACTTTTTTACAAATGCACAGTTCAGGTCAAACATTAGCTACTGTAGTCCTCACATGAATAGATAACAAAGTTTAATTTTAAACACCAGATTCTATATTACAGTTCTAATTTAGTAAGAACATTTGAATTAAACTGAATATCTTTTGTAAAAAAATCAAAGCAGGGCAGCTAGGTGGAGTAGTGAACAGCAGAGGCCCAGGAGTCAGGAGGACCTGAGTTCAGATTCTACCTGAGACACTTAACACTAGCTGTTCGACCCTGAGCAAGTCCCTTAACCCCAACTGCCCTGCCTTCCTCCCCCCCACCCCCCAAAAAATCAAAGCTCACTCTGCATTAAGAAAACTCTGCTACTCTATACACACAGCAAGTAAAGATTTCCTTCTATACATTCCATAAACATAGGAAATCATATCTTCCTTGATAAATAACATGAATATCAATCTTTTCTAGGAAGATATATTCCTATAGAGAAACACATACATAGATATATCTATCTCTGTTCTCTTCACTAAGATCTTATAAGTCAAATTATCAACAAAACTCTGAGGATATATAGAAGGCACTATTTGCAGAGTCCTGGAGAAGTTTGCCTTGAAATAAATGTTAGCTATAATATATCTGATTACCAATCAATCAATCAATATTTATTAGGCGTCTACTATGTGCCAGGCACTTTGCTAAACACCTGAGAATACAAAAAGAGCAAAAGACAGTCCCTGCCTCCAAGGAGCTTACAATATAATGGTTCATGTCTAGGACTTCCAATTTCATTCGATACAAGAACCATTTCAACAAATGCAATCCATCTAAAACAGTCTTGGCACACTGAAGCCCAGAAGTTAAAAGTGACTTGTCAATGATCATACAGTTAATGTTAGAAAAAGATGTGACACTCTCTCCAAGTCTAATAGTTTCTACAATATGTAACATTACTTCTCTATAACTTTTCATCATATCTTGAGTACAATAGATACCAGTGAAAGGCTATGGAATTCAACTTACCTACAATATGGTTAAGATTTAAATTTCTAGTTAAGTCAAGAATTTATTTTTTTATGCTGTCCTTGCTGAAGGAAGCAGAGTCTAGGGTCAACTTTACATGTCCTTCACTCAGTTTCCTAAAGTAGTTACTACAGTCAAGACCTATTCTGTTCTCCTTGTGTGCTTCAGCTTTATTGATGTTAATCAATCAATAAACATGTATTAAACTCCAACAATAACAGCTAATATTTATGTGCCTTTAAAGGTTTGTAAAGCACTTTACAAATATTTCATTTTATGCTCAAAACCACCATAGGAAATAGGTGCTATTACCCCACTTTACCGATGAAGAATTTGAAGCACAGGATAATTTGCTCAGGATCAAATGATAGCAAATGTCTGCTGACACCGGACTCTAGGTCCAGTGCTAACACAATCTATGCCAAAATCTGCCAAGTCTTAGAGACAAAGACAAAAAATGAAAATCTCTATTCTCACAGAGCTTATATTATATAGGAGAACTCAACTTGTACACACACAAAATTGAGATAAAAGTAGTTAGGGAGGTTACCAGTAGTGGGGAAATCAAAAAAGGATTTTTGTATAGAAGGTAATGCTTAAGCTGCATTTTGAAGGAAGTGAGGGGCTCTCTGAGTAGAAGTTGATGAGAAAAGACCTTTCAGCACAGGAAATGGCATTTGCAAAGATACCAAAATGGAAGATTCAATGCAAGGAACAAAAGATCAATGTGGCTGGATCCTAGAGTCCAGGAAAAGATAGTAATGTGTAATAAGACTAGAAAGATAGGTTGAGGCCAGGTTATAAAAGGCTTAAACAGAAGACTTTATATTTATCCTAGAAACATTATCAATGCACTATAACTGGTTACAGGGATAGTATGATCAAACCTGTGATTAAGGAAAATTACTTCAGCAACCATATGGAGAATGAATGTGGAGAGACTTAAGGCATGGAGGACAATTAGAAAACCAGTGTAATTGTCCAGGTGAGGAATAATAAAAGCTTGAATCCAAAGTGATGGCTGTGTTGAGTAAAGAGAAAGAATTGGATGCTAAAGGTAATATAGGAAGAGAAACAACAAGATTTCAGCACTAATTGCATATAATGGGTGAGGCAAAGGAAGGAACTGAGTCTAATTCTAGAATTTTAGTCTTACCTAAGAGAACAAAAGAATGATCATTCTATTCCTATAAATGAGGAAGTTCAGAAGAGAGGTGGAGAAGAGCAAGCATCACTTGAATTTTACTTTCATCTGTACTATTCAACACACACATAAAGTTTAGTGTGGAAACAGATGGAAATTAACAGGGAAACTGAAGGGAATGGGTAGAAAGAGAATAAGAAGGAAGACAGATTCAAAGAAGGATTAGTCATAAGCAAAACAAACTTGTCTGAAGAATGGATCATGAAGAAGGGTTTCAAAGGTAAAAACCTCTGACTGGATTCTAAGTGAAAGGAAAAGAAGGCAGTGGAGCAAAAGATGACTGCACCAAGGATGGAATATTAGTCCTGAGCTCACATCTATCTCACCTTCTTCTGTGTAAAGAGGAGATGGGGAGCAAACTGTTCCTAAAGAGAGGAACAAGTATAGGATGGAGGGAAACATAACAATTAATAAGCAGGATAGACTATAGTATTCAAAAGAAGCACACTTGAAACATAAAATTCACGGAGTTAAAATAAAGGACTCTTTTATGCTTAAATCTTTTATGCTGCAGCTAAACTTGAAGGAATAATCATTATGATCTCAGACAAGGCAACAACAAAAACAGACTTGAATAAAAGAGAAGAAACTACATCATGCTGAAAGGTACCACAATGAGTCAATATCAGTAATCAATATTTAACAAATTTGCACCAAATGGTATATGTAGCATCTACATAATTAAAGAGACTATTAAATATCTGGTATTGTCATTTGAGTAATGAGGTCACAACGATTCTGGTTTGTTGATAGAAACCAATGAAATCTCCAGAAACATTTATAAAAAATACAAGTAATTTAAACTACTGTTTTAGACAAATTATGAACAGTATTCTTCAGGAGAAACACCTATGTTATACCTATGTGGTCTTTAAATTACAGTGTTTACAGCAGAATGAGAATCTTGAGGCTCCTGCTTCAATCTAAACAGTGATGTAAAAACCTTAGACAAGTTACAACTTCTCTGAATTTTTAGTGTTACAATATGCATATTGAGGTTAATACCTGCAATATTTCTTTGTCAGATTTTAAGGAAATCAAAGATCTGTGACAGTTTTAACTATGACGCATGATATAAATGCAAGCTAATATTTTTATTAGTGGTAATTAAAAATAAAATTTAAATTAATCACCCACCTATGTATTTTGCAAGATCATCAAATTCAGGTCTGTTGGCAATAAGCTCTTCTTTTGTAGGAATATTTATTCCCATGTAGCATGGGAATCGTATTGGTGGTGAAGCTACTCGGATGTGAACCTTGATAAGGAAATATTTTAGGAAGGTAAAATTCTGGTTATTGAGATAAGGTAACATTAACTCATACAAAATTATTGTCCCATACTTAAGAACAACTCTTTAAAGGCAGTTTTCAGAGGAAGAAATTAAAGACATCTATAAGCACATGAAAAATTGCTCTAAATCACTAGCAATTAGAGAAATGCAAATCAAAACAATTCTGAGGTACCACATCTCACCATTCAGATTGGCTAAAATGACAAAACAGGAAAATGATAAATGCTGGAAAGGATATGGAAAAATTGGAACACTAATGCATTGTTGGTGGAGTTGTGAACTGATTCAACCATTCTGGGGAGCAATCTAGAATTATGTCCAAAGGGCTATAAATAAGTGCATACGCTTTGACCTAGCAATACCACTTCTAGGTATCCCAAAGAGATCAAAGAAGTGGGAAAAGGACCTGTGTGTACAAAAATACTTACAGCAGCTCTTTTTGTGGTGGCAAAGAAATGGAAATCAAGGGGATGACCATTAATTGGGGAATGACTCCAAGTTGTGGCATATGAATGTAATGGAATACTATTATGCTATAAGAAATGAGGAGCAGACAGACTTCATAATAACCTAGAGAGACTTGTATAAACTGATGTTAAGTGAGAAGAGCATAACCAGCAGAAATTTGTACACAGACACATTGCATGTGAGACAGCTAAGTTTGGTAGACTGGGCTCCTCTCAACAATGCAAGGTTATAAGACAACTCCAAAAGACTCATAATGGAAAGAGATATCCACATCCAGAGAAAAGAACTACAAAGAGTTTGAATGCAGACTGAAACAAACTACTTGCTCTCTTTTTTGTTTTGTTTTGTTTCCTCTTTCTCATTGTTCACTCCATTGGTTATAATCCTTCTTTACAACCTGGCTAATGTTTAATGTAAAGGTATTTGTAGATCCTACATTTGGTTGCATGTTGTTCATGGGGGCAAAGGGGAGAAAATTTGAAACTCAAGGGATTGTGGAACTGAATGTTATAAACTAAAAGTAAATATTTTTTTTATTTTAAAAAATAAAAAAAGCAACTGTTAAAGACCTATAGAGAAAACTCTGATATTTTTTGCATTAAATCAAAGGCATTTCATTCACCCTACAACATGGGGCCTTCAAATTTTCTCATTTTCAAGACCTCCAGAGAAGAACCTTAATCTTTATGTTTAACACATCTCTTGCCTTCATCTTAGCCTGTTTCCTCTGGTTCTGTCTTAATGGAAAATGGTCATTATTTTTAATAAAGGAGATTCTCCAAAAAAATTTTTTTCATTTGATGTCCTATCGAGAATAAATGGATAAAGAGGCCTTGAGGAGACTATCTACTATGAATTTCTCACAGCTCCTCTTAAGGCCATCTGTCCTGGTCTTCATAGTATCTTTGTTCTTCGTAAGCTACTATTTTTAATCAAAACTTTGACTGATCTTTTCCAAAAATTAATTAATTCAAATGGCTTTATATTACTATTAACTTCTTTATACATTCTATCAACAAAATGAAAAATTTCTTACCTCTTTTGCTCCAGATTCTTTGAGCAACTTAATTATGGGTGAAATGGTATTGCCTCTTACAATGGAATCATCTATAAGAACAATCCGTTTGCCTTTAAAATTATCAGAAAGTACTCCAAATTTTTTTGCCACTCCTAGCTGTCTTAATCTCATATTTGGCTGAATGAAGGTTCTTCCCACGTATCGATTTTTACAAAGTACTTCTACATATGGAAGACCACACTGTGTAAGAAAAAAAAAGATAACAACGGACAAGATACAGAGGTGGTATTAAAATGACTTACATATTAACAGAGCTGCAATATAAAATGAGAAAACATGTTCATAGCAGACACAAATTATTTTTTGTAGACAAAATATTTTTTTTGTTGCTTTGGAATAAGAATGATTACATTTAGTATACCCCCCCTAAAAATTTTAGCTAACAGGAAGAATCAACCATGTGAAAAATGAATTTTATTCATTATAATCATGGCTCACTGAATAAGAAGTGTAGAGATTCCACAAGTTTGCTTAGAGTTTTGCTAATGGTATGTCTAAATTGGCCTCTTCTCAGCTTGTACCCATTGCTCCTGGTTCTGCCATCTAGGCAGCTAGGTAGTTGGCCTAGAAGATACAAGTTCTGGGCCTGGACTTAGGAAGACTCAAGTTCAAATACGGCTTCAGATACTAGCTGTGTGACCCTTGTCCAATCGTTTCATCTGTCTCCCTCAGTTTCTTCAAATGTGAAATGGAGACGATAAAGCACCAACTTCCCAGAGCTATTGTGAGGATCAAATGAGATGTCTGTAAAGTACTTATTAACACAGTGCCTGCCACCCATTATGCTGATGCTGGTCTTAATAAAATGTTTGTTCTTTTGTCTCCCATTCCCCAACTCTGGAACCAAACGCAACAAATCTAATCTCTCCTTAACATGACAGCCCTTCAGAGACTTAAACACAACTAGCCTATCATCCCCCACCCCAGTCTTCTCTTGTCTAAGTGAAATATTCCCAATTCCTTCAACTGATTCTGATGTAAGAACTCGGTGCTACTCATCATGCTAGTACTTCACCTGTGGATACTCTTCAGTTGATTAATATCCTTCCCAAACCATGGTGCCGATAGCTTAATATTCTAATACTCCAAATGAGATCTGTTCAGGGTACAGTAGAGTGGGACCATCATCTCCCTAAATCCTAGAAACTGTGCCTCTTGCCATTTAGCTGAAAAACACATCAGCTTTTCTGACTACCACAACACACATTTAACATGTTAAGCTTTCAAGTCCACTAAAACCACCAAACCTTTATTACAATTCTTTTCTAATTGGTCCTCCCCCTTCTTGTACTTAGAGAGTTGATTTTTGTACCCAAGTGTAGGTTTTACATTTATCCCCAGTGGAATATCATTTTATGATATTCAGCACAATATTCTAACCTATCAAAATCGTGTTGATCCCTACCTCTGGCATCCAGTGTGTTAGCTAACACACAGATTTGTGCAATCTGCAAATCTCGTGAACAAGCCACCTGTATCTTTATCTAAATCACTGAATAAAATACTCAGCACCACAGCGTCAAGAAGAGAACCTTCAGGACCTACTGGAGTATTCCTATTACACTTGTAACATTAGGTTTCAGATCAGAAAAACTCTTATTGAGAATATAGCATTTGAAACATTTGCATGAAGACAGTATCTCTTTAAAATATGCCAATCTAAAGTAAGCTTGGCAAGTTTATAATTACTTCTGGACTGAAAAACATTTCAGAACCTCCTAAAGAAGGTAATGACTAATATTAGGTCCCACCCTCACAAACCTTTCCTTCCTTAACTACCCCTAAAACAAAGCATCACTAGGTTCTTTAATGTAATTGCCATTACAGTCACCAATTGGGTAAAAAGTTAAGAAAAAAATACCTTTCCTGCATAACCGAGTGCTGCCGGTGTGGCTGATTCAGGAACAGTGCTAACCAAGTCTGCATCCACAGGAGCTTCAATTGCCAGCTGCTGACCACAGCGATGTCTAACTGTGTAGACCATCTGACCTAGTATTATTAAAAGAGGATTATTCTGACCATTAATACTTCATGTAATCTAATTAATGATAGTGGACATCATTCCTTACAAAGTGTTATGAAAGTCAAAAGAAAAAACAAAAATGTTTTGGTATAATGCTTAATCTACCACATCTTTAATGAGAATGCTAGATCCATAACCCCTACCAAAGAAAACAAATCTAAAAGTTGAATAACAGAGAAAGATCATAAAAAAGAGCTATGATAATTTTAACTTGTATGTTTCAGACCATAGAGCTTTGGTCCCTTTATGAAAAATCAAGCCACATGGACTTTAGAATTCCACTGAGGGTTGCAGAGGTGCCCAAGTAGGAACAGAGGTTGAAGTGACTTTTGAATCCTAACAATGACAACTGCTGTAGCCATTCTGGGAATCAATTTGCAATGATGCACCAAAAATCACTAAAGTGTTCTCTGACCCAGCAATACCAATAGTATTCTAGGCCTAAAACCCAAAGAGAAAGATGAAAAGGATCCACTTATAGCAAAGTATAGTCATTCTTGTAGTAGCAAAGAAAGGGAAACTAACAGTGACCATTAACTAGGGAATGGCTGAACAAATTATCAGTGAACAATGGAATATTACTGTACCTTAAGAAATTATTAAAGGGCCATTTTCAGCAAAACTTGGAAAAACTTGTAAAATTTTAGAGTGAAGTGAGAACATAATTTATGCAATAAAAACAAAACTGTAAAGAATAAGATTTTATAAGAGTTAAGACTTCTTATCAATGGCAATGATCAACAACAATTATAGAAAACAGGTGAATGCTAACTACCTCCTGCCAGTGAGGTAATAGATTCACAATGACAAATGAGAAAGAGAGAAACAGGCAAGACAAGAAAGTTAGCTGAAGGTTTAAACAATTTCTTGTAAGTCGACATCTAATAAGATAACTATATAACTTAAATAACAAAAGCACAATGTTTCTTGCCTTCAAACATACTATCCGGTCTTGCAAAATAAACATATTCAAAGATACAGAAAGCCACTGGATGTCCTCCAGACCGTGGCACAGTATCAAGAGTCTGAACACCACGTCTGGATATTTTCACAATTTCTCCTGGCAAAACTTCACGATAATACCTTGGGAGGGAAAACAACGTAAGTATAATTTTTTTTTAAAAATGACAGTCCTAAAAACCAGTACTGACTACTCTGAAAATTTATAACATATCTACAACAGGATAGTATCATGAGTTACTACTCAAAGTATAATTTTACCTAAATTAAGCTGTATTAAGCAAAAAACGTATGTATTTATTTTCTTTCTATTTATGCTCTGTCCATTAGAATGTAAGATCAGCGATAGCAGAGATCTTTGTACTTGTAATCTCTGGGCCTTCCACAGTGTCTGTCCTATATTATATGCTTAATAAATGTTTGCTGATTGATTAATTCAAAAGAAAACAATGGCAATGCAAAGACTAAAGGTATTTATTCAAATGGGACACCAAAAGGAAGTTTCTTCCAAATTATTTACAAGTATTCTTTTTTTTTTTTTTTGGCTTCTTTTTTCTGGAGGGCAGCTGGGGTTAAGTGACTTGCCCGAAGTCACACAGCTAGCAAGTGTGTCAAGTGTCTGAGGACAGATTTGAACTCAGGTCCTTCTGACTCCAGGGCCAGTGCTCTATTCACTGTGCTGCCTAGCCACCCCATTTACAAGTATTTTTAATTTACTGATGAGGTTTTTCTTAAAAAATTGAAAGTCTAACTTTGATAGACTTATTTCTGCTTAGCAATGCAAAGACCTAAGACAACTCCAAACGACTCAAGATGGAAAATGTTATCCTCATCCAGAAAAAGAACTATGGAGTCTAAATGCAGATTAAAGCATATCATTTGCTCTCTTTTTTGTTTCTTTTTTGTGGTTTATCCCATTGGTTCTAATTCATCTTTACAATATTACTAATGTGAAATTATGTTTAATATGACTCTATATGTATATTTATATATAGAGAATCTGCCAGTATCAGACTGTATACCATCTTGGGGTGGGGGACGGAAGGAATGGGGAGAAAATTTGGAATTCAAAATCGTATGGAAGTGAATGGTGAAAACTAAAAATGAATGAATGAATGAATGAATGAATGAAAAATTGACAGTCTGTTTTAAAAAGAAACCACTATTGGAAAGTAGGAATGTTTTACCACATTAAATATTTTCCTGCAAATAGTCCTATAAATCTTTTTTTTAAAGTGAACTGGAATTGGATTCAGAAGATTTGTGTTCAAAAATACTGCCTCTGCCACTTACTACTTCTCTGTGACCTTTAGCAAATTACTTAACCCCCTCTAGGTCTCAGTGTCCTTATCTATTAAATGAGGGGTTTGAATTAGATAACCTTTAAGGCTCTTTTAGGCATAAATTTATGATCCCTAAAGTTCTCGTTAGCAACTCAACTATCAATGGAGATATTAACATCTACTACATTACAAAGGACTTACACTGCACCAATAGATAAAAAACTGCAGGATTCAGATGATACCACCCATCCTTCAGTTTCAGAATTATTTCTTCCTATAAAAGATTAAAAAAAATTAATCTATTCAAGTATAACAAAATTACTACTTAAAGACTGAGACTGGTTAATTAATGAACAAACCATACAAGATATAGAATTTCCATTACCTCAAAGTCTATACAGGTTCTTATTTGGTTTGGGACAAATGAAAAATTAAATGATCCCTTGAGTTCCCTTCTAATATTATGATTTGCTAGAATCAATCAACATTTGCCAAGAGAAAAAAATAATAATCTTGTGATATTTCAGAACTGGAAAGATGCTATATATCAGTTGAAGGTCTAGTTTTGCATTTTCTAATCTGAAATGGCAGATAAGTAAATAAAAAGAACAAATCCACAGACTACAGACAGAAGTCACCAGGGTAGAAGCTATCAAACTGGCCATTGATAGATTAAAGTAGCATGCTTTACCTTCTGGCACTTCAAAGTAACTGCTCTAGATTTCTTTTTCATTTTTAGATAATTTCTCTTTATTCCACAGAATTTTACCTCTTCCATTTATATCAGATACAGGAATAAGACGTCCAATACACAGGGGACGATTTCCATAACGATCTCTTACTGCATAAATAACATCTCTGTGCATAATAAGTAATGAGTATGATGTAGGAGCTTCCTTCATTAAATTTTTAATCCTGAAATGAAATAAATTTAAATTATGCCTATACCAATACTTATATATGTATATTTTGTGTATATATATATGTGTATATATATATATAGTATATACAGATATCTATGTATATAAATAGATCTTGATAACAGATATAGCTCAAAGCAATGTTTTTTAGTCCTGCTGATTCATTTTACTTTTACAAATACCTTGCTACCCAGTCAGGGCTGTCATCTCTTTCATGTGGAGGTGTATATGCCAGCAACTGGGTGATCATTTCACTGTCGGAACCTGTTGACAGTCCAACACCATGACGCAAAAGCTATTTTAAAAGGGGGAAAGGGAAAAGGAATTAAGAATTAGCTAAAACTTCAAGGTCTACTGGTCTTTATGATATTAATGGAAGAAATGATATCAATGTAACATCACAAGTTATTTAGGAATAGTAACACTTCATCCAAACGTAACTGTAGGTTCCAAAGGGAAAGGTATTAAACTGACGACAAATGTGTCAAGCAGCTAGCACCATAGAGGGACATTACTACAAAAAACAGTTGTTACATCAAGGTTAATGATGTAGACCTGGATATTGTAATAATAATGGATTTGAAGATCTTCCATGCCTCTTGAACTTGCTGATATAGCAGGAAGGGGTGGAGCAAGAAAAAGCCAGAACCAAGCTAGCATCCATGCTGGTGAACAGAAGCAGCAGCAGCGCGAACTCCTTTTTCTTGGAGCCTGTCAGAACCTCTGCTAAGGACTCCTGCTGAGGACTGCCAGGGACAGGAATTGCAAGGGACCAGAGCTGGGAGCAAGTTGCCTGGACACTGAGCAGTTGTCATGAGTGAAGAGAGGAGGATCTTTGCCTGAGGTAGCCTGTCCTATTTTGAAGGCTTGAGAATGTGGGTGTTTACTGCATTAACTACATGTACCAACTTCATAACTACTGTGTTGGCTTTGACTTTCTGGTTTTGGGACTCAGTTTTCTGATATTTGAATAAATGCTCTAGCTATATTTCCCATGTAGAGAGCCTGTTACATTTTGTGATTAATAACCATATCAGCATACTTATAGTTGCTGTAGGCATTGTGACTACTGCAATGCTGATACAGATATATAAGACAAAGGTATGAAATATTTTAACAGGATAGAATTGAGTACTCAAATAAATAGTACAGAAAGGAGTACTATAGTACTTTTGGCCAATATTAGCATGGATTTGATTAGTAATAGAAAACTTACAGGGAGATATGAGGTTTGAAAACTAAGTTCTAACCTCAAAATTCAAAGATGATAAAAGAAAATGACACCTGCAGAAAAGGTTATGGGAGGGTAGGCATACTAGTGCACTACTCACTGAACAAACTGTGGTGCATGAATGTAATAGAATATTACTATACCAGGGGAGCTGACAAATGAGAGACTACATGGGAAAACCAATACAAACTGATGCACATAAAATGAGCAAAACCAGAACACAATTTTATGACGACACTAATATGAGGGAAAACAACTCTGAAAGACCCCAGAATTCTGATCCAAGCTGTGAACAATAATGACTTTGACAGAATAATGATGAAGCATGTCTTCCCACCTCTAAGGAGAGAGGTAAGAAAATGGAGGTATAAAATGAAACAGGGACACGTGCTCAGATATGGTCAATGCACTGATTATACATGGGAGTGCTTCCATTAGAGTGTTGACACTAGAGGGTAGTGAGAAATATGAAGAAAAAAATGGGAGCATTGACAAAACTTATTTTTAAAAGCAGAAGCAAATAAAAGTACAAGAGAGGACACAAACCAAGTTTTGTCACCATTTTGTTGAATGTGTTGAATTACAGATAGGAGCTAGAAGGGATTTTAAAAGCAGTCTAGCCAGTCCACTAATTTTACAGTAGAGGAAACTGAAGCCTTGGGAGAAGAAACCCATCCATGGTCCCTCACTGGTCCCTGATCCCACTCTCCGACTAATTAGTTTTCTTTCCACTGTACCAAAGCAAACAATATGTAATAGAAAGTCACAATTTCTTATACAACATTCTCTTATTCTTTGTACAGAGAAATGCTTGCTTATTGACTATTCAAATCACAAAAAAAAAATCTTTTAAGATATGGGACATGCAATGGGCAGGTTAAAATAGGCAGAATGGAAGAAATTATTCTAGATGGTATGAAGAGCATAAACAAAAGGAGAGAAGCAGGGCGGCTAGGTGGCGCAGTGAAGAGAGCACTGGCCCTGGAGTCAGGAGTACCTGAGTTCAAATCTGGCCTCAGACACTTAACACAAAAACTAGCCGTGTGACCTTGGGCAAGTCACTTAACCCCAACTGCCCTCTAAAAAAATAAAAAATAAAAGGAGAAGCACAAATAACCACGGCCTGTTCAAAGGTCTAGCCATGTATCATCTTGGTCTGGCTGAAGTAAAAGGAATTAGCATAAAGTAAAAGAATTAGTGGGAGATAAACTTGGCAAAATAAATATGGTCATATAAAGATATTTACTGATCGGCTATTAAAGATAAAGGAAAAGGTGTCAAAGTTAAATCAAGATTTTTGAGCCTGGGAGATTTAAGGGAAAGAGGGATAAATGGTGTAACAATTAGCAGAAATAGGTCAACTGAGAAGGGAATAAGATTTGTTTTTGGTTTTGTGGGGTTAATTTGACTTTGAAAATGTTGAATGTGAAATCTCAGTTGGCATCCAAGTATCTAACATACAACTCCCTAGCAAACACTGATGTTCTTATCCTGATAGTCAGGTGAAAAGTCTGAACTAAAGATACAATTCTGGGTGCCATCTGCATAGTGGGAGTTGTTGAAGTTGCAATATTAAATTAGCACTTAAGAAATGAAGGAAGAGAACTGAGAGACTAAGTCTTGAGGAAATCCCCAGGGTTGAGTAATAAAGACAAGGTAGTAAAATGAATTATCTTTCTTTTTACCCCTGTTCCCAGGCCTTGTGTTTTAATAGTGTAAGATTGTTTAATTTCTTGACTTTATATTGTATTTTCTATTTCTTATGCTTTGAGTATGGAAATAATGGAGGGAGAGAGAAAAGGAGGTAGCTAAAGAGTCCTTCATATCCCAGAAAATTTCTCTCTACTTATACAACCCATGTAAAAAACATTCCTTATCAAATTATCTTTAATGTTCTCAAAGCAGAGATGGTTAATATTACAATAACATATCTTCCCAACTTAATCATAAAAATTCACCACTCTGAGTCCTCAGAAAAGCACTTAGAACACTCACCTTTTTCCTCAGATGGACAGAGTTGATTAATTCTCCATTGTGTGCCACAGCGATCTTCCCATGGAGAGTTTCGACAACAAAGGGTTGACAATTCTCTAATTCACAGTTCCCTGTGGTGGCGTACCTTGTGTGACCAATTCCAAGGTTTGAAACGTATAGCTTCTTCAAATTATCCTCAGTAAATACATGGTTTACAAGACCCAATCCCTTGTAAAACAAATGTAAACTGATTACTTAAAGGAAAATAGGCCGCTAAGATTGTCAGTTATTTAATTCAAGCCAAGGAGCATTGAAGCATCATTAATTTATAGTACTGTACCAAGGGGCTGTGCTAGGGACAAAATGGTAATAACAAAAACAGTTCTTGCCCTCAGTTAAACCATAGGAAAAGTACTCAAGAGTGCTAAATCTCAATGCTAACTTGGCAAATCACTTATTCTTTATTTCTATTTATAAGAGATACTGACGAAAAGTTGGTTTTTTTAAAAATAACAATGGAAGAGGTGCAGTGAATAGAGCACCAGTCCTGGAGTCAGGAGGAACTGAGTTCAAATCCAGCCTCAGATACTTAACACAAAACTAGCCCTGTAACCTTGGGCAAGTCACTTAGCCCCAAATGCCCTACTTTACCCCTTTCAAGAAGAAAAAAAAAAAACAATGGAAAAAAATGGCACTGAATACTGTCAAAAACTAGATGCAAATAAACTTGAAACTTCTGACCAAAAAAAGAGGAAAACAAACTTTTTTAATTCATTTTGAAAATCACAGAAACAAAGGCTCAGAAAACAGGAAGAATAATCTCTCATTTAATATATTCTTCTCACAGTAAACCACTATTATGACACGGATATATTAACAATTAAAAACTATGTTGATTTTTCCCTGTCCGCTGCCAGCTACAAGTACTTGCACAACAGGAAGCAAAAGTAGGTTCTTTAAGAAGCAGCTAAACAACAGTGAACGTGGAGTCTGGGTTTGAATTCTAGTTCTACTATTCACTGCCTATGTGACCTGGGATAAGTCATTAAATTTCCCTGGGCTAGATGACACCACTAACAAATCTCCTACCTCCTCTTATGACATTAGCATTCTGGGTGTTCTCAACCAATAACCTGTCAAATGATTCCTTATACAAAAATAAACAAAACTTGCTATCAGTAAACTTCCCTATAAAGAATATCAGGACAGAGAACGCTTATCACACTTATCTATTCATCTATATTTCCAGATAAGTCAATGAGAAATAAAGAGATCAAAACTCTTATGCTTGGTATGGGCGTGATTTCTTCCCCTCTCCTAAGTAAGAGAAAATAGGACAATCAAAATGATGAGGGAAACAAAACTCTCTTTGGAACCAATACAATAAACATTTTGGCTCTAATTTGCTTTGGGCCTAAGTAGCCAAAATAGGAAAATTCTTAAGCCTAATATTAGTTTCTTAAAGGTCTGCCTCCTCACTTTGAGAGAGATACTACAGACATTTAAATTCAAAGAATGCCACAACTTCCCAACATAAATGAATACTTACTACTTTTCTGAATAGTGGCACATGAAAATAGACATGCAGTAATTTTAAAATACCATTACTTCTTATTGCATGCTTATTTAAATGTTTCCATAAACTGTGTTTTTAATAAAAATGAAATATAGACAAAAATTAAAAATACAACTTGTTTTAATGACAGCCAGGAAATGTGAAAATGAACATTACCTTATGGGTTCGAATTGTTGGCATTAAACCATATCCATCACTTGTCACAATTCCAGCACTCTCCTGACCCCTGTGAATACAAAAAGGTATTACTGTTCAAACTATCTACTTGATAAACTTCGTATTCAAATACACACATACACAATTACATAATCACACTATATTTAAACACATATGTAATATATATGCATATGTATACGTATGTATTACATTATACCATTTTATTGCCCTGCTCAAACCTTCAGGTACTTTCTATTACCTAAAGAATAAACCAGAGAGGCAGAGCCAAGATGGCAGCACAGAAGCAGGAAAACTCCATGAGCTCCCCCCATAACCACCTCAAATACCTATAAAATATGACTCTACACAAATCTTAGGGCTACAGAACCCACAAAGTGGCAGAGAGAAACCTGGCCTGCAGGAAGGGTCCATCACAGCGTGCTGGAAGCCGAGCCCAGCCGCAAAGCAAGCACAGCAGTCAAACCTCAGATTCCCTTTTTGGGGACAAAAAGGATCGAAGTATGGAACAGGAGCTTCCAATAAAAATATGGTTACAGGCCACAAAGGAGCTCAAGAAGGATTTTGAAAATCAAGTAAGAGAAGCGGAGGAAAAACTGGGAAGAGAAATGAAAATGATGAAAAGCGAGTCAACAACCTGACTGAAGAAAATAATACCTTCAAAAACAGACTAACTCTTTAAAATGGAAAAAGAGGCGCAAAAAGCCAATGAAGAGAAGAATGTCTTAAAAAGCCAAATTTGCCAGATGGAAAAAATCTCAAAAGCACAATGAAGAGAGTAATTCCATCAGAATTAGACTGGAGCAAATGGAAGCAAATAACTTTATGAGAAATCAAAATACTATTAAACAGATCCAAACAAATGAAAAAACAGAAGGCAATGTGAAATATCTCACTGGAAAAGCCACTGACCTGGAAGATAGATCCAGGATAGATCATTTTAAAATTTTTGGACTACCTGAAAACCATGATCAAAAAAAGAACCTAGAAATCATACTTCAGGAAATTCTCAAGGAAAATTGCCCTGAAATTTTAGAACCAGAGGACAAAACAGAAATTGAAAGAATTCACCAATCACCTCTTGAAAAAGATCCCAAAAAGAAAACTCCTAGGAATATTATAGCCAGAGTTCCCAGATCAAGGAGAAAATATTAGAAGGTGCGTAAACATAATCAGGATAACGCAAGTTCTAGCAGCTTCTATATTAAGGGATTGAAGGGCTTGCAATATGATATTCCAGAGGTCAAAGGAGCTAGGATTAAAATAAAGAATCACCTACCCAAGGGAGAACCATCCTGCCCAATCAGAAAGTTAGAAGGGCAATGCAGGAGGACATAGAAGAGAGCAGACTGGGGGAGGGGCTTTACAGTGGGATAGCTGTTTTGGGGTTGTGGGTAGGGGAAAGATGGGGAGAAAATTTGTAACTCAAAATCTCGTGGAAATGAATGATGTAAACAAGAAAATAAAATAATTCAAAAACAAAACAAAACAAAACAAAAGAATTACCTACTAAGCAAAACTGAGTATAATGTTTCATGGGAAAATATGGTCATTCAATGAAATAGAGGACTTTCAAGCATTCATGATGAAAAAACCAGAGTTGAATAGAAAATCTGACATTCAAATACAAGAAGCATGAGAAAGTAAACATGGAAAAGAATTCATTAGAAATTTATCAAAGGTGAACTGTTTACATGCCTACACGGAAAAATGAAAATTGTAACTCATAAGACTTTTCTCAGTATGAGAATAATTGAAGGGAATATAAAGATATATATATATATGTATACATACATATATGTCTTATAGGAGGGTATATGTGCATTTGAATACATATGTAAGTGTGTGTATATATGTGTACATGTATACATAGACAAAGGGCACAGGATGAATTGAATAGGAAAGGATGATATTAAAAAACATTTAAATTAAGAGGTGAGAGAGGAATATAATGAGAGGAGATAGGGAGAGACAGAATAGGGTAAATTATCTCATATGAAAGAGGCAAGGGAAAACTATTACAATGGAGGGGAAGAACAGGAAAGCAAAAGGGAATGGGTCAACTTTATTCTCATTGAAATTGGCTTAAGGAGGGAATAACACACACTGAATTGGGTATCTTACCCTACAGGAAAGTGGTGGGCGGGGGTCCAAGGGGATAAGAGTGGGGATGATAGAAGGGAGGGCACAGTAGGGGTAGAGTAGTTAGAAGAACACACTTTGGAAAAGGGACACGGTCAAAGTAGAAAATAAAACAAGTGGAGGATGAGATAGGATGGAGGGAAATATATTTAGTATTTCACACTATGTCCACTATGAAAATGTTTTGTGTAACTATACATATACAACCTATATTGAATGGCTTATCTTCCTAGTAAGGATGGGTAAGGAGGGGAAAAGGGAAGAATCTGGAGTTCAAAGTTTTAAAATCAAATGTTTAAAAAAAAATTACTATTATTTTTTACATGCAACTGGGAAATAAGATATACTGGCACTGGGGTATGAGATTCATCTTGCCCTACCAGAAAGTTGGAGGGGGAACAGGGGAGGTTATAAGAGAGAGCAGATTGGGGAAGGGGGTATTCAGTGGGATTGTTGTTTTGGGGTGGTGGGTAAGGGAAAGATGGGGAGAAAATCTGTAACTCAAAACCTTGTGGAAATGAATGTTGTAAACTAAAAATAAACATAAAATGTAATTTAAAAATAAAATAAATACATTTTTAAAAAAAGAATAAACTAGAGATTTCTTAGCTTGGCTTTGTTCAGCTCTCCAAAACAAGGTTCTAACATAAGTTTCTAGCCTTATTTCATACCCCCCATCTTCCTGTACTCTACCTGCCAGCCCAACCACATTAATTAGCTGTTCCCCAATCCAGACCTGCAATCTCTTCCCTGTTTATATTTGTAGGGACTGACTACAAGTCTATAATGTACACCATGTTTGGGACAAGTATACCACCTCTTTTCCTGGAGCACTCTCTCTGGAATTCTTCTTTGACCCTATTAGATTTGCCTATATGGGGCAGCTAAGGTGGCGAAATGAATAGAGCACCAGCCCTGGAGTCAGGAAGACCTGAGTTCAAATCCAACCTCGGACACTTGACACACTTACTACCCATGTGACCTTGGGCAAGTCACTTAACCCCAATTGCCCTGCCCTCCAAAAAGCCAAAAAAAAAAAAAATTTGCCTATATAAAAGTCACAGCCCTGGACTCCTTGAGATCCTGAGAGTCTGATTTCTCATCTCTCTATTCCCTAGCACAAGGGCTTATATAATACCTTCCACATAGCAGGATCCTAACAAATATTTAAATGACAATAGAAAAAAAGGTTATGTGTCTACCACATAAAACCAAATTGACTCTTTTGACCATATTAATTCAGTATGACAGAAGGCTCAATTTATTGAAAAGTTGGTTGATTAGCATTCAGATCTGTTTATTTTCCAAATGTATATAAATTACTCTGCTTCTGTTAAATATTTAAATACTTCCCACCAACTATCTTAACTGCTTCCTTAGTTATAATTAATATATGTTAAAGTTACCAATTGTCTTTTTGATTATGGTATAATGGAAAGAGTACTGGATAGAGTCTAAAGACATGTGGCTCAAGACAATGTAGGGTTGTGGATAAGTCAGTTTAATATCTATGACTATTGGTTTTTTTCTCTGTCAAGATAGGGATAATATCTACACAGTATTTACATCACAGTGCTGTGAGCAAAACATTTTGCAAACTATAAAGCACTACACAGATGTACATACTTATCTTCTTAGTACATCAATTACAGAAAATTGGTATGTTAAAGTCATTGGGTCAAATTGGTATCACTGGGATCAGTAAAGTTGCCTTTTACTTAATTAAAATCTTTTAGGATTTTAATAAATCTTATTGGATAAAACAGCATAATATGTAAGAAAAGAGCTAAAATTTAAAAAAAAATTAATGCTTGTCTTTTTTTAAAATTCAGATGCCCAGAAGAATAATAATCGTTTAGATCTTTGCTCCTTAATCACAAAGCCTGCTTATTTGGCAGTTTCTCAAGTTACACCCTTCAGGCAGCTTGAACCAGTTAAACTAGATCCTTTCAGCTCTGTAGAGCTTATTGACAACCAGTCGTCTGGTTTCCTAGGAAACAAAATCTTGGCTAGAAATAGTGAATCATTTCCAGGTCACTTTCAACATGGAGAGTGGAGCAGGAAAGCACTGGACTGAAGAGGAGGTTAAAGCTTTGCTAACTGTCTGGTCAGAAAAAAATATAAGGAAGCAACTTTATGGAACACTAAGAAATAAAGGAATATTCATCTACGTTGCCAAAAGACTTCAGGAAAAAGGCATTTTCAGAGACTGGAAACAGTGCCGGGCAAAGTATAAAAATCTGAAGTATGAATACAGGACAGTTAAATATGCTCACAACTCTGGGGATATCTCTAAAACTATGAAGTTCTTTCGCGAACTGGATGCAATATTACAATATGAACCCACCTCACAATTAACAGGGGATGAAGACAGCAGGTACCTGGCAAATGAGACCCAGTTGGACTTAAGTACAGCTCCAGAAAACACCAAAGGTAAAAAATATATATATTCTCCCTATGTTTTATTTCTAATAATGAACTATTAGAATGCAGGGCAAGTACATGTTATACATACATAGCATAGAAGAGGAGGAACATTTTAATATTCAGTATCTAATCTAATTTGTGCTTTGCATATAAAATGCACGATTATAATCTGTAAAAATAGCATAACTTTATTTAAATAACACTAACTGCTCCTTGACCATTTGGTAGAAATGTCTATCATTTAAAAATCTGAATTGAACCCTGTATTAGTCACTTCATTTTTTTCTAGCTTATCAAGAAGCTACAAAAACAAATTGTTAAATTATGTTTTTCCACAACTCAAACTTAAGAGTTTATTTTTTTCCAAAGCAATAGATTTCTATTCGGGTTCCTGTTTAATCATCCATAAAATGAGAGAGGGGGTTATAATTCCTGATTTTAGATTTTTCTAAGGCTTCTACTAACTGAAATAGTTCTACTTTAAGATTTTTATCTAAATTAGCTTAAGTTAATCAATAAAACTATTATGAAACTACACAATGTGAATATTCACCATTTACTGTTCTTTCCACTGGGGGCCACCTCTAGTCATTCTGATCTATAATCTTGCAACTGGACCCAGATGCCTCTGGAGGAGAAAGTGAAGCTGACAACTTTGCACAGCCCTCCCTCACTTAAATTCAATCCACTTGAAAGTCATGTCATCAACTCCCTGATGCCATGGTCCTCTTCAAGAAGCAAGGACAAAAACAACTTTCCACTATTTACTGTAGTACTGAAAGTGGCTGTGATTTAGAAATGAGGCAAAAAAGGAGAGGGGGAATGTAAAGTGAGAGGTACTTTGTCCTTCACTGCTTAGAATACTAGTAAATTAGATTCTCCCTCTCCCCATACCTATTCAAGGAACACTTGTGCACAAGTACTTTACTACATCAACATATTATTTGGAAGATGGCAGTAGGCAAAGGAAAAAAAAATCAAATCATGATACATGAATTCATAAGCCAGTATTTAATAACTATGGCAGCTAACATTTATAGAGCATTTGCTTTATTCACATCAACTATCTTTGTTGGTAATGACAAATCAATCGAATATACATAGAGCTTGTGGAAGATCATGTACCCTTCTTCCCACCCCAGCCTCCAACTAAATTTTTTTCATTTCTCAGCAATGTTCAATGTTTAAATTTCTATGAAGATGAGTGAATGTGATCCACATTAATGACATCCTCTAAACAACTCCATTTTTAAAGAAATCTTTTTTGACAGTGACATTCTAATCCACTTCTAAGCACCCCAGTCATTTGACTTCACAAGTCTCAACAGACCACAATGGGGCAGCTCCTTCCCAGAAAGGAGTATTTCTCCCCCTTCCTAGTTTCCCTTTCTCATCATCCATAGAAATGATCCTAAGAACTTTCCTAAGGATTCTGGTGAGCAAGGAGGAAAACAGTATAGGAAGGAGAGGGATGAGGATGGATGCTCTGCAGAGGATATGCTCCTTCTATTAGGGGGAGGATTCTTCTTTGCAAAGGGTTATCATTTAGAAAATCTCTGGGCCACTGTGACCCAATTAGCCTCACTCACAGCTTCCTACTGTTCAGAAGTAATAAGTGACCACAATTTTTATGCTCCTTTTCCCTTTTACCCTCCTTTTTCAAAAGAGGGTAAGCTTCAAAAAAGAAGTAAGCTGGGCATGTTTTTTGAGGTGTCAAGACCATTATGGGCACAGCAACTGGATCTAAAAGTACCTGTCTGGAGAGGGGAATAACTAACTGGGGAAGGCATTTAGTACCATTTTTGAAAAGAAGAACAATGCAACAGACTTAAGATGAGGATAATGTGTTACAGTTGTTCTATATGTAGGATTTCATTTACTTTTGTGAAAAAAGGGTGAAGGAATTGGAGTTTCTAGACAAGGTATAAGGAGGATTGTAAAGTGCCTTCGTTGACCAAAGAGAGTTTGAGTCAGACAGAATTCATTACCTTTTCTTTTCTAGGTGATGTTCGTATTTTCTCCCTTTTTCAAGGGCAGGTTCTAAAAGACTCAACAATGTTCAATGCTTAAATTTTTGTGAGGATAGTAAACGTGATTCACATTAATTAACATCCTCTATACAATTGTATTTTTAAAGCAATCTTTTCTGACAATGACATTTTGAAATTGGTTTAGATCTGTTCAAAATCTTGATTTGATTTCTATATAATGCTTTTATATTGCACAAGGAATTAGGGCAAGCTGTAATTAAAATCATTTCAGAACTGCTAGGGAGTCAATCACTAAGAATGACCTAGCTTCTACAACTAGTGCAAAGTTTGACCACTATTATTCTAAGTGACCATGGGTATCTTTTCTTTTCAACTCAAAGAGAATTTTTCTCATTGGGAAAAGAACTTAATGGCCAGGATTCTCTCACTGCTATAAAACACTTTGTTTTCCTCTTCTACCATATTTGGAAAAATGAAGCAAGAACTCAAGAATATAGACCTGTCCAAAATGTTTATTAATAACAATAGAATGTCTACGGTTTTTAAGAACAGATGAGATCAGCTGGCCAAAGTCAACAGGACCAGGGTGTGAATGTGAGGCGAGGCAAGGCAAGGGAAGAGAAGAAGTTTGGACAAATCCTTGAAGAAAGATTTTTTTTACTTCAAACTAATAATTAGAGTGTATAGTAAGAGAAATATGCTAGGGAGAAAGGTAACAAATTATACCTCATGTATTTAATTCTAAAAGGTTGCATAAGATAATACAGAATACTTGGTAGCACTCTAGAAAAATGTCAAATAAACATTATTTCCTAGATTAAATTCTATCTGCAATAAACAATATTTTTGCATTTTTCAGTAAGTAATCAATAACAAAAAGGTAATTAACCATCAAAGTCTTCCTCCACACTATAATGCTGTTCCCAAATAAAGATGGTATTCAGTAGCTGTCTACTCTCATAAACCATTTTAGCTCACACCAAGTACTCGCTGATACTACTTTTATCTCTACATTGCTATTACATTCAACTGGCAATGTTAGCTGCCTAACAAATGGCCAATGAGATCAAATATTCAATAATTGAAACTTTTTTCAAGAATATAGCAATGAAAAAATGCTAACCGCATAATATCTACACTATGGATATAATTCAAACATGAGGTGAAACAAATCAACGAAAATAAATGCCCCACCTTTATTTTAGCTTCTGAGACATACTGGCTAGCCACATAACCTCTCAGTGCCCCAGTAACTCTAAGGCTCTAAGCTGCAGAGTTACTGACAATTTGCATTAACTAAAGACTTCCTCACCAGCACCTTCAATCAATGAAATCACAACAGGGACATTAAAAAACAAAATAAAACACCAAATACATCACTGCATTTATGATTCAACTTCAAATGCCAATTTAATGAAACCCCTAGAAATCTTTGGTCCTTTAGTTTCTGTCAATTTGCTTTGGTAATATAGTATTATCCTCCTTGATAACTGAACTATTCATATCTGTGCCACACTTTATAAAAAGTCATATAAGATGACAGTCAAAATTAGGTCACTACTACAAAGACACTAACAAAGAGTCCCTTTAAAAATAAGAATCCTTAAAGCATTTAAAATAAAACTTAGCTTGCACACTTCTCCAAAATCAAGATACATGCAGAAAGCTAATATTAAACTGTGCAAAACTCATACACCAAAGGACTGGACAGTTCTAGGTCTTTGCACTAGAAGACTAGTCACAACTGCGGTGTTGATGGAAGGCAACTAATTAATTTCTCTAAATATTAAATAATTGATCATATTTAATTGAAATTTGCTATATTATATTGTTGCATTTGTAAACTATACCTGTTAAAAATTTATGATACCATATAGTTACTATTAAACTTGGTCCAAATCACTAACATCTACTTTTAGCACTATCTATTCACAGGTATAATACATTCAGATGTACTATTCCTTTCTTTCTCTATTGCCAAATGAAAACTTTTTTCTTCCTTCAGGTGAAATAGCAGTTGCACTAGAAGATGATGAAGATATTCCAAAGGATCCTTTACTTTTTATTTCTCATGTCAGACCAATGGAACTAGGTATAGTATGGTGGAAACCCACCCTCACCCCCCCCAAAAAGACAATAGAAAAGAAACTGAGGGAACTTAAGTCTGAAAATGGGATAAAGGTAAAGGAACTTCTAACCAGAAGTGGGGAGAATAATTCCTTTCTTTTTAATATTAGGGCTAAAAGTGATTCTCCACAGTATAAAGGCTAAAGATATCTAGGATTAAGGTTCTTGCCCTATGCTCCCCCTTCCTTTACCTTAAACAGAAAACAGGAAAGGACATTCCAAAACAAGTGATTTTTTAACTTTAATTAAATATCATCTGGAATTGAAGTTATTCTTTAAATAACAATTACTTTTCAATAACCATTTAAAGCTATTTTTTGTGTAAGAAAGGTACTAATTGTTTTAAGGGATAGAGTTGGAAAGGGGAAAGGGGGAAAAGGATTCAAATTCATTTTTATAGCCTTCTAGGAATAAAGACCCTGAATTTCTCCACCATGAGAGCTGGGAATCAGAACATTATAGAACTTTCATGACTTTCCAAAAGTAAAAACCTGGAAGGAGAAGGTCAGAAGGATTGGGTTGTAAAACTTAGGTTTAGTGAGATACTTCCTTAAGCAATAAAGTAAATATTTTCCTACAAATTACATATATAGCAAAGATGTATATTCATCTGTCCCAGAAAAGACAATGATCTCAAGAGTCTCAGCTATAAAGGCAGGAGACTGAGATGATAGTGAAGAAAACTTGGGACAAAATGCCAGACATCATCCTCAACTTTGTCAATAAATTCAGACCGTCATATGATAACAACCAGTTAAGGGTTACTTTTAACTTTGCCAGTTAAGGGTTACTACTCTCCCCTTATCATGTTTTGGGGAAAATATTACTACTTCCAAACAAAAATATTTTCCTTACTGAATTTCTTCTTCCTTTCCCTTTTTTTATCCCACCTGATACAGGTAAACCAACATCTGCACTGGATTCTTCTAATAATACAACATTTATTCCAAGTGTAGCAAATGAAGGAGGAAAACATTGGACTATAAATGAAGTCAGGGCTCTAATAGGCATTTGGTCAGACAAAAACATTCAAAAACAACTTGAGGGAACCTTGAGAAATAAAAGAATATTTGAACAAATTGCTGCCAAACTCCAGAAATTTGGTATAGACAGAGACTGGAAGCAGTGCAGAACAAAATATAAAAACCTGAAACATGAATATAAGATTGTAAAAAATTCTCAAGACTTGGGCACAACTAAAAGTATGAAATTTTTCACTGAGTTGGATGCTATTCTCGGGCATACTACAGAACAATCACAGAAACCAAAAAACAAAATGAGACAAAGATCTACAAAACAGACAGATACAAAAATGGAAATTAACAACAGAGGTAGGTATTAAAGCATTTTAATTTTTTTATACAAAGTGAAAATCATGCAAGATATATAAAGGAAACAATTAGTGAAATAATTAGATTTTGTAAACAGTGTTATTAATCAAGTAAATTAGGATTAAGACAAAAGTAAAATTGCTTTGAAAAAGGGAGAATTCTTTTAATCCAAATGCTATAAATACAAAGGTTTCTGGCAAAGTAGATTCATGTGAGGAAGATGCTGAACACAGAGGGAAGTGTGACGTGACAGGAAAAAGCATCGACATGATCACACTTGGGGCTACTGCTGCTCAAAAGACTAGAATTCCAGTCTTGATCATAACACTAGTTACATGATTTTAAACGAATTTCTCCGAGGTCAACCTCCTCAACAATAACAAAAATAATATTCTGTAAAGAGGCTTTTTATTGTCCCTGTTACAGACGACTGAGGTTTAACCGTTAAATGACTTGCCCAAACTCATTCAGTTTGTTGCTGGTGCTGATATAGAAATGCTGGTCTACTAAGTCAGGTGATCTTTCCACTGTACCAAGGTGTCCACAGTGAATGCTAAATCATCTTTAAGGTTCCATTATCAAAATCCTATGATTCTATGTGTCTAAGTCTAAGTTGGGCAAATTAGAAACTGAGAAAAGGTTGTAAGAGGAATTTGAGAAACAATGTATTATGGGGTCAAAATAAGAGGTTTCAATTATAAGTAATGGCAAAGTTCTTGAAAACTAGCTATGTGCAAAGGGACACCTCCCCTATGCTTCAACAAGACAGGGAAGAGTTGCCAGTACCTTTGAAAAGCACTGATGAGTTTTGGGTCAAATAACATACAAATAGAAGGCAAGCATTCTACTCAACCTTCTGAAAGAGGTGAATTTTGGACACAAACAATAAGAAAATGTGTTTTGCTTGACTGTGTATACTTTTTTTAAATTTTAAATTGGAGGAGGAGGAGGAGAAATTTTTGCTTGTTAATTTACGGTGGCATGATATATATTTTTTAAATCTACAAGGTAAAACAGTATTCCTTCCCCTTCCAAAGGATTATTAAAATTAATTTTAAAAAATTAAATCATAAATAAAGGACAATAAATATAAACATTTAATCTCAAACATAGGGAAAAACCAAGACTTAGAAAACATTGTTCTACTAGAAAGAAGAGAGTTTGAATGCAGATGGAAGCAAACTACCTGCTCTCATTCTTTTTCTTGTTTGGTTTTATTTCCTCTTTCCCATTGTTCATTCCATCTGTGACAATCCTTCTTTGTAACCTGACTAATGTCTAATGTGAAAGTATTTGCATGCCACCATGGGGGGGAGGGAAAGGAGGGGAAGAAAATCTGAAACTCAAGGGATTGTGGAACTGAATCTTGTAAACTAAAAGTAAACAAACAAATTGATAAATACAAAAAAAATTTTAAAAAGAAAACATTGTTCTATAAAATGTATAAACATATATGTAAATGTTATGTTTGTACAGTACTTTCTGGAGATGTAGTTGAAGATTCAGTTAGCAACAAGTCTGAAGACCTAAAAGCATCTGAAAAAGGAAATCATGATAAAGGTAGAAGTTTTTTTCTCTTTAATTCCAAATTTGTGATATAATTTACAGATATTTTAAAAAACAAAACGAACTCTCAGAAGAACATTAAAAATAAGGTGCTAATAAGTTCACTTTGGATAATCAATCTAGTCCAATCCCCTCATTTAACATCTAAGCCCAGTGAGGACCAGATACAGGTAATTACTAGGACATGTATGAATAGTTTTTCAAAATTCTCTTCTTTCCTTACTGCTTTCACTGCCCCTTATTTTTATTCATCACCCCTCAACTGCACCTGAGGCAACTATCTGGCCCCCTCTGCCCCCCCCATCTTTCCAGCGCCCCCCAGGGCGCCCACTTTGGGAATCTGTTTAAAGTCTTAATAAAAGATTTCCACCAAAAGTGCCCTTAGAAACAAACCATTTAATCCAACCCTCTCCATTTCACAGATAAGGAAACTGAAGGTTAAGTGATTTTCCAAGGTCTCATAGGCTGTGGCAGAAGTAGAATCCTGATGTACATACATAAAATCTACCTTCATGAATTACCTTCTACTCTACTCAAAGAATGAAACAGGTGGCTAGTTAACACATAAAGAGATAAAAGATTCTACAGCCATGTGCAGTTTAACTGCCTACTAGATATATATCACAAAGGATTTTAAATGTCAATTTTATATAAAAATACAATTCATAATTCCTTTCAGATAAGTCAAGAACACAAAGGAAATACCACCTATTCCTTCCCTCCATATATCTGGGGTACTTAATCTTTTTTGTCACAGGCTCCTTTGGCATCCTGGAGCTCTTCTCAGAACAACATTTTTAAATGAATAAAATACATAGGTTTATAGAAAGGAAACCAATTATATTGAAATTTTTAAAAATATTTTTTAAACATACAGAGAACCTCTGCTTTATATGGTCATTTCCTGTGATGTCAATACACTGTAAGGAAAACAAAAAAGGAGTGTCCTTTCCTGCCAGCTGGTGCCAGGGGGCCTTGTTGTTTATAAAATAATAACAACAAAGGTAGAAACCTCTTTTCCCAAATAGGAGGAAAGGTCAAGTACCGAAATCCCTTTGGTGACACAAAGGCTCTGGCACTATGGGACCTGCTCTGGAGTCAGGAACACCTGGATTCAAGAGATCCACCCATACCAACTATAGAGACTGTGGGGAAGTCCTCTAAGCCCCCAGGAAAACAAGCAATTCCAAGACTAGGGTGGGGAGGGGAGTGATTCTAAATTGGGTTAAAATCTTAGCTCTGACAGTGTTTGTATGGCATGGGTCAAAACCTGGTTCCTAAACTGCAAAACAAGAGGACAACCAGGTGACCTTGGTGATCCCTTCCATTTATGATCTAAGTTCTGCACTGTGAATTTCTTAATGAAATCACTGATATCAATGCAAAAAACAAACTAAAAAAACCTGGGTGTAAACATGTTACATAAGTAAAAAGACAACCTGTGTTGGTTTCAATAGCCTTAGTCTTACTAGTAGATGAATAGCAGGAGTTATATATGCTCCTTCCTCACAAAGCAGTTCATCTTTATCATTTTTTTGTCCCTGCTTTATTTTCTTCCACTCTCACCTCATTTGGTTCACCTTATGGCATTCCTATTACTGTCCGCTATGATTATTGTTAATAATAATATGATTATAATAAATAACATAATAATAATAATAAATTCCTGTTCAGTGCTTCAACAAAACTCAACTACCTATCTGCTTCTGAACTCACCCTCCAATCTGATGTAGCATTTGGGGGATGTCTGCTCTTCTGGCCAAGTTTCTATTGAACAATATAATCATCTCAAAGGCAACCTGACTCTTGTATGAGATAGACATACTTCGATAAGGGCAGAAAAATGAATAGATATATTCAGATAAATTACATTTTCAGTTATTATAACAGGACTTTTTTTTAACAGTTATGTCAAAATTACAGGCTTCCTTAGTAACCTTCTGTATTTTATTTTATGCATTTTGAAAGATGTTCTTTAAGCTTCACAAAACTGCCAACAGGGTCCAGGAGATATTAAAAGTCTAAGAAGACCTCCTTTAAAAAGGAACAGATTATATTTTAAAGTCTTAGTTTCCCTCCCTTTTACAAACAGATTTTTCAAAAAGTAAACCTCTTATCAGTTTAGTAAGAAACATTCTAAGAGATGGCAAGCAGAGGGCACTAAAGTTCCAATGCTAATATGGAGGAAAACTGGGGGGGGGTAGACTAGAAAAAAAAAAAATCAGCCATGCAAAGCTTACTATCAACTACCTGTAAGGAATCAACTTTTTCTAGTATCATATGGGACCAAACTAACAGCCAACAAATTGGTCTGCTTTCATGTCAGACTGAAAATAATTTTAGTTTCTTTAAAATAGAAGAATATTTGCCCATTTTTCTACTCCATAGTTACATAAAAGTTTTAATTTAAGTGATCATTATTTTAACAATACAAATTAAGCTACATTTAGAACATAAAGCACTAATACTTACACCATATATTCTGACAATACTGATTTTATTTTTATCTAGTTCAAAATCCAGATAAAGAAGTTGAAGGCCCAAGAGTTACACACATAAAAAGAGAAAGTTTAGACACAGGTAAGTCCAGAAACTTAATAACATGCAAGAATTTTAAAAAATGTATTTATTTACTTTTAGCTGACATTTAGGTCCACAATCCTGAGTTCCAAATTTTCTCCTTCTCTCTCTTCTCCCACTCCCCCCCTCATGGTGGCATGCAAATCAGATAACAGGTTCTATAAATACCTTCACATTAAACATTAGTCAAGTTGCAAAGAAGGATTATAACCAATGGAGTGAACAAGAAACAAGGAATGAAACAAAACACAAAAGAGAGCAAGTAGTTTGCTTCAATCTACATTCAGACTCTGTAGTTCTTTCTCTGGATATGAATATCCCTTTCCATCTTTTGGAGTTGTCTTCTAACCTTCAGGAAAGAATTTTTAATGCTAGAAAGTTTTTTTTTAAGAGATTATAAATCAAAAGGGTTAATAAAATCAATTTTTTTAAAATTTGTCTCCCTCTTTCCATTCCCTTTTCCTCTCATGTGGTTATAGCTAAGGAGATATTCCATTCTTCTGTTCCTTCCTACTTTTTTCACTGTATTAGTCTTTTAATATTTTCTTCCTACTTGTTGCTTGTAAATACATTATAATATTGCCTTATATAAATGTACCAAAATCTATTCAGCTATTCTCATTTGGGCTGCTTCTAGATTTTTACAATTACAAATAATTCTGCTATGAACATACATGAAGAAATAGTGCATTTGTTGTTTTGTTTTTTGATAATTTTCAGTGTATGTTCCTAACAATGGAATAGTTCTGTTAAAAAGTATATTTATTTTTCTAACTTTTACTAAGTTGTTCTCCAGAAAGATTCCAGAAGGGAATAAGCATTTATACAGTGTCTACTACATGCTATAGTGCTTCCCAAATGATATATACAGGGCTTTTCTCTTGACTGGATTTGCCAACTTTCTGAATGAAGCCACTGCCATACTAACTATTATGATAGAGCTTCTCTCCAGTGTAAGTAAATCCAAAGATTACTAGTGAGATGAGCTTTGAGGGTCAAAAACTGATCACATGTCAATGCTTTTCCCATCGGTGGATTTTATGATAAATACAAAAATTTGTCTCACATTTAAATTCTTTATTACGTTTATCACATTTATAGTTTCTTCCCATCATATATACAATAATCAAACTTGATTTATCTTTGATTTCTCTCCCCCAGTGACCAACTAGATACTGTTTCTTTTCTGTGTTCCCTTTCATGCCTAGAGAAACCTGAAGGAAATCTATATTCCTTTCCACAGTGTTTACATTTATAGGGTTTCTCCTTGGTATGGGTGCTAGGATGTGCAATGAGATGACATTTTCTAAAGAAATTCCTGTGCACATAGCTCACATGGATAAAGTCTCTCTCTGGCATCCTTGGAAGAAACAGGAAAGTTCAGAAGAGGAGTGGGGTAAGGATGGGAAGCAACATCAACGATGTCATCAAAGAGGGAATTTTTTTTTAATGAAATAAATGGTCACCAAAAATGAGCTGATCAGATGGTGAACAAGGAATAAATGATAAAAAAAAAAAGACCTTATGCTACAATAAAGACCTGAGGAATTCCACAAAGTCCTCAATACTGTGGACTCCTTATGGTAAATTAACTGGAAGACATGGACAAGACTGACAAACAATAGGCAGGCACAGACAGCTTGCGATCTGAATCACTGCAAATACCTACACTGAAGAGATTTCAGATACAATGGAGTATCATTTCTAAATAATCATTTTTTTCATTCATTTTAATTTCTCCATCTACTGCATTTAGAGATCTTTTTAGTTGCGGATTCTTGTTAAATTACTTCAAGTCTTGTTTTTGTTGGAAATTAATGTTACTGTTTTCAAAAAATGTCATCTGTTCACTAATTTCCTCATTTTAGACTTCTGTATATTGTGTCAAAAATTAATATTTTTCTTTGTAGTTTTTTAAAAGTATTTAATATTTTACAATTTTTTTGATAAATGTAACTTTTTTCTCTATATAGTTGCAGAACTGTTTCCTTTGTTTATACAATTCTATAATTTAACAATTATTAAGAAAAGCAACATAGCATAGTAAATACCTAGGCCTGGGGTCAAAAAAAACTTGGAATCAGGCCTCGGCTTTGGCACATAACAGCTAAGTGATCATAGAAAAGTTATTCAACATTTCCATGCCCTAAGCAACTCTCTAAATCTGTAAATTACAGTTTAATTGCTGAAAAATAGTAGAAAAGTCCACACCTTTTACCTCTAGGCCAAGTGAGGCAGGAAGGACATAGCCCAAAGTTTGTGCTTGAAGGTATAAGGGAAGAGAGGTTTATGAGGCTGAGGCCCTTCCACACCCACTTTGGAAGATGGTAGCAAGGAAATCCCAAAGTTCCCCAGACTCTGGGGAAAAGAGAAGATGTATAATGTGTAAGTATAATGATAACCCTGCTCTGAGGGGCAAAAAGGCTGAGAGGGAACTCCTCAGTCTGGGGTTGTGACTCTAAGCCTTCAAGGCTCTAGACCAGCCTCAGCCTGTGAGGCAAGAGGCCAGATGGGAAAAGACCTATTTCTTTAACTCGGAAAAAGAAGGTAGGGGTGAATGGTCTTTACACAGAGTACCTGGAAGTCCTTGTCAGTGCTGGCTCAGAAACTATATAAATCTCCCCTTTTCCTGATTTTCCCACGTTTTTCTCCTTTTGGTCACAAGTAGGAACTGGGTGGTATTTTTCAATCAGCAAAGATTTTTTAACTGCCTAGATATCCATGTGTGGGGCATGAAATTAGTGAAAACTTCTCAGTCTGGAATGTAACACCCCCTCCTGAGTGTCTACCCTCCCCCTTCTCCTGTCAATTACTTTTATCTTCCTTTGTTCATTTCTTCCCGCCTGGTGAAGGCCAACCCCCTTG
>CM053601.1:101604550-101634156 GCA_028646575.1 Pseudocheirus occidentalis | reverse complement strand
TAAGACATCATCTCATGGGGCACCCCTTTCTTCCCGGGAGAAAGGGAATAAATTCCTCTTCTTATCGAAGGCATCTCTGTGTTTACTTTTCTAATTAAATTAAGAATAATGGGTATTTTTTTATACCACAAACACCCAGTTGAAAAGGAAAAGAGAAGTTAAAGTCAATCTACTTTTAAAGATGTCACTAGCATTTTCACCCTTCTGCAAAGACTATTTAAATAGCACAGTCTTTGAAATGGGTAGTTTGGATTCTGAATGGAGGAAATGAAATATGCCACTTGTGAATGGATTCACTGTTCATTTGTTTTCTTGCAGATGAAGACTCCTTAAGTATTACTTCAGAAGATCTGGGTGGCCCAATAGAAAGTGATGAAGTAAATGGGCCAGGTATAGGATCTTCTTTCATTAAATTATTAATAATATTATCTTGGCAATGGGAAACAGGGATCTACTCAGTCAACCAAACAATAAACATGTATTTAAGTACCTACTAAGTGAGTGCTAAGTGCTAGGGACACAAAAAGAGACAAAGACAATCCCATCTTCAAGGAGATAACAGACTGATAAGGGAAACAACATAGGAACACACACATATAACAACAATAAGCTATAAGGTATAAATAGGAAATAATTAACCCAACACTAGAATTAAGAGAGGTTGGGTAAGGCTTTCTATAAAAGATTTTATGTAGGATTATAGGTAGGATTCAAAGTCAGTAGGCAGAGGAGGATGAGAGAGCATGGGAGAGCATGGCAGGCATGAGAGAGCCAGAGAAAATGCCCACTGCCAGGAGGCCCATGTCTCAAAAGAGAAGAATACCTGTTTTGAATTTCAGTTTCATATTTGATCCCGTAGGCAACAGAAAGTCAATGGAATTTATTGAGTAGGGGAGTAACCTGCACTTTCTTAAGAAAATTATTTTAAGGCTAAACAAAGGCTGGATTAGGGTGGGGAGAGATGTGGGGCAGAAAGACTTATCAGCAGGCTATTACTACCATCAAGGCCTGAGATGATAAGGGCCTATTCTATAGTGGTGACACTCAGGAGAGATGCTGCAGAGGGGAAATCAAAAGGCCCTCATAAGAACTTGGATATGGGAGGTAAAAGATAACTAAGAGGTCCAAGATAATTCCAAGATTGACAGTATTAGAGAATGGGAGCCTGGTGTCCCCTCTACAGCAGTACAGGGGTAGAAAGGGGTTAGGAGGAAAAGATAATGACATATTCCAATATGTAGGAAGTGGACAAATACTCTGTGGCAGTCAATTTACTAAAATATTTCCTTAATACACTCTGTTAAAGAAATACTAGCATATGCAAAAACCTGTGCAAAAGATTATCTATTCCAACTTCTAACCAGAGTCAAGTAAAATAAAAGGTTTGGCTTTCTTCAGACCTTCTTTGAAACAAAGCAAGTGGTTAGGTGTTAGGGGTTTCAAAATGCTAATTTAAATACAAAATAAACATGTAATATGTAATGCCAGAATTAAACAGATTGAATGCTAAGGAGTAGAAAAAAACAAGTACAGCAAATTTAAAATTTCCTAAGACCAAATGCTTGAAATTTGACAACTTTTTCTAATTTCTTCAATTGTGTCAGAAAAGTCTTTAACCACTTGAAAACCTGGGAGGAAAAGGTTATAAAAAAAAAAATTTATAAATAGCACGGAAAGGCAATAAAGTCCAATGAACAAAAACATGTTGGTAAAAGACACTTGGTTTTACTAGAAAACAGATTTAGAGGTAGAAGGAAATTTAGGGTCATCTAGTTCAATCCCTGAGAAATTAAATAGCTTACTTATTTGTCCAAGGTCTCATAGGTAATTAATAAAGCAGAAAGCTGGGGTCTGAAATTAGGAGTTCTAAAACAAGGAATAAATTCTCTTTCTACGAATCACATTCCTTCTACATACCAAGCGAGCATTCTAGTTGTATATAAGAGAATGCATCCAGGAAGCTAAAGAAAGTAAAAGATTTTTTTAACCCCCCCCCCCAATCCTTCAGGGGATTCCTTAGAAAGATAAGTGAGGGGAGAAGGGTAAATATCACCACCAGTAGGGTAATGATTGTAGTGAAAAGAAATCTTTAAGTAATCCCAAAGATTTCAATTAACAGTTAAAAAAAAAAAAAAAAAGTTAAAGAAATCCAGTCCTCAATTTCAAGAGAGTGGATAATGTCAAATTAATATAAAGAATTAATTTAAAATCAGTTTTGACTTATTTGAAACTTAATGGTTATGAAGCACTTTCATAAATATTCTCATTTGACACTTGGAACTCTACAAAATAAAAAGAGATAAAGTGTATACTATTCTATAGATTAACAGTATTAAGTGAAGCAACCTGACCAAGGCCATATAAAATGCCAGCAGTAAAAAGGCTGAACCTGAATTCTCTAATATATAATATATATATAAATATTTATAAACAAAAAGGTATTTGTCCCTATATACATATTGCTACTAGTTTCTTAGTCTTACTGCAACATGGGGGAAAGAAACAAGCCTGAAATGAAGAATCAGAAGGAAAGACTAATTTTGCCACTTAATGCCTATGAGACTTTAGGGAACTCAATCTTTCTTGGACTGATTCTTCATCTGTAAAACAAAAGAGATGAATGAGATGTTCTTTAAGGTCCCTTTCCACACTTCTTTGGTTCTAAATAAGTAAAAGCACTTTGTAATATAGTAAAAGGTCGTTTAAATTATCTATAAAAATAATGGAAATAGGGGTGGCTAGGTGGCGCAGTGAACTCAGGAGGCCCTGAGTTCAAATCCGGCCTCAGACACTTAACAAAAAAAAACTAGCCGTGTGACCTTGGGCAAGTCACTTAACCCCCAACTGCCCACCAAAAAGCAAAAAATGATGATGATAATAAATAATAATAATGGAAATATGTTTATCTAGTTTTACACTGAAAATATAAAAAGAAAAAATTTTTTGATATCATGATGCAGGGAGGCATCATCATCGAACTTCTAAGCAAATTAAAAGTACAGTTTAAAATTAGCTGATTTCCTCTGGATGCTCAATTTGTCAATATTCTTTCTGACACAGGGACTAACATCCTTATTTCTAAAAATCATGCCCCACTTTCTGGAACCTACAATCACATTAGTTTTTTAGGCAACCATATAAATCAACACTGATGGTTCACTGAATTTACAATCCAATAAAACTCCCATGTCTTTTCCCAGAAAATTTATGTCTCCATTTGTTTTTTGAAGCCAATTTTTGCCCAGGGGTACAGATCTACTCTTATCCCTATAAAATTTCATCCAAGTAAATACAGCCTATGATTGAGCCTTTCAAGTTCTTTTGCATCTAAACTTTGTCATACGGGGAGTTATTCATTTCATGTCACCTGCAAATGTGATAGGAATATCATCTATGACTTTATCAAAGTCACTGATAATAATGTTAAACATCCTTAAGTAAAGCACAGATCTTGCGCTGAGAGGACAAGGCAAGGTATGGGAGTCCATAAAGAAAAACAAGGTTTAGAATAGTGGCTATGGAGAATGTTGATAAAAATCAATTAGGAAAGAGTAAAAAAGACTGCCTTGCTTCAGTGAAGGCCCAGTTAACATTAGGTAACATGAAATGAGGATTATACCCTAGCACCTCCTTCATAGAGGTGTTGCAAAGATCAAATAAGATTATTTATAAATCCCTTTGTAAACCTTGTAGTTCTGTATAGAGATCAGTTTCTACTTATTTGAAACTTAATGGTTATAAAGCACTTTCATAAATATTCTCATTTGACACTTGGAACTCTACAAAATAAAAAGAGATAAAATGTATACTATTCTATAGATTAACAGTATTAAGTGAAGCAATCTGACCAAGGCCATATAAAATGCCAGCGATAAAAAAGGCTGAACCCGAATTCTCTAATTCAAGTCTAGTGCTCTTACTATATATTTAAAGTTGCCTCTATATTTCCTATCTCTCCAAGTCGATCCCTTCTCCACTCCCAAGCATATTCTCTATGTGCATGTATGTATGTCTATGTGTGAATCACATAGACACATAGCAAGTCTGTCCTGTCCTGTCACTAACTTTAGAATCATCACAGGTCACTTCATTTTTTTGTGCTTCAGTTTCCTCATCTATAAAGTAAGGAGAATAGGAAAGGAGTCCTTCTGTACATCTCAGCAAATTCTAAATTTTGATTATTTTGTGACAAAAACAAATTAAGCAAAAACCAGAAACTATATTTAAAAATACAACTCAAGTTTTTAAAGAATATTTTTGTGAGCTTAACATTAATGTAAAAATCAAAAATGACAGTTTCACAATGCCAGATTTTTTTCTCGACTTCTCTATTATTTCTTGGATGTGGGTAATTAATGATCCAAAATGCTGCATTCGTTTAATGTCGGAGTAAAAGACCTAGAAGGATCCTGCAAATTCTCTATTACTTGAGTTGGCAGAATGGAATTAGCACAAATTCCTTCAACTCCCTTCCAGATGGCTAGGTGAGTTTTGCATTAGTCAAATGTGGAAAAGAATAAACTACTAGAACATTTTGTCACAATAAATTTGATGAACCAGGAAACACATTTTATTTATTAGCAAGAGAGTTTAATAAGATGTCCGTCCATCCATTCACCTCCTATTCAGATAATTTGACTATGGAAGTTAAGTATGCTTAAAGTGATTATTTAAAATCAAACTACTGAATTTTCAAATTTTCCTCTTGAAAATTTATATCAAAACTGCTTCTTTTTTCATGTGCAAGATGTGGAACAGCAGGGTTGCCTCCTGCAGCCGCTAGGCAGCATAGTGTGCATACTGTTAGGCTTGCCCAGGAAGACCTGAATGCAGACCCAGCCTGAGGTAACTGCAGCCCTGGATGATGCATTTAGTCTCAGTTTCCTCACTAGAAAAAGCTGGATGAAAGCCCCTGTCTCACAGAGTTGCTGTGAAAGCTACATGAGATGACAGATGGGAAGTCTCTTGCAAATCTTTAAGTCAGATCTAAAAGTCAGCTCTTGTTTTTCTTCCACACTCTTTCCTCACCAAGTATTTCTCCAGTGTCTAATTGAAGTCACTACACAAGGCAGGACCGGGGAACCTGAGGCCTCAAGACCACACATGGTCTTCTAGCGGCCCTCTGACTGAATCTAATAAAAGAATTTGTTCTGTAAAACTTGGCCTCCATCAAAAGGTCGAACCTGAGGACCTAGAGGGCCCCGTGTGGCCTCTAGGCTGCAGGTTCCCCACTGCTGGACTAGGCCCTTCCTGCCTCGCTACCTTCTCCAAACCAAAATATTCTCATCTCATAATTCTAAGTGTCCTAACATTGACTTATTTCTTTTAGACCAATGAAGTGGAAAATGTGTGCTGCTTTTTGTGGAGTTTTATGTGGCCAAACCAAGAGTTTCATGGAGTCACAGGGTCATAGATCAAGAGTTAAAAAGGAACCTTAGAGGTCACCTAGTCCAAACCCTTCATTTTACAGATGAGATGTTTTCTCATCTAGATGGCCCTAGATACATCAAGTGATGTGCCTGAGATCAAAGATAGCCATCAGAACAACCAAGATTTAAAACACCGGGTTCTCAGATGCCAAAATAATACAGTGAGTAAGAAAAACAAATGCATCATGCTCCCCAGCATTTTGCTGCACATTTTCACATATACTTGAGTCAATAATATTTTAGCTGACTATAGAACTGCAGACAGAACTAGATTTTAAAGCAAGGCTAACAATTAGAGCTAACCAACAATGGAACAAGATGCCTAAAAGTATTAAACTTCACGCACCAAGTCATTAGAAGAGCTCGAGCAGGGACTAGTCCTTAAGGTTCTAGTCCCAGCTCTACCACTAATTCTGTGACTACAGGTATTGATAACTTTTTTTTGTACCTCATCTGAGGAAAGGAAGGGCTTGAATAGTTGATTTAACTCTAACATCATGAATCATTTTGTGATGTCAGAAATGTTATTGAATAAGAAGATTTGCTGGCAGGTAAAATTATATTACTGTGATAATTATAAAATTCTTAAATCTAAATATTTCTGTCATAAGCTGAACTTCCTAGAATAAATGTTTTTTCCAACAGAGAACAACTCTATTTTACTGAAAGTTTCCCAGGCTTCAGAAAGGAATTCACTAATATTCAACAGTTAAAAAGAACTTCTACTATCTTTGGAAAGTTCATAGTAACAGAACTTTATAAAAATTACAAAACTAACTTTGGAATAGGTTCGTATCAGTTCCCATATTCCAAAGTACCGGGTTCATAGCTGAATTATAATTTTAACTAATTCAAACTGCTTTAGAAGTACTAGGAAACCTAATTTGACCTTGATTTAATCAAATCACATCAGAACAAATGTCTTGAGTGCCCATTATGCATAATATACTGTTTAGGACTATAAAGAGTCATCATGTAAGACAAGGTCCCCACATGTAAGGATCTAAATAAAATTTGAGATATACTTCAATCTTCTTTTTAAAGATATTATCAAATGTTTATCTTTCCTTGATTTACAGATAATCATATCCCTTCGGAAGATGCTAATAATCATTTAGAGATCATCACAGTAAGTGATACTGAGGCTGGAAAGCACTGGTGTGACAATGAAGTCAGAGCACTGATACATATATGGTCAGATGAAAAAATAAGACAGATGCTTGAAGGAGCAACAAGAAACAAAGAAATATTCGAGGAAATTGCTAGAAGGCTAATGCAGTTTGGAATAGACAGAGACTGGAAACAGTGTCGTACAAAATATAAAAATTTAAAATATAAATACAGAGTGCTACAAAAGAAAACTAATCATCTTGGTGATAACCCTAGAAGAAAAATGAGGTTTTATGAAGAAATTGATTGTATCCTAAGACAACAGACTCTTCGAACACATGGCTGGAAAAATAACTCTAGTCTTCTATCAGGTACTAAAATGTTGGTGACTTAACACTCTCTTGGCTTTTTTTTAGTAACTATACTTTGTTTTCTTACCTTAAGGAATAAATCAGACATCCGCTATTGTTATTTTGTGTTTTAAAAAGATTTAATAATTAGTTCTGAATTTATTTCAATCAACTTCAACCTGATTCCCTAACCTTAGTATAACTGTCATCTCTTTTCCCTGGTCCTACTTTATTTCTAGTGGAAATATATGAAATTAAATAACAAAACACAGACAATAGGAAATGACAAAGATCCTATTGGCCCTTAAAGTAAACTGACTGTACAGTACAAACTGTACAATCAGCTTTCAGGGTCTCCATTCAAATACACTAATAGTAGAAACAAAATTTCAACTATGAGAAAGAGGAAGGATGGAAAATGAAGGTTAACTAGTAGCAAAAAAAAAAAAAACAATAATAATAATTGGCTGATATTTCCATGGGTTCACAATGGTATTAACTGAGTTTCTAATGGTATCAGAAGTCCTCAATGACCTGTCTTACCTCATTTAAACAATTTATCTTAACACTTTCTACCCTTTTCTCTTTGGTGCCCTACTACTCCCCTACATCCTTTTTTGTGTATATTAAAACATCTTCCTCTCATTTTCTGTCTCTCTCAATGCAGAATGCCATTATATATACGTGTATGTATATATAAAATTTGTGTGCATATTCCACATGTGCACATACATATGTAAATGAGAAAATATTTTGGGATATCTCAGTTTTCTGTAAGGGCTACCCCTCAAAAACTACTTTGTGCTGACTTACAGGCTAGAGACAGAGTACCCCAAAAGTACCTAATCCTTCATTTGCAATCATTGAAAAGCTTGAAAACAAAAGTATTGGTATTATATATATATATATATATATATATATATATATATATATATATAATATATAGCTCGTCATAAGTCACTTATTTTTTTCTCTCTTCCCTTTCCCCCACCCTACTTTTCTTTTTAAAGAATCAGTTGAAGGTGATGACATGCATGTAGAAGCTCTGAACAAGAGAAAAGCATATGACAATGGTAAGAGCTTTAGAAATACCAAGTTTTTAGTACATGTTTTAAATTCAAGCATAGCAGTTGCCAATGATTTTATCTTTTATAATGAAGATTAAAAATTAGACTAAATATACTGTTTCCAAACTTGGTGAAAAGCAATAGATACTGCTGAGAAATATTCATTAAGAATGAGAGTAATGTCTATGACAAGAACTTTCCCAGATCCAGAAGACAAATAATTTTTTCTAAGATACACACCATCAACTTCTTATCAACATCAACATAATTGGAATTAAAATCAGAGGACACTAGGATGATATAAAATCAAAGATCTGAAGAAAAATCATAAGCTAAGCAGCTTAAAATCTACTAGATTTGCTAATTTTTTTTAAACTGGAACCATAAAGGAGTTCATCCTCAAAACAGCAAATACCAGGTATGCACAAATTCCTTGAGTATAAAACTCCTAGAACATAATACCACTTCAGGCCAGGGGAAAGATCTAGGTTTAGAGAGACATAACAGTAGGGCAGAACATTAACAAACTGTAGTTGCACTGTAATGAATCCAAATGAAACGGTAACAGGTATTTGTGGACAGGTCTTCTTCCCTGAAATCAGGACCTTGTATGAAACAGATTTAGACCAACTGTAGTGACCTATATGCCATCTGTTCTCCAGTCAGAATGCTAAACTAAGAACAGTTTAACTTAAAAGCATTTAAGTTTACTTAAAAATACTATTCTTTTAAGTACAGTGTTGCTATCCTATTATCAACTTAAAGCACTACTTTACAATATTACACTGCTGATTTGGAAAAAGTCACACAGTTGCTACAATTTTCATAAGCACACTACACTATTACTTTTGTAAAATACACCTTCCAAGGAATGATTTCCTCTTACCTTAACAGAAAAAAGATAACAAGACCCTACGAACCAAGTCAATATAAATCTTGATCTACAGGTATATCAATGCAAAAATGGGCACAGGGAAGGATGGTATAAAATACATTAGGGGTTAAAAAAGAAAGATCAATGGCATGAAGTTACGCAGAAGTCTGGCACCTTAAGTATGAATACTTCTTCAAGAAGAGTCAGAAGGCACTGTCATGGCAAACACTAAACATTATACTCCACCATCACAACCACCACCACCCACATGCAAAAATAAAATGAACTATATCTTGACAAGCCAAAACATTATCAGCCAAAATCAAGACCAAATTAGAAGAGAAAGACTTTTGAAGAATCCAGTAGATAATAATTCAGCTTCTTCCCCAAGAATGGTGGCAGCTGGTTTTAACTCTTTTTCTTTGTAATAAGGAAAATGATCATGAAATGAATGTTGTGTAAAAAAAAAAAAAGCATCAATATAGCTTTTAAAATGCTATGCAAGAAGATGTAGAACAGTTCAGCTTCACAAACATCAAAGAGTAGAAAAATCTGCAACAAGTTTGGCATGAGCCCTGGACAGAAGTGAGACTAGAACATAGGTCCTATTGGACTCCTCAAACTAGCTCTATTATGCTATGCTGCTTCTCAGCATGTTCATCTTTAAAAATGGCAAGGATATCTACCTCACAAGGATACTGTGAGATTCAAAAAAACCTTCAATGTTACATATAAATTTTAACTATTTATATGCCATTAGTCCCCCAACAAAAAACAGAGTAGAAGATTATACTTAATGAAGATAAAAGATTAAATTTCCAGTTAGAAAGCTTAAAAGGTAGAAAGACTATTTCCTGTTTTTATTGATTTTTACTCTAAATAACAAAATATATCCTTACTTATAGATCCTTAAGTATCCCTACTAGATGTTTTCCAAGAATGTTACATCATGAAAACTCCTTGAAAGACATCCAAAGAAGTAATTTTGTTTAAGAACCCTGATTATCAGTATCAATGCTTCAAGGATCTGTAATTGTCTTTGTGGGTAATCCACTACTGTCAGAGATCACACTCTCTCTACAATTTGATGGTTGGTCTTCAAGAGATGCTACAGCCAAAAAATGTTTTCCCCCTAGAATCAAGGATATTGAAGGTGAGCCAGGTGGTCCAGAGACAATGTCTATGCTGCCATTCAGCGATCACGGGTCCTCTAAGTTAAACCTTTTCATCTTGATAAGATATGCCAGAGCTTGCAGCCTTCTAACATAAGCCTTCTGCAGCACAGAATCACCTTCACTCATTAGGTAGCTAAGAGGAGAATGTTACCCAAAAAGCAGTATTAAGAAAGGCATGAAATGACAATATGATGAGCAAATTCAAGAAGGGATTCCCTACAAAGAACAAGGAAATTATCTTCCTGTCTATGGATAACATGATGTGGAATTTTGAATCCCAGAATATTATATTTCTTAAAAAAAAAAAAAAAGATTCAGATCCACACAAGAAAGTATTCTATTAATCCAAAGAAGAAAAACAAACTAGAAAAAGAAACAATGTATGACACACAGTTGGATGGCCAAATCACTGAGCTAATACACTAGTACATAAAAGTTGAATATTCGGTGCAGATAAGCAATAGACTGGGCCCAGAAGTAAACAGGAGAATGAAAGTGGATAGGGTTGCATTTGGATAACTGTTCCAAGCTAAAAACCCCCAAGAAACTGCTTTCCAACCACACAAAAATATCTCTTTAATGCCAGCAGTCTTCTTACATTATTATATGGCTATGAAACATGGAACATTCTAACATCCACAGAAAGAAAATTCTGAGTGAATTAAAGGGCAATGGTAGGCTGTAACACATTACCAATAATAACTTACATGAAATGATAGAAAGGTTATTATCCAAGACATGTACCATCGGAAAATGAAGATAAATCAGTTCTATAGCAAATTTTGTTCCTGTGGAATGTTAAAAGAACTATAGGAATATCTGGTAAGTCTTCTGTGGATGACTTATGGACAAAAGTCATGTGGAATAAGCAGTAGATAATTGTTAGGAAAAATGCCAATATTGATAGACTTACTAAAATATATTTACATAATTTTACCAGGAACACATTGAGTTAAACAAGGCTTACCTGAAGGTCCTTCTTAGTTATTTCTTTCTATAACTGGCTATGTATCATAATGTACTTGGAAAAATACAATTCTTTAATGAAATGGGGAAACAGGATCATAATCCATAATATAGAATCATTCAAAATTCATTCCAAAAGGCACATTTAATCAACCATATATCCATACTCACTCATTTCACTTAAATCTGTCTCTAGACAAAAATGTCAGGAGCCAAACTAGAACGCAAAGGGTAGAGAGTGCCACAAAAGATCTACCTAGGGATAACTGTATCCCCAAAGACAAATCTCCTCGAAGGTAGGGGATGTCATGATATTTCTATGAAATATCATGAGTTAGAAGCAGCAATGGTGATCCACTAGATGCTACCACTCCAAGGACTCCTGGATCTTTCTGCCTGCTGGTGGCAAGTAGTCAGCAATTGTTACTGGGATGATGAGGAAGGAGGGCCCCTTTCCCATAAGAATTTCTCTCCTTCATAGTAAGTTATTCAAACTGGACTGGGAAGAAGCACAAACCTTCTCTGGTCTCTATACTTCCTTTCCTGCAATATCAAACCATTGAAGACCTAAGCAGAAATTAAAATAGGTATATTTTAATAAATTAAAAGAATCAGAAATGGCAAGCTTGAAAAGTTTTAGAGTTGAAAATATAACAAATGTACTAAAATAGGTAGCTTCTAGAGCCAAAAACAATTTTTTTATTATAGAGATCATGTTTAAGATACATAAATATTACAAATTTGCCCTTACACTTACTTATATATAATATGATGAATATAGGTAAAACACCTAGTTAACTTTAAAGAATTTATATATAAACATATATAAATATATATATACACACACACACACACATACGGATTTGTTTTTTTTATCTAAACCTATGGTTTCAATGGTTATGGGAATTCTAAGTAAAACTCCTTCTACCAATGGAAATCATTAACTTAGGTACAATTTATAAGCCATATAGTGTCACTAAGAAGTTAAAGAGGCTTGTCTAGAGTCACAAATCAGCTATGTAATGTAGGACTTGAACTCAGCTCTTCTTGAATCTTACATCAGTTCTCTACTACTATGGTCCTCAATCCACCATGAGACACTGTATCTCAAATGCCTACTGTTGTTCAGTACATACACAGCTCTCCAAAACACTCAAACAAACAATACTTTCTCAGGCCTACCCCTAGATCTAGTGGTGCTCTAAACCTCTGGCTTCCTAATATAATGAACACAGGTCAGGTCATAACATTTATTAACATCAAGAGGGCACCAACTGCCTGGGTTCAAATCATAGCTCTGACACTCTGACACTATAACCTTGGACAAATTAGTTGAATTCCCTAGACTATCTGTAAAATGAGGAGACTGGATTAGATCAAGGGTGTCAGACTCAAACAGAAACATTTACTGACGCAGAAAACCATAATTAATATTATCTATGTTGTATTTTTATTTATTTTGTTAAACATTTCCCAATTATATCTTAATCTGATTTGGAACCACTGAGTTTTGTGGGTTTCAGGTAGCCATGAATTTGACGCTTCTAGATTTAGATGACCTCTAAGGTCCCTTCCAATTCTAACATTTCATGAGTCTAGATCTTACATGCCCTTGTAATAAATATGCTATGTTCTGCCTCTAGAACTGGTCCCTCTGCCTCTAAAAAGGCATACTTCTGACACCAATATGCGTCAGTTCCGCCAAAGTACAACAAAACAAAAAGATTCTACAGACAATTTCTGCAGACAGGAAACAAAGCATATCAACCTACCACAGTCCACCAGTCAGGTAAGTTTCCTAAATTTTCATTACATGGAAGACTATTTTTGTGCATAATTAATTCAGACTGCTACATTTTTGTCAGTCTTCCCATGGTTGCCAGTTACTATCAGATATTGGTGAGATTCATAGCCTAAAGAACATGAGATCATTCGCCGTACTTAAAGATATAATTTCTGAAATAAGGAAGGTGCCCTTCCTCAAGTGTATTTTGGTCCTATCAAACCATTTCTGGAATACTGTGTTCAGCTCTGGGGACTATATTTGATGAAGGAATACTGACAAGTTGAAATACCTGCAGATGAGAATGACCAGAATAGTATAAGGCCAATCATGAGCAGGTCTCCTGAGAACTGCTGCTGTAAATAACTTTAAGGATCTAATCTCATAGTATAGTGAACTCTCTATTAGACAATAAACTAAAGCAAAACATTCAAGAAATTCAAGCACAACATTCACAACAGTATAACATAACAACTTATTACTAAGGTAGCCACATAGTCTAAAACAAAACATATCATTCAGTAAGTCAGAATCTCTTCAATCAATATAGAGTATCCAAGTAAAGTCTTCTTTCATCTTAACTAGAGGCTGGCTTCCAATCATCCTTAAGGGGGAGCAGAAAGTACCAACACCATTCACCCCTAGGTCACAATAAGTCACAATCTCAGTCAATGCAGAGTACCCAAGTAAATCCTCTTTCATCTGAACTCAAGGCTGACTTCCAAACCCCATGGCTCCATTTCCACAGGGCTGGCCACTTCCAGCTCTTGCCTGGATTCACAAGTAGGCAGCTTTCACTCCTGTTTTATACCTCAGCTTATGGGGGCTGCTCTTCGAAGTTTCTAGGAAGACAAAGCTTGACACACATTGCCAGCACTATCATCTCAATTCACTTTCTGTCTGACAAAGTAACACAAATCAACAGACAAAGCTTCTGTCTCAGAAATCAAACACAAATCAAAAGCTCCAGGACTTCTATAAACGGAAGTAAAGTCGTCTTTTATGGCTTCTGTATCAGCAATAAAGTCCTCTTTCAGGGCTTCTGTATTGACAATAAAGTCCTCTTTCAGGGCTTCTGGTAAAGTCTTTCAACAGACAATGCTTCTTTCTGACAAAGTAACATCAACACAGACAGAAAAGACAGAGCTCAGACATCACAAACATTCTCCCTCTCAGGTGTGCTTGGTCTCAGCTCATGCTCCAGCTTTCTGCTCTGCTCCTTCTTATTCTACTCTTTCAGCAAACTCCTCCCACCTCCTTCCACCTTGGCTTCCATGTGATGAATTGAGGGCAGAGAAGGTCTCCAAACTCCCTTAGGCCTACTAAGGGCAATATAATGTATACCGTTTCCAACAAAAACTGGACATAATCAAAGCCGAGCCTCAAAGGCACTTGAATAGTTGAGACAAGCAGCAAAGTAATACTTTGCTTGCCATTACAGATAAGAAGAAGGACTAGAGACCATATCATCTAAAGATTTGTTGAAGAAACTGGAGATGCTCAGCTTAAAGAAGAAAAAACTTAGGATATCCCTTCCAAGTATTTAAGGTCTAACATGTAGAAGGTTTAGACTTGTTCATGTGGTCACAGAGGGCAGAACTATGAGAGATTGATAAGTAAAAACTGCAGAGGCAGATTTAGGCTTAACTTAAAGGAAGCCATTCCTAACAAAGGGATTTCTCTAGAGGCAGATTTCTCCTTAACGGAAGCCTTCAAGGAAAAGCTGGATGGTACTTGTAGAGATGTTATAGAGGAAATTACTATATGAGTAGAGATGGGACTAGATGGACTCTTAAGTTTCCTTCCAACTGAGATTTTGTAATAGTGAATTATGCAATTTATAAGTTGCCGCTTGGATTCAAGATTGATTGGGGGGAAGGGAGTCCCCATCAGGCCTTCTATCCAGAGTTACTTATGGTAATTAAAAAAATACCAATGCAGTTGTTTCCAAACAGCGGTTCTCTAAATTGAGGATCCATGGCAGTTGAAACAGCTAGGAACTGCTTTATGTCCTGAACAATAGAATTTCCTCTTCCTCAAGGGGCAGAGATTTATAAACTTCAGTAAATAATGAATCCACTAACTTAACTGTAGAATTTAAAGCCATCTTATATGAAACAAATCTGTGAAATCTGATGACTCCTTTTGTAGAATGAATTGGTAAGCATTTAGTAAGTACCCATATGCAAAAGTTTGTACCAGGTGCCAGGAACACAAAGACAAAACCCTAAAAAAAGAACTTAAATTCTACTGGGAGAGAGGTTACATGTTACACACACAAATAAACACAAAATAAATAAATACAATGTAATTTGGGGGAGGAAGCACTAACAGGAGCCTTCAAGAAAGTCTTCATGTAGGAGGCAGCATTTCTCAATGTCTTTAGCAGTTAAGCCTCCATAAAATAAGGCAGTATTTTATTCTGAAATATTTGGTCTGATACGTTTAGTAAAAAAAAACTTCAAAGGGATGGGGGTAGGAAAATCTATTTTGTTGATAAATCTCTTTACATAATGGGATGCAATGGGATATTCTACAGCACTACTTAAAAAATAAAACCCTGTCAGGAAAAGCACACCTCTTTTATGTTGTAAAATATTAGTCTAAAGCTTCCTTTGACAAAAAGCCAAACTACCCAACAAATCTGCAAGTGGACAGAATGTCTGCTAAAAATAAGTGCTAATAAATGGTACTACCATGGATTAAGTAACCAAAAGCAAACTCAATCTGCTTTTATATGAAGCTTCTTTATTACTATTAGAAATTCTGGAGCTCTCCCTGAATAGTGAGGTTTCAAATTCAGGGACATAGTTCTTGAGTTCTGCTGCCTAAATAAGAGATACAACATAGAACAAAGTATGATTACTATGAAAGCTTTGGTAATTTTGCTCTTGAGTTTCTGCATTTTACAAAGGTAATAAGCAGTTAAACCTTTACAACTTTTATACCACAGATGACGAAATGAAAAGAACCTTCAGAACAATCCAACAGTATATGTCTAACTTTACAGAAACACACAGAAATCCAAATGTATCTAGCACTTATTGACACATATGGGCCTCACTGGTAAAGCGAGTGGAGTGCTAAAAGACTCTGGGTTTTTGAATGTACCTTATTAGAACTGAGGGAGTTAAATCTCTAGTCCAATCAGAGTTAAATCTCTAGTCCAATCAGAATCAGTTCTGCAAAAGAGAGAACACCACTCCTCTAAATACCCTTGCTGGGTCAGGTTAGCATAGGCTTAACAAGTTAATGGTTCCCTATTTTCACTTGGGAATTGATAAAGAAGGTATTTATTTCCATGAATTCATTTGTCCACCCCAGAAATGGATGGTTTCCGAAAATTGTTAACTTCTGACAGGACAGTCTTTGCTAACAATTTCATGTAGTCTGAATCTGACAGGTTCCAACTTTTCCAACCAGTTTCATCTTGTTCTAGACTACCATATGGTAGAATTGGTTTTGCATCTAATTCTCCATTTAGCAAAGAGGTTTTTTTTTTTCCAACATAAAAGCCAATAGTTGAATATAAAGTTTTGTAATAAAGCTATCAAACTATAATAAGCTATCAAACCATCTTTGATCAGGTCTTTCCAAGGAATAGACATACATGTAATTAAACAATTAGTTTGTACAGATACATTCTTCAAAGAGTAGACCTCAGCACATTTATAGAGCCAGTAATGAAGTGGAGGAAGAAGGGGATAAAGGGAGGAGCTTATGCTGCTGATTTAACCTTTGTTTACACTTGTAGAACCTAAAGTTCAAAAGCAAAGCTTTTATTGCCTTTTCATACAACATTCTTATTAACTAACTGTCCAAAGTGCTCTTATAAGCAAAATATAAGCAGTAACCATAGAAGACCTCCCTAAGACGGATACTGTAGATCCATTCTGTGATTATGACAACAAGATTCAATAGATTTCCCCTCCCAACATTGCCAATTAATATCAATTTGGGGAAGATGAAGAGAAAACAAAGCTTTTAACTAATCCCTTCTTAAATGACCATTTTGGGAGGAGGGAGAGGAATTTTGCCCAATTTTAGCCACAAAGCTACAATTCACCAGTAAAATTAGAAATTCAAGGTCAATTCATAGTCCTGTACTCAGAACACCAAACTCAAGAAAAGAAACCTTAATGTGTTTTGTTTTTCCAGTAGGTGGCGAGCCTGATGGCAGATAGTATTATTCAATAATACTTACATACAAAATATACCTCACTAACAGGACGTAAGGTCAAGTCTTCTGATTATGACAAAAGTAAAAGATAGTTGACCTCAGTCAGAACCAATTCAAGGATTAGTCAAATATAGTTATTCATACAGCCTAGTAAATCATATATGTGCCTTTCTGAAGGAGAGAGGGGTGCACTGAGATCAATTTGTTGTTCACTCAGCAGCAAGGAATAGAAAAGATCTGACTTTTTTCAACTTCCTCTAGTCCTAAAAACTGTTGACACATAAGGGAAGAGACAGAAACGAATAACTACTCTGTTTTATGTTAATTTGTACAAGTAATGACAAAGATATCTACCTTTGCAAGTAAGCTATTAATGCCATGTTGCCTTAAAGAAATACATAATACTTTTTTATGATAGTCAATGTCTCATTTCTTCTAACTCAAAAGGAAAATCTGCATTAACCACCTTTAACAAACTCAGGAAAAATCAGGTGGTAAGGCAAGTAAAAATAACTTATATATCAAAGAAATGTGTTCATTACAAACTTGTGGGCTTAATAGTACAAATATTACCTCCATTTTACACATAAGATAAACTGAAGCTGAGTCTAAGACACTTGTGCGGAAGAATTAAATGCTTTAGCCAAGATTCAGACCCAAGTTTCCCGACTACAAGCACAGTCAGAGTCACCAAGCATTTATTGTGCTGGTGCTTGGTGACTAAGCGATAAAGCTAGAAAGACTAAAAGTCCCTGACTGTTCCTAGGAGCTCAGGCTAATGGGGGAGACAACATGCAAACAACTAAGGGTAAACAATGATAGACAAGTTCAATTGCAGGTAAGGGGAATCGGTAAAGGTTTATCTTAGAAGGTGGGATTTTAGCTGGAACTTAAAAGAAGCCAGGAGATCAGAAAAGTTATTATGGTCTCTTATCAATTGTTTTTAGCTATATATGTATGTATACATATATAAAAAGGTGTGTATATATACACACATATATATAAAAGGGCATATATATGTGTGTGTGTATATATATATTCCTTAACACAATGTAAAAATCGAGATTTACCTAACTAGTATGTAATTATCAATTTTTTTTTCCAATTAGTTCTAAGTATTGGATCAACAGCTAACATTTAAACTCAAGCATTTATTCTCAAATCTATCAATTGTCTATTAAGCTAGTCTTCTGTTTATTTAAGTTAGGCGCTAGACTTCCCGCACTTCTTAAGTCTCCAAATCTCAAATGCCACAAAAACGTTCCCCTGAACGTCGGTGCCCAAGGCTTCCGCCACCTGGAACCCTAGTGCGCACACTTAAGGGTGACAAGGTACCGGGGTGTTTCCAGATCCCACGGGACTGGATCATGAGAACGGCTCCAGTGGCTTGTTGATTAGGAAGGACAACCTGTACCCTAAGGTCGTGAGTGGCACTGGGTGCTGGTGGACAGGGTGCAAGTTCGGACCCACAGAGGAAAGGAGGAACTTGAAGTCCCCGTATCTCCCCCAAACCCCACAGGTGGGCGAAGCGTTGAAACCCGCGCGTAGGAGACCCCCCTCGGGAGCAGGTGTTTAGAGCCTCGAGCACGAGGTGGTCCACGCTGTCCCAGCTTCGGGTCACGGAGTCCCTAACCCCTTTTTTCTCCCCTGAGATGGGGGTACAAGGAGCCCTGCCGCAGTGTGTGGGGGACAAGAACACACCGCCCACCATGGAGTGGACGGTTTGGGCCGTTGCACCCCCACCCCAGCCTCATGATCGTTTCCCCAGTCCAAGGTGGGTTCCCACTTCCACGTGGGTACTTACCGGTGCTGAAGTCCCACGAGCCCCAGGGTGATCACATGGGGCACATCCAGTTGCGTGGGCCACTCTCCAGACGCGATGCAGCCAAACACACCGCACTCCTCTCGGATGCCGCTCTCCTCCAGCTCCATAACACCGCCAAAAAGCACGTGGACGTGGAAGGGGCCGCGGCCCCGCGTGAACCCGCCGCCCCTCCTCCCGCCTGCCCAGCGAGCTTTCTTTGCTTTCGGGCGCTTCCCTCGCACCCTGGGCTTCCTTCGCTAATGCGAGGGCACGTGCCTCTCGCTAGAATGTGGCCCGTGGCTCACTCGGCTGCCCTCCCACCGGAGCTCTAGACGAGTCTCCCCGCGCGCCAACTCCACCCGAGCCCGAGGCGGCTGTTTCACTATACAAGCGGGAGAACGATGTCACGGGCAGGAGGGAGGAGCCAAGGACCAGTGGGTGGGGCCAGCCTGACTCCTCTCCCAAGGCACCGCGCCGTGGTTTCTTGGGGCCCAGCACAAAGCATAGCTGCTAATCAACTTTCGCCTAAGGGCTGCAACACACGCTCTCACACTTCACTCCTTCCGGCGGAGCCCCATAAAAACCCATACTAGAACTTCCCGGGACCTAAGGGCTCGAGTTGTGGGAGGGTACGGGAGCGCGACTTGAGAGGAGGGGCCGGCAATCTTCTTTTCCGGAAAAGCGACAAAACGTGGTGACGGACGTGAAGGAGGGAAGGAGGGGGCTCCAGGGGGCCAAAGCGCATTTCTCGCCCTTGCGCGTGCGCGGCGGGAAGCCGCGGCCTATCCCGCCCCCTGAATCTCTTCGGGGCGGGGCGAATGTCTATATTGTCGGAGCGATTTCCTCCGGGTTGGCGGGAGAACTAGCGCGTGGCGGCAGAGGAGGGGCTTCCGTTGCCCCTAGACCCGCCCCTCGGGTCAGCCAACCAACCTGCTCTCCGTAACCTCATCTCTCTTCTCCCCAGGTTCCTGTGTTCCCGTTAGCCACCGCCACCACCAGAGAAATGGCGACCGCCGAAGGTGAGTAACCCTCGCCAGGGCCACGTGCGCCCCCGCTTGGGAGAGGGAGCGCGCTAAGCCGTCTCTTGGGGTGTCGCGGCTTAGGGCCGGCCGCGTCCCTTTGGCAAGCACGTGGTTAGACCCAGAGACTGGGGAAATTCGGGCCGATTGCCTGGCTCGGGCTCCAAAAAATGAATTCCCTGGGCCCAGCCCCCCTAGCGGGGAGAGCTGTCCCCCAGCGCTTTCAGCGCCGGGGTATGCGCTGGCCCTGCGCCCGCGGAGCATGCGGGCTGATGACTCGGGCACCCCACGGCCAGTGAACCACGTTCAGGATGGTCTGGGCGGCATCGCGGAGAGGCAGCGCCAGTGTTTTGGGGGGACGTGGAAAAAAACAATTTCGGGAAACGGTGGGGCATAACACAAAAAACTCAGCAAACAAACTTGATCACATTAAAGCAGTTGTTCTTAACCTTCCTAATTTCCCGACTCTTTAATATTTGTATGTGGGTGAACTCCCCTGGAGACAGAGGAGAGGTGTCTCGGTTCCTAAGACCATCGGAAATGTGTTTTAAGCTTGATGATATAAGACCATCAATGCCAACCAAAAGTTTTTCCCGTTATTTACAACCGTGGTGTTTTCTGAGAAGCCCAAGAATCCTCCTGTTTTCTGTTGACATTCTGGTTTGTGTTCCAGTAAATGGAAGATCCCAGAAATTAAAGAGTAGAAATGAAAAACCAACATCCCTTTTTGAGACCCGGTTCTAACCACTGGAATTAAACTAATTTTAAAAAACCACTTAAGAAAATCAAATGTTACTTAAATGCCTTTTTTTTTTTAAATAACATTCTGGAATATGAAGTTGCCCAAAAAATATTACCCAGAGACACCCAACAACATCAACTAGTGTACCTCTGATGGTTTATGGATTCTGGAAGGAGCTGCAGAATTAAGTTTGCTGTTGAAAAGCTACTCATTTATCATAGGTAACAGAATGGACATCAAATTCTCACTAACTGAAAGGAATTTAATAATTTAACCAATACTTATTATATATAGTACTTTAAGATTTTATTAAACATTTTATATGTACCAAAAATGTCCAGTCAATTCTTTTCAGCAGTCAAGGAGCCCTTATTGGGAAGAAATAAGAGCACAGAAAACCTAGAAACTAGATACATTATACTTTACTACTCTGATTTAAGGGAAGGGAATGAAGCTTTGGTCTACAGCTGGGTTTTTAAGACTGTTTGGAATCTGGAAGCCTGTGGATTCCTTTTGAGTGATATTTTTAAGTGCATAATGTAAAATGCACAGGGTTACAAAGGAAAATACAGTTAAAATCTCAGGTGAAAGAATCCCTGCTAGGTCTTGGAAAAATTGAGATTTTTATATTAGATTTCAAGGTGGCAATAAAAAGGGGGTGAGGTAGGGTAGAGATAGGAATAAAGATAAGTGGTAAAAGAATCTGCCTCAGTTAAATCTTTTTCCCAGACAACCCCCATATACCTTTCTTTCAGAACCTAAGGTGACATCCCTTGATCCATTATCACCAAAAAGATGAAAAAGGAGTGATGCTGTGGCCAGCACAGTCTGGGCCTAGCTACCAGCTGAGAAAAATAAAGAGAAAGTGAGAGAAAGCTTCTAGCTGAATAAGAAAAGGGGGAGAGAGACGGGGATGTATTCCATAGTCTGTTTATTACAGAACCATTTCATAAAGAGCCAACGATACAACAAACCGGGAGTCCCATTCAGGACTTGCAAATTAACTTTCAGTACTTTCTTTAGATATTCACGAAACCAATGAGAGCATCCACACAACAAGATTATACTTTCCTTGCATATCTGCCTAATGACCTTGTAGAACTGGGGAGCTAGTGTGCCAGGACCCCAGAAAGTCTTGGCCCCCAACAGAGTAATGAGGCTAATTCAGCTTGGTACTTTGATATGTTTGTGTAGCAGCCTTCCTGTTGCCTTAATATTCAGTTGCATAAGTCTAAAGCCCAGGAATCAAATTATCCAAAATAAGTTAGAAAGGGGAATGGGGGGGACAACACTAAGTCACAGTACCCAAACTAATCCTGGGAGAAGGAATGAACTTAAAGTCAGGACACCTTGGTTAAGTTCAAATGATGTTGGTTGGGGTTGCTGAGAACCCCAAAATGTCAGGGGAGAGGGCAGCATCTGCCTGGAATGAATTCAGGCACTCAAACCATCTTCCATTCAAACTGGCACGGTTTATTGTAACATCAATAGTGCTGAGATTCTTAGGGAAACTGCAAGTAAATGAGAGTAAGACTGATGCTTATTATACACAGAAAAGACTGTGAAAGGGTCTGGATGGGATTAAAGAGTGAGAAATAGTCTGGAGGTGAGCCAAGAGCTATGGGAAAGGACTGTCAAGCTAATTAAGAGATTAGGTGGGCTGGGATGGGCCAGTGATCTGGCCTACTGAAACATTCAGGGCCTGAGTTGCTTTCAAAGACATGGTCTTTTCCTTTTAGGGATCTTGGTCCCATCACTAAAATACTAAGTATGTGACTTTGGACAGGTCACTTCTCAGAGCTTGAGTTTTTCCTACATGTGAAATGGAAAAAAAAAACCTGTACCATCTACTTCACAGAATTGTTCACAGGAAAGTGCTTTGCTATAATAAGCATTGTGTTGATAGGAATAATTATTAATTGTGGCAAAACATCAAGTCAGAAGTTTCTAGTAAGAATAAAACTTCCACAAGTGGACCAAAATATTCATTGGCTGCTCAGTGATGCATTGTCAAAAGTGATACACTTGGGATTCAGCCTCTGCCTCAGCCACTTACTAGCTGCAATGCCTATAGACAAATCATTTCACTTCTCTGACCCTATTCTTTCAAATGGGGAGGGAGGAAGCATTTATTAAGTACCTGCTATGTCCCAGGTAGTAAGACCAAGTAAGTCACGTTTACTAAACTCTCTTGATCTTTAAAACAATCCTGAGAGGTAGACACTATTATTATTTCCATTTTACTTCTGGGTAAACAAGCTGAATGAGGTTTAAGTGACTGAGGCTGGATTTGAACTTGGTCTTCCTGGCTCCACGCACACACAGCCTGTGCTCTGTCCCTCTGTTGCCACCATTGGGGATGGTTATGCCTGTAGGGCTTGCCTTACCAGGTTGATAATAGAATCAAATAACAGCAATGTATTGAATTTGTAGAAAACTATACAACTAGTTAGTGACTGGAACTAGAGCCAGTTATATTGATTCTGACACCAAACTCTCGGTAATTGGTCATTATTTAGAATCTAAAGTTGGAAGAGACCCCAGAGATGCTAAGAGATTTGTGCTGTTTGTTACCAAGCTGTCTGAAATGCTTTCGTTCTTAAAGGTACTCTTTACTTTGGACAGTGCTAGAAATACAAATGATTCTTTCCTCTCCCATCCATTCTCCCTGCACTACCATTGCCAGAGAAATCTTCTCAAAATGTGGGATCATTATCCTGTTTGAAAATATTCCATGGCTTTTCAGTGCCTGTAGTAAAAGCTAAGATTTGTATTTTAATATTTCCAAAGCTTTTTACATGTATTATTCCATTTAACTCAATACTATGATGAGATAGGTGCTACTATTGGCTTTATTTAAGCTAATAAATATCTGAAGTAGAATTCTAACTTCCTGACACGTAGTCCTTCACACTTTCTAACATGTCTCTTAATTTGGTCCTATTATTCAAGGCCTCTTATGGTGCTCTTCTTGACCCACCCAAACTTGTGGATGGTAAGGAAGTTGTGAAAATTGTATGACCCAAACTGGCTCCATCTTGTGACTCAATTCTGGATTTAGCTTAGTTCCTTTTCTATTCAAGTATGGGAATTTTGAAAAAACTATTGCATTGTTTGAACCTATCTTGCATGGCTAAGAAACTAGTCCGTCTCTGTTTTGATGTTAGGAAATTATACCTGTTTGCTCTCTTCCCAACTGAGAAAGCCCCTTTTCTTCCAGTTAGAAATCAGCTTAGATCTTGTATCCTAGATTATATCCTGTTAATTGTTTTCTTTTAATGCATAAAAATCTGACCCTCTGAGGCCTGGTCCCAGTTTGTCATGCATTTGGCAAGCATTTGTTCAAAAGACAGATATATGCTCAGAAGCTCCAATCTTTGTTTCCTCAGTTATTTCTAATTTCACCCATCATGGGGGGACAATATCTGAAGAGAATCTTGCTCTTGCTATCTCAGGTTCATCTATAGATTAGTAGATAAATCAAAACCAATTCCATCATGATATTTCCCTATTCTTACTCTTCTACTCCATGCTGGGGTAGAGCTGGGGAGTAAGCCCTGTCCTTTGTGTAATTTCACTTTGCAACTGTTGTTTTCTGTTTAGTATTTGCGTGGCTGCTTCTTTATATAATGTCCTCAGGATCCACTTTTAAGCCTGTGACCTTTCAAGCTCCACCTCTCCTGTGCCCATTGTGAAACCTTATAATCCAAGTTCTCCAACAGTCTTGGTTGAGGTTCTTTATTTTCCCTCGGTAGTTCTGGTTGGTTTCCATTCTTCTCAACTTCCTTGTGGTTGACTCAGTTTTTGATACCTGACACTTCAACTCCCTCAGTTGTCTCTCCCCTCTGATTAAAAGACTAGAAGCTTAGAGCCCTCCGTATTTGTGTCCTCAGCACTTGGCATAGTGACTGGCGCATAGTTTATTGAATGATGTGCTTTGGTTTAGAGGTCAGGGCCCAGAGTAGGAAGAGAACTGAGGAAAGGAATTGCATTTGCAGTATTCACATTGACTTGCCAAAACATGAGAGTCTGGCTAGCTTTTCTTAGACTGAAATACAATAGGAAAAGAAATTTAAAAAGCGTTGTCTAATGCATATTGTATGAACATGAAAATGTTCTATATAAAATTAAGATGAGGGAGAAGGAAACAGATTGTTTAGATAGTAGTCAGGTAAGTGAGGGAGGTTTTTATTTAACAGACTTTCCATTGGTTGTGAAAAATTCCTATTAACCACTAGTCCTTGAAAGATATCCATCCATTGGTTAGTTAAAATAACCTTTATGCTTCAGCATCTGGTTAGCAAACAAACATACTTTTAATCCCTGGGGTCTTAGGACTGGAGGTCGGACTACTAGAGCAGCTTAAAACCATATGTATCAAATCCCACCTCTTTGCAGAGGTAGGAGGTCTACAAATGTTGCCTATTGCACATATTTTCAAACTTTCGTTTGATATAATGAATTAGTTATGCTGATTTTTTTTTTCATCTTTGAAAAAGTTATTTTTAAAAAATACTCTTTTGTTTTACAGGGTAACAGTCTAGGAGGGGGAAGGAAACTGGGGGAAGCTGTGGTGCTGGAAAAAACAGAAGACATCAATAAAATCTTACTTTTAAATAGGAGCCCTTCCAGATCAAATGACCATAAAGAATCGTGCTAAACTGCCATGTGTAGATGAATAGGAAGATAATGCATTTCTGAAATTAGTTATGTAGGGGTAGTTAGGTGGCACAGTGAACACAGCATTGGCCCTGGAATCAGGAGGACCTGAGTTCAAATCTGGCATCAGACACTTAACACTTACTATCCAAGTGACCTTGGGCAAGTCGCTTAACCCCAATTGCCCTCCAAAAAAAAAAAGCAAAATTAGTCATGTAAAGTTATAGAATATCTTCTATTTATATCATCTTCCTAATAAAACCCTCTCTAATCTCCAAGAATTCAACTTGACCTCTGAACCTCCCCATGCAACAGAACAAAAGTAGGATATACTGTTTTAGAGATGAGAGCATTGTAAGATTGAGTTTATTGATAAAAGCTGGTGATTGCATATGCATACTTAAACATGAATTCAGTGATCTAAATTGGGAACACATTACAGAAATATATAAACTGATAAATGGTTATTATAAAAACATTGAGGTGAAAAAATTGAAACTATCTTAGAGAACATTTCCTGTAGTTGGTAGATATTTGAGGTGAAAAATAACAGATTTGAGGATGATCTGATCATCAGCAGGAGAGAGACTTTCTGCATCTTTTTTAAATTTGGGTCCCAGGTTGCCAGCTGGCAACATATGCCAGCTTTTATGGATCCTGTGAATCACATGCTTGGAGGTTACCACTCAGTTCAATAGGAATTTATATGGAACTAGTTTTCTTGACATGAGGAATGAATTTAACTTTTAGAATTAAAAATCAAAAAATGAGTAGTTCTGGTACTTCATTAATGTGTAAATAAATTCTTTCATTGAGTAGCATTTCCTCCAGTTTCATACCAATTCTTTTCTCTTCCAGTGACTGTTGAATTGAATTTTTGGTTATATGCCAGACCACATTCTTGTAATCATTACCTTGTTGAGCTATCTCTAGAATTGAATTGTTCAGAATTTGCTCTAGTTCAGTAATTCAGCTTTAGCCAAAACACGTCTGTTATAAAGTAGGAATTTATGTTATTCTTTTCTGTGATTGCAAATTAAATAATTCAAGCAACATAATCTACATGAGAACAAAGTCTATCGGTTCTCCTGTCCCAGAAAGACCTTAAACATTGGGCCAGAAAGTAACCGTGTTTCTGTAACATGCAAACCAGTCTGAATATGGGGAGGCTTATCTCTAAGAAGACTGGCTCTTTGGTGATAGGTTTAAAAAAAATACCATCTGCTAAGGCAGTGATTCTCCACCCGTGGAGGGGCGTTGAACAACCCTTTCACAGGGGTCGCCTAAGACCATCAGAAAACACATATTTCCAATGATCTTAGGAACCGAGTCCTATCCACCACTCCTCTATCTGTCTCCAGGCAGATCCGCCCACATGCTGGTAACCTCCACATATGAGTACCCGGCATGATGATATCATCACGCCAACCCCATCACATACACCCCACACAAATACAGGTGTATGTGACAAGGTTGGTGCCAAAATGTACTTATGCGTACCGGTCACGCATGTGTAGAGAGCAGCTGCTTGTGTTGAAAGCAGCAGTATCAGAGGTAAAACAACAATTCGTGAATTATAATTACCAGGTAAATGTAAAATCATCAACTACTGCAAAAAATATATATATATCTGAACCATGTGAACTTAATTTGGATGCTGATCGGTCTTTTTCTATTCAGCTATGGTTGATGTGAATACTGCCCTCTTGTGATAGTAACAGGTATGTGAGAAAAACAACATAGAGTGGTAAATGATAGGAAACTTTAATGAACTGTATTGACTGAACTATGCCATGTATCATCTTTTGTATTATTAAAGCTATTGTTATATATTATTTTTATTAGCAAACCATCCCATGACAATGGATTGTATAAAGAAAAACGTTAAGAAAATATAGTGAGGATTTTTTACAGTATGATTTTTGCCTCAATAATTATAGCAGAAATTGAGAAACTGCAATGTGTTATTTGTTGTGAAGTTCTGTCAGCTGAATCTATGAAGCTGAATAAACTAAAATGCCATTTTGATAGCAAGCATTCGAGCTTTGCTGGCAAGGATACCATCTATTTTAAAGCAAAGCTGATGGTCTCAAGAAAGCCAGACTTGACACTGGTGGCAAGTACCACAATGTAGTTTACTGTTGTTATATTAAGACTGTTACCCATGCTACACCATGCTTCAAGACAAAATGTCATTTATTTGTAATTAGAAATAAATATTTCGCAATATATAGTTACATATTGTTTTTGTGCTTAATCACTATGCTTTAATTATGTTCAATTTGTAACAATGAAAATACATCCTGCATAACAGACATTTACATTACGATTCATAACAGTAGCAAAATTACAGTTATGAAGTAGCAATGAAAATAATTTTATGGTTGGGGTTCACCACATGAGGAACTGTATTAAAGGGTTGCAGCATTAGGAAGGTTGAGAACCACTGCTTTAAAGTATTACTTAGACTACTTAATGTTTTCAAATATTCTTAAATGTTTCTGTTTTATTTCCCCAGTTCTGAAGATTGGTAAGAAGCTCTACGAGGGTAAAACAAAAGAAGTCTATGAATTATTGGATAGTCCCGGGAAAGTTCTCTTGCAATCTAAAGACCAGATTACAGCAGGCAATGCGGCTAGAAAAAATCACCTCGATGGAAAAGGTGCAATCTCAAACAAAATTACCAGCTGTATTTTCAAGTTGTTACAGGAAGCAGGTAAATGCCCTTCCCCCACTTTCGTTTTTTTCTTTTTTCCTTTAATGTGTTTCTTCATTTATTTATTCCATTGTGGATAATTAGGCAGATCTCTCGAGTGACCCAGGATCTAATTGAGGAGGCCCTCGAGTATTCTTTTCGATTGATGCAATCAACACCAGAATTCTACACAACTGAATGACTTCACCATCTCTAGGAAATTTTGCTTCCATTTGGACTTAGTCCAAGACATCTTCCACATCAGTGTTGAATGATATATGTTCTATTTTATGTCTTACTTGATATTAGTAATCAGAAGATCAATGAACAAAGTTACCTTTGGGCTGTATTGTGGAAGCATATTAGGAAAAATGGTAGGGTGATAAATACTTTTCTCTCAGATATTATAATATCCATAGCATGAGAAAGGAATTTTATGAGAGAGTTGAACCCAGTTTTTCTGTGTTTCCCCACCATTAACAAGAGAGAAGTCCTCAATGAAGCCTCATCTGGCCCTTGAAGTTGTTGACAACAGATACAATTCTCAGAGAACAGAAGAAGGGAATGTCTGCTCTCAACATATGAGTTACACCTCCCACCACATTTTCAGCCAGTTTGTTTAGAGACTTTCTGACAAGTATGACGACTTAGTTTTGCAAATTATGTATCACATGATTTCTGTGGGAAAAGTTCAATCATCTCTTACAGTGTTAATGAGAGTAAAAGAATGTATAAACAGCTTGAATGTTTATGAGTACCCATGAAATGTTCAGAGTACCAGAAGAAGCATTTCAGATAAATAGGTAACTCTTCTATAAAAGATTTATGGAATGACATGGACAAAAGTTACACAAAATGACGTTTAGTAAATGTAATGCTGTTGGAAGGAGTTAACCCTTGTCAGGAGAGATTACTATTTTCTTTCCAGTAGAATGAGTTGGCTGGAAACATCTTCTCCTTGACTTCTTTGTTTCATCTTTGCAGGAACATTAGAAGAGAAGAAATGCATTTATTGTTGTATAATAGGCTTGACCTATTAGTAACTTTAAGAGCTGTTCTTTCCAGTTGTCTGTTGTCTCACACCACCTCTCAGAATGAAAGAGCTTATTTCCCGATTTGAAATTAAAGCAAGAGAAGATTGATATTTTTAAGATTAAGGGAGCTGGGATTAAAACAAAGAATCAACTACCCAGCAAAATTGAGCATATTATTCTAGGGGAAAATATGGTCATTCATTGAGGTGGAGGACTTTCAAGCATTCCAGAACTGACCAGAAAATTTGACCATCAAACACAAGAAGCATGAGAAGGTAAACATGGGAAAGAAGTCATAAGGAACTTATGAAATTTGAACTATTTACATACCAATATGGAAAAATGATAGTAGTAATTTATGAAACTTTTCTTATTATGAGGATAGGTAAAGGGAATACAAATGGGTATATATATATATACTCACATATGTCTATATAGGAGGCCATATATGTATATGAATACATATCTGAGCATGTGTGTATATGGGTTTATAGAGGGCATAAGATCAATTGAATACGAAGGGATGATACTTTAAAAGGCAAATTCTGAGGTGGGAGAGGACTAGAATGAGAGGAGACAGGGAGAGACAAAATGGGGCTAATCATCCTGTGTGGAAGAGGCAAGGGATAACTGTTACAACTTTACTTTCATTTACTCTCATCAAATCTGGCTTAGGGAAGAAATGGCATAAACTCTAAAATGGGCATCATGCCACACAA
>CM053601.1:101593526-101604050 GCA_028646575.1 Pseudocheirus occidentalis | reverse complement strand
CAGGTAGCCTCCAGCAACTTCCCACCCTTAATCATTCATTACTGGAGTCTGATCTCATCTTGACTCCTGAAGGCCCTCCCTACTGGAGTCTGACCTCATCTAACTCCTCCTGAAGACCCTCCCCAATCTCCTCCTCTGGACCACCCCTAGATTCCTCCCACAACCTTTCTGTATATAGAAATCCCAACTTCCCTCCATGTGGTGTAAGAGCGCCATGGAATAGCTTGACACAGACTTGCTCAGTGAGAGCACCTTTAAATGGCCTAGCACCCCACGTGGCGAACTTGAACTTTCAATAAACTTTACTTTTTCCTTGGCTGAGAAGACTTGAGAGGAATTCTTTCCGCAGGACCCGGCATGTTGGTATTTTGGGGTCTCAGGCAGCCCTAATCGTCTTTGGGCTCCTCTTCAACTTCACTCCAGACTTTGGCCAGATGCTCTACAGACTCACCAGCCGCCTTTGTGGCTATTCTTCCCTCTTCCCTTTTGTAACTATGAACCATGAGGACATCACCTGCCGTTGTTCTTGGAAGGGGTGTTTCAGTCCATTCCCACTCAGCCACAGTACCCTTCCATGGCTGCTAGTCTTCTTCACATTGTATCTCCTTTATTAGATGCTTTTTGTTTTTTTGTACTCCCCAGGGTTAGCACAACAGCCTGATCCACAATAAAAGCTCAATAAATGCCTTTTCATTCATTCATTCATTCATTCATTCGTTCATTCTTTCATTCATTCATTCTCCATGAGGAGACTGGTTCATGAGGGCTCAGTCCTAGGAGCACATACAGGGGCCTCATGAATGCTTGAAGAACCTGCTTCTGGAAGTTTGTGATGTCATAGATTAGAGAGGCCCTCCGTTCCATTCCAGAGCATGCACAGGTATTCTGTAATATCAATTCAATCCATTCCAATGAACATTAAGAACCTGCTATATGCCAGGTGCTGTGCTAAGTCCTGGTGATAAAATTAATAAAAAAAAATACAGTCCTTGGGGCAGCTAGGTGGTGCAGTGAATAGAGCACTGGCCCTGGAGTCAGGAAGACCTGAGTTCAAATCTGGCCTCAGACACTTAACACTTACTAGCCATGTGACCTTGGGAAAGTCACTTAGCAAAAAAAAAAAAAAAAAAAGACAGTCCTTGCCCTCAAGAAGTTTACCATCTAGGCATGGATGGGGGGGCGGGGAGCAACATGTAAAAGGAGGCAGGAAGGGATGGGGGAAGAACAAATATCAGGGAATACTCTGACGGGTAACTTGTTCCATGGCGTTTAAATCAGGCAGAGTAGCAGACACAGAATACAGTTAGCCCTAAAGTCCAGTTTCTGCCCTCTATAATGGAAGGCATTGGGAGGACTCTGGTGTGCCACCCTGCAGCTCTTCAATCAGAAGGGAGAGGTGGCTGAAGGAGTGTCAGTCAAGGCTTAAGTCAGCAACACTGTGATGAGGTTAAAGGCAATGAGCTTAACCTGGAAGGGGTTGAGACCAAGAAGAGCAGCAGAGACCTCCTGTCTGTTTACTGTGTGCCAAAGAAAATCCTGTTAAATGACAGTTAAGGCAGAATCGATCATGCATATAAGACACTGAACAACCATTTTTATCTCTCTCTTTCCTGCTGATCATGACAAGGGGTAAGTAGGGGGATGCTGGTATATAATTATCAACTAATTCTCAAAAACAATTATGCATGACATACTTTGAAGCTTAATCTGCATTAATAACATTTTCTCTATCACTTTAAGTCTACACAACCAGCAACAAAAAAACCCCCAAACCCTATAGCATTTGCCACTTTTGAAAATAAATGCTTATACTGAAAATGTAACAATTAGTTCTCCCAAACTGGTTTGAATTGGCTCCAAGCTCCTCTTGGTAAGGAGAACAAGATAGCCTATTCTCTATTCAAGGCCTGTTCTCCATCCGGGCTAACATGAAACCATAAGTGCTGTTTCTATGATTCTGTGGTGTTTCCTTCTTTTTTGGTCCTAGGTGAATACGTGTTAGAGACTGAACAGACTGGGCTATAATTGTGAACTCTGAAAAAGTGACGAACTGGAGACTATACAAGACTTTGCAGGCGGCTGAGTCTGGTGGGGAGCATAGCCATGAGAACAAGCTGGAGGATCCAGGCCTGTAGTGAATTAAGCTGGCCACCTACACTTCTGGCAAGAAGGAAGCAGTTTCACCTACACTTTAGCCACCGTTCAGAGGTGAGCTTGATCTGGTGAATGCGTTGTGACAACTGATTTAAGTTTAAAGCAGTCTTTCTGGGGACCATGGTGTAGAGAAGAGCTTCCACTGGAATGGGAACTTGAACCGAAAGATTTAGAAGAATCACTTAAACCCCCCTCCCCCGGGTTACCTTTAGAATGCTGAGAGGAAGATGTAGTCAAGTATACTCTTCAGATAAAACCTACTTGCCTCTGTGTGTGTGTGTGTGTGTGTGTGTGTGTGTGTGTGTGTGTGTGTGTGTGTGGAAAAGGGGGGAAAAAGCTTGGATAAAGTCAAATGAATTAAAGAGCTCCCTCCTCAAAAAGAAAAAAAATAAACCCTAGAAAAAGAGAGAGAGAAACTATCTAAAAAGTAAAGAGTAACAGGAGAAGGAACCAAAGAACATGAAATACCTTAACTGCTATGAGAAAGAAGGTAGGCACATTTCTGAAAGCTACATATGCTGCAATTTTGAGAAAGTTCGATATGCTTGCAATCTTCCACTTTTACACTCAGATGCACATGCATGTGAGCTAAGAGGTGGAAGGATACAAGACTAAGAGAGTTCTGGATCGCTACTACAGCTAAAGATCAAATCTGTTGCACTCTTTATATTTCTTGTGAGGAGGGAAGACTGTAAAATGAGTTGGCATAGAAGTACTGTGGAAGCCTCTAGGGCAGGGGTGGAGAACCTGCTGCCTCAATGCCACATGTGGCTTTTTAGGTGCTCAGATGTGGTCCTTTGAATCCAAACTTCACAGAACAAATCCCCTTAATAAAAGGATTGAGGGAGCAGCAGTGTTATAGGAAATGTTTTTTATTTTAAATAGGGAAGACTAAAGCATACTTGTAGGTATAGGGGAAGGAAGCAATAGAAAGTGAGAGAGATTGAAGATGGAGGTGGGAGAAGAAGAATTAGGGGGAGAATGAACAAAGAGCAAAGTTCTAGAGGAGAAGGGAAGGAATGAGCTCAAAGGCACAAGAGGAGTGGTTAGACTTGCCAAAGAGGAAGGTTACCTCATCCTTTGAGAGTGAAGAGGAGGAGAGCTTGGGTGTGGTTTGGAGGTTCAGGGATACCTTGTGGTGAAGGTGACATGGGATGAGAGATTATTAGCAGGGAGGAATATCAAAAGTACAAGGGGATGGGGGGCTTCACGAATGGCATCAGGGCACAATGGAAAGATCACTGGTTCTGGAGTCAGAGGGCCTGGGTTTAAATCCTGCCTCTGACACTGCTTAGGTGATTGAACAAATCAAGATCTGGTCCTTAGCAGCTCTACCTTTAAAATAAAAGGATTGAGGGGCGGCTAGGTGGCGCAGTGAATAGAGCACCGGCCCTGGAATCAGGAGGAGCTGAGTTCAAATCCGGCCTCAGACACTTAACACAAAAAACTAGCCGTGTGACCTTGGGCAAGTCACTTAACCCCAACTGCCCTCCAAAAAGCAAAAAAAATAAAAATAAAAATAAAAGGATTGGACTAGATGACCTCTGAGGGCCCTTCTAGCTCTTTATCTATGATCCTATGGCTTCAAGAGGTGAGATGCCAGGGTCCCTTAGGCAACCACTTCTACAGTGTCACTACATGTAGCCTTTCATGATTTATAAAGCACTTTGTCTTACATGCGCTCAGTGAACTCTAGTGTAATGAGGTAAAAACAGCATCTCTTTCTCCTCATTCTGACTAGAGCACTCCCCATGGAGTTCTCAGCCAGTACATTGGGCACTTCCAGGAAAACTTAGAGCTTTGGGATGATGCAGCAAAGCCTTGGTCCTCTGCCAGGATGGGAGAGGGGGAAGGGCTGCTGCAATCGCTATATCAAAGAAGATGGTCATTGAGCCAAGAAGAGCTGCTTACTCCGTAGAATTGAAAAGAATGCCATCCTTTGGTCCTCCCTCCCTTCTCTGGAACATGAACATGTGACAAGAAACCTTCTGGGATTCCCTGTGATGGGTGGGGGTTGGACCAGCGCCCTCCCTTGACTGGCAAAGAGGGCTCCTGGACACACAGGACAGCAGCAGCAGCAAGGCCTCTGCTGGGCGAGCTGGAGCCTGGGTCTCTGGTTGCCTTTTTGTCCTTGTGGTTTGAGCTAGAGAGGGAGGAGCACTCCATTTCCCCATCTCCACCAGCAGCAGGAGTCCTTATTGTTACACTCACAACAAACCTGGGAGGTCTGAAGGGCTGGTGTCACTTTCTTTCTACCCTGAGTTTACCATTGGCTGCCAGGGTTTGAAACATCACTGTGACCTTTCATGAGAGTTTAGCACAGGCGGCAAGCCTATCTCCAGGGCACCCTGGAGCCAGAGGCAGCTAGGTAGCACAAAGGACATAGCAGGAGAAGTTAGAAGACTTGAATTCAAATCTAGCCTCAGACATGTACTAGCTATATGACCCTGGGTAAATGACTTAGTTGCTCTGTGCCTCAGTTTCCCCATCTGTAAAATGGGTACCTGCTTCCAGGGTTGTTGCAGGGATCAAATAAAATAATATTTGTAAATTGCTTTGCAAACCTTAAAGTGCTACATAAATGCTAGTGTTTGGGATGAAAAACCCCATCCAAAAATTTAATTAAAAATGCAGAGATCTCTTAGGATAAAAACAGGAGTTTATTCTCCTCCCCAGGAGAATTCTCTTCCCCATGACTGATCATAAAGAAGACCAGGCAATATGGAGGGAGCAGTGTTTTAAACCCTAATGCAGTCAAGCCCCCTTCCCTGTCTCCTTTCCCATTGGCTGAGAGGCAGACTTAAGTCTTGGTGCTAAAATCTTCCCCAATGGCAAGTCATAGGGAAGCCTGCCACTATCTCTCAGTGGCTGGGGAACAGGCTTACAAGGAACAAGGATGCTGATTGACAGCAGGACAAAGGGGGAAGGGTGCCAAACCAAGGGAGGAGGAGTGAGTTCTGGCTGTCCCTGTCCCACTGGCCACAAAGGTAGGTAATCAGAAAGGGCTTGTCGCTGATTGACAGCAGTATTGGGGGGTGGGGAGAAGGGGAAGTTAATCTAAGTTTTCACTCTCCCCAGACATTAGCTATTAAAATTAATATATTTTTAGTAATAACTGAACTTGCTCTGCCTCTCAATATATGTGATTATCCTCAGAATTTGGAAAATTGACTCAAATATATTTTGCCTGGGGTTCAAAGTACCTAAAATGGAACTTTTTCTTCCTCCATTCTATTTGTCAGATTAAACCAAAGTGTCTTCCATTCTTCATTACATTTCTGTGAAGACTCCTCCTCCTTGTTCTTTATTTACAATGTCTATTTCAAGAAATTCAGTTCAACAAACTGTCTTGTCTAATTTAGTCACTAAGTCTTGTTTGATTCTCTCTTTTTACTGTTTCTCACATTCATTTCTTCCCCCTAACTTCTTTTGCGTTCAACTTTGCCCAGGGTCTTATCATAAAACTTTTTGTAATTTTTTAAAAATTAAAGCTATGTATTTATTTTGGAGGGGGGAAAGGAGGGCATTTGGGGTTAAGTGACTTGTCCAAGGTCACACAGCTAGTAAATGTTAAGTGTCTGAGGCTTGATTTGAATTCAGGTCCTCCTGATTCCAGGGGTGATGTTCTATACACTGCATCACCTAGCTGCCCCTACTTTTTGTAATTTAAACAACAAACAATAAAAAACACCCCCACCACCAGTTTCTCCTCCATTCTAATCCATTCAGCTCTTATTTAGCTTTAACATGTAATTCAAGGGGTTGGTCTGGTCAGATTCTAGGGTCTTTTCCATCTCTGGTTTCCATAATATTACAATTTTATTTCATATCAAGCTTTTGTCCCTCAAACCTTCAATAATACTTTCTTATAAATAGGCTTCAATATTTATAAAGTCCAAGCACTTGGTTTTCAGAGCTTTTCACAATCTAGCTCCAATCTGACCTTCTTCCACTCACATAGATTATAACCTCTCTAGAATTTGAACCCAGATCTGCTGGACTCCAATTCCTGCAGGCTTGCCTCCCTACCAGGCTGCGTCTATGTACAATCTTACACCAGCTGTATACTTCATGCAGAACAGTCTACTTGTGGTCTCCACATAAAGTCTTATTGTTTATTCATACTGCTCTCTACAGCTGGAACTGTTTTCTTCCCCTCTGTTCATCTAAATCTAATCCCCGTTTGAGTTCACAGGATCATGGGATTTGGAGCCAGATGGAACCTCAGAGATTATCTAGTCCAGGAGTAGGAAACCTGATGCCTCAAGGGCACATGTGACCGTCTGAGTCCTCAAGTGTGGCCCCTCGAGGAAATCCACACTTCACAGAACAAATCCCCTTAATAAAAGGATTGGTTCTGTAAAACTTGGACTCAGTCAAAAGACCATACCCAAGGACCTAGAAGACCATATGTGGCCTTGAGGCTGCAGGTCCACCACCTGATTCTAGTCCAACCCCTTTATTTTGCAGAGATCTATTTTTTCTTTGCACCTCCAAAATATTTATGTAAGTGTATATACATATACATATATATATATATATATATATATACACACACACACATATATATTCACACACACACATGTATAGACTCCTTTGATTATTGTTATTTTCCTTTTCAAGTGTTTATTATCTTATCTCTTTGACTTAGTTGTAAATCAATTACTATGTAATTGAAGGCAGGCACTAAACACATACCTAGATACAGCGGAAAGGGTACTGAACTTGGAGTCAGGGAAGAAGTAGGTACAAATTCTGCCCTGACACTTACAGCTGGGTGAGACTCTCTGAGTCCCAATTTCCACATCTGTAAAATCTAAAGCACTTATCTCACAAGACTGTCCTGAGATCAAATAAGGCACTGTGTTAAGTGTAGGGGATGCCAGAATAAACAACAACAACGAAAAGGGAGGGGGGAGGACAACACAAAAAAGGGAGTTGGAAAGGGTGTGGGTGTGGCGATAAAGGTGAAATCAAGAAGCTAGGAACAGGGCAGGGAGGGCAATGAAGGCCACCCTGGTCCCCTCCACAAAATGGTGTCCTCAGGAAGAACTCAACAGTGGGAGGAGGGGATGAAGAAGAAATGAGTCAGAGAAGAATTGCAGAATGAGGGGAAAAGTCTGCTTTCCTCTGATCAATCTGGAAAGATTTCACAAAGAAGGTAAAATTACAGATCTATTTAAATAATTGCCACTTTTAGTTTTGTCTTATCACCCAGAACAGTGGTTCTCAAAGTGTGTTCCAGGGAGGCCTCACAGGCTCTTTCAGGGGGTCCCTTGAGGTCAGAACTATTTTATCATAATACTAAGATATTTTAATTTCTCTAACAGTAAATATTAGTAGATATAACATATTTAAACAAAAGCTGGAGGGTGGGGAGGCTCAATTAATTTTTAAGCATACAAAAGGTTCCTGAGACCAAAAACTTTGAGAATTGTTGGCCTAGAACATAGTAAGCACTTAATAAAAACATGTGGATTAATTACAGGTGAGAAAAAAGTCTTCTCCAAGATTTTTTTTTCATGTTTTCCTTAGGTAACCTTTCTATAGAAAGCAGTTTATGGCTTTCAATTCATGAATAGGTTTCAAGGTGTCTAGGAACTTGGGAGGAAATGCATTTTTATTTTCTCTAACCTCTAACTAAAATTTAGCTTTTCCTTCAATCACTTTTTTCTCCTTCAATTACTTTTTTAAACATTATTCTGAAAAAAAGTTTATAAGTTTCACCAGATTGCCTAAGGAATCCATATCACAAAAAACCAAATCAAACCAAAACAAAAAATCCCAAACCAAAAAATGGTTAAGAATCCCTGTGGTAAGGTGGTAAGGGAGGGCTCTTTTATTAAACTCTTAGTACAAGGCTGCTGCAGGAGGAAGGTAAGCATTCTCAGAGTCTGTGTTCATGGTAATTACTAATAATACTATCATGCATATTAATTATAACAATATGTTAATAACATTATTATAGCTAGCAATATAACACTTTAAGGTTTGCAGAACAAAATTAGATTATTTTCTCTTTGATCCTCACAACAACGTTGGGAGATAAATGCTATGTTTATCCTCATTTTGCAGATAAGGATTAAGTGACTAGCCCAGGGTCATACAACTACTAAGCGCTTGAAACCTGGTAGGTAAGGCTATTATTCCCATTTGGCTGATAAGTAAACTGAGGCAAACGGAGGTTTGGAGACTAGCCCATGGTTACACATCTAGTTAGGATGTCAGGATTTGACCTTAGGTTTTCCCAACTCCAAAGCTAGCACTTTGTCCTCTGCGCCATCTATCCAGTCATTCTTGAATCCAGAGATGCTCTTCCATTAGTTCCAGTTTCCCCGCAAACACGTGGTACTTCCGAAGCTCTGGGTCTCTGAGCTAGAACAGACTTTCCTGCTCCGCTAGGGGTCGCTGTAGGCTAGCGCTCGCCCAGCAGCCGTTGAGCTTCCGGCCGGAGCCTCGGCGGCGTCGCCATTGCCGCCATCGCCGCCATCGCCGCCGCGGCCGCTCTGCCCGCCCGGCCTCCCGCATCGCCGCCTCCTCCTCCCCTTCCCCGTGTTACCAGGCAACGGCGGCGCCTCCACCCTTGCCGACTGGCTCCGTCTCTCCCGCGCCATTTTCAAACTGCTCTCTCCAGTTCCTGGTTCGGCTTCTAAGGTGGAAGGTGAAGAGAGCGAGGAAGAGCAGGTTCTGGGGCCGGGCTGTGCGACCAGAGGATCTTCGGAAGCAGCGGCCAGAGCTCCTGGTGAGGGCCGCGGCGGGAGGGAGGTAGGCCGCGGCGGCTGTGCGAGGGCGGCGGCCCCGAGGCATCGTGGGGGAGGGGGCCTGGGGTGGTGGTAGGGGGCAGCCCAGGCGCTCGTGGGTAGTGCCTTTGCCCTGGAGGAGGAGAGGTTGAACCGCGGCCTGGAGGAGCCCCCACCCCAGACTCGGGCGGGGCCGGAGTGAGAATCCCTGGTTAACAGTTTAAAAACCCTACGAAGTAATTTGACCAGCTGGCGTTTACAGACCCTAGTCAATAGGTATGGATGAGACGCCTACTGTGTGCCAGGCTGAGCACTGGGGATGGAGAGAAGGGCAAAAAAAAAAAAAAAAAATGACGCCGCCTGCCCTGGGGGAGCACACAGTCGAAGGGAGAAGCGACGTGCAAATAACTTTTCGGAGAGGGGGCGGTGCACTTGGCTTCTGGCAGGCTGCTGAAGCCTTCGGACCCTTTCTCTAGCTAAAGCGAGTCAGTAATCATTCATTAAGAGCCTGCTGTGTACTAGGCACTGTGCTAAGCGCTGGCCGTACACGGAAAGGCAAACAACAAGGGAACAGTTATCGTTCTCAGGGGCCTTCGTTTAGTCACTAGACTCTAGTGGGTAATTTAAAAAAAATACATAAGATAAAATACATAGGATTGCAAAGGAAACCAATTATATTGAAATAGTTACCAAAATATGACAGCTTAAAAAATAAACAAGAACCTCTGGTTTAAATAATCAATCGATCTCATTCCTTCTCTCCATGGAATAGGCAGTTACTGCCCTTTAATGCCATCTCCTTTGTTCTGTCGATCTGTAGATTTTTGCTTTGGGGAGTTTTGAACTTGTAAGGTTTTATATAGGTACCTTTAAAACATTTCCCCTCCCTCCCACAACCCCCCAGTGAACAGGTATTTATTTCTCTATCATTGAAAAGTCAAATCCCCAAGGATTTAGTAAGGGCTTCTCATGAGTCCAGGCATCTGCTAAGAGCTGGGGATAGAAAGAAAGGCAGAGTCCCCTCCCTAAACAACGACATACAGACATAGATACAGGACAAATTGGAGCTAATCTCAGAGAAAAGATACGTAGCTTCAAGTGAGACAAGGAAAACAAAACCCTCGGTGCAGTCTTCATAGTCAAGCAAAGCACATTCCCACTTTGCCCACCTCTGAAAATGTCTATCTTTGTCAGGAGGTGGGTTTGTTGTTGGGTCTTTGTTTCCTACTCTCTGACCCATTTGGGTAGTATGCTGTGTTTTCTTGGATGCTATACATTTCATGAGTTATTTTCTTCCACTAATGTCCCATTATATTAATATACTTTGTTTAGCCACTGTCCATTTGTTGGATATGTGTTTTCCAATTTTTTGCTTTTGTAGATGGAAAAACTGAATTGTTGTGTTGTGTTTTGTTTTTTTTTTAACGGATAGAGTTTTATGGTCTTTGGAGAATCAAGTACTAGCAGTCTTTGTCCAAAACGGAGCCCATTATCTGTTCCTCCAAACCCCTTCCCTCTTCTATAATTCCCTTTTTACTATTGAAGACAGCATCTTCCTCTCAGTCACAGTTACAACATTGGTATCATCCTCAAACTCTCATTTTTATTCTCTCCATATATACCATCTGTT
>CM053601.1:101569000-101593426 GCA_028646575.1 Pseudocheirus occidentalis | reverse complement strand
TTTATACAGGACATTCTCTATCCCTGCATTGGCTTTTTCCCTGTCTGTCCCTCATACTTAGAATGCTCTCCTTTCTTATTTTGGCCTCCTATATTCCTTTAGTGGCCTTTAAATCTCAGCCAAAATCCTACTTTCTTGAAAAATTCTTTCCCTGTCACACTCAGTGCTAGTTCCTTGCCCTTTGAGCTTACTTCTGGTTTACATCTTGTATGTACATAGTTGTATACTGTCACCCTCATTAGAATGTGAACTCTTTGAGGGTAGGGATTTTTTTTGCTTTACATTGTATCTGCAGTCTCTAGTTCAATACTTGGCAGATTGTAAGTACTTAAATCCATGTTGATTGACTCATATCATAGTGTGCTTTTGTAATCTGTAAATCTAGATAAAAATTAATATGTATTTACCAAATCATTTGCAGACTATCAGAGTTAATAACAGAAAAGTAAACGGCTTCTATTATGTGGCAGGCTTCTAAATCCTTAGATTATAAGGTGCATTTCTGACATTACAGGCATTTTTGTTCTTCAGCAACTGTACCCTGGGAAAGACAGACAGACCCCTTCTGTGAAGGTGCCAGCATCAATACTTGACTGTAAAAGGAATTTAGAAAGCCAGTGCTTTAAAAGGCAAGTTGTTCAAAGGAAAGATAACATTTTTGAAAAAGTGATGTTGGGAGAAGATTTATACATTAGGCCATGATAATGTAGAAATTGATTTGGTGGATTTGGGCATGTAAATATTGTTTTATATTGATTATCAAAGATCCAGTAAGAACCACGTGCTATAAAAACAGCAATTGTCATTGGATGATTAATTTTTTTGGATAGGTATCCTGGGGTCCAGGAAACCTATTAGTCATTGTTAAAATAGGAGAGAATGAAAACATCCAGGCATGTGTAGAGATTCTTTATATTTTGATATGACATATAAAAGAATTCCATACTTTAGCAAAAGTTCTAGAAAGTTTTATCCTTTTGAAAAGAGTGCCATGATATAATTGTCTCATGTTCAGATAAACATCCCATGGAATTTTTTTCTGTAAACAGTTATTAGTCTCATTAATGGAATTATATCAAAATCTTTTGCCCTTTTTCAGGTCATCAGTTTTTTTTTTATGTGAAAAGAACAATTTTGGAGATACACAATGAGTACAGCTACAGAAAGAAAATTTATTAACATCAGAAAAAGACTGGATCAGTTGGGATATCGACAGCCTTTGAGTGTTGATTGTTTACCCTTGGTGGAAAAACTTTTCAGGTACAAATAAATAATTAAATTTAAAACTTAAATGCCTGTGAACTGTGGCCTCCTAGTGTCTTGCTATGAGGACGATATGCTTCAGGTAACTATACATTAGAATTTTAAAAATTATGAACCATATGAAATGGATACTTTCTAAAATTCTGGTTGCATGTGGTTAATAACCTGTTCTACCTTTTTTATTTGCTGCATTTATACTGCATCTTGTTAGAATTTTTTTTTCCTTTTATTGAATTTTTTGCATGGTTCATAGTTCTCTTAATCACTTTTAATAGGAATTCTCACTTCTATAATATAGTCTTTGCTATTTTGTATCTTCCTAACTCTGAAGTATTTCTCTTCAGAGAATGAATTCTGTCATTTTCTTACTTGAGTTCTCTCCAGGGTACTGGTATCAGAATAGTTATGATTCTGCTTTTAAATGTGCTTGAGTCCACATAGTAATGCCTTATTTTGCCTTCCAAATAGAGACATTAAAAGAAGCATAAAACGTTGTCAGACTTAAAATATGCCTGGCATCTTTTAGTGTGAACAGTGCTAGCAAGTCACAGTAGTGTTTAGTTGTATAAATAAATTAATGCTTTTTTAACATGGATTATTAACCTTTGTGTCATGAATTCCTTCATCGATTTGGTAAGATTTACTATAGGTTTCTCTGAATGGTATTTTTAAATGCATAAAATAAAATACATAGAAGATAAAGGAAGTCAGTTATATTGAAATATAGTTATCAGTATTAAAACATCAAGTTAGACCGCAGATTAAGAACCTCTGTTTTATAAGATGACTTGAAATCTTTGAATGAAAAGTCATTTATAAAAATAGACTGTTGTTTTTAATATTTATATCCATTGATAAGCGACTCATCTATATTTATAATTTTTTTTAACAAAAAGCTTATTTTTCACTGTAATTTCAACCTTAATTCCTAGAAAATATTGTGCAAGATCTGCTAACTTGTAGCTTAATTGAAAGATTAATATTTAATTTCTTTCTTCTCTTGCCTAATCTTTGAAAGTGGTAAGGAATTCGCAAAGAAGGCAGAAATTAGTCAATGAATCAGAAAAAGGAAGAACAGGAACTTGGAAAAATCAAGAAAGTAGAGCTATCGTTGAATATTTATGAGGACTTTTTATAGGAATTGTCAGAATAATGGTGCTGCTTAACCCAGCCAGAGTGTCAAAACAACAATATGTATGACTGTTTTAGAAAATCACATCAATACCTAGATGATTTATGGTTATGGGATTTTCCAGGACTGTTTTATTGTCATGAAACTCTTTACAGTTTTATTTCTAAGAGTTTTAGTTGATAAAAAGACTGGGGCAGAGAGGGAATGAGAAAAATTTGAGTAAAACACATTGTGAGTGAGGAACAGAGAGAAGGCCAGTTTGGCTGGATTGCAGAATGTGGAAGAAGGAGTAATATCCCTAATAAAAGCGGGAAGATAGGTTGGAGCAAGGTTGTAAAGCTTAAAGCTTAACAGAGGAGTTTATATTTAAAATAGAATTATTTTTCTTTCATTGTTTTAAGAAAAATCTAATTTGTAGGATTTTTTTTTCTTCATATCTGTTTATGACATGTCTTACTGGTAATTTCAAAATGATTTTGGTTGTGAATGTTTTGTTTTCTTGGGATTGCTACATTGTAAACTTCTTAAGTCTTTTTTATCTCCTGTAACAATGAACCTTGATGTACTTGTAAATACTAAATAAATTAATAGAATGATTACCATTTAGTAGCAGAGTATTGGCTACAATTTTCATCATGATTTCTGTCATTTAGTTTCTGTTAAAAGTTTTTGAGTACTCCTACACACTTGAAAGCTAATGTTTCTATAGAGTGGAACTCAGTTACAATGTATTACTCATCTTTAGGATTTTGTAGATGTTTGTATTCCTTATTTCTTTCCTTCTGCACCTGTGTTTTCCAGTCTTCACTTCCTTAGTATAATTGTTATGGATTTTTACTATCAATAACACACTTTTTTAGCTAGAGTTGGAGCTTGAAATGTGTAATTTATCTATTTTCTTTGATCAGTCTCTCATTTAGGGGCGGCTAGGTGGCGCAGTGAATAGAGCACCGGCCCTGTAGTCAGGAGGAATGGAGTTCAGATTCGGCCTCAGAGACTTAACACACACAAAAAAACCAGCTGTGTGATCTTGGGCAAGTCACTTAACCACAGCTGCCCTCCAAAAGAAAAAAAAATCTCTTATTTAAAGGGCATACGCATTAAGGATCAGGCAGTTCTCTAGTTGTTGGACTTTAAACAATTTGGGGATTATGTCACACTGTTTGATTTTGACCTAGTAACATTCCTTATCCCTACCAAAATAGCTGCTTAGTGTTTGTTGTTAAATTAAATCTATTTCTAATAAATAAATAATGAATCTAAATTTTGACAATTTCATAAAGCCTCTTAATAATTGGACAAATGTTAGGGATAATTACTATTTTATGGCACAGCTGTCAGAGGTTTAGTAATATAATTAATTTATATTGATATTTTCTGATGCCTTCTAATTTCAGTGACCTTGTTCATACAACAGAAAGTCTTCGGAAAGCAAAACTATTTGCTGGAAAAGCTGAAAAAGAAAGTGCCAATTTTGATTATGCTTTGGAACCTTATAAAAAGGAAAATGCTAGATTGACCAGGGAAAATAATGAACTACACCTGGATTTATTGAGGACAAAAGAACAATCAGAAATAAGTATAAAAGGTAATTAAAAATGTGGGATTTTAAAAAGTTGTTCAAAGTTTTATGTTTGAATTTTACTTTTCAGTGAAAAGCTTTCTTACGCTGATTCTTTAGTGTATATGTAGAAAATCTTATCTTTCCTTTCAGTTCTCCTTTGCTTCTTAGGGAGTGGAAACAAAGAACATATAGGTGAACATTCTCCCATCTATTCGCTTTTTTATGCTTTGAAAATTTATGCTGCCTCAAAGTAAAATAAATATTATCAGAAGATAATTGCTGTAGGGAATAATAAATGCCAGTACTTAATGTTGTCCTGAAATAATTGTTTCTTAATATTTGGAAATAAGAATAGTAAAGTGGCTATTTATTCTATTTAGAGTGACTCTTTATGAGAGTATCTTTTCTTATTTTTTAATAAGATTTGAAAGTCAAATTAAGGAAAATTGAGAGTGAGATGGCTGACTTGAAGTTTCTCAATAATCAGTATGTTCATAAATTCAAAATGTTGGAGAAAGAGAGCAAAGCCAAGAATGAAAAAATTCAGCAACTCCAAGAAAAGAACCTCCACGCGGTGGTGCAGACCCCAGGTAGGGCAGGCAGGTGTTGGTGGCAGCACCTACCTGTTTGTGGCCATGTGAGTCAAGTACAACATGAAAATGGGCCTTTATGGGTGGGAGCATAGTTTTGGGTCTGATTGATAATAGATCAATTCATTGCTTGTCTTTGATTATTGATTTCTCAGGGACCCAGACAGTTCCAGAAGGGAGGACTTCAGTGCCAGTGACAGAGCCTCAGTTCTTTAATTTGCTAACGTAACTGATCATGGGATCTTAGATTTGGGTCTGAAAACGATTTTAAGGATTGTATTGCAGTCAGTCAATAAGCATTAATTTAGGCACCTACTGTGTTCCAGGTACTCTGCTAGGTTCTGGGAATACAAGGACAAAAATGAAATAGTTTTTGTCTTTCAGGAGCTTATATTGTATCAGAAGAAACAATACATACAGACATATGCACATATGAAGTGTATACAAACTAATTAAGAGTCTCTAGTAGCTTGGGACTCAGGAAATACCCAATGTAGGAGGTAGTCTGTAAACTGAACATTGAGGGAAGCTCAGCATTTTAAGCAGAAACAAGTGTGGAGGGAGAGGGTGTTCAAAAAATATGGGAGATACAGAGACAACAGCAAGGACTTGGAGTGAGAAATGGAAATTGTGTTTGACAGAGAGGAAAGAAGCCAGTTTGTCTGACTTGTCAAGTTAGGGAAGTGGAGTAACATGTAATAAGCCTGAAAAGGTTGGTGGAGCTAGATCATCGAGGATTTTAGATGATAGAGGATCTTGTATGTAATCCTCAAGGCCTCTCTAGGGAGCCTCTTGAGTGGAGGAGTGCTTTCATATCTGTGCTCTAGGAGCATCCCCTTTGGTAGCAATGTGAAGGGTAGATAAGAGAGGGGAGAGGACCAAGGAAGGATGCTGTTGCAATTGTCTGAGTGAGAGGTGATGCCTGTCTGCATGGAGAGGAGGACAGATTGGAGGGTTGTGGATTTAGAGTGAAAAAGATTTGGCACTTTATTGGAGAGTGTGGGATAAGATAGGATGAGCAATCAAGGCAGATCCTGAGATTGCTCACTTGTGAGAGGTGGTAGTATGGACAGAAGTACACAAATTTGGAAGAGAAGTTGATTTGGGGACTAAGAAAATCAGTTTTGTTTTGGACATTGGGACACTTATGGAATGTACAATTCAAAGTGTCCAATAAGTAGCTCATGGGGGTGGGCCTGGATTCAGGAGAGAGAGGAGTGATAACTTTCAAGTCTGGGCTTCATCTCTTTTGGTGATGGTTGACAGCCTATTGATAGTTACCGTCATGACCTAAACTTTACCAATAGATTAACAATAGGCCAGCTCTGTAAATTGTCTGTCCAATTCCACATCATAGTCTTGATAATAAGTCAACAAGGATTGACAGTCTTCATCCATTTTGGGTTTTTTTACCCTGTGTAGTTAGGCTAAAAGTCTTTTGAGTGATCGCAGGTCTCATTTGGGGATAGGGGTAGGGGTAGAGACTAGGATTGTGATTTTGTCATTTGTCTCCATCTTTTGAGACATTGTTTTGCTGTATGGAATCAAATGCTTTTTTACAGTTAAAAAAATTCCAATAAGTAAATTAAGGTCTTATATTCTCTGCATCTTTTTGATCAGTTGTGTAACTATAAAGATGTGGTCTGCTACAGAACATTGTTTGATAACCTGTTTCTTTCTTATACCTTCAAGGATGCTCTTGATGCATTTTAGATTGCCGTCATAAAGATCTTATGTAGCTGAGGAGGGCATACATATATTGTTGATATAATCTGGATCAGCTTTCTTTTTGTAGAAGCATCTGAGATTTTTTCTCTTTTCTATTTCATATACCTTGAGAATTGATTACCCAGCACCCTCAAAATTACTACCTCTAGCAGTGGCCTTTGTTTGTACTTACTCTCTAGTTTCATGACATTTCATATTTTTAAATTCTTTAGGACCATTTCTGCTTTGTCGTGAAGCACATTGGGGATTGTGATGTTAGAGTCCAATTGTGGCCCATTAACAGTGATGCAGGGGCGGCTAGGTGGCGCAGTGAATAGAGCACCGACCCTGGAGTCAGGAGTACCTGAGTTCAAATCCGGCCTCAGACACTTAACACAAAAAACTAGCCGTGTGACCTTGGGCAAGTTACTTAACCCCAACTGCCCTCCAAAAAGCAAAAAAACCCAAAAAAAACCAGTGATGCAGAAAATCTTTTATTAGAGAAATCTTATCATATCTTTTCCTCTTTAATCTTTGTTTTGTCAGAGCTTTCACATTCATTTTCACATGCTTTTGGAATAATCTTGCTTAATTTGATCCCTTTTTAGGCTTTTATGGACTGGTTTTCTGCCACTAATTTTGTGTGCTTTATGAGTTAATATTCTTTGTAATTGTCCTCTACCCTGTCGTTTAAGATCATACAAGTAAGATCCTATTCTAAACTGGTGTTTCCTGTGGTGGCCATATCTTCCTGCTTGTTAAGGAGATTGAGTCTTTTGCTATCTTTGACATTTTTTGGTCTCTTCATCGTACTAATGAATTTATATAGGAAATAGTGATTTCTTGCCTTATTATTCACTTTTCATTTTTCGAAAATAGCTTTCTAGATGTCAAGATTGAAGTTTTCAATTGCATTACACATTTTCTTATCTTTATTCTTATTTGATATTAACAAGTTGGTCTGATTGAACAAAGTATACTTTCCACTGTTCCACATTTCACCTCTTTATTCACTTAACATTACCCATTAGATGCTTGTACTTAAATTTCTAACCACCTTTTCTTTGCTTATTGACTGCTCATTGTCCGAGCCTGTCGAACTGTTAACTTCCTGAGTCACCTACCTCAGTCCATGTGGACAGTCTCAGTCGCCTCCACGACCCTTCGGGATAGTCCTAGATTAGACAGTCAGACTAGTCAGACACCTCTCGGTGGAGTAGTATAGGTTTCTTTATTCTATCCTGTTGTGTGCCCTATCCCCATGTGTACCGCCCTCCTCTGCCTTATATAGACTGTTTTCTCTTCATCACGTGCCTCAGTAACAGTATTCTGATAGGGGGGAAGCTATTCACGCATGCTCTTTGCCACCCATGACCTTTGATCCCTAAGACGCCCATGCCCGTGGGACACGAGACAGGGAGTGCTTGGTAAACAGGAAGTATGGTCATAGGGGCAGGGCAAACGCATGGATGCCTCTTAGACCCTCCTTCAGTCTTCCTGTTTGCGAGGACACACTGACCGAGTTCAGACCTCTAGTCATTTAAGGCTTAAAGTGGCCTTTACACTCATTAGTTATGTGAAACAGTAAGTTGCCACACTTCTTGGAGCTTCAGTTTTTCTGATCTGTAAAATGGAATTAATAGTTGCCTTCCCTCATACAGTTGCTATAGGGATTAAATGAAATAATATATGTTTAATGGCTTTGTAAATTGTGATGTGCTTAGTAAATATCAAGTAGTATAGTATTAATAGTATAGCAGTACACATTGAAAACTTCATTTGACTTGGGACAAATGCCATGTAGTAGTAAAACAGGATAGCTGAAGGTGTATACATTAAACATGCAAGTAGGCAAATTCAGTGGTGTCCATCGTTTCCTTTTCATGACATCTCACAGTGATGTTTCCAGAAATCTGTTTTTTGTAAAAATGGGAACCATCTGTATGAAGGAAATAATTTGATCTGTAGTATAGTTAAATCTGTGGGCTAGAGAAATACTTTGTAACAAAATATTAGTGTACATAAGCAAGTAGTTCAGTAATAGGAGTTTTTGTCTTGATTTTGAATAATATACTTTTGTTTTTCTAGGTGGCAAGAAGAGAAGTATTCCTTTTAGGCGTCAACGTATGCAGATTGATCAGCCTGTACCTCCTTCTGGAATCAGTGCCTATCCAGTTCCTCAGCCTAATGATCCCTATATTGCAGATCTCCTACAAGTGGCAGATAACAGGTGCCTAGAAGAGATTTTTTGGTTTTATTTGTATTTAAGTGATTATTTACATTTTAGCCTTTCTGTCAAGACAACTGTTTGTTAACATTTTTGTTTTTGCCTTAAAACTAATGAAGTTTCAGTACCCCAATTGTTTCACATGCAGATTCTAGTTGTTTCCACTGGTAATAGAGGTCATCTCCACTCACACATTAGAAAAATCTTTGTTGCTTAAAATTTATCTCAGTGTTGGCTAGCTGATATGAAAAAAATGATTAAGAGAAAGGAATAAATTTTGAGCTAGTCTTAACAGAAGTAGTTTATTACAATTAAACTTCACTTTGACAAGTCACATATTATGAAGGGGCAAACTTTTCCATTTCATTTGCTTTAATTGTTTCCTTGTTATCCATTCATACCAATTTCAGTCTAGAAAAAGATGTTTAGTGAATATATTGATTAGATGTCATTAAGGTAATTTTTCTGTGATAATTTTGGCATAATACTATCAAAATGAATTGTGCAATTTTTGTGTAATACTTTTCTGTTGGTTTTTTTTTTTTTGCTTTTGCCTTAGTCATGACCTTGATCTATTTAAGATGTGTTAGAGTTATTAAGTATGAATACTTCCTTGTGGCTGAACAATTTGGCCTTTTTTATGCCCTTATTCTATCCTTCCCCCCATTTTTGTTTCATATAGTTATAAACATGTATACTTTTTATGTTTGCTGTTCCTTACACATTAACTTACACTTTGTTTTTATATTCAAAATATTTTATATTCAAAATATTTTATATTTATATTCAGATCAAGGACAGAAGTAAATTTAAGTGCATGGTTACTTTCCAGACCTGAATTAACAGTGCTTATGAGCTGGGTCTCATTTACCACCCCAAAGAACCTAATATCATAAAAACAAATCTGATTGCAGGTATTCTCCTATTTTGATAAAGTGTCTACCCAACCTACTGGAAGCCTTTCTTTTATCTTTTAGTACCTTAGGAATACCATTATCAGTAGTTCTGTTTTATAATTCTTATTACCTCACTTACATAACTGTCTTTGTTGTCTTCTCACAAAACAATTTTCATGGGTGATGTAATTTTGCAGAAGATAGTTTAAAAAAAATCTGTTGGGAAATGGACAAATTCCAAACTAAGGGAACATTTACCTTGGTGTATGTGGTATACTTAGTGACTTCATTGTGAAAGTGTGCAGGGAGAGAGCAGTAAAAGTAATGTTGAATCCTAGGTTTAAGCTGAAAGCGACCTTGGAGACCAATTCCCTCATGTTACAGATGGGAAATTGAGGCACAGAGAGGGATGTGACTTGCCCCCAAGGGTCACCCAGCCAGGAAGTATCTGAGCCAGAATCTACACCTGAGTGTTCCTGATTTAGACCATGTACCCTATTCATTGCTCCAGGATGCATCTCTGGAAAATGCTGAGAATCAGAAAATTAAAGGAACCTAAGGCTTGAAAGTTTTCTAATGGCAATAAAAAAGTAAGCCAGGCCATTTTTGTATTTTTTGTATATATTCATATTTGATAGATATAAATAATTAGAATTGAGGCAGTCCTTCAGATATTTCAAATAGAAACCAAAGTTTTGGATTAGGTTTTCTGGGCACTGGTGGGTTCTTGACTTAGTGCCTCATTTCTCCATTTATATTCTCTGTAGTCTGCTTTATTGGAATAAGAAATTTATAAAAGAAACTGTTTTCATAGGACCATGGAATTTGGGTTTGCAGGCATTTCAGTGATAATCCCCCTCCATTCTGTATGTGCTGAAATTATTTTTGTTACTTTCTATTCTTGAAAAATTATTTACAGTTATTTACAAATGTGTTTCAGAATCTTTGAGCTTCAAGAAGAAGTATGTCACTTACAGGGCAAGTTAGTAGTTGTTGAAAATGCACTGGAAAATTCTTGCAAACAGGTAGGATTCCATATTAGTGCTTAATATAGAGCCTGAGATGGAAATGTTGTAATTATTTGTAAATACATTTTAGTTTTGCTTTATAATACCGTTACTGGAATTTTATGTAGCTTTTTTCCTATTCGTAGATTTTAGGGCTATAAAACAGTATTAGAGATTATTATTGGTAATAATATCAATAACAGTGCTTTAGAAATCATCTAATCCAGCCTTTTTCTGGTGCATTGAATTGAAATATTAGTGGGGTGTGTATATCAAACAAAAGTTTTATTTTACAGTCTGAATCTTTTTTCCTTAAAATCTTTTTTGTTTTAAATTCTCATTGTTTTTATCTTGTGTTTTTTTTCTCTCCAAAATCAATTGATGGTTATAAAATACAGTTTCCTGAGAAGTACAAGATCTAGGAAGGACCACAATTACTTATATTTTATCAGTTTGATATCTTAGGCTCAATTCTGTCTTAGGTAATTATCATTTCCTTCTCTAGTGCTCTTAGAATTTTATTTGGCTGTTCTGGTTTTCATTTTCTGCATGAAGGTATTTAATTGTATATCTTGGAATGAAGTTATTTCTTTATATAAAAACATGGCTATAACTTAGTATTTACTGTGTGTATGAGCTTTTAAAATATTTTAGGCAGTATTAGGATAAAAATGTTATTGAAAGCAAAGACCTGGTAATAGGCTAACAAATGAAAATTTTACAGACGATTTTATAAAATACAAACTATTAAATAATAAATTATATGTATAGTTAATTATTTACTTATTGACATTTTACAATTCATAATTAATCTTTTATTCATCAAGGTACTTTGCAAATGTAAACTGATTAGCCTTCACTGTGTGTGTGTTTTTATTTCCATTTTGCTGAAGAATCTCAAGTATAGAGAAGCCATTCCTTTAGTTGGAACATCAGTTCTCTGAAACTAAGGAGTATTTTTCATTCTGTCATTGTGTCTGCAGTAAATAGCCCAGTGCCTTTAGCATAGGGAGCACTTGATAAATGCTGATTGGATTGGATTGGATTGGATTGAATGGCTTGCCAAATTCATATCTGTATTTAGTGGGACCAAAAAACAGAACTCTGAACTATAGACTCATGGTCAATAGAAGTTCATTTGATGATATGTCCTTTTTCAGTATCTAAATAAGAAATGTTTAATTGGATCTGTCCCAATCACACTTTCTTTTTTAACTTTTACTTTAAACTTTTTAACACTAAAATCTTCTGATTTTAGTGTTTAACAATTTTTTCTTTTTTTAAAATTCTTAATTAATTTACTTTTAGTTTACAACATTAAGTCCCATAATCCCTTGAATTTTAGATTTTCTCCCCTGCTCCCCCCATGGCAGCATGAAATCCAATATAGGTTCTACAGATACCTTCACATCAAACATTAGTCAAGTTGTAAAGAACAGTTATAACCAAAAAACCAAAAAAAGAGAGCACGTTGTTTGCTGTAAACTGCTGTGAATATCTTTAAGGTTCTGATCATTTAGTATAGTGAACTCTCTGTTCAGCAGTAAACTAAAGCAAAACATTTACAGAAACCAAAGTACAACATTCACAATGATACAACAATTTATCACTAAAGTGGCCACATAGTTTTAAACAAAAGATATCATTCAGTAAGTCCTCAACTCAGTCATCCTTAAGGAGCAATCCTCCTTAAGGGATACAAAGTACAAAAGTTCTCAAGCTCCTAGGTCATATTGCCTTAATCTTCTCAGTCAGAAAGTCTTCTTTTTTCTTTATTGGCAACTAGCTGCCAGTTATCCCTAGCTCAACCATCCTTAAGGGGTACTTCGTAACTTGTACTTCGTTACTTGTACAACTTGTACAAGTTACGAAGTACAAAGTTCTCCCATCCCTAGGTCACAGTAAATCATGATCTTGTCAGCACTAAGAAGAGATCTTTTCATCTTGGCTCAAGGCTGGCTTCCGAATTCCATGGTTCCTCTTCTATGGTCTCGGCTTTTGTCTGAATTCACCCAACTGTCACCTGGATTTACAGGCAGGCAGCTCTCAGTTTCTCATCCAGCTCTTTGTCCAGTTCCTCATCCAGTACCCATTCCATATTGAAGCTCACAGTATTCAGTCCACCTCAGGTAGTTTCTGTTTCTTAGAAGAGAAAGCTTAACAGAGCCAAAGCAACATTCATGCACCTTGCCAGCCCCATCGTCAAGTCACTATCTGCCTATGAAATCAACATAGATCCACAAACAAGGTCTGAGAAATAAACACATATCATCAGTATAGTCTCAGGACCTTGAAACTCTCCTCCAGGACTTCTATAAGCAGACAAAAAGAAAATCCTCTTTCAGGGCTTCAAGTAAGTTCCCAGGAATTCTATACAAAGTATCATGAACACAAATCAACACAGAGTGCTGGACACCACAAGTTTTCTCCTCAGCTCTGCTGAGTCCTAGGTGTGCTCAAGCTTTTTATCTGTCATTAGTTCCTCCTGTTCCACCCACCTCTCACATCCTTCCTGTTCCTGTCTTTGGCAGGTCCCTCCCACTGTGGGATTCACAGGTTCTGTTTCATAACAAAGACTTGATATAATCAGGGCAAGGCTCAAAGAAGCTGGTACTGAAACAATGTGCTAAATAATTAAATAACTGAAACAAGGTGCTAGGTATTCATTTGCTTGCCATTACATTTGTTTCAATCTGCATTCAGTCTCTGCAGTTCTTTCTTTGGATGTGGATAGCCCTTTCCATCTTTTGAAGTTGTCTTATAGTGCTTCCATTGCTGATGGGTGCCAAGTCTATCAAAGTCATCACAGATATGATATGTTTGTAATTGTTTACAATGTTCTCCTGGTTCTGCTCTCCTCCCTCAGCATCAAAACAATTTTTTTCTTTAGCAATGGTTTCTGTTACTTACAGAAATTTCCCAAATCATGGTTCAAAAAAGAAAAAAAAAACTGAATTAGAATGAGGGCTGTAAGAAAGGACTAAAATGATATAGTAAACATTTCTTTTGAAATATTTTTCTCTTCTGAATTCTTCGATATCCTATGTTCTGAGTATGTTTTTCATTGGTAATTGCATATTTTTTAGGTGATAAATGCATATAAATACCTGATAAACATTGTATTTTGGGGGGCATTTAGCATTCTGGATCTGTCCAATACATGTTTTTCATAATTATCTTCTGAGTTAAAGAATAAACGCTTGATAATAATGGAAAATTATGTCTCAGATTGAGTTAAGAGATCGAGAAATAGAACGGCTGTCAGTTGCACTTGATGGTGGTCGCTCCCATGATGTTCTCTCTCTGGAGTCCAGAAATCAAAGTAATGAGAAGCTTATTACTCACTTGAATATTCAGGTAATGAATTTCATATTTTCTTTTAATTTTAATTTTGTTTTGTTGAATGTATGTAATTTGGCACTCAATTAGTTTGGGGAAGATTATGATAAAAATTAAAAATGTATTATGCTTTAATAAGATCCCTTCTTTGACATCTTTGCTATTCATTTGGTATAGAGGCTACTAGGGATAGGTTCAAGGGGAAGAGAAGAAAATAATTGTAGTAAATCTTAAGCATTATTGCTGGGTAAAGCATAACTCATATACCATAGATCCACAATCATAGGCTAGAATGTTAAGAATATCAGGTAGCAATGGAGTTAAGTGACATGATAATTTTATCAGTATCTAGTTATTCCTTAGTCTTCTGTGTTGCTGAGAAGTTTATTCAAGCCCTCTTATCAGTCTTTCTCTTTGGTTGAGAATATAAATAAAGATATTTTTATAAATAAATATAAATATAAAATATATTTAAAATATATTAAATATAAATTAAATATATTTTTTACTAAACTAAAATCAAACCAAACTTATAAGTTAGTTCTTCAGCATAACTTTTTATTTCATATGTCCTGTTTAAAATTTAAAATATGCAGAATGATATAGAATAATATATTTTAGGGATTTGACATGTATAATAATTTTATATATTATTATAAATTTTATTTAGATTGATTTCCTTCAGCAAACAAATAGAGACCTGGAGAATCGTATACAAGAACTCTTGGACAGCAAGAAAACTGTAACCAGTGAGATTCTTACTTTAAGTAACAAAAATGAAACCCTCTCTCGTAGATTGAATGAAATAGATCATATAGCACATCAGATGGAAAGGCATAGAGAAGAAATTCTTGAGAGTACAGATAAAGAACTTGTGGAAGCTAAGGTAATAAAAACCACTATAATTTTTAAGTCTCATTTATCTGGAATTGTTAAGAAATAAGATATTCTGCTTAGGAGGGTTTTGCAATTACAAAACCAATTCTTTTAGTGCTAAAATTTTATTTTAGAGACATAGAAAAGGAAGAAAGGCCCAGGACAGAGCCATTAGGCATAGCTGCAGTTACAAGGTATAATTTGGGTGATGAGATAGCAATGGAGATTGAGAAATTTTCAGATAAGTAGAGAAAGAACCATGAGACTAATGTCATGAAAACTAGAGAAGAAGAGAAAGTATCCAGGAAGGAGAAAGTGCGGTGAGGGGCTGAAGGAAGACAGAGAAGGATGAAGACTGAAAAAAAAAAATCATTACATTTGGTAATTAAGACATCATTGGAAACTTTAAACTAGATCACAAAGGACTGAGAAGTAAATGAGAATAGGGAAAGCAGAGGCTAGGAGGAGAGACAGTTTTTTTTAGAAGTTTGACCGAGAAAGGGAGCAGAAGTATAAACTGAGTCAGGGCTTAATAAATGCGTGTTTTTTGATTAACAACTTGAGAGGGTTGTAGGTTCTTGTAAAGGTATTTTTTTTTTGCTTTTTTTTTTTTTGGAGGGCAGTTGGGGTTAAGTGATTTGCCCAAGGTCACACGGCTAGTTTTTTGTGTTAAGTGTCTGAGGCCAGATTTGAACTCCAGGGCCGGTCACTGCACCACCTAGCCATCCCCTTGTAAAGGTATTTTTAAGGATAGAGGAGGCTTGGGCATGTTTCTAGGCAGTTAGGAAAGAACTAGTGCATAGGGACATTTTTATTTTGAGGTGTCTATGGTACATCCAGTTCAGAATATCCAAGAGGCAGTTTGGTGATGCAAGATTGGAGCTCTGAAGAGAGATTAGGGCTAGGAACATAGATCAGGAAATCAGCTGCATAGAGATAACAGTTTAATCCATGGGAGCTGATAAAAATCACCAAGTGAGATAGATTATAGTAGGGGTTCTTAACTGGAGTGTGTGAACTAGATTAAAAAAAAATTTTTTGATAACTGTATTTTGATATAATTGGTTTCTTTTGTAATCCCTATGTATTTTGTACATTTAAAAATGTTAATTTGGAGAAGGGATCCATAGTCTTTACCAGACTGCCAAAGGATCCAGGACCCTTTGTTTAAGAATAGTTGGTGTGGAGAGAAAAAGGGATAGCCTTGGGCTATACCCATTGTTGTTGTATATGACCTGAATGAAGATCCCCTAAAGGATACTGAGAACTAGTAGTCAGACTGCTAGAAGCACTAGGAAAGAGTGTGGTCACCTGTTCTAGACCAGGCAGGTCTTAACCAAATATGGAGATTTTACAACTCTGCATCTCAGCTGCTGTAGGACTTGAGAACTAAGGTTCAGAATTCATGGAAAATGAAATGCATAGACACAGGAATATCAGGCCAAAAAATAGGTTAACTACTTGAAAGGATTTAGAAGTAGTTTGAGGATATTTTGACCACTGAATAATTGGGACATTTTACTGTGTTTCAGATTGTGATTTTTCTTCCAACAGTTTCAGTACCTGGACCCCAGATTTGTATGAAAAATAAAAAAACAAGATAAACCTGTAACTTTAGCTGAGGAAGAGTAGCAAGGCTCATATTTCTAGGTCATTGTGTCATTCAACCAATGGAACTATCCGAATTTCTTACATGTGACTGTATCCTAGTCATTCCCTTTTCCTGAAGAAGCAGCCTTGACCCATCTGTCCAACAGGGGAGATCCTTTGCTGCCCATCTGGTTTTGTGTTGTGGCCTGGGGAAGAGACCCAAAACAGCAACAATTGGTGCTCTAGATCTTGATGACCCAAGTATAATATGATGAGAGGCCTGGAGAAATTTCTAGTTACATATGAACTCCTGAGTAGAAAAACCAAAAGCTGTACTAAAACGAACAAGAGAGAGAACTTCAAAACCTGCCATCCATTTGGGAAACCAACTGATATCCCCAGCTTTTGACACCTACTGGTATTTAGCTTTACTGTCTTTAAGGACAGTAGGCACTTCAAAAAGATGAGAATATGTTTATATCTTAGTATATGATCCTATGTTTATATCTTAGTATATGATCCTATGTTCTCTGAATTTTAACAAAAATATCTGGTTTAGCCATAGAAGGTAAGAAAGAAATGATAAGAAATGGCATTTAAAAAAATTACACAAAGTGAACTTTAGCTGAAAAATTGCACAATCTTTTAAAATCTATTATTGTGCCCCATTTCATATTTTGGGATGTGGCCACTGAGAAAATCCTAGGAGATCAAAAGATGAAAAATCTGGATAAATGAAGGATGACACCTTTTTTTTGTGTTGCTAACTTTTAAGGAATCATTCATCCAAAGGCTGACTCCTAAGAAAATACTCACCTTTGCTTTTCTTTGTTGAAAGTATTGATTTAACTATCTGGAGAGAGCCTCAGATGAGACACTGCATGAACTATTTATTAAAGAGACTCAACAGTTTTTGTCATTATAGTTTACATTTATTACCCTTTAAATTTTTGATACTTATGACCTTTTTTTATTCTCAGCTAGAAATTAAAAGACTTCACTGTGAAATGCGGGCCCTTGAAGAAACAATAGCAAAACTTAAAATGGTAAGTCCATATTTTTAAGTAAGGATTTTTTTGGTGAAGTTAGTAAATTTTTCTTACTTTGTGTTTTTAATGAAAGATGAACTAAGAAAAAAGAAACCAGAGAGCAAGCCTGAAGACTTTATCATTAATTTTTTGACAACTTTGTTAGTTGTAACTTTGAAAAATTTTTAAAATAGTTAACAGGTTTGTAGCAGATCATTTGAGAAGATGATTGAAGCAGACTGTTTAAGAAGATGATTATCCTTTATGCAATTGGAGACCAGTGAACCTTTCTCACTTGAACTCCTGATCTTTTCAGTTGCTGGTTAATTCCATCCCTTGACCCTCTTTTGTGGAGGGGATCTGTACATAGCAAGGAAAAGATCATGGGAATAGAGATCTAGAGCTGGAAGGGGCCCATAGAGGCCACCCCATGTAGCTGCTTCATTTTGCAGATGAGGAAACTGAAGCCCAAGAGAATTAAGTGGCTTGTTCAAGGTTATACAAAGTTGGCATCAGAATTAGCATTTGAAGCTGAATCCTTTGACTCTAGAGCTAGTGCTTTTCCTACTCTTCAGTACTATCTTCCATAGCAATAAGCATTTGCATATATCTTGTAATTTTACTAAATGATTGCTTTTGCCAAGTGGTCCTGATTCTGTGTAGGCATTTTTAGAAATGAAAACAATGCTATTGATTGTATAATTGTTTCTAGTGTTCCTCAAAGTCAGAAAAACTTTGTTCATTGTAGAGTGAGCCAAATTTGCCATTGGTTTATAGTCTTATCAATTTTATATACCATACTGGCTTTACAAAATTACCATTTTGGTTTTTGGGAGGTAGTTTTCCAGAACACAAGAGATACAAGCAAACAGGAACTCTTTTGTGATTTTTCTGAACAAATAGTAAGCTGCTGATTTCATAGGTAGTTGAATTGGAGGAATTTTCTAGCCCTGAAAATCAGATCCTTTGATCAGCAAATCAGAAATTCTCCTGATCAGAATTCAATCTTACTGAAGGTAAAGACAGAGATTATAGACACAAATCACCATGGGAAGGGAGTGGGGAAGGTGAATTACAAACACTGCTTCCCAGGACTTAAGTGGTTTCCCATGACAAGCCCACAAGTGGAAGATAATACAGCAATTCTGGAGTGCTGTGGGAGCATTATTGTTCAAGTATTTGGAGGTTGTTACTTGATGGGTTACAGGACCAGAGTTCTGTGCTGGGAACATGTTCTACAGTCTTTGATTTGCTTCACTAAAGATACCTGGGAACAAGAATGCAGTGATTGTGAATGTTGTCAAGATTTGATCGATCATTTCAAGCTGCATTGTGAGCTTCTGACTCACAAGCTAAAAGAGGCAGTTCTGAAAAATCTAATGTATTAGTATATTTATTACACATATCATTGATTAGTATGAAAATCATTATTCTCTTCCCACTATTTAAAATAGAACCCATTTATCCAGTCTTGCTTTATTCCTCTGGTTGTGTAGGGAATAGATCAGTATTATGAGATATGTAAATTCTTTCCTGTTAAGTCAGGGCTTCTCAACATAAGGCCCACCAAATTGAGCTGTAGGCCAAATGTTGTGCAGGCCTGTATTAAACTAAAATTCCTCCATAGCATCATGCATGGTCCAGATCTACCTATGGTGTTAAATGTTATGGTGAGAAATGTAGTGTAGCTACAGTTCTTCATATATCAGTTCCACTGCAAATGTCATGCTAGTTCTACCTTGTGACATAATACAATATTGAACTTTTGAATTTACATGGTTGAATATTTTGCAAAATTTGCCCCAAAGGACCTTGACCTTTGATTTTGTAAGTTTTAGAGGATAGTCAGTATAACCAGTCAAGGGGAGGAAAGCAGAGAGGGATTATCAAATTGGAGAAAAACAAAAACATTTTTTTAAAACAAATATGCGTAGTTAAGCAAAACAGATTTCTTCATTGGCTGTATGAGAGAGAGACAGAGAGAGAGAGTGTGGGGGGTGTGTGTGTGTGTAAAATCTGTCTGTAACCTGAGGATTACTTCTCTGTCAGGAATGGGGTGCCATACTTTATCATGGCTAGTTATTTTTTTTTTTTTGGAGGGAGAAGGTAGGGCAATTGGGGTTAAGTGACTTGCCCCAGGTCACACAGCTAGTTTTTGTGTTAAGTGTCTCAGACCAAATTTGAACTTAGGTCCTCCTGACTCCAGGGCTGGCGCTCTATTCACTGCGCCACCTAGCCGTCCCATCATGGTTAGTTATTGCATTGATCAAAGTCTTTCAAAATTCTTTGTCTTCACAGTCTTTTTATTGTATAAATCATTCTTGTTTTGCCTACTTTACTCTACATCAATTCATGCAAGTGTCCCCAGTTTTCCTTGAAACTATTCCTTTCATCATTTCTTATAGCACAGTAATATTCCCTTACATCAGCGGTTCTCAACCTGTGGGTCATGACCCCTTTGAGGTCAAACCACCCTTTCACAAGGGTTACAGGGATCACCTAAGACCGTCAGAAAACACATTTCCGATGGCATTAGGACCTGAGATACCGCTCCTCTATCTATCTCCAGGTGGGTCTGCCCACGTGCAGATACACCTACATATGAGTATTAAAGGGTTGCGGCATTAGGAAGGTTGAGAACCACTGCCTTACATTCATATACTGTAATTTGTTTGGCTGTTTACTGATTGATGGGCCTCTCCTTAGTTTCCTGTTCTTTCCAACACAAAAAGAACTGCCATAAATATTTTTGTACATATGTGTACACTGGAGTTCATTTAGTAGGGAGTGTATGTGTGTGACATGATTGGACCTGTTTTTTTTAATTAGTAACTTTTACGACGTAGTTCCAAATTGTTTTTCAGAATGTCTACTAATTCAGAGCCTCACCAACAGAGCAATAATGTGCCTGTGTTCCTGCAGCCTCTTGAGCAACTCTTATTTTCCTTTTGGTCAGTTTTGCCAATCTGATGGTTATGCAGTAGAATGTCAGAGTTTATTTAGTCTGCATTTCTCTAATTATGAATGACTTTTTAACTGTAATTATTGATAGCATGGATTTCTTCTCTTGATCATTTAAACTAAATAATTTTTAAGGTCCCTTCTAGCTCTAATTTTCTCCAAGTTAATGAAATTATACTCTCAAAATTTATAGTTTCTGAAGTGAATTTTGGCCAAACCAAATTGCTCTCATCGTATCCTGATGTCCATGTGGGTTGTGAGGTCAGAGTTATCATTGCCCTTTGAAATTTTGATTAGTGGCCTTACCATTATTCTATACTCCATATCCTTAAGATTTATAAGACTGAATCAGATGGTCATGATAACATAATGGGGCAGGCTTATTCTCTCAGCTGTAGCAGAAGTATCTAGAACAGTATCTTTCCAGGGGATAACATCCAAAGTGGGAATCTTTCGTTCTTAGCCTATGTAAGTAAATAAGTATATTTTTTTCTCTTCTTGAAAACTCAACAGTTTGGGGTGGTTGTTGGTCTATAATCTATTGTGAAAGATTCTTTAACCCATGTTGAATTGGTTTAAAAAATTGTACTGAGCATAGGTTTTAGTTAAAATTTAATGTTGACTGTAGTTACAAATTCACTGTTGAGTGCTATTACATTAATTTAGGTTACTACATTATATGTTTGATTTAGGAAAAATGATCATCTACCAAATATGTAGGTTAGTATTATATAATTGTAATTGTGACAGTAACTGATGGCTTTATTTTAAAATGTTTTTGAAGTGCTTCTAGGAATTTAATTTAATATTTGACACTTCCAGGAATTAAGTTTATGCCATAAAGAAAGAGCAAGATTGACTGATGAAATAGTTTTAAAAACAGATCTTGAAACAATTATCAATCAGATTGAACATGAAAAAAATAGACTTGCCCGAAAAGTTGAAAACTTTGAAAGTATAGGTAAGATTTGCAATTTTGATTAACTTTATAATTGACTATGATTTTCTTCAAGTACATTTTATTAGGAGGTGGAAAATGTAAGTATCACAGCTTGATTTTTTCTTTGAATGGTATTTTGATTACTTATAATGAGAACCACAGTATATGAACATTTTAAAAGTAATTTCCTGCTTTCATTTTTAAATTTTATTTTGTAAACTTAACAGTCATCAGTAAATATTTCAATATACAAAGGATAAAGGGTTGTATAATAAACTAAACTTCTGTTATGTACAATTTTTAAAGATACATTTGTCACATAAGTTAGCAAAATAGTAGTAACCAAATTACCATTTGTCCTCTTTTGCACTTTTTTCTAATGTATATTTTTAAAAAAATGTTTGTTGGTACTTTTTTCCAAATCTATTATTACCTACACACTCTCCAAGTAGAAACCTCTTTGTGATAAATATATATAGCCAAGCAACAAAAAAAAAGGTAAAAATGCATATCTGATTGTGTACTTATAGTTCGTTCCTTTTCTACCAATAGGTGGGAGTTATGTTTTATTGACAATCTTTTGAAGTCGTGATTGGTTACTCATTTGGTCAGAGTTCTGAAGTCTTTCAAAGTTATTTCCTCTCACATTATTATTGAGGTTGCTACATAGATTGTTTTGGTTTTGCTTGTTTCATTCTGCATCAAGTCTTTTCATATTTATCTGAATATGTCATAGTCATAATTTATTTTGGTGTAATAATATTCTATTACTCATGTGCCATAATTTATTTGTTTACTTCTTCCATAATTGATAGGCACCTATTTTGTTCCTTATTCTTTGTTAAAACAAAAAAAAGCACTTCTGTACTCTTCTACGATATCTTTGGCATCCTTGGGATATATGCCTAATAGCAGTATTGCTCCCCTACTTCATAATATCATAAAGCCTTTCTCATTCATTCTAATTAGGAAGAAGGTCATTATTGAAAAATATGAATTATAAAATCTTTTAAAAGAAATTCCATTTATTTTTTTATTTCCATGCTTGAACTATGCCTTATATTTATTTATATAGTTCTTTATGGTTTCCTAAGAGCTTTAATTATTTATTATTTCATTTTAACTCCACAGCCATATGAGATAAAGCAGGGTAGATGAAATCCACATTTTATAACTGAAGATACTTGACATTCAGATGGGTTTATGTGATTTGTCTGATGTCATATGACTAATAAACGGTAGGAATGAAACATGAATGAAGTTTTCTGATATTTCTGTGCCTTTTCTTTCTACTGTACCATGTTGACTCTTAGATTGAAACATATGTTGCCTAATAGATGTTCTATGGAATAGTTAAGAATAATTTGTCATTAGCTTTCAGCTGCCTTTCCAAAATTCCTTAAGAAGTTACAATATTTTATTCATGTTCTGGTTTACCAAATTAGTATCAGATGATTTAAAGCTGGAGAAGAGACCATAGAGATCATCTAATTCACCTTCCTCATTTTACAAATGAAGAAACTGAGGCTCAGAAAGGAACAGTGATTAGATTAGCTGACAGTGGCAGAGACCAGAGATCTTCGTCAGTAATTTTTCTAGATCTCTGGAAATGTAGCTATGTAAGCTAAGGCTAAGGATAGTAATTTCTGCCATTGATGGTGCTTGGACTTGGTGCCCCAGGCTTCTGAGGTCAAATTCTGGTTCTTGTTGTTGTTGTTGTTCTTCTTTTTCTTTGTATTTTCCCCCAATTACATATAAAAACAACTTTAAAAAAAAATTTGAGTTTCAAATTTTCTACCTCTTTCCATTCCCTTTCCCCTCATTGAGAAGGCAGACAATTTAATAAAGATCATAGATCTTTATTATTTAGTCATGCAAGGTATATTTCTGTATTAGCCATGTTGGGAAAGAAACCAGATAAAAAATAACAAGAAAGAAAAAGAAAAATATAGAAAGTTAAAAAAAATATGCTTCAGTCTGCATTGAGACTCCCATCAATTTTTTCCTGAGGGTGGATGGCATTATTCACCCAAGTCTTTCATAATTGTCCAGGATCATTGTGCTGCTAAGAATAGAGAAATCATTTATAGTTGATCATTGTACAGTATTACTATTACAACTTGTTCAGTCAGTCCCTAATTGATAGTTTTTTCCCCCAATTTCCAGTTTTTTGCCACCACAAAAAGAGCTGCTTTAAATATTTTTGTAAATATTTTCCTTTTCCTTTAATCTCTTTGGGATGCAGATCTAGTAGTGGTATTTCTGGGTCAAAGGGTACGCAGTTTTAGAATGACTGGATCAGTTCACAACTCTACCAGAAGTGCATTAGTTTCCCAGTTTTCCCACATCCCTTCCAACCTTGGTCATTTTTCTTTTCTGTCTTAGTAGCCTGATAGGTGTGAGGCAGTACCTACGAGTTGTTTCAGTGTACATTTCTCTAGTCAGTAGTGACTTAGAGCATTTTTTATATGACTGTAGTTAGCTTTGATTTTTTTCACCTGAAAACTCCCTGAAGTAGCTCTACCTTTGGTGCATGATTTCCGTTTTGGAGAAGTTTGAGAGATTATGAAGATTGGAGAAGATGTCTAGACTTACCGTCTTTTAGCTTACATGACCCAGCTTCTCCTAGAGTTTTTTTTCTGGGGCAGTTGTTTTTGTTGGGAGACACCTTACATTTTCTATTTTTTTTGACTTTGTTTTAAATATTTCTTAATGTCTCATGGAATGATTAGTTTCTATTTGGTCAGTTCTAATTTTCAGGTTTTTGGGGTTTTTTTGTTTTTTTTTTTGGAGGGCAGTTGGGTTTAAACAATTTGCCCAAGGTCACACGGCTAGTTTTTTGTATTAAGTGTCTGAGGCCGGATTTGAACTCAGGTCCTCCTGACTCCAAGGCCGGTGCTCAATTCACTGCGCCACCTAGCCGCCCCCCATGGGTTGTTTGGGTGGAGTTTTTGTAACTTTTTCCAAACTGTTATTTCTGTTTCCATTTCTTTCTTCCATAGCTCTCATTTCTTTTTTTTTTGAAAGTTTGTTGTTGTTTTTTTTAAAGGATGCTTTGGTCCTTCAGAATTGTCTCAGATCATTGTATTGCTGAGAATAGCTAAGTCAGTTCACAGTTGATCATCATACAATATTGCTGTTATTGTATGCAGTCTTCTGGTTCTGCTCATTTCACTTTGCATCAATTCGTGTAAGTCTTTCCAGGTTTTTCTGAGAGCTTCTTGCTCATTATTTCTTTTTTTTTTTGTTTGTTTGTTTGTTTGTTTGTTTGTTTGTTTTGTTTTGTTTTTTAATTTTAATTTATTT
>CM053601.1:101502882-101568500 GCA_028646575.1 Pseudocheirus occidentalis | reverse complement strand
TAATACATTCAGGGAAGGGGGCAGGGAGGAGCTACCTGCCCTGCTAGAAAGCTAGAGAGGTGTTGGAGGAGGGCATAAAAGGGAACAGATTGTGGGAGGGGTCTTACAGTGGGATCAATGTTCTGGGCTGGGGGGTAGGGACAAAAAGGGGAGAAAATTTGTTAACTCAAAACCTTGTGGAAATGAATGATATAACCAAGAAAATAAATTAAAATTAAAAAAAAAGAAAGAAGAAACAAAAGAAGAAGGCAAATAGTCTGCTTCCATCTACATTCAGACTCCATAGTTCTTTCTCTGAATGTGGACAGCATTTTCCTATCATGAGTCTTTTGGAATAGTCTTAGATCCTTGCACTGCTGAGAAGAGCCAAGTCTATGAAAGCTAGTCCTCACAAACTATTACTGTTACAGTGTACAATGTTCTTCTGATTCTGCTCACTTCACTTACTATCAGTCCATGTAAGTCTTTCCAAGTTTTCTGCAGTCTGCCTGTACATCATTTCTTATAGCACAATAGTATTCCACTACGTTCACATATTACAACTTGTTCAGTCATTCCCCACTTAATGGGCATCTCCTCAACTTCCAATTCTTAGCCAGCACAAAAAGAGCTGCTATGAATATTTTTTGTGCATGTAGGTCCTTCTTCCTTTTTAATGATCTCTTTGGGATACAGATCTAGAAGTGGCATTGCTGGTTCAAAGGGTATGCATAATTTTATAGCTCTTTAGGAATAGTTCCAAATTGTTCTCCAGAATGTTTCAATAAGTTCACAACTCCACCAACAATGCATTAGTGTTCCAATTTTCCCACATTTATAATTTTTCTTTTCCTTTCTTGTCAAGTTAGCCAATCTGATAGGTGTGATATGGTACCTCAGAGTTGTTTTGATTTGCATTTCTCTAATCAATAGTGATTTAGAGCATTTTTTTCATGATTTTGAAAACTGCCTGCTCATATCCTTTGACCATTTTTCAATTGGCGAATGACTTATATTCTTATATGTTTTATTCAATTCTCTACATATTTTAGAAATGAGACCTTTATCAAAGACACTGATTGTAAAAATTGCCTCCCAATTTTCTGCTTCCCTTTTAGTTTTGGTTGCATTGGGTTTGTTTATGCAAAAACTTTTGATTTAAGGTAATCAAAATCATCCATTTTGCATTTCATAATGTTCTCTATCTCTTGTTTGGTCATAAATTCTTCCATTCTCCATAAATTTGACAGATAAAATATTCCTTGCTCTCACAGTTTACAGTATCAGTTTTTATATCTAAAACATGTACCAATTTTGATTTTATCTTGGTATACAGTACAAGACATTGGCCTATACCTAGTTTCTGCCACACTATTTCCAGTTTTTCCAGAAGTTTTTGTTAGTCGGTTCTTATCCCAGAAGCTGGAGTCTTTGGGTTTATCAAACAGTAGATTACTATAGTAATTAACTACTGTGTCTTGTGTACCTACCCTATTCCACTGATCCATTACTCTATTTCTTAGCCCGTACTAAGTATTTTTGATGATTGCTGCTTTTATAATAATACAATTTAAAATCTGGTATGGCTCTGTCACCTTCCTATTTCTTTTCATTAATTCCCTTGGTATTCTGGAGCTTTTGTTCTTCCAGATGAATTCTGTTATTTTTTTCTAGCTCTATAAAATATTTTTTGGTAGCTTGATTTGAATGGCATTGAATAAGTAAGTTAATTTAGGAATAATTGTCATTTTTATTATATTAGCTCAGTCTACCCATAAGCAACAGATATTTTTCCAATTATTTAGATCTGACTTTGTGTGAAGTGTTTTATAATTGTGTTCTTATACTTCCTGGGTTTGTTTTGGCAGGTAGACTCTCAAATGATGTCTACGATAACTTTATATCAAATTTCTCTTTCTCTATCTTGATGTTGGGCTTTGTTAGTAATATCTAGAAATGCTGATGATTTATTTGGATTTATTTTATATCCTGCAATTCTGCTAAAGTTGTTTATTATTTCAAGTAGTTTTTTACTTGATTCCCTAAGTATATCATCATATCATCTGCGAAGAGTGATAGCTTCGTTTCTTTTTTGCTTATTCTAATTCCTTCCATTTCTTTTTATTCTCTTATTATTAAAACTAACATGTCTAGTACAAAACTGATTAATAGCGGTGATAATGGACACCCTTGTTTCGCCCCCAATCTTACTGGAATAATTCTAGCTTATCCCCATTACATATAATATTTGCTGATGATTTTATATAGATGCTACTTATCATTTTAAGGAATACTCCATTTAGTCCTATCCTTTCTAGTGCTTTTAATAGAAATGGGTGTTGTATTCTGTCAAAAGCTTGCTTGCTTTAAAAAAAAGTTTATAATAATTTCTACAGGGTTTTTTTTTTCACAGACCCAGCTTCTCACCGCGGGCTGAATAAACCGAGCTGAGGTGGGCATGCTTTGGGAGTGGGCACGGGTAGGAAAGATAATGGATGCTCCACGCGATCCAATCTCTTACCACATTTGCCACCCGGGACCTAAGTTTTTGGGAGCTTTAGAGCAAGAAGCAATCTTCTCTAGGGAGGACGCCGTGAATCCGGTTGCTATTAGCAACGGTCCAAAATCACTTCCTGTTTCCACTGCTTCCCATGTCCCCGCCCGAAATCTGTTTCCGGGGCCAGAGATCATCCCCGTCCCCCTCCGTGTATTCTCCAAGATGGCGAGCGGCGGCGGCGGGGGGGCGTCGGTTGCTGCCCTCTGGAGCGAGGTGAATCGTAACGGCCAGAACGGCGACTTCACGCGCGCCCTCAAGACAGTGGACAAGAGTGAGTGCTGCGCCCCTCCCTGGCGCTGTGGTGGTGCGAGCTGCCCCCGACCCCTGGAGGTGCCCGTCGCTTCAGGGAGAGGTGGCCTCTTTCCGGCGCGCGCCTGGCAGAGGACGGGACGGGGAAAGGCGGAGACAGGCGGGGGGACACCAGCCGCGGGCCTGCCCGCGCGTATCGGCGTCACCCAGAGGCCTAGGCCAGCTCCGGGCCGGGCTCCGTTGCACAGCCCCGCCCCAGGCCGGCCGACTTGCGTTCCTCAACCCCTTTAAGCCACGTGTACTTAGCCTCTCTTCCCTCACCCTGTCTCGAGGAAGTTCAGGGGGGAGGGGGCATTTAAAGGACCCGCAGCTTCTCTTCCCTTCCCCCGAGAAATTGCCTTCTCACCTGGCCCCTCCCTCTCTTTCCTCTCTGTGCTTTGCCAGCTCCGGGAATGAGTCCCCGCCAGGAACTTGGGGGGTGCGAGTGGCCAGTTGACCACAAACTGTGGGTTCGGTATTTACAGATAGACGATGCAGTCGTTTGTTTTTATGGAAGTCTTGAGGTTTACGAAGTACTTTGAGAATAGTTTTGTTATCCTCATTTCACAGGTGAGGAAACTGAAGTTCACATATAGACAGTTATCAATTTCATGCACCTGACAGGAAGGATTTCAGACTCGCAATGCAGCCTTTTTCCACTATGCCAAGCTGCTTTTAGGAGTTTGTAGTCCAGCGGGGGAGACAGGCATATACGCATTTTGCAAACAAGTACAGTACATTTTGGAAGGATTTGAAGGGCAGAGTAGAAGTTCTTACTTCGGGAATAAAAGAGAATAGAGAACTGAGCTATCTTTATTTTTAAATTTGCCCTAATCAGGCTTGGTGGTTTCAAATTGTACTCCTTATTACTAAAGTTTTCTAATACTTGAGATATATGCTTATTTTTAGTATCTTTAGTAATACTTAACATTTAAGTTCTAAAGTTATTTAATACTAATAGTATTTTTATTATATATTATTTATATGTTAAAATATTATAACTAAGTGTTTAATACTTAGATAAAGCATTGTTGTACAGAGCATAGATTCCAGCTTCCATTCCTTTTTAAACTTAATGTTTAATCATTTCCATCTAGTCATTAAATCTTGCCCAGGATCCTGTAGGTTAGTAAGTAGTAAAGTTGAGATTTGAAGTCATGTTCCCCTCACTGCAAATCCAATATTCTTTCCACTATCCTTCTTTTCTTTTAATTTGATGAGTAGAGCAGTCCCTGTTACAGATGGTAGGGTGAGCGCTAATGTCATGGGTGATGTGTTCTTTCTCTTGTGCCTGAGCCTCACAGAAAATGCCATGTGTATGTGGACTTTGGACGTGATGATAAATGGTAATGAAGGGGGGGTATGAATGTTAATAATACCACAATAGCAACAGTAGTATTCCATGATATATTTTGTATAAACTAGATGTCTTGTAGGCATCTTAAACTCATGTTCAAAACAGAACTGATCTTCCTCATGCTACCCCAAATCTATCCTTCTGAATTTCCCTATTTCTCTCTGGGGCATTACCTTCTTTCTAGTCATCTAGGTTTGCAACCCTGAAATCACCTTCATATCACTATTCCTTACTACCCCTTACCTTCAGAACATTCCTTAAATTTGTCCGTCTCTTTATTTCCATGGCAAGAAAAGCCCAAATGAGGTCATGAAGAGTCCAACACAACTGAAAAAGTACTTTTTCTACTTCATTTCCAAGCAAATCTCTCACCTCTCAATTCTGTCCTGATTTGGGGCAACTGGGTTTTGCAGTGGATAGAGCTTGGAGTCAGGAAGACTGAATTCAAATCTAGCCTTAGCTATGTGACCTTGGACAAGTTGCCTAAGCTCTATACCTCAGTTTCCTCAACTGTAAAATGGGAATAATAACAGCATGTACCTGTCAGTGTTGTTAGGAAGTTAGGAATAAAAGAGATATTTGTAGTACAGTGTCTGGCACATACACCTATATAAATTGTTATTTCTTCCCCTGTTTTTATCCTCTCCTTAATCCCCAACATAGCCACAAAAATGATATTCTTAAAAGTACAAGTCTGACAGTATCATACCCCAGCTTAGTAACCTATAGGGGTTCCCTGTAACCTCTAGGAACAAATACAGATGCCTCCCTGGCGTTCAAAGAACTTCACAACCTGGCTTCAGAGGATCTTTCCATACTTACATATTAGTCTCTCCGTATAATTTTTTGAGTCCTGTCAACTGGCCCCTTGCTTTTTTCTTCAGCATGACAAAATGTTTATTCAATGTTTTGTCTGTCCACAACCTTGGAATTCATTCCCTTCTCACTTCCACCTACTAAAATCTTTAATTTTTCCAGAGGTTGCCTATCTGCATGAGGCCTTTACTGATCACAGCTGTTAAACCCCTCCACTTCCAAATTGCCTTGTGTTTAGCATGTGTATATTTAGGACTACATTACATTCCATTTAGTATGTAATCTCCATCAGGGCAGAAACTTGTTTTTGTCTTTCTATCTTCATCATCTTATACATTATAGGTGCTTGTAAATGTCTCAATTGTTTGGCATGATAATTTTGTCTAATCAGCTTTTGCTTGCTATATTAAGGTGAAAATTTATAGTGTATGCAAAGCACTTAAAGTTATTTCAAGCAATGAGAAAAGTAACCATTAATTTTCATTGTTAGCTTTGCTAATTTTGTTTAAATTACTGTGAATTTGATTTTTGGGTCAGCATGAAACTACTAACTCTCAAATAAATGAATGCAGTGTTTTTTTGTTGCAGTTTTGATGCCTTTTTTTTTTTTTTATTTTTGCACAGTGACTTTGGCACCTGCAACCTTTCCATATAACAAAGAAAACCAGTTAAGTAAAACTAGCCTAAGCTTGTATGCAGTCTTCTGTATCCATAGTTCACTACAGTTCACCCAAGAGGAGGGAACTGTTTTATCATTGTCCCTCTGAAGCCAATATTGGTCATTCATACGATGTTTTATAAAAGTTTTTTTTTAAACCTATTTGCATCACAGGAAATTAACCCCAGTTACCCTCTCCAAAAAAAAGCAAAAGAAAATTACAGTGGTCCTTAGATTGAAGTATTAAAACCCAAAGGTTCTCTCTAGGTCAGCAGTTCTCAGCCTGTGGGTCTCAACCCCTTTGGGGGTTGAACGACTCTTTCACAGGGGTCGCCTAAGACCATGGGAAAACACATTTCCAATGAGACACGGCTCCTCTATTCGTCTCCAGGTGGGTCTGCCCACGTGTAGATATAGCCCACATACCAGTATTAAAGAGTTGCAGCATTAGGAAGGTTGAGAACCACTGCTCTAGGTGAGCAACCATTATGTTGCAAGTCTACATGATTCTCTGTACAGGGGTGGGCAGCCTGCAGCTGGAGGCTGCCACATGTGGCCCTTTCGTGTGGCCTTTTGATTGAATCTGAACTTCATAGAACAAATCCCCTTAATAAAAGAATTTGTTCTGTAAAACTTGTGAAACTGTTTAGTCATAGTGATATTATACTTTTGTTATATGAATCTGTCCATCTAGGCCTTTTTCTTTCAGGTTATCTTTTCTCAGAATGAATGTAAGTAGAATGAAAGGAAGGCCCTGAATGACTTTTTGGTGAAATTACTAGCAAATATATACTTGTTTGGTCCAAGTGTGCCTAGTAAGAAGTGGGTCCCAAGATGAAAAGGTTTGAGAATGACTAGGACAGTTTTACCTTTTGATTGCATATATTGTTGTAAACTTTTTTGTTTTTGACCCATGAAAAGTATTGAATTTTGATGTCTTGAGGAAAACCTGATATATAAATTTGTATTATTCTTTACAAATTAAAAATGAAGAAAAGTCACTTTTTCACTGACTGTTGAATTATTCCCAACCGAAAAGGGGGGTGAGGGGTGGGTGGAGATATAGCAAGGGCCCTGTGTGTCAGGAAGGAGAAAGCACAAAAGATAGGGAGCTAAAAACATTATCTTTATTTAGTATTACAGATCAATAAAGACGATATAACTGCTCTGCATTGTAAAGTGGTGTGCCTTATCCAAAATGGTCATTTCAAGGAAGCCTTGAGTGTCATCAATTCTCACACCAAAGTGTTGACTGGGTAAGTAATTAAACTTTAGTGATATTGGAAGTTCTGAGCAAACCATCTGTTGTTTCAAGTAGAAGTACTTTTGTAGTTTGCTTTACAACTTCATTAATTTGTGGCGTGGTTTATTTCTTTTCCCTGATAGTGCTTCTGAAAGTGGAAAGGGGTCAGAATTCCAAACAATCTGCCTTACTTTTGACAGCTTTAACAAAGACTGTGAACAAATTAATTTTACCACCCATGTTTCAACTTCTTTGCTTACCTTTAAATACTGTAAGGAAGATAGAGTGGATTTTCTTTCTTTTTTCTTTTTCTTCTTTTTTTTTTTCGATTTTGTTTTTTGGTGGGTTGATATGGGGCATATAAGGAATGAGGAAAATCTTCAAAAGACATTTGGGATTAAGACGTTTGGGGTTAGCTGTCCTCTAGAAATAAAGACATCGTTTTATTGATTTGTAATTTCATCAATACAATAAACTCACGGTAGGGAAGGAGATTCCTTTGACCAATTGGAGTTACAACTCTTTTGTGAATTAGAATCTTTGGGACACTCAGTCACACAGCTAATGTGTTTCAGATATGCCTTTTCTAATTCCCGGGATAGCTCCATAGCCACCAGATTGCACTGCTTCTTGAGAAGTGCAAGGGATAAAATAAATTATGGAGAAAAACATACTAATATTTAGGTACCAGTTTAGACAAAGTATATATTGAGATTTCCCACACTGAATGATGGAAATTACTGCTTTCAGTACTATGCCAGACTGTTCAGATGATTTCCATCATCTCTGTGAACCATAGTTTTTCTCATCTTTTCCTCCTCCCAAGTCAACACACTAGACCAGTGGTTTTCAACCTTCCTATGTTGTGACCCTTTAATACTTGTATGTGGGCATATCTGCATGTGCGCGGACCCACCTGGAGACAGATAGAGGAGTGGTGTCTCAGTTCCTAAGATCATCGGAAATATGTGTTTTCCAATGGTCTCAGGCAAGCCCTGTGAAAGGGTTGTTTGACCCCCAAAGGGGTCACAGCCTACAGGTTGAGAACTGCTGTACTAGACAGTCCCAAAGATGTGCAAATCATATGGAATTTGGGATACTGGGCTTATCTGTGTCTACAAATAAACATTCATTTATAAGTAAAAACACATACTAATCCAGTTATCATTTCACCTCTAAATATGAAATAAATTTGTGTAGGAAGTTTTGGTTAGCTGAAATGAGAATGGTATTAGAAGCAGTGTGGTACAATAGCAAGTCCTGGGGGTGTGAGGGAGCCTGGGTGTGAATCTAAAGTTGTACCTTCCTGGTTGTAAGGGACTTAGGGAAGTCCCTTAACCTCTCTGGTGTCAGTCTCATTGTAAAATGGAGGGGGTGGACTAGATGGTCTTTGGAGTTCCTTGTAGCTCAAAATCCATGATCATATTATGTTTTTAAGTGGTAGAAGTTAATACAAAGAAATATTATATAGCCTTTTAACTTAAGAAAAGTTTGTTTTTCCTTAGGATTTATGTTGGAAAGCTCCTTCTCATGTCATGTTAAGAAGACTACACATAATTGATAGTATTTCTCTGATTTTCGTGTATTTAATTTACTGCTTAATTAAGTGCTCCTTAATATCTTTTAACATTTCCCTTTTTTTTTTTTGGTAGTGGTTGAGTTTTGACTTTCTGAGCTAGTTAGGAAAGATTTACAAGGTTTTTATAATTAAAAAAACTCTTAAAATATACCATAATTGTTGTGATTATCTTTGGAACAAGGAAAACTTGGTACATTTCTTTTACGAAAATTAAGCAAGGGTAGCATCTAGTAAGAACTCACTTTTCAGAAAGGCACAGGAGGGTCTTAAGAGTTTAGATGTCATTTCACTGTTTCCCCTAATCATATGCTGATTTGTTGTTCTTGCAGTGATTCTGTTTCCTTTGAGAAGGCATACTGTGAATACAGGCTGAATCGTATTGAGAATGCCTTGAAAACAATAGAAAGTGCCAGCCATCAGACAGACAAATTAAAGGAACTTTATGGACAAGTGGTAATTACTATTTTAAGCTATCTGTTGTTGGTCCTTGAGAATGATCCTGCTTCTTTCTTTAGCAGGGACCAGGAATAAGAATCCTGGCCTACTCTGAAGTCCTAAGCAGTAGGCTGCCAAGTCTGCTCTTTGAGATTTGGTTAAGTTCATTCATCCTCAGCTATGTCAGATCTAGCAAACCTACTTCAGGTCTTAAAAAATAGCTGAATAGTGTGTTGCATGTGTATGTATGAGTTATATGGATATTGTACACTTCAGGGTTCAACTGTCCTGAGGGAAATTAGTGATGAAAAAGATGAAAAAGCTGTTATGAAGAAAAATTTGGTGGGGGTGGGAAGGGAGTGTGGAAATAAACTCTCTCTCTTTTTTGCTTTTTGGAGGGCAGTTGGGTTAAGTGACTTGCCCAAGGTCACACGGCTAGTAAGTGTTAAGTATCTGAGGTCGGATTTGAACTCAGGTCCTCCTGACTCCAGGGCTGGTGCTCTATTCACTGCGCCGCCTAGCTGCCCTGAATCAAACTCTTTAGTTTGGAAAAAAGGCTGAGAGATGTATTATGATTAAAGTTTCTAAAAGCATAATGAAGTTTGAAATAAGAGCACATTTGGTTAGAACAACAAATCCCTGCTACTTATTTAGGCTTTATATTCCACCTATTTCCAAATGGATTAGAACGGATTTAGGAAATTATACCTAATGTAAAACAGATAATCAGGGATAAAAATCAGGGATAAAAAACAGATATCAGGGATATATAGAAGGTTGTAAACTAAAAATTTGTTACCTGCCAAGAGGTAGTATAGGCTAAAAGTATAAATAACATCTGGAAAGATTTAGATAAATTTATGGATAATACCCCAGTAATGTGGAACCTTTCCTGATTTCCACAGATGAAAATGATCTCTCCTTCCTCCTATTTAAGCACTCTTACCAGGATCTTTCTTTTGTCCTTACCTTATTCTTTGTGTCATACTTCTTAACCTAAGCACATAATACTAGCTCCCATTAGATTATAAAACCTTTGAGGGTAAGGATTATATTACTTAGTATTCCTGGCTTGTGGCAAAATGTCTTACATGTAGAAGATGCTTAATAAATGTTTTCAGGGTTAAATTATGGATTGTGTATCCATCTCTTGAGGTTAACATTAGGAAGGGCAAAGATCGCTCTTCTCTAACATGCTTAACTTTTAGAATACTCAATTTGATGTATTATAGGATAGGCCAATTTTTAGTTTCTTTGTAAAGAATTCTGATGAAGTCAGTGGAAGTTATATATGCAGTCCACAGGCATGAGGAAATTTGTTTTATACAGAAAACTGGTGGCTAGAACAGAAAGCAAAATGTAAAGAATAAACAGCAAGATGGGGGGGAAGGACAAAAAGCAGGAAAGTCATTAGAAGGGACTATCAGGTACTTTTCTTGTACCTAATATTGTTCCAGTTTGTCAGGGCTTAGCAATCCTTTTATATGGAAGTCTTTTTGTAATATTTGTTTAATGGATTTAGGGGCATAAATTAAGGCTTTGTTTGTTGACCTTTCTTATAAACTTTTCCTTATAAACTTAAAAACTTTAGAAAAAGGAAGGTAGTGAAAGAGATTTGCCTCTTAAATGGTTTACTTAGATGGCATATCATACCTTAAAAGGAAAATATGAAAAGCTGTAAGGATTAATTGAAAATGGCATTGTAAAAGTATTAGTACCATGTAGAATTTACCAAGAAAGTGTCCAAAGAAAAGAGTAAACTATTAACTATTCATTCTTTATGAATTAAAATTTTCCTGTGTAGAACTTTAAAAAGGTATGAGCTTATAAGTACCACCAGTGTGTGTATTTGACTAACAACATTTTTTTGTTTACTGTCTTTCTCTTCAGTTGTATAGGTTGGAGCGTTATGATGACTGCTTGGCTGTGTACAGAGATCTTATCCGAAACTCTCAAGATGATTATGAAGAAGAAAGGAAAACAAACCTTTCAGCAGTGGTTGCTGCCCAGAGCAACTGGGAAAGAGCAGTACCAGTGAGTTTTCTTATATACCTGTTCAGCCATGAAATCATGTTTTGTTCTAGTAATTGACTTGGTAATTTGTTCCATGACAGGAAAATTTAGGTCTTCAAGAAGGCACTTATGAATTGTGCTACAATACTGCATGTGCATTAATTGGACAAGGCCAGCTGAATGAGGCGCTGAAAATCCTACAAAGAGCAGAAGGTAAAAATGTTACTAGAATTTTAAATTTAACAGTTGTATAACTATGCAAAATGCCTAGCCAAGAAATATGAGCTTTGTGCATTTCTACCTGGGATTTAATGTTGGAGAATAGGGATTTGAATTTCCAGTCTGTGGGTAGTCAGATGTTAAGTGCCAAAAGGAGAGACCTTCTCTCATTTTAGTTTGCTCTGTACAGTAACATGCACCTGTGGACATATTTTTATGATGAAATCTATTTAGTCTATAGAAGAAAAGACCCAGGAAGAACATGATAATTATTTTCCTTTTTTTTTTTTTTGGAGGGGGGAGGGCAGGGCAGTTGGGGTCGAGTGACTTGCCCAAGGTAATACAGCTAGTTTTTGTGCTAAGTGTCTGAAGCCAGATTTGAACTCCAGTCCTCCTGACTCCAGGGCCAGTGCTCTATTCACTGCACTGCCTAGCTGCCCCATGATAATTATTTTCATACATTGGAAGAATTGTCTTGTAGAAGAGGGATTTCACTAATTCTCAAAGCTCCAGAGGATGCTAGGATGAATGGGTACAAGTTGTGGGGAGGCAGTCCTGGCATAAAGGAAGAAATGCATTCTCATATCTATATCTGAAAGTGGAGTGACCTGCTTCTTGATTATAGACAATCAAACAGAGCATAGATGACCACTGATAGAGGATGTTGTGGGGTGGTCTTGCATATACACATAACTGGAGTGCATTATCTTTAAAGTCCTTTCTGGAGATATACTGCCATGTGCTCTAGTGGATAGAGTGCTGACCTTGGAGACAAGAACATCTTTGTTCGAGCCCCGTCACTGATATATGTAGTGTGACTGTGAGAAAGTTACATAACTGCTCAGTGCCCCAGCTAGCTCTTTAAGAATATAAATTACAGATGTTGGCCTGCATCAGGGATAGGAGTTTCCTTCGCCAAACGTGGTCATCCTGTTTCCTGTGCCATTTCACTTCAGACTGATACTGGCACCTCCAAATTATTTTAGTGTTAGCAGACTTCTTTTGGGGTTTGGGATAAATTCTAAGAGGTGTTTGCTATTGAAAGATAATCAGTTATCATCAATAACAGAGTCCCATCCTATTTAATATTTTTATAAATGTAATGTGTATAAAGTTGGTTCTGTGTTAACTTATTTCATGATACCTTTCAAGTTCTTGTTGAGAAAGAGAAATCGGATGTTTGGTTAGAAAATGTTTTAACTCTTTTCAAATAAATTTAGTAAGAATGATATGCTATCATCTTATGACTCCTGCACCACTCAAGCTTTTTCTTTTTTGACACATTTTCCCCCACAAAAAACATAAATTTCAGATGATTGAGAACAAAGTAGGTGGAAGGAACTGATGGTAGTAATGACTGGCAAGGTAGAAATGGCATGTGCTTACATGTCTCATAGACCTGACAGGTAGTGAGAGCAAAGGAGAAGACTAGATATTCATAAATGGCAGTTCAGTGTAAATGGTTAGCAGAAGAAAAAGTCTAGAGAGATGGAATTAATGAGGTGGTAAGAATGTCTGTAGTGTATTTGATGCACTTAGTAAACCTTGATTTGGCAAATAATTGAAAAACTTTACTCCTAGAAGCTTCTCCATGGACTTTAGACCCAACCGTGTAGAATATAGAGAGGAAGAGTTACAGTCGAGCCTAAGTTAATTTTTTAAACATTCTATTTCCTATAGATCTTTGCCGTCAGTCGCTCTCAGAAGACTCTGTAAGTATGCCATTGTTGCTACATCAAATTTGAGGCATTTGGGATCTAATAATTGTTAGATTTAGTGATTTATTGACTTTCTAGAGTATGTAGTCATTTATTGACTGAACTAATTGTTGAAATTCTGCTGTCTGCCTATGGTCATTCAGTACCTTTGAATTGAAGTCTGGGTAGAAATGAATCTTGTAGATTATGATTATGAAGGGTAGAAATATGTTCCCTTGTATTTAAGATGTCCCTAAAAAATTAACTTAAGACAACTTCATATCTCTCTATCATTGTTCCTATTTGTTGGATGATAGTCTATATTTGAATCTATGATTTCCTCCTAAAAAATTAACTTAAGACAACTTCATATCTCTCTATCATTGTTCCTAGTTGTTGGATGATAGTCTATATTTGAATCTATGATTTCCTTCTAAAAGATTTCTTTATGTTTTCTTTAAATTTACTACTCTCATCCCACATAGATATTTCAGCCAGGGGATTACAAAGAATCATTGAATCACAGAATCAAAAGAGACTTTAGAGGCCAGCTTGTAAAATCCATTCCTGAACAAGAATCTTTTCTGTGACATCCAGCAAATGGTCCTCCAGACTTTGCTTGAAGATTTCCTATGAGGGGCTACCTACTCCTGAGGCAGCGCATTCTAGTCTTGAGGCGCTGTACTTGTTATGTGGTATTATTTTGGATTAAACCTTATCATATTTTTTTACCTAGGATGTCACTGAGGAAGACATACAAGCAGAGCTTGCAATCATTCATGGTCAGATGGCATATATTCTTCAACTCCAGGGCCATACAGAAGAGGCTTTACAGCTTTATAATCAGATAATAAAATTAAAGTAAGGAATTTATGAAAGTGATATATTGTATTCTTTCATGAGGACTTGGTTTATTTTTAATGGCTTTCACATTTTGACTATCATTTCTTGTCTGCAGGCCAACCGATGTGGGATTGCTTGCTGTAATTGCAAATAATATCATTACAATTAATAAGGTATGGGAAGTTCTAAATGAAGTCATCATTACTTCCTGCACTGTCTGGTAATGCATGCTACTGTAGCAAACCAGAAAAGTTCTGTTGGAGCAAAATCTAAGGGTGGTTGTTCTGGTACTCAATTTTTACATTATTTTATGTGAAAATAAAGCTTTCCTTTGAGTAGAAAATTCAAATTATGGGGCAGAGTATTAAGAATTTCCTTTCGTTTTTAGTTCAACTATGTAGAAATGTTAGTTTTTGTGTGTGAATTGGTTAGATTCCTCTCTTTTAAAAAAAAAAACCCTAACTTTTTAGTATGTATTTTTGCAGTTTATTAATTGTTAGACTTTTTCATTTGAGGAAGATTTTAATTTTTGGAGTATATTCAGTACTGTTTTTCTCCAAGAGTGTGTATGGTTTAGATGATCAAAAATTTTCATTATCTGCTAGCCAGACTTCTTAGGAATCATTTTAGTCTGGTCTATGGATGATAGACACACTGCTTATAATATTTATTCATTCATATGCATACAGAATCTGTATATGCACCTATGGATACATGAAACAACTGTTTTAGAACTCTCTGAACTACTATTAAAAGCAAACTCCCTTAATTTGTACATAATTCATTGGAGTGGGGGCAGAGAGGGACCTTGTTAAATACTGAATAATATTTTATAAAAATCCTGCTATAATTTTACATAAATTGTTTTGTAATCAACAAATATTTGAGTTACCCTTCAGGTTCTGTGTATCTTGAACTGTTAAGTACTATACTATATAGGGCAGATTTTTTAAATACAGTAGAAATTCGAGGGGCTGCCAGGTGGCGCAGTGAATAGAGCACAGACCCTGGAGTCAGGGAGGACTTGAGTTTGGGTCCGGTCTCAGACACTTAACACTTACTAGCCGTGTGATCTTGGGCAAGTCACTTAACTCCAATTGCTCTGCTTTCCCCCTCCAAAAAGAAAAAAAATTTCAGAGAAGGGAGAAATCATTATGGACTGAAAAGTTGTAAAAAGTTTCATGGAAAGAGTTGGAATTTGAACTGGGATTTATATAAAGGGGAAAGAAAAAACATTCTGGGAGACATTTGAGCGGACAGAGTTTGGAATGAGCCGTGGTGTGATGAGAGAAGGGAGGCTGCCCTGACCAGATTATGGAGGATAGTGAAAGCCACGGAAAGAAGCATGAATGTGGTGCAGCAGCAAACAGAGAACAGTGGGGTTAAATGAGGAAAGTGGTGTTTGAGCATAATTAGCCTTGCTGATATATAGAGAGTGGAGTAAAAGGAAAGATACTGCAATCAGGAAAACAACATAAAGAATTTGGTTTCTTAAAGTTTCTTTCAGATGGAAACTTATTTTGGAGTTTTTTGAGAGGCTGCTGGTGTAATGGAAAGAAACCAGGATCTGCAGTTGGAAGCCCTGGGCATCCTTTCTGGGCCTGCTACTTTCTGAATTTGCTAATAAGCAAGTCACTCCAGCTCTTTGGGCCTTGATGTTCACCCCTGAAATGAGGCTGTACTAGAGATTCTCTAAAGCTTCTTCAAACTAATTAGTGATTCTTACACAGGGTTATATCCATATTTTAAAGGCAAAATTCATTTGTACATGTCAGCTATCCTTTTAGCCCTATTAAAATCAGTTAAACTGGATTAGAAAGTATATTATAAATATTCATTTAGGTTCAGTACTAACATTAGTGGATCAATTTACTTTCAGCTAAAATAATGCTATACACACAATAGATTTTTAGTTCGTTCCTTCTCAGTATATCATACTTACATCAGCTATTCCTGCCATGCTAATTCTTCTCATAATTAAAAAAAACCATTCTTTATGTAGTCATGGTCTTCCAGTATGAATACTCAACACTACTCTCAACCTTTATAGTCATTTCATCATGGGTATTACAAAGAATCATTAAGTCTTGGGGTGGCTAGGTGGCACAATGAATAGAGCACTGGCCCTGGAGTCAGGAGGACCTGAGTTCAAATGCGGCCTCAGATACTTAACACACACACACACACACACACCAGCCCTAGCCGTGTGACCTTGAGCAAGTCACTTAACCCCAATTGCCCTTCAAAAAGGGGAAAAAAAGAATCATTGAGTTGCAGAATTGGAAAAAGATCATAGAGGCCAGCCTGTAATAGGGATTCCTGAATAAGTATCTTTTTTGTGACATCTGTCACTGACTTTGGAGTTTTTCTCTGAGCAATTGACCACCTCTTGAGGCAGTCCTATATTTGTTGTGGAGTTTTTCATTATGCTCAACCCTAAATTTGCCTCTTGATGATTTCTACCCATTCTTGGTTCTGCTCCCTTGGGTCAAGTAGAATAAGTCTAATTATCCCAATTTGTCCTGTCCGTTTCTTACTTTACTTTTTGTTTTCTTTAACCCTTTCTTTCCTTTTTCAACCTTTCATAAAAGATAGAAGTAGACACTGGACCAGAAGGTTGTTTTCTTTCAGCTCTTCAGTTTTTTTCTAACCAATCTCAGTCTGATGTTTTTCACAAATCACCTACACAACTACCTTCTTCCTCAGCTTATAGCTTTCTGTTTTCTGTACCTTCTCTAATAGAAGGATTAACTAATTTCACTATCTTCTCTACATTTTTATAGTAAATTTGGTCCTTTTTCTATTCATTTTTATTAAAAAAAAACCCACCCATTGTCATCACTAAAATACTTGTTAGCAAAGTACAGCTGAATAAAACAACTAATTTGCCTACCTCCAATGATGCTAAGTGCTGAGCCATTTCTTACCTGAAAGTAGGTTCATAAGGGTCATGGAAATAGTTCCTAGGGACATTTGAATCATTGGGCAAATCTGAATTTCTTTGTGGTACCAAAGATGGCATATGGAGACTTTGTTGTTGATCAGTCTTTTTGGTCACATCAACTCTTCATGACCCCATTTGGGGCTTTCTTGGCTAACATACTAGAGTGGTTTGCCTTTTCCTTCCCCAGCTCAATTAACAGATGAAGAAATTAGGCAAAGAGGGTTAAGACTTACCTAGGGTCACATAACTAGTATGTGTCTGAGGTCAGATTTGAAGTCAGATTTTTGACTCAGGCCCAGTGCTGTGCCACCTAGCTACCCATTATGGTGACTCAGAACCTTTTAAAGACTAATTTTGCTTAAGGGACTTAATAGCTGCAGTTTTTCTTTAAGGATCCTAAAGAATATATAGTGTTTGTAACCTAACTACGTTTAATAGGCTAGATGTAATGGTATCTAGTTACAGAGTCTTTCTGTAACATAGAATGGAAGCCGTAAGAGACTAAAGACCTAAAAGATTGAATGGCAGTTATTAATGCTTGTGCATTTTTTTTTAAATAGGACCAAAATGTCTTTGATTCCAAGAAAAAAGTGAAACTAACCAATGCAGAAGGAGTAGAGCATAAGCTTTCCAAGAAACAGCTGCAGGCTATAGAATTTAACAAAGCTTTACTTGCTATGTATACAAACCAGGTAAGTAATAGTAATCACTGCTAGAAATATATAGCATATCAATTCTCTTTTTTCTTTTTTTCCTGAGGTACTTTTTAAAGCTTCACTGCTCAAATGTGTTTTGTGTCAATTTATTTTTTTTATCTTTGTAAAACTACCATTTTTTTTCTCTTCCTGTTGTGACCACAATATCATATCTTAGGTATGATTTTGCTTATTGTATAGTTTCAAAATTCCTGGAATATGTGCAATATTTGTGAGTTTTTACAGGGATAGAGTAATATTGTTACTTGTTAATTTTGATAAATTCTCTTCATTGTTCTGTGTCTTATCACTATAAATAAAATTAAATTCTCTAAAGTGCTAATTGTGTCTTTGGTTCAAGAATCTAATGGCTATATAGAATGAATTTTTTTTGGAGGGGGAAGATAGGGCAGTTGGAGTTAAGTGACTTGCCCGAGGTCACAGGGCTAGTTTTGTGTTAGGTGTCTGATGCTAGATTTGAACTCGGGTCCTCCTAACTCCAGGGCTGGTCTACTCACTGCACCACCTAGCTGCCCCTTATATAGAATCATTAATGTTAATGAGAGCAAAGATCTTAACTCTCCCTATTCCTAAAATTTGGATTAAATTCTAGTTTAATATCAACTTTCCCTGAGTGCAGATTTCAAGATCTATAAAGTTTTTTCCTTTGGTGCTGATTGAAAGATTACTTAAATTGTTAAGTAATAATTATTAGATATTGGGCTAAAGATACTTAGAGAAGATAGTTTTTAAGCAAATCCTCATATAAAACATGACTGTAAGCTGAGATTTTATTTTAAATGTACTACTTTTTATACCTCTAAATTTTTATTTACTTCCTTGAAAAACACCAGTGTAGAAAGCTAGACACTTATTGAAAAAAAAAAAGCTGATATTGCCCAGATCATTTTTGGAGTTTTTTTAACTTTGTATTAATACTTGTGACATATTTCTTGGGGTTATTAAGTTTCCATTTTTGAGGATAGATTTGATTTTATGAAACTGCTGGAAAATAATAAAAAGGCAAAAATCTGATGAATAAAAGAATTGTTCACATTGCTATTAATCATCTTTTTGGTACAAAAAGGAGTGTAACTGTAAAGTGAGGTGTTTTTCTTTTGTGATTCATAAATTAACTATGAAGACAGTTCCACAGAATGAGTATATACTTTTTTCATTGAAAACAAATTTTTTTTAAGTTACTTATTTGTAGTGCATTGTGCTAGACTTTGGGGAATACAATGACACAGAGGAAACTAATTCCTTTCCTTCAAGGGACTCGAAAGGCAACATTTTAAGGAGAAAATTCATTCAGAGATTCAATTTCTTCTTATGTGTCAAGGCCGGTCTTCCTACTTCATAGTCACATTTGTATTATGATTAATTAATAAATTGTACCTTCCAAATAAATGAAGCTTTTTCTCAAGGACAGAATAAGAATAAGACTACATAAAGTGCCATATTTATTCTATGTAATTAATTTATCCACATAAAATGACTGTCTTATTTCACTTATTTTATCTCTTTTATTCTGTACTATTTGTTGTTGCGGTTGTAATGAATTTACTTATGTGAAAACATGAAATCTTGTCTACCTAGGCAGATCAGTGCCGTAAAATATCAACCAGCTTACAGTCCCAAAGTCCTGAGCATCTCTTGCCTGTGTTAATCCAAGCTGCCCAACTCTGCCGGGAAAAGCAACATGCAAAGGCAATCGACCTCCTTCAGGTGATCGAATAGTTTATTTTAAAATGGGGTCCCTGATCGTTGTGATCTGCTGTATCATTTTCATTGTGATTCAGCAGCTCTTAAAACTTGGTAGGGAAATGATGATGAGGTTTAACAGGTAAATCATAAACCTGTTTTAGTTCATTTTTATATTTTCCATTATTAGATTGTGTTTGCCCTATGGAATTCCCTCTGCCACAAACATATTGAGTGCCTTTTCATTTAGAGATGTATTTTATTTTAGGTCCAGACTACTTGATTCTGAACATGCTTTCTATGCCATCTGGCATCATCAGATGGACCACAGAAAGCTGCTCTTTCTTCTACATTCTGATTTCTAGATTAGTCATAGCCCAGATTTTTGAGGTTTTGAACATACATTCTGGCTTCTAATTTTATTAATAGGGAAACTGACTATATAATTGGTTTACTTATTTGGAATTTGGGTGAGAAGCAAGCAAAAGCAGATAACATTTATTGGAAGATCTACCTCAGATTTATTGTGTGAAATACAGTGAAACATCTTCCAGGAAACCTGATCTTTTTGAACATTATCCAGAGAGAAAAGGTAAAGGGTAGAAGTGATAGTGAATATACATTTTTAAAAAGAACTTATTCACATCCATAATATCCATAATAATCATCATTTGTATTTATAAAGCATGAGAAACCCAAGAGTCAACATTTAGATAGTGCTTTAAGGTTTACAGAGCACTTCACATTTGATTGTCACAACCCCATGAGGGTTATTATTGTTATTCTCATTTTAGAAATGAGAAAACTGAGACTCAGAAGTTAAGCACTTGTTTGTGGGTACATGGCTTATAAGTGTTGGAGGCAGGATTTGAACTCATGTCATTCCAGGCTTGAAGCCCAGCTCTCTCCTTCTAATCTGTTATGCTGTTTCTCAATTTCCACAGCACACTTTTGAGCAAATATATATTGAAATGATTATCTTAATTCATCTTTCAAAATAGGGATTTCTTGAACCACTGTGATTCAAATTGTGCCCTGAAAATTTATTCATTAAAAACTGTTTTAAAAGTTAGATAGTTGAGAGATCAAGAGTTGACAACAGTGAGTTTATTAAGTAAAACGTATGATGAGTCTCTATTTTCCTCTTCTAAAAATACTTAGGAATTTTCAGAACAGCATCCTGCCAATGCAGCAGAAATTAAATTGACCATGGCACAGCTGAAAATTGCTCAAGGTACTGATATGTTTAATAATTTTGTAATGTCATTTTATTTTTAATGAAACATGGTATGATTCTGAGTTGTCCTGAAGTAACTTTGACTTCACACAAGGTGAGAATGTAGGAATAACCATGTTGAAGTCTAAGAATTTTATCAATAAATTGGTCTTTTTATGAGATCTTTCTCTTTCCTTAGAAGAGGGTTGAACTATCTTAACAGTTAAAAAGTCACAGGCAAAAGTATACTCGTAGAATTATATAACTGAAAAGAACTCTCTCATTTAAGAGATGAGGAAACTGAGTCCTAGAGCTTGCTCAGGGCCAGCAAGGCTCTGGTAACTTAAATCCAGGTCTCTCTCATGTGTGTCTTCCTCAAACTCTGAATCATAGTTTAAGACCACCTTTCTTCCCACAGGCAAAAACAAAAACTGCCCCCAAAAAGCTGTTATATAAATTATCTGTGTATATATTTTATTCACATATTTGAATGATTATTTGAGTCAAGCAGTAGAATTGGCTATTGGGAATATTGGCTGTTATTGGCTAATAGGGAAGGAGACTTGCTTTCTGAGTTTGTTAGCACTTGTAGCCCTGAGTTTTATCACCTCCTTCACCGCTCACATAATAAAGACCAGACTTCTCTGCATGCACAAGTGATCCCATTCCATCCTATCCCGTCTTCTCTAGGAGATTGCCCCTTTTATCATCCCTATTCTCTCATACATCTTCAGTCTCTCCTGGTCTCCTGACTGCTTCCTTACAGCTTAAAAACATGATCATGTCTCCCCTATTCTCAGATCCATCCAACTGTGCTAACTATCATCTTATCTTTCCTCCCTTTTGTTTTCCTCCCTTCCATGGGAAAGCCATCAAAATACGTTCCTCTTCCTTTCCTCATTTAACTCTGCAGTCTGGCTTCTCACCTTATTTAATCAAAACTGGTCTTTCCATGGTTACCAGTCATCTCTTAATTACCAGATTCAACAGCAGTCTCTCTGCCCTCATCCTTCTTGGCCTCTCTGTAGCCATTGACGCTATTGATCACCCTCTTCTTGAAAATCTCTCCTCTAGGATTTTGGAACACTAGTCTCTTTCTATCTGACCACTCTTTGTCAGCCGTTCCCACAGAGCTATATCCTGGGTCCTCGTCCCTTTTCCCTGTGCTATTTCACTTGGTGATCTAGTTAACATCTCTGTGCTGATGATACTCACATCTTACCTAGCCCTAATTTCTGTACTGCCCTTCGGTCTTGTCTCAGACTTCTCATTTGACATCTTGAATAGGATATTCTGAAGTCTGCTTAAATTCGGAATGTCCAAAAGTGAATTCATTCTCTCTCTATCCCCCAAATCCTCTCCTCTTTTGAACATTTTTTTTTTTGGAGGGCAGTTGGGGTTAAGTGACTTGCCCAAAGTCGCACGGCTAGTGTGTCAAGCATCTGAGGTTAAATTTGAACTCAGGTCCTCCTGACTCCAGGGCTGGTGCTCTATTCACTGTGCCACCTAGCCCCACTTCTTTTGAACTTCTATTACTGTCAAGGGCACCACTATCTTCCCAGTTTCCTAGGCTTACAACCTAGGTGTCACCCTCAGCTCTTCACTCCCTCACCCCTGTAGCCAATCTGTTGCCAAGTCCTGTTGATTTTTACCTTTACAACATCTCTTGCATATACTACCTTCTCTACTCTGACATTGCCACCACCTTGGTGCAGGCCCTCATCTTCTTCTGCTTAGATTGTTCTGATGACCTCCTGACCAATCTGCCTTAAGTCCCCACTCTAGTCCATTTTTCATTTAGGTATCAAAGTGCTGTTCTTATTTTCCTTGCCTAAGGTTTCTCTCCTCTGAGAATAGGCATCCCTATTTCTTTTAGTTGATCTTGTTGTGGTTTGATCTCCTGTCCTCTCCTCTTAGCCAATTTCTAGCCTGTTGATTTTTAAAAAAACATGAATGCAGTGTGTTCAGACCTCATGTGGTCTAATTAGGATAGTTTTTTAGGGGGGCTCCTCTTTCTGGCTCTTTATTTTGTAAATTATAGGAGGAAAGGAAATAATACTTTATTTTTTCAGAGTAATTTTTTGCATTGCCCATCGGGTACCCAGAGTCAACACAGCCGTTCTTTGTTAGAGTCTGGATTGAGTTAAGTCCTGGCTCTAAGGACAGCTCCCTATTTACTGTATCACACTGCCTATCAATTTTTGCCAGTAGAACAAATAATCTGGTATTTATACACTTATAAACAAAGAATTGTAAGAGGAGGTGAGAGGAGCATTATCTTTTTGTAGTTTTCTGGAGTGAGACTAGTTAACTATAAATTAAAGGATTAAGTTAATGTAAATCATTGGCTTTCATTTTCTTGTGTTTAGGAAAAGGAGAAGGGAAAAGAAATGGTAAAGTAGAATTTTTATGGTATAATTTTTTATAAAATACTGCTTCTCTTTTATTCTTCAGGTAATATTACCAAAGCATGTCTAATCTTGAGAAGTATAGGAGAGTTAAAGCATAAACCAGGCATGGTGAGTTATAACCAACATATATAAGCTGAGAAAAGGAAATGAAATAGGAGCTTATTGGGAACTCTCACTTGTTTAGTTTATATTGCTGAAGAATTAACTCAGAGCCCTGTAATTTCAGTTCAAGGCATTTTTGTTTCATGTGTAAGAGTAGAGCCAGATCATGCTATAATCAAATTCTTTATCTGAGTTGGGTTCAGCAAAATAGTTTCCGATCTTCTGAAAATCCTTTTTAAAAATCAAATGAAGGTGATACAAAGTTATTGGAAGATAGAGTTACAGGTTTAGGAGAGTGAGACTTAGAGAATTAGTGAGGCTCAGTAGTCAAGTGGGAATTTAGGAGTATTCTGTGATAGCTAATATATTTTTTTAATTGATTTTAAGTATTTTTTGTTGCCAACATTTTTTTAAACTATATTCATTCCTTATAGCAAAGTTTCATTGTTATTTTAAAAGAGAAGAGAAAAACAATTCAGTAGAATCAAACCATACAAAATCTGAGGTGGGAGGAATTGGGCATTATTTACAATATTCCGTATATACAGACCCCACCGTGCTCTTCTATAAAGGGATTTGGGGTGAGGGATCTTATATTTTTTTCTTTGGGACCAAACTTGTTCTTTATATTCTGTAGCATTTCGTTTCAGTGGTTTTGTGGTTGGTTTTTCCATTTATGTTCTTCTGTTCATTATGTATATGCTTTTCCTGTTTCTGTTTTTTACTTACATTTTACTTTGTCATTTTATATAAGTCATATAAGCTTCCCTTTTTTAAATAAAAGGGAATCTTTATTCACATTCATAAACAAGTTTCAGAAACAAAAGGCAGACACATTTACTGCTGCTCACATGATAAGGGTTTTCAGTATGCCAACAGCCCTTACACCATATGAAGCTTTCTTAAGATTAGGAAAATTAATACATCATTGAACTAGCAGGATTAGACAAAAACGCCAAGACATCCTGAAATTAACAGGTTTAGACAGAACCAAAAAGGACTAAGATTTTGTTGTATTTTGAATGAATTAAATTTGCCTGAAAGTAACAAAACTTTCATCGTATAATTTATGTCCTGCATAATGTACTAAATTTTGAACATGAAGTTAATTAGCAAGTTCTACAAAATTTTTAAAAATTGAAGTTATTTTCAGAATTATTAAGTAGTAAATTTATTTAAGAACCCAGTTAGGATAGAGGCCATAACTTCATTAGAACACCATTGCTGATGTTTTAACAAAGCATTAGTGTTAATTATTTGGCTATTGCTATTAGCATTTTATCTACAATGTTTTTAACAAGGTGAATTGGAGACATGGTAGCCATGCTTCTGTATTTATCATGTGTTCATTGTTTCTTAAAGCACAAATGATAGTCCATTACATTCATGTACCACAGTTTGTTTAGCCATCCCCCAAGTCAGTACATAACTACTTTGTTTCCAGTGCTTATTGTAAAGAGTTTTCCTTTAAATATTTTTGCCTGTATAGAGCCTTTCACTTTATCATTGACCTCCTCAAAGTATATGTGTAGAAGTGGATCTTTGGGTCAAAGTATATAGGCATTTTAGTCATTTTATTTGTATAATTTGAAAATTACTTTTCAAAATGGTTGTACCACTTCACATCTTTACCCACAGTGAATTAGTGTCACTTTGAAAGGTAAAATATTAATGGTTACTTGATTATACCAGGTTGAGCAGATGTTTTCAGTTGTCTGCCTAGAAGCTACAAAACTTCTTACAGGAAAAAAAAAATCCTCATATTCTCTTGGTGTGGTAATGTCTAGCCTACCTGTTTTCCTTGGGAGTAATGTCAAAGCTCTCAAAGTGCAACAGAATGAGATGGAGATTTGGAGTCCTGGTTCTGTTGTATTTGTCCACAGTTATAAAACCATGTGTCTAATTGTAATTTCTTCACAGAGCATTTTAATGATGGTTGGTTTTATTGTTTTGATTTGCTTATTACTCATGCTAGTTTAAATGGAATATCATGTTGACCCTTATTTTAAAATGTAAATATATGTCTGTGACAGTGCTACTGTAGGTAGGTGTAAGGGATTGTCATTAGAGTATTGTAGTGTTTTGTGAATTGAAATCTGATTTTGCTACTTGGTGCCATATTTTAATCATCAAATTGTAACTTTGGAACAAAAGTGGAAATTTTTTTCTATTTAGTCTTGTTGAGTAACAGAAGTAGGTTGTATTATTTATTTGCACAGAAATAATACAGATTTCACTGATATTTCATTTGTTTAGGATAGTAATTAAATTAATTTCTATAAAGTAACAATGGAGACTCACTCAGAAACAAAATTCTAAACTTCCATGCAGTCAAAAATTCTTGTAGCAAGGAATGTAATTATCAGCACATTGGAGACCTCTGTTTGTAAGTAAACTCAAGAACTTCTTAGATTCCCTGAAATCAGAGATTCCTTGGAACTGAACTACAGTAAACCACAAAGCAGTTTGTGGTGCTGGAAGGGTCCATGTCAAATCAAGATCATCTATTCCTGAGTAGATAGACTTCATGAGTTGTGGCTAAAATAATTTATTCCCTGAGAGATAGTCTTCTAGTGAGACTTGTCCTTGGGTGGCAGTTATTGGAGGGCTTTTGCTCAAAACTTCAAGCTTTTCGACCATGGAAGTGTAACAGTGACAATAACAACTTACATTATCTTAATTGAGTTTGGAAGTTCACAAAACTCCTTCCCAACAGCCTTGTAAGAAGGATATTAAACGAGTATGATCCCAATTTTACAAATAAGAAAAATGATGCTCAGAGAGCTTAAGTGCGTTGCCTGTCGCCACAGCACTAGTAAATGTTGAAATTTATAACTTCCTTATGTTCCTTAGAAGAATGGAATGATAAATATTTAAATAATTTTGCTTTCTTTTCATAAAACACTTGACAGTCTTTTTATTCCTCACAATTCTTTCTTTTGGGAGGAAAGTGCTTTAGTTAGCCCTAATAAGAGCACTGTAATACACATGAGATAGTTACTGACAAAGATGCGAGAATATGTTATCATCTCTTTTAATGTTTTTGATTTTAGAAAAAAATTAATAATGAATTTTACTATATGTTAATTTAAAAAATTTGTTTATAGGTATCTGCATTAGTAACAATGTATAGTCATGAAGAAGATATAGATAGTGCCATTGAGGTCTTTACTCAAGCTATCCAGTGGTACCAAAATCACCAGGTGAGTAAATTTAATTGGGAATTTTTTTGACCGCAATAATTATAAACTTTAAATTGCACAATTTAAATAATTAAATAATTTTGGCTAGGTCTTTGAGGTCTTTGCTAGCTCTAGATCTGTGAGTCTTTTTTTTCTTTTTAAACTTTGAATTTCTTTTAAGTACTTGTAAAACTTATCCCCTCCCCCAAATCCTGACATCCCCAAGTATTGGCATCATTCAAGAAGATTAAAAAGTAACTTTTTTATTATGGTAGTTTCTGTCCTGCTAAATCCTCTGGATTTAGTAATTAGCTCTTTTTGCAAAATAGGGCTGCTTCCATAAAGGCAAGTAACTCCCTTTAATATAACGATGTCTTATACAATAATGTTTAATGATTAAAAAAAAAAAACCAACAGTCACACTCTGTAGACAGATGACATATTTAGATTCCTTGTTATCTTCACCATTGTATTTTTAAATCCTGAGTCAGTTGTGATAACAAAAACCCCAAAACAAAATCAGATAAAGCTAAAGCTATGCAAATATCCTCCCTCTCTCTCTCTCTCTCTCTCTCTCTCTCTCTCTCTCTCTCTCTCTCTCTCTCTTTCTCTCTCTCTTTTTTTTTTTTTTTTACGATTATCACATTGCATCCTTGAACCAAAAAAATCCCCAACAGTCAGTTGAGCGGACTGAAAGGAGAGGCAGTGTGACTGGTAAATAAAGAGCTGACCTTGAAGTCAAGTAGACCTTAGTCCAAGTTCCTCTTACAGGGAGGAGCTTGTGGCCTTGGGCAAGTTCCTTAAACTGAGTGCCTTTAGGCAGTTCTAGAGGTCTGTGATATCCTTATTGGTAAATGTTCTAAAGAGGAGGCCCAGTAGAAAAATGTATAATCAATATAGTAATGTGGGGACACTACTAGTGTGGTGCCATGTTGTGACAGGCCAATCAATAACAGCATTGTAGAGGATTTATTATTTTTCTTTTAAAATATATGACAAATGAAGAGTAAATTATTAGAGCCAGGGGAAGGCTATGTAGCATTTATAGTTATGTCCCTCAAGTGTAATAATTCCTGAGAAAGAGAAATCTTGATACCACATCATTACTTCAGACAGTCCAGAAAGGTTATTAGGGAAAACTCTCACTTTGTCACTATTGAATAAGTCACAACTGCCCACAGATTACTTTTCCACCTGAATCATTCATTGTTTATTTCATAGATTATATTGATACTAATCCATTATATCAAAAGATCTGTTATAGTCTCCCTACCTTAATAGACCATCTTTATGAGTTGCTGTACCCAGAATACAGTCTCCTGTTGGCTGTTCTTCCAGATATGAGCCTTTTCAAGTTCAGCTAGATTGGCATGAATAACAATCTGTTACCAGGTTTATACTTGAAACCTTTACAAACTTTCCCCCTAAATGAGGCATCAGATAGGACTTTAGTGAAGGTTCAGATAAATACATACTGAGTAATAAATACTGCAAATAGAGACCATGTTATCCTCTGAAAAATGTTCAACATTCCTCCCAGAAATGTTCTAGTTATTTTCAGCAACATAATTTAGTATTAGCTGTCCTCGATTTATTAACTCTTGAAAACACCCATTACTTCGGAATGGAGCGTTTCACTTCATTTGGGGAAATCTAGGATCCCTCGACTAATCACTGCTGGTCCTTGTGGGCCTTCTTTACCCTCATAGGTAGCTTAGGTGGCACAGAGGATAGATATCACCTTGGGCCTGGAGTCAGAAAGATCTGAATTCAGATCTGGCCTCAATACACTCAACTAGTTGTGTCACCCTCAATAAGTCACTTTACTTCTGTTTGCCTCAGTTTCCTCAGCTGTAAATAGGGGATAATAATAGCAACTGCCTCCCAGGATTGTTTGTGAGGATCAGATGAGATAATTGTAAAACACTTGACATAGGACTTGGCACCTAACATGTGATTAACAGATGTGTATTTACTTCCCATTTCCAAAGGCCAATAACAGAGAAGTATAAGAGTCTCTTCTCTGAGGGTTTAGCTTTAGCAATAGAATTGGAATGAGTTTATAATTTAAAATTATAATAGAGATAGTTAATTTCTACAATATTGTTAGTAATACACTTTAGCTACATGATAGCCTTAATAACTGTATGCAGTAGAGGGGTTATTCTGGGAACCTAAGCTTTTTATAACACTAAATCTAGGGGAAAATGGACCCAATTTCAAATACTGCCTTTAAAAAAAACCTTCCTTTTAAGTTGGATATTATATTTTTGCTTAACTTATAGTTTGATTTTTTTCCCTACCCTTTGAAATGTTCTTCAAATAACTGTGGTGATCAATAAAAGCTAAAATAAAGGAATTAATGAAGAAACAAGCTTCTGTGGTCTAAATCAGTGGTTCTTAACCTTCCTAATGCCACAACCCTTTAATAGTCATATGTGGGCATGTCTGCATGTGGGCAGACCCGCCTGGAGACAGAGGAGGTTCCTAAGACCATCAGAAATAAGTGTTTTCTGACAGTCTTAGGTGACCCCCTGTGAAAGGGTTGTTCAACCCTAAAGGGGTCGCGACCCACAGGTTGAGAACCACTGGTCTAAATAGTTTTCACTTCAGTGACACTTGCTAAATATATTTTGCCTAAAACTTTCCTTTTTTAATGAATCTGCAGCCAAAGTCTTCTGTTCATTTATCCTTGATAAGAGAAGCTGCCAACTTCAAACTCAAATATGGGAGGAAGAAGGATGCAATTAGTGACCTGGAGCAACTATGGAAGTAAACTTTTATGGGTGCAAGGGTGGACATCTTAATTGCTTTGCCATCTTTTTATGTCCATGAGCTTTTGCTGTTTCTGTTTTGTTTTGTTTTTTTACCTTCATCATCTGACACATAGGCTCATAAAAAAATGCTTTTTGATTAGTTCATATGTTTGGAATTTATATGTTTAACTTTTTTCATTTTTCCCTAGGCAAAATCCAAAAGATGTTCACACTTTGGCACAACTTATTTCTGCTTATTCACTGGTAGATCCTGAGAAGGCAAAAGTGTATCTTTTTTTTTTCCTTAGATCTGAATCGATACACCTGATAAAATTCCTTACTTCCAATCTGTGTTTAAGATTGGTAGTGTTTTTAGAATGATGTGTTCATTAAGCCATGCTGTTAGGATTTTGATATACCACTGACCTGAAGGAGGGATGCAACCTTTTTCCCCATGCCATTTTATCAAGATATGTGGTACATAAATATATCTGACAATTTAGCTTGCTGATGTTATTCTCTAAATTTTTATTCTATTTGGGATTTAAGGACTTAATTTGATAATGCTGCAAAATGAGACTGTTTTATGAATAGTGCATGTGTTCATTTTGTTTTCCTGAACTCTTACTCTGTCACAGTCTTAGTAAACACTTGCCTTCATCAGATAGTATGTCCCTGAAAGTAGATGTAGAAGCACTCGAAAATTCCCATGGTGCTACATACATTCGGAAGAAAGGCGGGAAGCTTACTGGAGAGAACCCACTGAAAGAACAAGGGTAATGATTTTTATTGTTAATCCTAATACAGATCTTATAAAAAATACCAGCAAATAACAAAATAAGAAATGACTTTATTTTATATAAAAATCAGGTTGGGGTAAAAATGGAACTAGTTAGATGATCTTTATGGTAAGAAAAAATGTTTTTCCTTTTCACCAACTTGCAGGAGGTCAGGCATTGATAATTAATCAAAATAGCTACTTATTTTGCTGCCTTGACATAACATTAACAATATAAAAAGCATACGGTTTGAAAGTCATTTGGAAATTTTTTATTCTTTCAGTTTTTCTTGGAATTTTAAAATGTTTCCTTCATAACTTAAAAAGTAGTGATATCAAGCAACTAGCATTTTTTCTTTTCCCATGTAATGTTTTTCCTTTTAATTGTCAGAGGAACCATAATTTTATAGTCTAATCAAGATCCCTCAAATATCATCAGTTAAATTTAACTCAGATTTTGTTGGGGTTTTTCTAGTGTTTCCTTTTTCATAGTTTACTTTTTTACTTCCTATGTATCTTTGATTAACTTTGGGCTGAAACTGAATTTTTAAAATATATTCACTTCATTGGTCCCCATTTCCGTCTCACTACCCCAATTTTAAAAATCTATTGTATGTATTATAGTTTTTAAGTTTTGATATAACTTGCAGTATAAATGTTTCGTTAGGCATGTGTAGAGATTGTAGTGCCTGAGTCTCAGCCTGGTATAGTGGAAAGAATATTGGATTTGGTATGAGACCTGGATTCGAATTTGAGTTTCCTGGGCCTCAGTTTTCTTACCTGTAAATGAGGGAGTTCGCCTAGATGATTTCTGAGATTTCTTTTCTCTTAATCTACAATCCTATAATATTTTGTCTTCATGCTTAATTTTGGAATGGAAGACCCAGGTCCAAGCAAAGCTGATTGCTTCTTCTGTTTTCTAGTTTCATTGGATAAGGTTTTAGGGAGATTCATTAAGCTGATAAAATGAATTTTTGGCAGAAAATAATCTTGATATAATAGAAGGTACCTTGGGCTGGGGTTAATAGAGCTAACTTTTCATTCCTTCTCTGGCAATAACTAGCTGCGTGACTTTGAACATGTCATTTAATTTCTCTGGGTCTGTTTCCTCATGCCAACTATGAGAGGAATGAGCAAGATGATCTTTTAGGTTCATTTCAACTCTAATAATTAATATTCTACCTGCTTTTCAAAAAATGTCCTTTGTGGACATTTAGATCTGAAGTCGTCGCTCAGTTTTGTCATCTACTTAATTGGTGTTTACTAGCTTTTCAGGTTGATTTTGAAATATTTACTTAACTTGCTTCACCTCCCAAAATAGACAGTGTCTTTTTTTTCTTCATTTTTGTCAGGTGTAGGATAGCATGTTATATAGTGGGAAAAAATTTGGGATTTGGAATCAGAGAATTCAAATTCAGAACCTGACCTTGAATATGTTGCTTAACATCTTAGTCTTAGTTTCTTTGTGTGTGAATTAAAGTTCTAGATTCATTTATGTCAGACTCTCTTAGCCTGTTGGTATTCCATTTTTGGTTTTGTCTCTGAAGATTTTAAATTCATTCATTCATTCATTTATGTTTTGCTTTTTGGAGGGCAGTTGGGGTTAAGTGACTTGCCCAAAGTAACATGGCTAGTAAGTGTGTCAAGTGTTTGAGGCTGGATTTGAACTCAGGTCCTCCTGATTCCAGGGCTGGTGCTCTATTCACTGCACCACCTAGCTGCCCAAAGAGTAAACATTTTTTAATTGTGTGTGAACTATTTCCAAAATAAAAATGTTTCTCAACAGCCGTTTCTTCTCTTCTCTGAAGTATAGTTCCTGTAACATGCATGTAAATATTGATGATTTTGTTTATGTTCTCCGTTTTCTAAATATCTCACAAACAACAGATGCTCCATAAATATTTGGTTTTATTATTTTTTTCTAGGCAAGGAGACATAAAGAAAAAGAAGAAAAAAAAGAAAGGTAAATTAATTTTACATATTCCAGTAAATTGCCATTGTATGAAACCAAGTTTTCTTTTCATGTTTTAGAGAAACCCTCTGGAAGAAACAATCTCTTTTCCTTTTATTTCCTTATAAGCAGAATTGTGTTTTTCATGTTACTAATAATTGTTTCATGATCCAAGTTTGCTCTACAACATATAGATACTAGTCTTATATTTTTGTGTAGAAATAAGTATTCTTCAGATCGTGGGTTTGTATTCTGACTTAACTGACTTTTGCTGAACTTAGTTCTGTATGTACTGTTATATAAGGCATTTACTCTTACTTTTTCTGCATAATAAGTACAGATTGCAAAAAGAACATTACTTTTCATACTACTATCATATGTATTTAAAGCCCTGGTTGCGCTGATATATTTCCTTGTATGTGTATATATCAAAAGAAATAAATGTGAGACTCAGAAAGCTTATCACTTGAGAAGACTCACTAAATATTGATTTCCCTTAACTGGGTATCTTAAAGTAAAAAATATTTTCAAGCTAATTTTTTTTTTTTACAAAGATCAAAGTTATAGAATTTTAGATTTGAAAGGGACCTTATCAACTATTTATTTCAGCTTCTACATGAAAAGTATCCTATGTATAGATCTAATCTATACATATATATGCATGTATATGTGAATATATGTCCATATACACATCTCATATCTGCTAAGACCCTCAAGGAGGGTCAGTGCCCATCTCCTGTGGCAGCTCATTCCACTTAGTTGTTAGAAAATTTTTCCTGGGGTGACTAGGTGGGGCAGTGAATAGAGCACCGCCACTGGAGTCAGGAGGACCTGAGTTCAAATGTGACCTCAGACACCTAACACAAACACAAAACTAGCTGTGTGACCTTGGGCAAGTCACTTTAACCCTAATTGCCCTACCTTTCCCCTCCAAAAAGCAAAAAAAAAAAAATTTTGACATCAAGACTCAGTTTTTCTCTTTGTATCTTCTATTCATTGATCCTGATTTTGCCCTCTGGGATCAATCAGAACTAACATGATCTCTTTTCCCCATAATATTCCTTTACTTGCTTGAATAAAACTGCTGTGTTTCCTCTGGTCTTTCAACCTATTCTTCTGTGATAGACTCAGGGTTCTTCACCATTCTGGTTGTTCTCCTTGGGATGCTGTCCAGTTAATCAGTATCCTTCCTAAACCATGGGATGCAAAATTGAACATCGTACTTAAGATGTGGTCCTATCAGGGCAAAGTATTGGGAAAACTATTACCTCCTTTTTAAAAAACGGAGTATACATGCGAAATCATGCAAAACATTTTCATCTTAGTTCTATTGCATAAAAAAGTAAAGTGGAAAAATTATACTTCAGGTAGCATTCAAAATTCACCAGTTTTCTCTCTGGAGTTAGGTAGGCTTTTTTCATGAGTGCTTTGGAATTACTTTGGATCACTGCATTGATCATAGCCTTTAACATAGCCAAGTCTTTAACAGTTGAATATCATTACAGCATTGCTGTTACTGTGCACAGTGATCTCTCATTTCTCTTACTTCACTTTGCCTTGGTGTGTTTTTTTCTGAAACCACTCTGCTTGTCATTTCTTATATCACAGTAGTATTCCGTCACAATCATGTGGCATAACTTATTCAGCCATTTCTTAATTGACGAGCATCCTGTCACTTTCCAGTTCTTTGCTATCACAAAAAGTTGCTGTAAATATTTTTGTACATCTAGGTCCTTTTAATTTGATCTCTTTGGGGTATAGATCTAGTAGTGGTATTTGATGGATCAAAGAGTATGCACAGTTTTATACATAGACCTTTGGTCATAGTTCTGAGTTGTTCTCCAGACTGATTAGACTAGTTTACCACTCCACCAGTAGTTTGGTAACAGACCTATTTTCCCTCTGACTCCAGCATTTGTCATTACTGATAGGTGTGAGGTGGTACCTCGTAATTGTCTTAATTTGCGTTTCTCTTGATAATCGATAATGATTTAGAGCATTTTTTTTATGTGACCATAGATAGCTTTGATTTCTTTGGAAATTGCCTGTTTATGTCCTTTGACCATTTCTCATTTTGGGAATCACTTGTATTCTTATCAATTTGACTTAGTTCTCTATACATTTGAGAAACGAGACCTTCACTGGAGAAAGTTGCTGTAGAACTTTTTTCCCCAGGTTCCTGCCTTCCTTCTAATCTTGACTACATTGGTTTTTTTGTATAAAATCTTTTAAATTTAATATAATCAAAATTACCTATTTTATATCCTCTAATGTTTTCTGTCTCTTGTTTGGTCATAAATTCTTCCCTTCTCCATAGATCTGATGGGTAAAATTTTCTATGCTCCCTTAATTTGCTTGTGATATCGCTCATTATATCTAAATCTGTTTTGACCTTATCTTGGTGTATGGTGGAAGATTTTGATCTGTACCCATTTTCTGATAAATTGCTTTCCAATTTCTCCAGCAGTTTTTGTCAGATAGTGAGTTCTTACTCCAAAAGCTTGAATTTTTGGGTTTATCCAACTTTAGTTTACTGTAGTCATTTATTTCTGTGTATTGTGTACCTAATCTATTCTATTGATCCACCACTCTATTTCTTAGCCAATACCAGGATGTTTTGATGGTTACCTATACAGTTTGAGATCTGATACTGCTAGACCACTTTCCTTGATATTCTTTTCATTGAGTCCCTTGATATTCTTGACCTTTTGTTCTTCTAGATGAATTTTGTTATATTTTCTAACTCTGTAAATTGTTGGTGTTTAATTGGGTTTTTTATTTGTTCTTTTTCTAGTTTTTTTAATTGAATGCCTAATTCATTGAACTGCTTTTTCTCTATTGATGTAAGTGTTTAAAGCATCCCATAAATTTTGGTATGTTGTTTCATTGTTGTCATTCTCTTCAGTGAAATTAATTATTATTTCTATGATTTATTCTTTAACCCACTCATTCTTTAAGATTATTTGGTTTCCAATTAATTTTTAATCTATGTTTCTGTGGTCCTTTATTGAATGTAATTTTTATGGCGTTATCATCTGAAAAGGGTGCATTTAATATCTCTGCTTTTCTGCATTTCTTTATGAGATTTTTATGGCCTAATCTATGGTCACTTTTTATAGAAGTGCCATGTACAGCAAGAAAAAGGTGCTACTTTTTGTCCCCATTCTGTTTTCTCCAGAGATCTATCATATCTAATTTCTCTAAAATTCAGTTTATTTCATTAAGTTCTTTCTTGCTTATTTTATAGTTAGATTTATCTGGTTCTTAGAGGAGAAAATTGAAGATGCCTATTAGAATAATTTTGCCGTTTGTTTCCTCCTAAAATTCATTTAACTTTTTCCTTTAAGAATTTGAATGCTGTGCCATTTGGTACATATATATTTAGTATTAAAATTATATCATTGTCTGTGACACATTTTAGCAAAATGTTTCCCTGCTTATCTCTTAATTTGGTCTATTTTTGCTTCTGCATTATCTGAGATCATGATTGCTACCCCTGCTTTTTTTAAACTTAGGTGTGAAGCATAATAGATTCTGCTCCAGCCTCTTATTTTTATTCTGTGTATTGTTCCAGTTGTGTTTTTTATAAATAATATATTGTTGGATTCTGGTTTTTAATCCATTTTGCTACCCATTTCCATTTTATGGGTGAGTTCATCCCATTCACAGTTATTATTACTGTGTATTTCCCTCCTTTTTACCCCTATTTATTCTTCTCTCCCTCCTTTTTTACCCTGTCTCTCCTCAGAAATCTATTTTGCTTCTGACTGTTGCCTCTCTTATCCCCCCTTCTCTTATTCCCCTTTTCCTCCTGCTTACGAGTGGTGTAAGACAGGTTTCTATACCCAATTGAGTATGTTATTCATTTTTTGAACCAGTTCTGATGAGAATAAGGTTCAAGTGTTGTCTTTTACCCTCTCTTCCATTTTCCCTTCCACTGTAAAAGCTGTTCCTTGTGTATCTCTTTCATGTGAGATAACTTTTCCTATTCTTCCTCTCCCCCCTTCTCTCACTGCATTCCTCTGACTCATTTTATTTTTTGGGATATCATCCCATTATAGTTAACTCACACCCCTGCACTCTGTGTTGACTTCCTCTAACTGACCTAATAATGATAAAGTTCTTAGCTGTTACAAATATCATCTTCCCCATGTAGGAATATTACCATTTTAATCTTATTGAACCCTTTATGATTTGTCTTTCATGTTTACCTTTTTATTCTTCTGTTGAGTCTTGTATTTGAAAGCCATGTTTTCTATTCAGTTTTAGTCATCATATGGAATTCTTGAAAGACCTCTGTTTCATTAAGTCTTCATTTTACCCCTGAAGGATTGTACTCAGTTTTGCCATGTAGGTTATTCTTGGTGGTAATCCTAGCTCCTTTGCTTTCCAAAATATCATTCCAAGTTCTCCAGTTCTTTAATGTAGCCACTGAATCTTGTATTAGACTGGTTCCATGATATTTGAATTTTCTCTCTGGCTGCTTGCAGTATTTTCTCCTTGACCTGGGAGCTCTGGAATTTGGCTATAATATTTCTAGTTGTCATTTTGGGATCTCTTTCAGGAGATGTTCCAATTTCTATTTATCTTTTGTTCTAGGATATCAGAGCAATTTTCCTCGATAATTTCTTAAAATCTAATGTCTAGGCTCTTTTTTTTTTTATCATGACATTCAGGTAGTGCAATAATGCTTAAATTATTTGTATTTCTTGGTCACAGTAACCCATGAAGGCTTAAAGGATAGATGGTTTTGGAAGCATGTTAGTAGCCAAATGGTGAAATTGTGGATCCTTGAAATATGAAGTTAATATCAGAAATGAGGAGACATCCAAATCCTAAAATAATTCTCAGATGGTTTGCTAACCATCTCTCCTCAAGAGATGGGGAAAAATTAGTTATTTAGTTTTTTGCCAGAAGTTATTGCAATCTTGGGCATGTTGAAGTGCAATAAATAATAAACTGAATTTATTCTGTAAGCATTTATTCAGTAACTACAGAGTGCCTGGTATTGTGCTAAGGCCCTGGAGATAACAAGACAAAATGAAAAACCGTCCCTGTCTTCATGGAAGTTTCTCTATGATGTTGGGATTGTTTTTCTGGGAACATTTACACAGATAAGGTAGTATATGGTAATTTGAGGGGAGAGAGACAGTTCTGGATATCAGGAAGTACTTCCTCTAGCACAGCGATTCTCAGCCTGTGGGTCATGACGCCTTTGGAGGTTGAATGACCCTTTCACAAGGGTCATGACCTAAGAACATCAGAAAACACATATTTCCGATGGTCTTAGGAACTTAGACACCACTCCTCTATCCATTTCCAGGCAGGTCTGCCCACATGCAGATACTGCATGAGAAAGGTTGAGAACCACTGCTCTAGGAAGTAGCACCTGAACCTGGAAGGAAGCAAAGGCTTCTGCTAGGTGGAGATAAGAGAGCACAGTCTTGGCACATGGGACAGCTTATTCACAGATATCAAGGTGGGAACTGGAATGGGGAATTTGAGAAATGTCAGGTAGACTAGTTTGACTGGCATGTTGGAATATGTGAAAGAATCATGAATTTGTCTGACAAGGTAAATTGGAGCCAAATTGACTTTTAAATACCAACTTGCTGAGTTTTTATTTTATCTTAGAGACAAATAGTCTGAAAGCACATATGATATGGTCTGATGGCAGTAGGTACCAGTAACTTAAATATTTGGAGTTCTAGCTCTCTGGATAATTTTCCAGCTTTTACTCAAAATTAATCATTCTTACAGCTTGATTTTTTTTTTTTCAGTTTTGGCTTTATTTCAGAACAAAATCATACTGTATATAGACTATTTCATTATTTATTTTCTTTAAACAGGAAAGCTACCCAAGAATTATGATCCTAAAGTTACCCCAGATCCAGAGCGATGGCTTCCAATGCGAGAACGTTCCTACTACAGGGGAAGAAAGAAGGGTAAAAAGAAGGATTTGATAGGGAAAGGGACACAGGGAACAGCATCAGCAGCTTCATCTGAATTGTAAGTGATGACTATATGCACAGTGCTATCAACTCTCAAAGGACTTACAGTTTTACTTCTTGAAGGGCATTTAATGCCTTGTATCAGTAGTCTTCAAACATTTTCAATCACAAGCCCAAACCCTGTTGGTTAAAAAGAACATGAAAACACTCCATACAAGTCCAAGTTCGAATCAGACGTAGCTGTGTGACCTTGGGCAAGTCACTTAATCCCAATTGCCTTGCCTTTTGCCTCTCAAAAAGAAAAAAAGGAAAGAAAGGAGGGAAGTGGGACTTTTTACCAGTTCTTGCCACAGAATGGATAGCCTGCCCTATGAGAAGTACTTGTTATAGCCAGAGGTGATCTGAGAGGCAAGAGGTGGTCTTGCTTAGGGATAACAAGGGAAATTTTCCAGTGGGGCTTTCCCAGTGGTACCCTTACATCTTCATCCCTAAGGGAGCAATTAGGTTATAACTGCCCTGAATGGTCCAAAGGAACTCTGAAAGGGGGGGGGGAGGGGGGAGGGGCCTTGGGACATTACACAGTAGAGGTAGGAGGTGGGGAGGGGTATCAATTGGAGACAAGTCCCGTGTCTAGCTGCTGCAGAAATGGCTAGATGCAGTCCCTTTCCCCTTCTTCAATTAGTTGAGCCTTTTGGGGTCAGACTTCAGCCTCCATTTTGGAGACCACTGCCATATGCCATTTACCACTTAAATGTTTCATTTACATTGTCATATTTGATCTTCTCAAGAAGAATGTGAAGTGGGTAAGTAGTTCTCAAAGACAGTAACCAGATATACTTTGAATTTAATTTGATATGCTTTTAATTTAACAGAGCATACATATCTTTGCAGTTACATGTGCCTATGGGAGAGTCTGCTAAGTTCTGCTTTGGTCTGTTGATATATTCCTCAGTGAGCAAAGAATGTTTGAGAGCCACTACTGTGGGCTATGTAATGTTAGCATTCCTTACATTTTACTGATGAGGAAATTGAATCTCATGGTTTTTTTTCCAGGTTCTTTTCTCTTTTCTTTTCTTTTCTTTTCTTTTCTTTTGGCTTTGTGGAAGGGGGAGGGCAGGGCAGTTGGGGTTAAGTGACTTGCCCAAGGTTACACAACTAGTAAGTGTTAAATGTCTGAGGCAGGATTTGAACTCAGGTCCTCCTGACTCCGTGGGTGGTCCACCCAGCTGACTGTAATGCCATGCACAAGCATCTTTCCAGAAGAATACTACTGTGAACCCCTTTTAAGGTTCTGATTACACATTATAGTGAACATTCTGTTTATTCCATAACAAATCAAAGCAAAACATTCACAGAAAATCAAGGTACAACATTCATGATACCACAACTTATCACAGAAAATCACAATATAGTATTCAATTTCCACATAGTGACCACAAAGTCTTCAACAAAGAACAATTGTTTAGTAACTCAATCATTCAAAATCGCCCTTCAGGAAGCTTGCCTCCTTACTCAGTCATTCAACCATCTCAAAATACAATAGTCAAAGTCTTCCACTCATGGGGCACACTAAGTTAATTCAATCAGTCACTTATTCAGTAATCAGTTACTAAGTATCATTAATCACTAAGTACAATCATTAGAAAATACACAGACCCTCCACCCCTAGGTCACTAGTAAACTACACTACAATTTCATCATTACTCAGTACCCACGGAGAGGTCTTTTCATCTTGACTCAGGCAGACAGTTTTCTACCTGAATCCACTAGTCACCTGGATTCCAAGGCAGACAACTCCCAGTTCCTTGTCCAGCTCTTCGTGTAAGTCCTGCTCCACACTGAAGTTCACAGGGTCCAGTCCATCTCATATCCTTCACAATTTCTATTACCGAGAATTCAAGGCTCAACCAAGCCACAGACAGTCTTAGCATCCTGGTCATGCTTCCTCAGTCTTCTGCAGCTCATTCAAAAATGCAGAATCACCTTATCCAGCTGTGGGGAGGAGTTAGCAGGGGGCCTCCTGGGCTCCTCCTCAGTGGCAGCAATTTCTGTCTCCACAGAGTTTGCTTCAAGAAGATCTGTCTCAGTTACAAATTATCATTTTTATTCTCAATTCTCAGTCCAGCAGTAGCAGCTGCCTCCAAATGCTGCTGAGAGAAACTCATCTTCAGCAGAACAGCTTCTGCCGCCAGATTCTTGTCCCAGGAAATTCTGACTCTTACTCTCTGGGGCTTTTCCTTACATACACATAGCATTAGCTACTTCCTGTTTCAGCCAACCCCTTCCTGTTAGGAATGGGGGTTCATACCTTCTGTTTCTTTTACAGAGGTTTGATTAATCACTAAGTGCTTAAGTACCTGCTTACTTGCCAACACAAAAAGGGATCTTCAAATTCAAATTAATTACCATTACACTGGCCTTGAAGAAACTGAATCTCCGAGAACTTTTGACTTACTCGGGATCACATTGCTAGTAAGTGACCGAGAAAGGAGGTCTTCCCAGAGCTCTCTATCCTCCAGGGCATGACTGCTCTACTTCCACTGCACAAGCAGGGCTCTCAGTACTGGCCTCATAAATTTGGGAAGCCTGATTCTGTATGATGCCTAATCTTAAATTTGACTATCTTGCCATTTTCTCATTACTGAAGTGACTGATAAGGAAAGAAACTTGAAAAACTTAAGAGACTTGAACCTTCTTGTACTTTTAGGAATTAAAGTAACTTACACTTTTACAGAATTTCAAATAGTTTTGTTGACCATCATATCAGCCTCTTGATCAGTCCATCAGTTACCATGTGAATACTTTCTTCTTTATATATCATGTTCTCCAAATGAAGATAATCTTTAGACTTGAAGCAAAGCGTGTTTTGTTTATTTCAGAGAAATGGGAGTCCCTTATCTTAAAAAAGAGAGAGAGAAAGGAATATTTTGTTGAATTGAAGGGAAGCAAAACATGGTTCTTCTTTGGTTGTCATGTATACTTAGTAGACTTATGATTTTATCTATGAGGGAATGTCCTCCAAAGTTAAATATTGCAACTCTACATACCAGCCCATTCTGTAGACTCTTGTTCATGTCTTTTTTTATAAGTATGCCACAGAGGGTATATGCAGTGTGTTAAAAGAAAAAAATTCACTTGCTCTTGATTATAATAAACGTAGATAAATATAAATAATGACTATATTTAGAGTTATTGGTTTACTGTTTAATGACATTTTAAAAGAAATGTGCATTATTTGGGGAAAGTAAGTAAGGCTCCAGGAATATACTTTTTATTTGCTTTTTTATGTTGAATAAATTACTAAGCCTTACCTAATCTGTCCTGTTTCAGGGATGCTAGTAAAACTGTGTCCAGCCCACCCACTTCCCCCCGGCCTGGGAGTGCTGCTGCAGTATCTGCCTCTACAAGTAACATAATACCCCCAAGACACCAGAAGCCTGCAGGGGCTCCCGCCACGAAGAAGAAACAGCAACAGAAAAAGAAGAAAGGTGGAAAAGGAGGCTGGTGATTTGGACATTCATGTCACAGTCTATTTTTTTTTTTAAACTCTTTCCACTGTAAGGCACCAGGAACGTAATAAAAGTCGAACAGCAACAAGCACAGGGCTTTTTTATTCCCCTCTTAAACTGACTTAATGTTCTGTTTAGTTTTCTGTGCACTCTGCATCCAGGAATCACAAGTGTCATGCTCTTAAGCGTACATGCCAGCTTAGCTCTCAGGCTCCTCATGTCACGTACCTTTGTGCAGAGTAAGAGGACGTGGAGCAGTTGAGTATTTGCTGGCTGTAATCATCTGCAGTCCCCTACTCTGTGGGCTCTCCTGGCCCTTCCCATCTTTACAAATAAGATGTGTTCTCCAGTTTCTTTTCAGCTTATGTTAAAACTGGAACCTTCTTATACTAGTTTCAACTGACTCTGAAGACCCACTTGTTGCATTTACCTTCCACTTACGAAATTATGATTTACTAGACACAAAGAGGCTGCAAATGGAGTTCTCCCAGCACTCTACCAGCCTGCATCACTCCATGAAAGGGGACCTGGACCTTCACTGGCTCCTTCATGACTTAGTGGGTGCAGGGCATTTTTTTAGTTTGTTTTCAGTGATTGTAGTCACTTTCCTCTTGTTATATAATGTTAGGGGACTGGGTGGTTCACCCTACGTTATTATTTTTATACAGAAGCAGCCATTCTCTGTCTCAGAATTTAGCAGCATACTGTGTTGACCTAGCACACTCAGCTCAAGAAAGAAAATGGCCATTATCAGTATGGTGAGCAGTTTACTCCAGCATCTAGTGCTCTGGCAAAGGAAGTGGTATCATCTTGTCTCTTACGAAGGAGGTCATTCATACAGGGGTTCAGTATTAGCAGGTCAGCATTCAGACCTAACAAGGAATTGTATACCTGTGATAGGTGCTATCCTTCAAGCAAGCTGCTACAACTTCCCCCAGAAATTAAACAAGTGTTGCTCTTTAGAAGTATTGCCTATGCCTTTCCCTCAGAAGCCCGTGTCTAAAGAGAATTTGTTTTTCTTGTTGAGCTATTTTGGCTCTTGTGTGCATAGGGATGCTGCTTTTTTGTTACTGGTCATTTGATGGTTCCCAAGACCTTTTTAAAGTCTTACAGACATTCGCCTTGTGATTACAGTACTTCATCCTTTAATAAAATACTGCTAGACTTCAGTCCCGATGTTGCTACCAAAACTTCGGCAGAGTTTTCACTACTTTTCTTTGTTGCTGGGTGAGAGAAACAGGGAAAACTTCCTGGCATTTCCTTTTTTGGATCTTAAAACAGGAAGGATTGATTCTGATGTACACACAACACAACATCTTCAACTCAGCCAGAATAATGTTATTTTTGGTATGAGTGACAAAAGTTAATTTCTTCTGAGTATATCATATATATTACAGAAATAATTATTAGCAAATGTATGTACTAGGCCTATTTGTAGTTCTCCAGTAAAGGATAATCATTTGTTAGCTTAAGTAAGCCATAAAATCTTGGTAAGATCTCTTTCTGTGAAAATTTTGACCAAGGTATATTTCACACATATTAGTGAAATTCAGGCAAACCTCTTAGTTGTCATTATTACAGGACAAACTAATGCCTGTCCTAAGCAGACCTCAGTTTAAAACAAATGATTATAATTGACAGTAGAAATGTGAATAGGACCCTAATTAATTTTGCTAATAATTGTACCCTGTTGTAGACAGGAATTTTGCCAGTAACATTTTGTATAAATTTGCGTGTGAATACATATATATGTGTATGTGTGTATACACACATATATACATATAAAATAAACATGGATCTTTCCATTCACTGTGACATTTTAAAATAAAAGTCTAGCAGTGAATGTTAATGAAAGTGTCCTGGGTGTTAGGACTTTTGTGGGAGGCTTAAGTGCATTGAAAGTTGAGTACCCTTTATTTCATTCCATGGGAGATGAATTATTTTCAAAGTGTCACCTCTTTTCACCCACCAAAATAAGTTACAGATATGATACCCTGAGAGAAGCCACACAGGTTAAACTGTTAAAAATTCACCATGAATTTTGAGTCCATTGTGTAGCCTTGAGAAATATGCATGTAGGCTTTTAACGATAGTTTTGGGAAAGAGCCATGGTGTAATGAAAAGAGGAACTGGAATTGGAGTCCTGAGTTCTAATTTGAGCTCTCCCTCTTAATAGCTGTGTGACCTCAGAGCCTGTTTCCTCCTCTGTAAGATGGGGATCAAAATGCCTGCACTACCTACCTCACAGGGTTGTTGTGAGGATCAAAAGAGGAAATGAATGTAAAGTACTTTGTAAACTGTAAAAGGCTATAAAAATGCTGGTAATTATAATTGACAATGTGGTGGTTAATAAACATAAAGGAGGGGTGAATTTTTCAGCAAGTCTTAGTATTTATTCTGTAAATTAGTGATTTAGAAACTGGTACGGAGCACGTTTGGAAGGCTTAGGTCTGTTAGCCATCAGTTCCCCCTCCAGACTAGGTCCTTAAACCTTGCTGGTAACATCCCTATTCACAGACTGACCTTCAAGATCCTACCGGAATTTAAACTTGCAAACAAGTAAGGGATGAGAATTCTGAGTAGCAAAAGGATAAAGTTCGAATCTGATCACGGAAAGGCTGATGTGCTTTATAGTTAAGCCATTAGGCAGGATTAGAGATCAGAGTTATTCCTTTAACTTATCTAGATTGGCGGAGTACAAGGTTTTTGGTTTTTTTATAACACAATTTGTCTAATAGACGTAGACTTTCAAACTTTGGGCAATTTGGGTGCTGGGAGATAGAAAGGCTTTTAAAAAACGAGGTCTTAGGGATCTGATTATATGGTGGTGGTTTCTCCTATTTTTTATTGTTAAGTCGTCCTGGGCACTAGTAAAAAACCATGACTAAAGTTTGGAAACTTCTTAACTTGCTAAGTAGGGGAAAGTGACTCCACGGTAGGTTGCTTTAAGAAAAGGAAAATAAATGAGCCCAGTTTTCCTTCCATTTTAGCCCTGGGCAGGGCTGTGGTGACTGAGCGGGTTGGAAGATTGAGCAGAAGAGGTCAGCAGCTGTAGACCAAACAGGACAGGCTCAGCTGACTGTTGGGGATGCTTGAGGGTGGGCCCTTCGGGACAATCCCAGCCCAGTGAGCCCTGCGTTCGCCTCCAGGGAGGGCAGAGGGCGGGACTGCGGGAGCTCAGAGCTTCCACCTCCCTCCCACAGAGGTTCCCTTGGATCCTGTTCGCCTTTGGTCTCTCTTCGTAGCTGGCGCTCGTGGCACGAAGCCCGGGTCCGTGCTCCTCTGCACGGCTGCAGCGTGTGCAGCTCCGGCGGCAGGGCCAGAGCAGGGAGACTTGCGGGGCCCATGGCCAGCCGCAGCTTGAGGGTGGTGGGGCTGGCGGCCGCGGCGGCTGCGATGACAGGGGGGGTTATCTATGCCGTGTGGAGCTACGTGTCCTCCGCGCGCCCCAGGGCCGAGTCAGAGTTGCCCCGACCACATCTGGGGGAGCCTCGGTCTGCTTCTCCTCCGCAAATGGGGAGAAAAGAGAAGAAAGAAACGCTTGTGGTGGGGGAAACAAAGGGCGAGAGCAGCACCTCGGCTGTACCATCCCAGAAGCAGTCACAGGTGAGGGATGGGGTAGGCCGAGCTGGGCTCTGCCGGGTTGGAAGCGGGAGACGGACTCCTCTTCTGCGGGTGGTAGGACCAGGATTAGCGGAGCTTGGCAAAGCGTGCCCCGTGTCCGCCTGGACCCTTCCAGCCTTCTCATTCTGGGAAGAGGCCAGACCGCGATCGGCATCTCCTGGGTTGTGTGCATTCTGACTCTTGGGGTCACCATTACCCTTGTTTACTCATCGCAGGTGACTGTCAAAAAGACAACTTTCACTTGAGTAACTGCGGGTCTTAGAAGGTAAACACTGATTAGATCCGAACCGTTTTCACCCTTGGATCTCGGGAAGTGATTGGGAGATTGGCCCCCGGAGGGCTTAACTATTTCAGAAGCAATGAACAGCCTCAGCTCCGTTAGGCTGCTATCAATCTGTCGATCTATGTGGAAAAATAAGTGTTATAATGTACATAACAGCACGCCTGGGTGGGCAGTGGATAGAGTGCCGGGCCTGGAGGCAGGAAGACCCCTTCCTGAGTTCAAATTTGACTTCAGACACTTAAGTAGGCATTAACCCTGGCAAGTGACTTAACCTTATTTGCCTCAGTGTCCTCATCTGTATAATGAGCTGGAGAAGGACTTGGCAAACCACTCCAGCATCTTTGCCGAGAAAACCCCAAATGGGGTCACTAAGTTGGATATGACTGAGATGACTGAACCAAGCATATAATACCTTTGTGAGACTTGGGCAGAGCATGGGAAAGTAAATTTCTGTTATTTTCATTTTAAGTATTTAGTAAATTATTATCAAGAAGAAAGTTTTAAAGTATTTTCAGAAATATTGATGAAGGGACATATTATTTTTCATGTCCTGTGAATATACAGGGTGTCCCAAAGATGTTAGTGCTTTTAAGCTGTAGACCTTCAGGAAACTGTATTATGTGTGTACAAGTAAGTGTATAAATAAAAATCTCAGTTTTACAGTCTCTTAAACATGTGACACCAGGAGGTAGAGGACTATATTCTAATATGATACATAGTAATACATAATGACAAATAATGCATAATAATAATACAAATAACATAGTAATCCTATGTATTTTGTTTTTATTCATTTTTAAAACATCTGAGAACAAGTTGAAAGATTTCACCAGACTGGCAAAAGGGTCCATGACTTGAAAAAAAAAAAAAGTTTGAGGATCTGCTTTAAAGGAAGAAAGCCCAGAATGGAGTAGAACAAACTAGAGAGAGTTTGGGCAATATATTCAATTGGAATAAGTGAAAAATAAGAAATTCTGGAGTGTCCTGGTGGTAGAAACAAACAAATAAATAGTAGGATTCATTATTGCTGAGTCCTAATATAATGGGTATTTTTTTTTTATATCTTGTTTCTTATATCATCACAGTTGTCCCAAGGATCTTTCCCCTCTTCTATATCTTTTTTTTTAAGATGAAAAAATATAGCACAAGTGATTGATACATTTAAGCTGTCTGAAAACATGTACAATTCATCACATTTGTGAGCCTCCTATCTCCACCCATTGAAGTGGATTGGGGATATCCTCTCCTCTTTCTTCATTCAAATCTTGCTTGATTTTTATAATTTAGTTATATTTATTTATTTTTTGTCATGTAGTTGTTCTTTCCATTTAAACTGTTGCTGTTATTGAATATATTGTTTCTTGGCTCTGCTTATTTCATTCTCCATCAGTTCATGTTGATCTCTCTCCATGCTGTATTCGTCACATCATTTATTAGAGCACAGTAATATTTCATTATATGCATGTACCATTTGTTTAGCCATCCGCCAATTGTTGGGCATCTACTTTGTTTTCATTTATTAATTATCACCAAAATGTTGCTATAAATATTTTAATATATGAGACTTTCTTCTTATGAATGATTTCTTTGTGGTATAAGTTCAGTAATGGAGTCTCTGGATCAAAGGGTATGGACATTTTTGTCCCTTTTATTTACATAATTCAATCTTGGCTACCAAACCCTTTTCAGAAGACTTTAATACAAAGATTATTTTTTTCCCCATTCAACCACTTCCCTTCTCATCTTAGGTGCATCATTTTTTCTCTGGAGAAGCTTTTTAGTTTCATGTGATCAGTTATCTATTTTACCTTTTGTAATTGCCTCTCTCTTCTGTGGTTAAGAATACATCTTTTCCCCATCTGCTTCTCTCTCTCTCTCTCTCCCCCCCCCCCAATGGTAAAAGTTTACTTTCCAAAATGCCTATTTTCAGATACAGGCAGAATCACAGATCATATACTGGAAGGTGAACCACTGCCACCAACTTGCCTCGTGTGGTTGTCCTAATGGAAAAGTACAGAAAGAACTGGGGGCTGGGGAAAGCAGGATGGCTTCTATACTCTGATGTTTACCCTTTGGAAAGAGATATCTGTTTTAAGAAATATACATTTCCAAGGGGATGACAGGGTATACTTTCATCCTGTCATAAAGAATGAAGGCACTGGCTGGTCAAGGCATTGGCTCTTCCTTGCCTGAGTGGTGAGGTGGGGGAGTATATTTCCCTTCTTTCATTAGCATCTCTTTCTGCTTCATGATTATTCCCAAGTGTTCTACCATTTTCCACCTATGTAGACATTCAATGAAATCCTCAGATTCTAGTTTGCATTCTTTCTTCGCTCAGGTCATTCCAATTCCATGGGCATGAATTCCTTCTCAAAAGCATGGCATCAGGCTGGCATTTTGTAAGGTTGTTCAGCACTCATAATTGTCATCCATTTGTCAATATTGAGGCCCAGCTGGCTTTGAACATCTAAGAACGGCATGACTGCAGCCTAGTCCAAATGCTGCTTCCCTTTCCTTCACCACAAGTCTTTGTTGTCCTAGAGCCTCTTTGCAACCCTCTGGCTGTAAAGTATAGTCTTGGTTGTAACATCATAACACCCGAAGACCCCACCCATCTGCTTCTCTTTTGATTTTTTTTATAGTATGTTTTTTAATCATAGGTCGTATAAGGTTGCATGTCCATTTAGAATATATTGTGGAGTGTGGTACAAAATGTTGGTATAAGTCTAATTTCTGCCAGACTGCTTTCCAGTTTTCCCATCAGTTTTTATCAAATAAGGAGGTTTTCCTCCTAAGTAATTTATGTTTTCCGCTTTATCAAACATTGGGTTATTGAATGCCATTGTTTCTGATTCTGCCTCATCTGTTCCATTCCATTGATCTATTTATTATTATTATTTTAAATGCCAGCTGGTTCTGATGACAGCTGCTTTATAATATAGTTTGAAAACTGGAAGAGCTATTCTCCCTTAATCTTGGTTTCTTTTCATCATTTCCCTTGATATTCTAGATCTTTTTTTCAAATGATTTAAAAATTATTTTGTCAAGTTCTATAAAGTATCCCCTTGATAATTTGATTGATGATAAACTAATTTTGGAATGATTGTAATTTTTATTATATTGGCATGGCCTAGCTATCACTGAATATTTCTCTGTACTTTGTAATTGGGTCAATTCAAGTCTCTTTTATGCTTTGGAAGGTCAATCCACAGACATTTTATGCATTTTATAGTTATTTGGAATGGGATTTCCTATTATTGCCTGTTGGGTTTTATTATCGTATTGAAATGCCACTGATTTTTGAGAGTTTATTTTGTAGCTTCCAACTTTGTTAAAGCTATTGTCGTCAATGAGTATTTTGCCAATTCCCTAGAATTTTTCAAGTATCCTATCATGCCATGAGCAAATAGGAATGGTTTTATGTACTCTTTGCCTATTTTTATGCCTTTAATTTCTTTTTTTTGTCTTGTTGCTATTGCTCAAATTTTCAGAACTATATCAAATAATAATGGGGAGAATGAGAATCCTTGTTTCATTCCCATATTCATTAGAAAAGTTTCTAATGTTTCCCAATTGCATATAGGTTTGCTTTTGGTTTTAGATACATGCTTTTTAAAAGCACTTCTATGCCTATACTTTATAAGGTTTTTAGCATAAAAGTGTTTGTCAAAAGTTTTTCTACATTTATTGAGATTATTATGTGGTTTTGGATGTTTTCATTTCTTTTTAAAAAATTTATTTATTTTTAGTTTTCAACATTCATTTCCACAAGATTTTGAATTACAACTTTTTCCCTGTTTTTCTCCTACCCCCACCCCAAGATAGTGAACCTATTGAGTACCCTTTCCTGCAATCTGCTCTCTCTTATATCCTCCCCCATACTCTCTCTAACTTTCTAGTAGGGCCAGATGGATTTTATACCCCAATGCCTGTATATCTTATTTCCCAGTTGCATATAAAAAACGGTTTTTTTAATTAAAAATTTTTTTTAACATTTGTTTTTAAAACTTTGATTTCCAGATTCTTTCCCTTCTTCCCTCCTTACCCACCCCCACTGGGAAGATAAGCAATTCCATATAGGTTGTACATGTGTAATTATGCAAAACTTTTCCATAGTAGTTATATTGTGAAAGACTAACTATATTTCCCTCCATCCTATCCCACCCCCACTTATTTTATTTTCTACTTTGACCTTGTCACTTTTCAAATGTATGTGATTCTAACTACCCTCTTCCCCAATCTACCCTCCCTTCTATCATCTCCCCTCTTATCCCCTTCCCTTCTACTTTTCTGTAGGGTAAGATACCCAAATGAGTGTGTATATTATTCCCTCCTTAAGAAAAATTCAATGAGAGTAAGGTTGACCTATTCCCTTTCACCTTCCTGCTCTGCCCCTCCATTGTAACAGTTTTCTCTTGCCTCTTTTATGAGATAATTTACCCTAATCTGTCTCTCCCTTTCTCCTTCTCTCAATAAATTCCTCTCTCACCTCTTAATTTTATTTTTTAGATATCATCCCTTCCTATTCAACTCATCCTGTGCCCTCTGTCTATGTATACACGAACATAGAAATGCCCGCACTCACATATATATTTGTATACACATATGTCCTCCTATACATACATATATGTATACACATACATATATGCACACACACACACATATATATTCCCTTCAACTATCCTCATACGGAAAAAAGTCTCATGAGTTACAATGATCATTTTTCCATGTAGGAATGTAAATAGTTCAACTTTAATAAGTTCCTTACGATTTCTTTTTCCTGTTTACCTTCTCATGTTTCTTTTGCTTCTTGTATTTGAAAGTCAAATTTTCTGTTCAGCTCTGGTTTTTTTTCATCAAGAATGCTTGAAAGTCCTCTATTTTACTGAATGACCATTTTCTCCCCTGAAGTATTATACTCAGTTTTGCTGGATGGGTGATTCTTGGTTTTAATTCTAGCTCCTTTGACCTCTGGAATATCATATTCCAAGCACTTTGATCCCTTAGTGTAGAAGCTGCTAGATTTTGTGTCATCCTGATTGTGTTTCCACAATACTCAAATTGTTTCTTCCTGGCACCTTGTAATATTTTCTCCGTGACCTGGGAACTCTAGAATTTGGCTATAATATTCCTAGGAGTTTTCTTTTTGGTATCTTTTCCAAGAGGTGATTGGTAAATTCTTTCAATTTCTGTTTTGCCCTCTGGTTCTAGAATATCAGGGCAATTTTCCTTGAGAGTTTCTTGAAGGATGATTTCTAGGCTCTTTTTTGATCATGGCTTTCAGGTAGTCCAATAATTTTAAAATTATTTCTCCTGGATCTATTTTCCAGGTCAGTGGTTTTTCCAATGAGATATTTCACATTGTCTTCTATTTTTTCATTTGTTTGGGTCTATTTTATAGTATCTTGATTTCCCATAAAGTCATTAGCTTCCATTTGCTCTAGTCTTTTTTTTTTTTTTGCTTTTTGGAAGGCAATTGGGGTTAAGTGACTTGCCCAAAGTCACATGGCTAGTAAATGTGTCAAGTGTCTGAGGCCAGATTTGAACTCAGGTCCTCCTGACTCCAGGGCCAGTGCTCTATTCACTGTGCCACCTAGTCACCCCTCTAATCTAATTTTTAAGGAATTATTCTTTTCAGTGAGTTTTTGAAATTTCTTTTCCCCCTGGGCAATTCGACTTTTTAAGGCATTCTTCTCCTCATTGACTTTTTGGGCCTCTTTTGCCATTTGAGATAATCTATTTTTTATGGTGATATTTTCTTCAGCATTTTTTGGGTCTCCTTTAGCAAGCTGTTGACTCACTTTTCATGATTTTCTTGCATCATTCTCATTTCTCTTCCCAATTTTTCCTCCACTTCTCTTACTTGATTTTCAAAATCCTTCTTGAGCTCCTCCATGGCCGTAACCAATTCATGTTTTTCTTGGAAGCTTTTGATGCAGGAGTTTTGACTTCATTGACTTCTTCTGGTCCCATATTTTGATCTTTTTGTCTCCCAATAAAGGATTCTATGGTCTGATTGTGGTTCCTCTGCTTGCTCATCTTGCCAGCCAGTTGCTTGACTTTTGAACTCTTTGCCACGGTAGAACTCTGCTTCCAGATTAGAGAGAGCTATGTCCCAAATCACTGGGGTTTTCACAAATGTTGTCAGAGATCTGAGGTGGGTGCCCTCTCTATAGCCACCACAAGCTCTGGCACTCTAGTATGGCTCACCGCGGGACCACTGCCCAAGACAGTGACTCAGATCCAAGCATGTCAAAGCAAGAGCAATTACCCTCTGAATGGTCGCTTGTTACCCCTATGATCTGCAGGCCAGGAGCTCTGGAGGCAGCCATGTTTGGGGCAGGTGTAGCCACTGTACTTTCACCACTCTCACCCCAGGGGCAGGGGCTGGACCGAGCTCTTCTGTCACCCAGTTCCAACAGAGTTCCCCACTAACCTGATAGGTGTGACCTATCAGGTAACACTGACTATGCCAAATATAAGACAGGTGGAGACAAGAGAAGACTGCTAGGAGGTATTTTAGCACAGGTTCACTTGATCTGGGCAGACAAGAAAAGAGGAACAGAGTCATAATAAGGGATTAATAAACTTGCTTTATTCTAGTCTTCTCAAAGTGTTTACTTATAATAGGACCAGTAATTCCCACAACATCCCCTAATTACTCTTCTCACAGGGGTGGACGAGAATATAGTAGGAGCTACAACTCTTGCAGGCCCCCTAATAAGCCTCAATGAGGGCCTGTTAAGGTAAGCAGACATAGACAAATCCCCTAAAACCTTGATGGGGGCCAATCAAGGCATGCACAGCGTTCCAGCTTGTGCGTTTGGTTTCCTCACTGACTGACCAGTGCCAACTTGATTTTTAGGGAACAGACAAAGAAGGCATTTTGCCAACATCAAGCTCACAGATTAATCTTAGCAATATCATCACAACTTAGTACAGTGCAAGTGTAGTAAATATTACATTATGTTATCCCCATATCTGCTCAGTTGCAGTAGGAATTGTTTGCAGCCAGGATCCTGGGAAATTATATCTAGGATCCTTGAAACTACAATCTAAAAAGAATAATAAAATCCTCCTTACTTATACCATTTCTCATCTCAAAGATTTTGCAGTGGCTTTTCCTTGTGCCGTAAAGTACTTCCTCTACCTCCACCTTAGAATTCCTGGCTTCCTCCAGAGCTTAGCTCTTGAGCCACCTCTTACATGAGGGCCTCCCAGAAATTACATCCTATCTACTAAGTAAACGTTTTGTATTTATTTATATGTTTATATGTTATTCTCCCATTTAGAATGTAAGCTGCTTTAAGGCAGAGATTGTTGAATGTGGATTCAGTCTTGTTGATTAAAAGCATTGTTTCCTAGATGAACACAGATGTGTCTTAAAATTTATTTTCTGTTTCACAGGACAAAGCACAAAATAAGCAAGTCCTAGTACTGGGCCTGGATGGGGCAGGAAAGACTAGTGTCCTCCATACCTTAGCTACAAATAAAGTCCAGCATAGCATTGCTCCCACTCAGGGCTTCAATGCAGTGTGCATCAACAATGGAGACATGCAGATGGAGTTCCTGGAGAGTAAGTCAGCCTGTTCTATTCCACTTGTAAGCAGTTTAATCTGTTTCTATTGAAGTTGTGTGTTTGTGTCCTCATTACTTCTTCAGCATTTTAATGAGTATGTGTCTTGGTGATGCATGAATATGGGAGCATCAAATATCTGATATTTATATTGGACTATTTAGTGCATGACCAGCAAAAAAAAAAATTAGTATTTAAATATTCCATTGTGTACCCTTGAAGAAATTCTTAGAGTTGCATACAGGCAGACTTGCAAAAGAAAACTTCATCAGTTTACCAACAAAGGCTTCTCCCCCTCTCACTCCTGATCTAACCTTCTGTATCCCTTACTGACATCCCACAGGACATCATTAACCCCCTATGAACAAATACCTCTACATGGTAAATTTCATCAAGGGAGATTTTGTCCTGAAACATGGCAGGAGACCAATAAGTCAATTTTTGCAGTAGTCAGAGATTTCAAGCTGTGGTGGGATCTGTATGAGCAGAGTCATAGGGATGAATTCAAAAGATATTGTGAAGGGAGAATTCATAGAGTTTGGAAATTGTTTTGATGGGGAATGAAGGAAAATGAAGAATTCTGAGAGTTCAAATCTGGTTGATAGGAAGGATGACTGAAAGAACAGTAAGTTTAATGGGGAAGATGATTAGTTTTATATATGTTGGGTTTGAGATGATTATAGGAAGCCAAATTAACACATCTAGCAGAAAGCTGGTGATCAGAAAGATTCATGCTCATTAAAACACCTCACTCTGCTAGAACTGCAGCTGACACAATAGGTGAGGACTGGGTGTGTGTGTAGACCTGTGCATCATTGGCAGAGCTGTGATAACTGAAGTCACGAGAAGAGAAAAGAGGGCCCAGGATAGAATCTTGAGGAGCACCCAGGGTGAGGGGATAGGCTGTCCGCAATGGCTTTCATTTGTAAAAGGGAGATAATAATACCCTTAGGACATATCTCCTGGGATTGTTAGTAAAATCAAATGGAATGATACATGTAAGCCTTTGTTTTGTAAACCTTGAAATGTGTTGTAAATTTCAACTATATTTATATTTTCAGACAACAGGGAAAGAAAACAAGCATTTGTTAAACACCTACTATGTTCCAAATATTATATTAAATGTCTGTAAATATGACTCTGGAAGAGAAAGTGAGGCTGACCACTTTGTGCAACTCTGCCCTCACTTAAATTCATTTTACTCAAAAGTCAAGCTATTACCCTGTGAAGTCTTCAAGGACAAACAACAACAATACCAACACCAACACATTATCTTATTTGATCATTTACAACAGTTCTTATGGATAGCTAGTAGAAGTATTATACCACCTCTACAAAGAGAGCTACCAAAGCTGTATTTTCTGTGCTGATTTGTTTCAGACATGTATCTCTACTGCAAACCAGGCACCCCTACCTATGTGTCACCTTGACACAGGTCCAAAGGCATTTTTTTCCCTGTTTCCCTCTAACCCTCTTTCTACTTTAGATTTCACTATTTCTGTCTGTGACACTAAACCTTTTCTCCTGTGTTGGAAACTTTGTTGTTATCTTTGACTGTTCGTTCTTCCTTATTTATGGATGTCAACTAGTATTTCCTTCTTCTACCTACTGCCTGCCCTGTGCTGTGCTGTGCTCTCTCTGTCTCTCTGTCTTTGTCTCTGTCTCTGTCTGTCTCTGTCTCTGTCTGTCTCTGCCTCTGTCTCTCTGTCTGTCTGTCTCTGTCTCTCTCTGTCTCTGTTCCTCTGTCTCTCTCTCTGCCTCTCTCTGTCTCTCTGCCTCTGTCTCTCTGTCTCTGTCTCTGTCTGTCTCTCTCTCTGTCTCTGTCTCTGCCTCTGTCTCCATCTCTCTCTGTCTCTCTGTCTCTGTCTCCCTCTGCCTCTGTCTCTCTGTCTCTCTCTGTCTCTGTCTCTCTGTCTCTGTCTCTGCCTCTGTCTCTGTCTCTGCCTCTGTCTCTGTCTCTCTCTCTCTGTCTCTCTTTGTCTCCATTCCTCTCTGTCTCTCTGTGTCTCTGTCTCTCTCTCTCTGTCTCTGTTCCTCTCTTTCTCTCTCTCTCTCTCTCTTTCTCTGTCTCTCTGTCTGCCTCTGTCTCTGTCTGTCTCTGCCTCTGTCTCTCTGTCTCTGTCTCCCTCTGCCTCTGTCTCTCTGTCTCTCTCTGTCTCTGTCTCTCTGTCTCTGTCTCTGTCTCTGCCTCTGTCTCTGTCTCTCTGTCTCTCTCTGTCTCCATTCCTCTCTGTCTCTCTGTGTCTCTGTCTCTGTGTCTCTGTCTCTCTGTCTCTCTCTGCCTTTGCTTAATCACCTCTCCCTAAGTCTAGAATTGTCCCATTTTTTGTTGTTATTGTTAAATTCCTACCCATTCTCTAAAGTGTAACTCAAATATCACCTCTTTCATGAAGCTTCCTTGATCTCTCTGGTGGTAATAACCTTTTTCCTTCAGTGTCACAGCATGTAACACTTTTGCACATCTCAAAAGCACTTATCATATAGTATTGAGCATTACAATTATATGTGCCTACATGCATGCATCTTATCCTCTTAAAACTCCATGAATACAAGACCCTCATCTTATATAGTAATCTTTATATGTCTCCTACCACCTAGTACAGTAATCGTCATAAACATTCACTGAATTAGTGAACTGCCTTTTACAACTGAGGAAAATAGGCCTCAGAGAGGTTAAGTGATTTGCCCAGGATAACCTTGCTAGAAAGTGACAAAATCAAAATTCTAGCTGGGTCTTCTGTCCCCTAATCCTTATAATTTTTTCCTCCATGAAGGGTGGGCAAACTGCAGCCCAAGGTTCAAACCTTGACTTGTTTCTGTATGACTCTGTGAAGCTAAGAAGGGTTTTTTTTTTATTTTAAAAATTTCCTTGTTTTCAAAAATAGAAAAAAAAACATTCTTAGCTTGCAGATGTACAAAAACAGTGCAGCAGCCTAGATTTGGCCCATGAGCCATTGTTTGTTGACCCCGTGAACTATACCATTGTCCCACCCCATAACTGGGGCTGTAACTATAGCTCTTCATAAAGTCTGTAACCAGAAGTGGACTAGGATTCCTCTCAGATTATGATTCAGCCTTTTAAGAACCTTCTGGAACCATGTATTTATGATTTATTGATTAGACTTTCCTTTACTTTTTTCCTGCAGTTGGTGGCAGTGAGCCCTTCCGTTCTTATTGGAAGATGTATCTCTCCAAGGTATTGGTATTGATTTTTGTGGTGGACTCAGCAGATCATGGCCGATTACCTGATGCCAAAGAGCATCTTCATCAATTGATCCAAAAAGATCCAGCCCTTCCTCTAGTTGTTTTTGCAAATAAACAGGTAAAACATTGCATGTATACCACCTACTAGATGGTGTGTGTGTGTGTGTGTGTGTGTGTGTGTGTGTGTGAGAGAGAGAGAGAGAAAGAAAGAAAGAGAGAGAGAGAGAGAGAGAGAGAGAGAGAGAGAGAGAGAGAGAGAGAGAGAGAGAGAGAGAGAGAGAGAGAGAGAGAGATTGTTCTTATTTTTAAAATAGCTAACTTTAAGCCCCACATTCAGGACTAGAAATGGAAGATGGATCAGGCTCTTTTTTTACTTGGACCCAGTTCACACAACTAGGTTGAATGGGTAGAAATGAAAATGAAGCAGATTTAGGCTTTATGTAAGGAGAAACTTCTTCATGATTGAAACTACCTGAAAGTACAATGAGAAGCTTCAGGGGAGGGATTGAGATCCTTTCCACCAACAGTCTTCAGGCAAAGCATAGTGCTTTTCACAGAGTAAGCATTTAATAAATATTTCATTCATTATTTAATTCATTCTTAGGTATGTTCTAGAAGCAGTTCTAATTTTGACAGGTTTTGAATGAATTGCCCTATGAGATCCCTTCTAACCCCAATATTTTGTGAATTAGTCCTGACTCAGTTTTGTCTTTTACTTATGCACAGAATGTGTTGGTTTTGCTGCTGCTGTGTATTTAGTATCAAGCCTTGGCCAGACAGTCAAGACAGGTTAGAATAATGACTGTGACTTCCTTGTTAGATGAACTCACTAGACATCTTCATGCAAAAACTAGAAGTTTGTTGGGAGGTTGCAAAGGGGGGTTTCTTATTCAGGTGACCTGGGAGATCCCTTCCAATTTTAAGGCTCTGGGATTCTGTAATCAGGGGTAATTTACAGTTTCCTCAGCTCTAAAGTAGACTGTAGACATGAATATTCTCACTACCTATCCCACAGGATTGTTTGTTGGGAGAAAAGCACTTTGGAAACTTTTAAAAGCACTCAAAAATATGAGTTAATAGTAGTAGTTACTATTATTATCCAGAATAGCCCTCACATATTTGAAACCTGAAATCCCTTTCTTAAATGGTGAAAGGGTATCCTGTTGGGGTTGTCTACAATAGAAGAGCCCACTTCCTACCTCCTTGGTCATATTTCTACTAAAATAATCAAAATAGACATAATGACCCAGAGGAGAAGTCTACGTTAAAGCACATAGAATATAGAACAGTGAACTTTGAAATAAGGGAACCCATTACAGAGAAAGTGTCACTTCTCTTTAACTGGAGTGATTCAGGAAGTAAGAGTGAATGTGTTACCTTCCTCCAACATCTTTTTTTGTATTTTATTCTAAGTAAAGATATTGGGGGGAAAAAGCCTCTTCTGTTTTTACATGTAATTGGAAAAAATAAAATAAAATATATTTCCACTAAAAAAAAAGAAAGGAAGAAAAAAGGCCCTCTTCAGTGAGGAAAAAACAATTATTCTGCCTATTTGAATAGACAGTTTCCTCTAAGATATGCTGCGGGGTGGGGGTGGGGTGGGGGGGTGGAAATCTGACTCAAGGGGGAGGTGGAGAAGAACCCAAAATTGAATTCCAGTTTCTCTCTTTAGTAGCCCTTTGATCTTAGGCATATTGCATCTTCTCCAGGGGTTTCTTTTTTTTTTTTTTAAGGGAGGAAGGCAAGGCAATTGGGGTTAAATGTCTTGCCCAAGGTCACACAGCTAGTAATTGTCAAGTGTCTGAGACCAGATATGAACTCAAGTCTTCTTGATAGGGCCAGTGCTCTATTCACTGTGCTACCAAACTGCCCCTCTCTCTAGGGGTTAGATCTTCCTCTGTATGAGGATTACATTGGACTAGAATTCAGGGGTGGAGAACCTGCAGCCTCAAGGCCACATGTGACCCTCTAGGTCCTCAAGTGTGGCCCTTTGACTGAATTCAAACATCACAGAACAAATCCCCTTAATAAAAAGATTTGTTCTATTAAACTTGGACTCAGTCAAAAGGCTGCACCTTAAGACCTAGAAAGCCACATGTGGCCTCGAGGCTGCAGGTTCCCCAGCCCTGGACTAGATAGTCTAAAAGTCTGTAATAATGATAAGATGATGTCCACTTGCTTTGTTCCTTCTCTTGGAGGTAGACCATACCTATTAATTTCTATAAAGGAAGGAAATGGAAGAGATAAAGGAGATGAAAGGAGCAGAGGTAGAGCCCAGAGGTTGGATCCTTCTGGGATTCAGGCATTTACAGCTTTGACTTGGACCACTTCCATTCAACCTTATATTAAATTTAAAAAGAAAAAAAAAACTTGGCAAAGCTTGTTGAAGAGTATTTAGTTTACTTTGGCTCTCTGGTCTGGCTTTTTGTGCTTCTAGCCTTGGCTCTGCCTATCTCTGAAAAGGACAAGTTGGCACATGCAGTACTAGTGTTAATACAATGGGAACCCACAAAGTTTGCTGTGTACAGAGCAGCCTTGGAAAAAGGAACCATAGAAGCCGAACAGGAACAAGTAGAGGAATCCAACCTCACAGGGAGAAAAAAAATCTCGCAACAAATCTAGATAAGGAATATTATCCAGGCAGCTGTAAATTTTTAACTTGATTACTGGCTTCCAGTCATGAATGGCTGGGAAATGTCAGTCTGATACCCCTGTCTTTTTTTTGAGGCAGCTAGGTTATGTGGTAGATGGAGCACTGAGCTTGGGGCCAAGAAGACCTTGGTTCATGTGTGTGTGACCTCACATACTAACTAGCTGTACGACCCTCAGCCGGTCATTTAACTGCTATCAGTCTCGGTTTCTTTAACTGTACAATGGACATAAATAAGAGCACCTATCTCCCCGGACTGTTGTGAGGAGCCAATGAGATGATATTTCGAATACACTTAGCACAGTGCCCGGCACAGGAAGGAATCAATATTTGTTTCTTTCCTTCCTTTCTTGGGACATAAGGAGGGCACACACACACACACACACACACACACACACACACACACAACTTTAGAAGTTCATAGGTTCATAGACCAAAGAACTGGGAGGCACTTTGATCATCATTTAGTTCAAATCTCCTAATTTATAGATTTTTCTTGGAATTAAAACTATAAAACCCTGCTTTTAACTTTCATTGTTGCTGTTATCATATCATATATCCATTCTGAGTTTATAGAAAATACAATATCACTATTCTAATTAAAGTGTAAATTTAAAATAATCTAAATTTATTTTTTTATTTTTTATTTTAATTTTTTGGAGGAGGGAAGATGGGGCAATTGGGGTTAAGTGACTTGCCCAACGTCACACTGCTAGTTTTGTGTTAAGTGTCTGAGGCCGGATTTAAACTCAGGTCCTCCTGACTCCAGGGCTGGTGCACTATTCACTGTGCCACCTCGCTGCCCCAAATAATCTAAATTTAAATAGAACTCTTTTAAAAAAATTTTCAAAGGTACCTGCTTTCTTTCATTCCTGAAGACCATTCCTGAAGATCTGAAGACAATTATTTTTTAAAAAGTATAACCCATATGCTTACTAGTTCCTTTAACCTAGTTTCAGAAATTTATTGGGTTAAATTTATAGGACTAAATAAATTCAGGTTTTCCTGGTCAAGTATCTTGAAAAGATACATATTGCATCACAGATACAAGATACAGCTTGACAAGTTCTGCCACTTTGGGCTCCATTTTCCTTCTTTTTTTGTTTTCCTCCAAAAAAGATAAAAGAGTTGTTACAAATCTCAAATCTCTATTTGACACGGCAGTTAAAGATAAAAAGCAAAGCAGAGCAAAACCTCGGCCAAAAAGAGCAGAGAAATATCTTGTAGCAGGCCCCTGGGACATTAGGCATTAAACTTGAGCAAAGACTTTTACTTTGAACTTCCTGACTGCTAAGCCAAAAACAAAACAAAACAAAACAAAAAAAACATTGGATTTATAATTTTCTTGTCTGATGAAAGAAAGAAGTTCTTTTATAGAAACTTTTTCCTGGCCCTAAATTTTAGGAGGTAATTATTACGTGTACCTTTATAGAAAGATGGCTGTGGGTAAATCTCCTTTGATACTGTCTTCAGCTTCACTTTTTTGAAGGATATATAGGGATATTCTACTTTCTTATTCCTACTTTCTACAAAAGCTAGGACTGAAGCATTACATCTTACCGCAGTGTAAGCATATCAACAAGAACTAAAATAATATTATATAGGTATGGAACTTTCTGGAACTCTACCAATACACAGAACCTAGAGAACCTAGATGAATGGGTAGTTAGGACTGTCTCTAGATATCAGATGTCTTGTGAACTTTTGTCAAGTACAATTGGTAGCTATTTTTTTTAATTGGTAGCTATTAAACCCCAAGAAATTCATCAGTTTTCTGACAAATGTCTCAAAGACTGACATTGGCTTCTTGATATGCTTTGAATGCCAGTCACTAGAAGGCAGTTGATAAATTGCTGTGAAAATTTAAGTTTTTGACTTGTTAATGGATAATTCCCATGTATTCTCGTGATTCCTGAGGTTTAGAGTAAAGTCCTATCCCCCCAACAGAAAAAAAAGCTAATTTATAATTTTAGCTATAATTTTTACCCATGAAAATGTTAAAGCTTTAAATGGACTGACCAAAAATAAAATAAAAAAGAATAACTGAGTATGTGTGTCTATGTGTGAGTATGTATATATACATATATATTTGTGATTTTATATACACTCCATAAAGTAATAGAATTTCACAGCAGAAAGAAAGGGGGCTTAGAAATAATCTAGTCCAAAACTCAATCCTTGGGAAAATATTCATGCTCACACCAACATGTAAAGTAATCAGCTTTTTCTTCCTTTTACTTTCTGGGCCAAGGATCTTGAAGATGCATATTGTATCACAGATATTCATGAGGCTTTGGGATTATCTGAGATTGGAGATGATAGAAAGTTGTTCTTGTTTGGAACCCACGTAACCAAGAATGGCTCAGACATCCCCTCCAGTATGCAAGATGCACGAGAACTGATCGCCCAGCTGGTTTCAGAAGCTCAGTGACTAGTACCCTCCAGTGTCCATCTGCCCTTATAACCAGAGAATGTTGTGTTGCAAGCTTGAAGCCAAAAAGGTTTTTACTTTTAAATAGAAGAAAAACTTTATCCTATTTTCTTCACAACACATAGAACTTAGATGATTAAGATATTAATTTATTTAAAGCATCTATTTTAGTTAGACACTAATATACTTAATATACTTATATACTAATATACTTATATTTTTGAAACTGTGTTTTTAGAAGCCTTGGGTTTTTGTTCAGAAAAGTTAAAATGTACATGAAAAAATTAATTTTCTTCCTGGTTGGGAAATACTTTTCAAGAATCTATAGGTTTTTTTTAACTGTGGATAACTCCCTCCACCAAAACAGATTGCATTCACTGTCTCACTTAGAAGATTGTCTTTAATTGTTGTCATGGCCAAAAAACAGGCTGAGCCATTGCATTGGGCTGAGACATTGAGTTTGTTATTGGACCTGTACTTGAAGCTTTTCCAGCTGGTTAGGATTTGCCTGACTTTGCCCTCTCTTGGCAGAACCTTTCAAGAACCCAAGGTCACCTCCATGCCATGATGGGGCATCATAATAAGACTTTAATGGAAATCTTAGGAAATAAATCATAATTTTGAAAATCTGAATAATTCATTAAGGGAAGACAGTGCCAAGCAAACTGAAACAGAAAAATTAATGGGAATTTTTAAAAATGTATTTTATATTTTCAATTAATAAGCATTTTTTTCTTTCTCAACCTCCTCCCCAATTTGAAAGAAAACGAAAAAGAAAACCTTTGTGACAAATATACAGAGTTAAGCAAAATAAATTCCCACCTTGTTCATGTCCAAAAATTAAACATAGAAGTCTGGGTTGCAGTTTAAATTAAAAAAAATCTTTTAAGATGAAACTGAGCAATAAAAATTATGGGATTTATTTTGGGATTTTGTTTTCAGTTTTTACATTTTCCCTTTTATATGACATTTGTTTTTTAGCATTGTTTAGAAAGCATTGTAGATATATACATATTATGAAATTAGTCATTGTACTTGCCTAAATAAATATTTAAAATTAAACCTTTCACCTTAGCCACTTGTCTGATTACCTTTCTTTTCCCTTTGTTTTACAGATTTGAAAAGTGGGTTTTAACTCTCACATGGAGATACTGACACAATTTTTCCTTCTGAAATTTTGAGACCTGCAGTAAAACATGAAACCCAAAGATAATGAAACTAGTTAAATCCTCTCAACTTAAATTATATCCTTCTCCTGAATCCTGCCTCTTTTGTTTTTATTTCTGATTCAGTATTTTATTGATGCCTTCTGTTGTTTACATGTTAGTCACCCCCATTTCCAGTCAGCCTTCCCAGAAGCAAAGAAACAGTTAAGCAAAACCAGCCAGCACAGTGACCATATCCGTGTCTGACAATAGATGGCATTTGCTTTTTTCCCCCTTGTTTTAGCTTCAGATATTTGTGGGGGTGAGGAGGGGGGAATTTTTTCTTGCTTTCTTTTTTTTTTCTTTAATTTTTGGCTAAACTGGGTTTTTGGTCAAGTCCTTCCTTGCTTATTCCCATGAATGCTTTCTAGGATGACTAGAAGGGCAAATCACAGGAACTGGATGTATATTCTCCCTTAAGACAATAAGTTCTAAGGGACTTTGCTCCTGAAATAGACAGACATTACTGTGTTGGTATGTTTTCTTAGCAAATGGAGACAAAAGAACAGAACCAAGGAGTGGGAGGCTTGATTACTGGAAGAATGTTGCTGAAGTGTGTGTGTGTGTGTGTGTGTGTGTGTGTGTATGTGTGTGATCTTTGGACATAAAGTCTGGACAACCCTTTCCCCTTGCATTGTAAAGAGGTGGGGGTGTGGACAGGGGGCTGGTTGAGACATCAATACTACAATACTACACTTAGTATTCCACACTGCTAGGTTGATGACTGTAAATTAACTTGTGTTTGCTATGAAAGCTATCCCATCAGTGAAACTTTCCGGTACTCGGATCTATCCAAACCCAGATCCTCAAACCTTGACCATTAAAACAATAAAAAATGGAGCTCAGAAGAAGTAGGTAGGATTTTCTTGAATTTGTGACCACTAAGGTCTCTTGCTTTTAAACCATAGATGCCTTTATAAAGCTTTTCTATATGGTCTGCTTATGGCCCTAAGTTCATTTTACAGGGAGGCCCAGCTTAAAACTGTACTAAGATTTTTGGGCCCTCTAAAATCCCTTACCCAAGGTCATAAGTATGTGCCAGAGATGGAATTTGAACCCATCTTTTCCTTTTTTTGGAGGGGGGAAGGCAGGGCAATTGGAGTTAAGTGACTTCCCCAAGGTCACATGGCTAGTGTTAAGTGTCTGAGGCTGGATTTGAACTCAGGTTTTCCTGACTTCAGGGCTGATGCTCTATTCATTATGCCACCTAGTGGCCCCCTGAACCCATCTTTTCTTAACAGAAATTGGGTACTATGTCATGCTGCCTGCTTACCCTTTGTCTTTTTGCTCTCTCTTTCTCTCTCTCCCCACTTCTGTTTGTTCCTCTCTTTCCTTTCCCTTTTCTTCTTCCCTCCTCATCTCTTCTCCCTCTTTACTTATTTCCCTCTCTCCCTTCACTCCCTCAAGATTTTCATACACACAGACATTATATATAAAACACATTTATATATCATATGTGAACTCATATAACATATATACATTTTAAAACTTTCATTTCTATATGCAAAACTTGTATATCACAATGGAGTATCCAGTGTTATATAGAATTCTAAGTTAGAAAGTATGGATTCTGGATTCCTGAGGCTTGGGATCTCATAGTTCAGAGACCCTGACAGATGATGCTAGTGATAGGTCACAGCAGAAGTTAAACTCAGTGCCTCAAGATGGCTGGAAATGAGACAAATCCAGAAGAGCCTTGAACATGTGCAACAAGCATTTTGTTTCCCACAGGCCCTTTCATAAGTTTGGTACATTGAGGCTCATACTTTCCTACAGAAGTGAGTTCCACTTCAAGCAGACTGTCTACATTTGTTAGATGGCACAGAGGTAATTCTTATATTTTTTAATTAGATAGAGGCAGCCTTCTGCTATGGAAAGAGCACTGGATTTGGAATCAGAAGACCTGGGTTTGAATCCTGGAACTGATGCTTATTATTTGTGATACTGTGCAAATCACTTAAACTATCTGGGATTCAGGTGTCTTGCTTTGTAAAACAAAGGGGTTTGGACTTTTAGGGTTCCTTCTGGTGCCAAGTCCAAGTCAGCTCCTTGAGACCAGCGATGGATCTTCGCATCTTTTTTCTTTGTATTGTCCCCAGGGCCTAGCACAGTGCCAGAACTTAATTCATGTTTGCTGATTGGTTGATAAGTCACTTTCCCTAGTTGAGTGCCAAGATCCATTGCAGCTGTAAATCCTATGATATGAACCAACCACGGTAATATAGCATACTGGAAAGAGCTCTGTAATCACAGAACCTGTGTTCAAAACCTGCCTCTGATGCATATTACTTGCATGGTCTTAGGCAAATCATTTTCCTTAGCTGTAAAATGAAGGGCAATTAGTCTAGATAACTTCCGAGGTCCTTTACAGCTCTAAGCTGAGGTAGATAGTTAGAACCTGGAAGCTAGATGGTGTAGTCGTGAGTGGAGCACGGCACTCAGAATCGAGTAGACCTGAGTTCAAATTCTTCCTCTGCCACTTAGTAGTGGTTAGTGGTAATTAGCCCTGGGCAAATCACTTGACCTCCCACAGCCTTAGTGTCCTCTTCTGTAAAATGGGGATAATACTGGCACCTACCTTACAGATAGAGATAACATTAAAAGTGCTTGACAAACCTTTAAGGGCGGTATAAATGTTAGCCATTAGCCTATGATTTTAGGCGTCGTAGTAAGGGTATGTCTAAGACTAGACAACAGCGACAGTGAGTTAGAACCACCACCCTGCGACTACTTAAGTCTTCCCAGATGATGTGCAGTAGCAGACCCTAGGGGCCCCTTAGCAACGATTGGCGTCAGAAAGAGCCGCTGGCTTCTCGTAGGAGCCCGGGAGTATCTTGTTCGACGCCACGCCCGGGCATCCGGGTGTCCCTTTCTCTATTGCTTTCCTCTCACGAAGGAAACTCAGGATCCATCAGTGGGACGAAATCCCAGCAGTTGAAAGAAATCCCGGGGGCGGAGCGAGCCTAGCGTGGGGTGGTGGGGGAGGGGGTAGAAGCCTGAGCGCACGCGCACACGTGAGGGTCCCCTTGGCAACCTGACAACAGCAGCACCAAGGAGAGCGCGAGCCAGGGCTTGGGAAACAGCACCATCTGCACGCACCCACGACTGCGGCGGCCCTGGCAGAAAGCGGCTGCGGCTGAACGCCGCAAAAGAGCGCCTCGGGACGGCTGGAAGCTCTGGGCATGCATGGAATACGCATGTCAGCCAGAGTGGGCTTGTTCGTTTTATAAGACTACATCTGTGGGCAGCGGTACGTGGCTCGGGAGCCCATGCAGGGGGCCGGCGCCGAGAGGGTCGGGCTCTGCAGCTGAGTCTCCTTAGCCAGGGGGGAAGCGAGGGGACTTTGGTGGCTACGTGTGGGAGTGGAGTGGAACCGGCCCCCAACAAAAGCTTCCCTGCGACCCCAGAGCGGTATTTAACAAGTAGCGTACTAACTCCCAGACGTGGCGTGGGGGAGTAGGAAAAGCACAGGGTGTAGCGTCGGGAAGACTGGGGTTCCAATGCCATCCCAGACGCTTAGTACTTGTGTGGCCCTTAGTCAAGTCATTTAACCCTTTGGAGGATCCATTTTCTCTTCCGTAGAAGGACAAGGCTGGATGGACTAAGCGGCCTTCAAAGTTTGGTAGAGTGCTCCAGGAACTCTAATTAATCAAGCTAGAAAATTGAGATACTGGTGTAGATGTTGATTCCTTCCCCGGCCCCGGGGCCCCCGCCCCCATTCCCAGCCTAGCGAACGGGCTTATTGCAAACTCAAAAGGCTAA
>CM053601.1:101484595-101502382 GCA_028646575.1 Pseudocheirus occidentalis | reverse complement strand
AAAAAAAAAAAAGCAACACTTGGCACCTTTGACAAATGCTCATATTTATGGTCTCTTAAAGTCAAGGAGTTGTCTTAAAAACCTGAAGAAATGGTTAACTGCTATGATTACTGAAGCACTTAAGTTCTAGTGGGTAAATGAAACCTTCCAATGAAATGAGGACTAGTGTAATATTTTTCATATAACATGGCATAGGTATGCTTGTAAAGCATTTGCAAAGATAATGTGGAAAGATTGTCTGTTTCACTCATTTCTTACAGAGACTGAGAAATTCTATAATCATTGTTAATATAAAATGTACACTTGAGAAAGGCATTATCCTTCTTAAAGTTGTATTAAAATATTAATCATATTTTAAGTAAATTTTTTCTGTAAGAACACGTGTCTAAAATTGTGATGAAAGTCAACAAAACTTATGCAAATATTTGTGTTATAGTTATTTAATCAAAAATATATAATTTCATTTAAAATAACTTGAGGCTAACAAAGAATCCCTATAATAATAATTTTTAAAATCTGTCCGGGGCGGCTAGGTGGCGCAGTGAATAGAGCGCCGGCCCTGGAGTCAGGAGTACCTGAGTTCAAATCCGGCCTCAGACACTTAACACACACACACAAAAACTAGCCGTGTGACCTTGGGCAAGTCACTTAACCCCAACTGCCCTCCAAAAAGCAAAATAAAATAAAATCTGTCCACCACATTTCTCTGAGTATGAATTTGTTAAACATAATTTTTAGCATATGGCTTAACCCTTAATGGAAGAGTTTATAGCCTCCTACTCATGGTTAAAGGCTTGCCCTGGAAGTATAAAATATTTTTGTATGAAAAATAAAATGTGAAAATAAAAGTATATTATGTGAAAAATGTTAGAGACATTTAACTAAAGCCAGAATGAATCAATTTTATTTGAACAAATTAAGTCTCATTTAGTGATGACCATCATTAGAAGATAAGTCATTAGTATTACATTTAAAATAACTCATTTTATAGCATGTAACAGCTTGTCCCAATCTAATTTGGCTGTGGAGGTTGAATAGAATACACTTAATGCAAAGTCTCACAATAAAAGACACTGGTAGGAGTGGACTCTGGGAGGGAACAACTGTGTCAGTCAGAACCAGAGTTACCACTTCAGCTGAGGACCAGTGTTTGGAAAAAGTAACCACAGTAAGAATGATGGGGAGTGGGGTGCTTTGCTCTGGGCTCTATCTTCTCACCATGGACGCTGCCCTCTGCAAACCTATTGGGATGGCAGGTAGGGAGGGATCTCATAAGTCTTTGTACAGTGGCTCCCACCCTGAGACAGAATTTCTACTGTATTGGGAAAAGATAAATCCTCCTAGATAGATCACTAACATAAAAATTATCCTGTGGAGCAGCATACTCTGGGAAGCTCTAGTTTGTGGAAATAGGTTAGATGAAAATTCAGACAGTGGTACTTTTAAATCAAAATTTTGAGTGTACTTTAATAGCTTGTTAGTTTTAAAATAGTATTATTAAATTTATGTTAATATACACACTCCTTTTTTTAACTTAAGAATTACATGGATTATTTATCAAGGCTGTATGAAAGAGAAATAAAAGATTTCTTCGAAGTTGCAAAGATCAAGATGACAGGCACTACTAAAGAAAGCAAGAAGTTTGGTAAGCAAAGCTGCCTCAGTTCAATGGCTTTTTTCAACTTTATACTTTTCATTGGAATAGTAATTACTGAATTTTTTAAAGACACCTGAAGTAAGGTACAAACAGGTAAAAATGAAAAGGTAGATTGCTAAACTGTCTATAAAAAAAGAATCACTTATTGGTATTGATCATTCAGAAAGGATATTGTGAATGCTAGAATATGTAACTATATACAAATAATGTAATTTGAAATTAGGTATCCTGAAAAAAGTACTGAGAAACAAAGAGTCCTAGTATTAATTCATAAATTCCATATTGCCTTTCTTTGCCTCACTTCTACCAAGTTTCTTAACCTTTTGCTGTCATTTGGGAAATGGAGAATATTCCTACTGTCTATCTATTTTTCTGGCATTCTGAGAATGAATTAATATTTGTAAAGGGATTTTTTTTCAAGGAACTAAAAAGATATGCTAAGATGTGTGTCTTCTAACAGTACAGCTTATCTCTTTCCTTCCTTTGGGGAAGTAAAAATCCCTGTATTAGTACTTATGACCTCAAAATGTGTTTAAATGCGAACTGTGGTTGCAAAATTGCTTTAAAAGATAGCTAGTAAAAGTATCAGGTTGTGAAGTAAGTTATTTATCTGCTAAGGCTACATTCTGCTCTTGCATGTACTCATCCCTGGAGCTCCCTTTGGAAGGAGTTATGTGCCTATTCAAGTCAAGATTTAGCCTTAAATGGCTACGAATGTTCTCAATGTGTCTGCATAGCTCCCCTTTAGATTAATGAGTTTAACATTTGTTTGTTGAAAGGAGCCTGTGACCTAAGCAGCTTTGATAATTAGGAACCCTTTTTTTAAAATTTAAAAAAAAAACCAACCATGAGTTATTTGCCATGGAAAAAATCTACTTTAAAAAAAAAAAGGCAGTTTTGCCACTTGATATTCAAAGAAAAAAATGCAACATGAATTGAATATATATTTTTAAGAATTGGATATACTAGTATAACATGTGATTTTGTTTGCTATTGCATATCCAATTCATTCCAGCACATTTATCACATGAACTATGGTTCTCTAATAAAAATACAATATGAATGTGTTGTCTTCAGGACAGCTTGGGGAAAATTGGCTTTGGAAAACACAAATGCTAACTCATCCTAAAGGTTAACTGTTTCAAAATAGCAATGTGTTTATTTCCCAGTTAATGTTTTCACCATTGACTTGTGATGCTTTTTTCTGAGTGAAGAAATTATTATTTGAACAGTTATTTGTCTGATTGTTGTCATCAAGTATATTTGTCACCTCTTGTTAGTGAATAATTTTATTTGGGGAAAAAAACTCTTCTTTGATGCATAAAAAAATGATATAATACAAAGTATTTATATCTTTCAAGCAATCCTTATGGGTTAATCCCAATGGTATAATAATTTATTTTCTCTTGGGTTGCCAAATATAAGATTTATGTCAAAGTGAAGGAAATAATAAAAGTGAAACACTATGAGTTTCTTGGAATAAAAATGCTGTTTAATTCAGAGATTCCAGTAATATTTTTTAATTCATCTTAATATAAGATGGCTATAAACTTTTTATAAAATACCTCACTTTTACTTTCCTAAACTTTTCTTAAGAAAATTCTTAAATATGTTTGTTAAAAAGATAAAAGAAAATTAACATAGTATAATTTCCAACATAGTCTTACATTTTAAAAAAGTATTAAATTATATCTTTCTTTTACTTTTTTTACCTGATGTGATGAAGGCATAATAAGTTATTAAAAGAAAAAAATTCTCTACATAAAATTTGGATTATAAAAAACAATTTGGTCCACCTTAGTTCTGTAGTCTTTTAAAACTAATTTTCAAATTACATCTAATTGATTTACTAAGTTCTAACTAAAATTGGACTTGAGTGTTTGAAGATAAAAGTATATACTATAGCTAGAAGCAAAATAATTATTTGGCAAAATAATTGCTGAATTAATTTGGATTTGGTAATAATAAGTATGAACATTGCATTTTATATATCTTAAATTATCTGTATTTGTCATTTTATTCAAACTTCAAATGCAATTAATCTTGCTTAGGGCATTTCTGGGGTGCAGCATACTGATGGAAAATAGAATAGCATTTTGTATGTCTATTCCAGAAGAGTTTAATAAGGCAGGAATTTCTGCTTTTTGTATCAAGAAATCTGTTTTTAGTCACTCAAAGTAAATATCATCTGCTTAGTTTAAATTCAGAATAAATGAAAGATAACTGGCACAAAACTGTTGTTCTTGCACGTGGTATTCATATATATCATTTCCTATTATCCTTCTTTGAACAGTAACTAGAAATCCTCAGGATTGCTTTTCGGAAGTGATACTTGAGGTTTTTTATTTGTATTTCACAACTCTAATTTAGGAGCAAGGATCAAGAACCATAAAAGCATTTACTTATTGTTTTTCCTTTTAAATCTTAATTGGGGCAAATTTATCATTTTAATTTCATTTAATTATATAAGGAACCAAATTTTAAATGTAATCTGTGGAACTCCTAATTTAATATTCCTAATAATGGGTAATTTTTTTACCTTACATGTTTTCCTCATATTGAGGGCTCCTATTGATTTCAAAAGGTAGTTCTACAAAAGGACAAAAGAATAAAAAATATCTCAAATGCTAGCCAAAGATTTTTACAGGGGGAGTGGTAAAAGGGGAAGAAATGAGTTAATTAAATTTTAAACCTTTCATTGTGATATACACTAATTAAGCTTATTGATAAAGTCTATAGATAATAAAAAATGTTTGTTAGCCCCCAGATTTTTCAGATTTTTACTTGCCAGGTCAACCATTGGTAATTGGGTATAGTGCTTTGAGTCCTAGAATAGAGAACCACCTGGAATTTTGTGCTTTGATCTTGAACTATAGAGTACAGAACAGTAACAGTACTCCTCTATACCAGAAAGTACTCTGCAAACAAGTAGTTGACTCCTTAAAACAAGGTGCAAAATTTCCTGTTTGGGTGTGCATTAGCCTAACATCTACTCTTCTTTCAGATTTGTATAAGGTTATAGTTTTATTTACTTTATATCCAAATTAGTTCTCTTTTTATTTTCTGTTTCATTTTGTGGTTCTTTTCCTTGCTCTCTTACTTGGTCTCTTTAAATTATTTTTCTCAGGTCAAAATATTTCACAAGATGATCTCCAATTAAAATGAATGAAATTAAACAAAAAGGAAAAATAAAAGAAATGCCAAATGATACAAACAAGCTCAATTTAATACCTTTACTTCAAATAGTAAATGAGCAGCTTCTATTTAGGACTGAGGAATTGTAGGCTAGAAATAAGTTTTTCCCTGATAATTTTATAAAGCCTTCATTAAATTACATGAAGCTAGATACTAAGAGATTCAGTTTGAAGCCTTCTTTATATGGTTATATTTTTGGCAAAATAAAAAAAACATTTAGCACAGTGGAAATGGGTTTCAGGAGCCTTCATTAGCAATGAATATTGAATTCTGTCTCATAGAGCACTTGCCTTGTAAGTTGAGCTTTTCTGTCAAATAGAGGATATGTCTCTATCTGTGGTGTAATGAACTATTTTATAATAGATTTCCACTGCACTAAATAATGTAATGAACATTTCTTAATAAATATTTGTCCAAATATCTAAATTTAAGGCCACTACTTGGATTATATATTTTTGTGTTAAATATATTTGCATATGGATATGTATCCATATATATTTCATCATAAAATAGTTTTTAAAAGTTTCAACAAATATTTTGTAACCTATATTTGAAAAAAAATATTTTTTAAAAATGCATCATATTTGTAGAACTTTCTCACATATAATTTCTAGAACAATAGCTGACAACTAAACCTGTGTTTGCAACTGTAGTTATCTGATTCTCATAGTTCTTTGCATGTGTCTTTCAAACTAGAGCTTAACTTCCTCTTGTGCATGTTTTGTGTGAAATGCGGTTTATTAACTTGTCTTTGTCTTTGATGCTTGCAACCTAATCCATCCCAGCTACACTGCCTCGAAAAGAAAGTGCTGTCAAACAAGAAACAGAGAGTGAGTATGATTAGTGCATCAGCAGGTATTCTCAATGCATGTTTGTTGTTTATGTGTAGAAATTAGTTATATGTCATGAAAAAGTTAACACGAGAACTATTGATTATTCTCAGTTTGTGAGGTATGTGTCAAAGAAATCTGAAATTAGAACAGTGATGAGACCAAGAAATATACAGGGGAATTAAGTTGATTTGTCAGGTAATAGACCATTATGTCAGATATATGCAAAAAAACTAACTGACATTTCTGTTTTCAGGTTTGACTTAGTAGGACTTAATTTAAGTCTCGTGTTTGGGGCCAAATATTTCATAGTAGAGATAAGATTTTTATTTAATTTCTTCCTGTATTTCACTATTTTTCCTCCTGACCCAAACCAGTTAAATGAAAACTATCCAAGAATAGAAAAATGGCTTATCCGTGGCCTATTTTTCCTCCACCTAAGAAAATGATGCGTTCTTTTATAGTCTTGTTTAATTGAATTTTTGTCACTAGAAAATGGATTTATCTTCTGGCCACCTTACTGCCATTCTCACTTTGGATATATACTGCATATCTTTATATAGGTATGCTTAACATCTAAAAACTGGCGTTTTCTACATTTTAGTTACTAACATTTATTATTATTGTAGTATAAAAGCGTTTTAAGTATGTTCTCAGCCTTTGAAGAATTTTATTTACTTAAGTATTGTCCTTTATATTGAAAGCAGAATTCTACTTTTAGAATAAGGCACGTGGGGGGCGGCTAGGTGGCGCAGTGAATAGAGCACCGGCTCTGGAGTCAGGAGTACCTGAGTTCAAATCCGGCCTCAGACACTTAACTCAAACACAAAAACTAGCCGTGTGACCTTGGGCAAGTCACTTAACCCCAACTGCCCTCCAAAAAAAAAAGAATAAGGCACGTGAATATAATATAGAAGGAGTGACAGTAAGATTTGGATAAGGGAGTGATAGTATGATTTGCTTGTATTCTCCAGAAGTAAACACCACAGCTGATGTCAGCTGATACCACATTAAGGAAAACAATAAGCTCTGTTCAGTTTTAGTTTTGTATTTTTAAAGTTTTGAGATACCTTGTCCAGAGCCAGCCTGGTGTACTACCGCACAGTGTACCACCAGGTTCTTATATTTGGAGAAGCACTCTCCTCATTTTCTGAAATGATTGAGAATAAGGGTGGGAAGCAAGAGTTTTGAAATACAATAAAAACAAAACAAATTTTACCCTGCCCCTTGCTCATAAAAAGGAAAGAAATAGGCATGGCATATAGCCTTTGTAGAACCAGAATCTCAGAGTAGTTACCTTGGCTTAGGCTACACATTTTTTTCCATCTAGGCCATTCTCTTTCATAGTTTCATTATTTCATAGGTCTTCATGGAAGTTCTGGGAAATTGACTGGATCTACATCTAGCCTAAATAAACTCACCGTTCAGAGTTCTGGAAGTCGTAGATCCCAGTCATCATCTTTGTTGGATATGGGAAACATGTCTGCCTCTGATCTTGATGTAGCTGACAGAACTAAGTTTGATAAGGTAAAATATTGATATTTTTTAAAAATTTCACATGAAATTTTGCCCTTGGTATAAGTTTACCTGGAAATACTGTTTTTCATGGGTACGTTTTATATATATATATATATAAGTAAATGTAAGTACGTGGTATGGGTATGGGTGTTGGTGGATGTATGTATTGAGAAAGAGAGAGAGGAAAAGGAAGAGAGAAGAGATAGAAAAGGCGGGCAAGAGAGAGGCAACCTGGCACAGCAGATTGGGAGGAACTGGGATCCAGTTACATCTTTGGAATCCAGTTCCTAGCTATTTGGTCTTGGGCAAGTAACTTAACCTCTCAGTTTCTGCAAGTAATTCTCTGAAACAGACTCTCATTTGCAGAATTGTTGGTCCGAACTGGTAGAGGGGGTTTTCTCACTAGAAATTCCCCTCACCAATGAAATTACAGATCCAGACCAAAATATCTATTACATACATGTAATGCATGTATGCATACAGAGTATTTTTATGTCATAATCTAAAAAATTACTTTCCCTTCTTTTATTTTTTTTGTTTTAATATATTCAAGAATATAAAATCTTACTACTTAAAAGTGTTTCTTTTTTACATTCTTAAAATAAGTATTTCTTTTTAAAGATACCCAAAATATGGGTCTCCATTTAAGTGACAAACTGAAAGCTGCCTATTCAATCAAAATTTTGGCAGCATTTAATTCAGATTCAATCTGGCATCTCATGTCTCAGTTGAGTTAAAAAATCATAAAGTATAACAGCATATCCATTTTACGTAGCTAATTAAATCCTGTCAAGATTCTGATAAGTAAAGGAGAGGATGGCAATGAGTAGAAAGTGAGTAACCCCATGAATAGAATTCTGGATTTGGGCCATGAATAAGTCATTTAACTTCTGAGCCTCAGGTAACTCTCATCAGAGACAAAAGGTAATTTATATTTCTGGAAGGAGTTCCTACACCAATGCAATCACAGGTCCTTAGCTTATACAGATATAATAATAGTATTAACAACAACCATAGCTAGAATTTTTGAAGCACTTGGAGGTTTGCAAAAGTGCTTTATGTGTATCTCATTGGATTCTTACAACAACCTTGGGAGGAAGGCTCTGTTATTACCCCTGTCTTACAGTGAGGAAACTGAGGGTAAAAGGTAAAAAGACTTAACCTACAGTCACACAGCTAATGTGTGTCTGAGGCTGGATTTGAACTCAGGTCTGACTCCAAGTCCAGTGTACTATCCACTTTACCAATTAGTTGCCTGATATGAAAAAGAATGGCTGCCATAAGAAATACCATAATATATCTTATACTAATAGATTATCAGTGAAAAGTTCTAATTTATCTTTTTTCCCCTCCCTTCTGGATTCGAAACAAGTAGCAGGTTTATGGGTAGGCCTCCAACTATAATCTGTGGTCATGTTTTAAGTTTTAAAAATTGCCAGTTTTTTTTGTTGTAGCTCACTCTAAGAGCTTTGTCTTGGGATTCATTTGAAGAGGTGGAGAAAGCATTTCCCCCCTTTAGAAAGAAGCAAACTAAAAGCAAAAATATTATGTTATATTGGTACACTGAATTAACTGATTTTTTTTGGTTTTCTTTAGATCTTTGAACAGGTTCTGAGTGAGTTAGAACCCCTATGTCTAGCAGAGCAGGATTTCATAAGTAAGTTTTTCAAACTGCAGCAACATCAAAACATTCCTGGAACAATGGTATGGCTCATATTTATTTTGGTTATATCATGTCATGTTGTTAAATATATTATCAGAATTTTTATATAACTGCCTAAGAAAGGCAGAACCGGATTTCAAATGATATGTATAATTTTGTCCAGTATGTGTGTTTTCACAAGATGATAAAAAATGAAATAAATAGGAATTGGAGGACTTGAATCAGTTTTTCTGAAATGTGTCACACCTCAAATTTTTCATATTAGTAGGAAAAATTGCTTTCCATTTACTTCAAGAATAATATTGTAAAATATCCATTTAAATTCATCAGTACTTGAAATAAAAATTATGACTTTCAAGATGTATTAAGGGATGGCTACAGTGTTCCTTGCTGGGACAGAATGAAAAATCAGGAGACCTAAATCCTAATTCAGGCTGTGTTGGTAATAAGCTCTGACACCAGCTAAGTCATTTAATATCCTCAGCTTTCTCATCTGTAAAATGTAGATGATAGTAACAACCCTACTCATCTAGCATAATGATTGTTGTGAGGACTGAATAGGAGGAAATAAAGATACTAAGAGAAATCATGGTGAAACAAGCACTAAGCTTCTGATCTGTGACTTACCATAAATATAAATTCCCTAGTATCTTTGGCACCCTGCAGCTTAGGATCTCTCAAAGATGTGTGTTCAGCAAAAGTGTTTCTACTACTGTTATGTAAATGAAAAAAATAATAAGAGTTTACATTATAGCTCTTTAAGGGTTACAAAGTAATCTTCATATTTTACTTATTTGATCATCACAATAATTGGTAGAATAGAGTATAAATATTTTAACCCCATTTTACAGATGAGAAAATTGAAACATAGAGGTCAGTGACTTGCCCAAAATCACACAACTGGTGAGTGAGCTTAGATCCAGTTTTCCTGGTACCATGCCTAGTACTCTTTTTCCTGTATGTTGCTATCTTTCTGTGATAATACAGACTTTATTTAAGTAAATCTGTTTAGTAGTAATTCTCTTTTGGAGTTTTAAATGGCATTAAATTCTGATGTTAATGCTGTGGTAGGACAGTGAAACAAAATAACAAAAAGCGACTCAAAAAACTAAAGTTACCATTTGACATTGTCCAGGTTTCTGACTGTTGTAAATTATGGTGTTGTTGTTTTTCTGAAATGATTCTTAGTTAAAATCTAAGTATAGATTCTTAGATAAAATCTTAAGTACTAGGTAGCATGTTGGAGCATAAAATATAAATTATAAATGTGCAGCTTATTAATAATTATTACTTTTTAAAGATTTACTGTTTTTATAATGTATTCTCTGCTAGGCACTAATGTTTTAAAGACACATTTTAAAGATGGGCAGGTTATTTGATATATTTGATACACAAATGACCAAGCTGTTTGATATTTGAATTAGATTTATATAGACATCATCTTCATTGTCTAATGGTAATATAAGAAAATTACTGAATTTTTTTAGACTGAAACAGAAGATTTGGAAGGAGGAACGTTATCACGGCAGTATAGCTCTGGTGTACTACAGTCTATATCATCTGAGTATGTGTAATTTTTCTATTTGTTTTTATTTTAGAGAACAAAATTGTAGTTTTTCATAAAGTGAAAGATTTTATTTCTTATAGTGAACAGAAATCAGAATTTACATTGTACTTATAGTCATCAGGTATCATTGTTTACATTTGGGTTTATAGTTAGGATGGTGGTCTCAAAAACTTTATTATGATTATTACTTGTTGAATTGAAAGTTTCTAAGCATGGCATAGCATCAGTTTGTGGGTATCTTGAATTCTTAACTTGGGATGGAGGATAGAGAATGAACCTGTGAATTCATTAGTGTGCAGAGGTCAGCAAACTATGGCTAGAGAACAAATCCAACCAAGCCTGTTTTTGTATGCTGGTAAGCTGTGAATGATTTCTTTACATTCTTAAATACTATGAAACTTGATTTAAATTTTGTAATGTGTATTTTATTTAAATTTTAAATATTTCATGGGATTTGGACATACTAGCTTTAAGCTTTTTGTTTCATGAACACAAAGATGTCATTGACTGTGACATGATTTACCACACCATCAGTGAAATAATAGCCTTTGAAAAACATTCAGTTTCTTGGCACAGTTATATTTGTGTAGCAACTTTCAGGGCCTGAGTGTATAAATGGTATACAATTCCTTCTTAATAAAATATTTGTAAACTAGAAAACAAGATATCTGTTATTCAGACTTTGGAATTAAGTTATAGTTGGAAGTAATTTTCACTGTTTCATGTGGCAACAATTTAGTAGAATTAGGGGGGAATGAATATGAAATTTGTGCTAAGTTTTCTGTTTTGTATGTTCTTTGAACAGGAAAGATATGATCCGCCAAATGATGATTAAAATATTTCGCTGCATTGAACCAGAATTGAACAATCTGATTGCATTAGGAGACAAAATTGATAGCTTTAACTCCCTCTACATGCTAGTCAAAATGAGTCATCATGTATGGACTGCGCAAAATGTGGATCCTGCTTCCTTTCTCAGTACCACATTAGGAAATGTTTTGGTGACTGTAAAAAGGAACTTTGACAAATGTATTGTGAGTTTTTTATTTCTTAAATTTAGGTAATCATAAATGATCCAATGAATTCATATACTGCCAGTCTTTTTTAGAGGAGGAACTAATTTTCATTTCTCTAAAGCCTTGAAATTGTTGGTAGGGATATACAGTGAGACTGGATGACCAACTTTTATTACTATCCTCTAATCTAAATTCCAAAAAATAGGTTAAGAAGGGTTCATAGTAGTGGCAGCTATCAAATTTAAGAATTAACACATAGGTTGGAATTATAATTTTAGTTATTTCATACATCAGTTTGTTAAGCTAGTTGTAATAAGTATTTTTTTAAAAATACCTAGGCAATCAACTTTGTAGTGGTGAGCTTCTCTGAATTTGGGTAGGACAGTCCTCAGATAATAATCCTTCACTTGTCCTGTAGCCAAAACTTTCCAAATTAATAAGACATACCAAAAGCTTGTATTGTTGACCTATAATTTGAAAAACTCCATATATCTCTGTAATGGTGCTATTTATTGTTTTAAAATCCTTTAGTGACACAGAAGATCAGTGTTGTGGAAATTGCATATTTTCCTAGTCTTTAGATATATTTCCTTCAAAAAAAGTTTTTTTAATGTAATCAGTATTTGTATATGTTTAGATATAAGTATTATGAATTTTTCTAAAATTAAATAAGTGAAATTACTGAAATATTTAGCGTTTTTATTAACCATAGTAATAGAAGCCTAGACAACATGAAATTGACTGAAATTCATGCCTTTTTTTTGGTAAACTAACAACTTCAGTTTTAGCCTATACACCATCAAATGATGTTCCTAAATGCTACCAAGAAGTAGCAAAGTTAACTCATATAACTTTATGTTGCATGTCTCTCTTCCAAGATCCTCATTAAGATTCATTCCCTTCACTTACTTCTTTTATATTACTCTATTGGATCCATGTTGTCAATTCAGGACTTCCCTCCAAGTTTAATTAAGAAGGAAATAGACATTTACATAGTACCTAGTCAGTGCCAGATACTGTGCTACATGCTTTAAAAATATTATCTCATTAGATTCTCACAACCACCCTTGGAGGTAGGTGCTATTAGTGCTATTAGCTCCCTTTTACAGATGAGGAAACCGAGGCAAACAGGTCAGCTGACTTGCCCAGAGTCACACAGCTAGAAAGTATCCAAGGCTGGATTTGAATTTAAGCCTTCCTAACTCCAGATCCTGTGCTCTATCTGCTACATCAGCTAGCTGCCTTACATTACCCAGGGGATGAGGGGGAATGAATTACATTAACACCAAATATATGTTTATAGTATCATAGGATTTAGAGCTAGAAGGTCATATGTAGTTGAAGTCCCTCATTTTCCAGATGAGGAAACTATAGGTCAAGGGACTTGCTCAAGGTAATGCTAGTAGTCGTTGAACAACAAAGCCAAAATTTGAACCTAGGCTGTCTCCAGAATTAGTGCTTTTTCCACTGCAGCATACCACCTCTCCTTCTTGAGTGTCTGAATTCACCAGATCTGTACTTCAGAAGTATTCTCCTGTCCTGCCTGCTCCCCTAGGAACAGGATACTTGTCTCCACAGCTTATACTGTCTGACTCTTGCTCTTTCTTGCATCCTGTTAAAACATTGAATAAGACTCCCAAGAAGTGACTGATTTCTTTCATTCATGTCCTCATTAACTCTAAAGTGTCCATTACTTTTTCTTCCAATCCCCTCTCGTGCCCTAAAAAACATAAAGAAATTCCTGTTGTCTGTCACCTTCTGAGAAATAGTCAAAGTGGCATTTCATTTTGCTTAGAAAGCAGTATTAATATTGCAGAGTGGAAGATTAGAAGATTCCTGTGTTACATCACTTATGAATGACTTATTTTCTTTAAAATTACTGATAACAGAAATGAAAGTAATTCAAAGAGGATACAGTAATAAATAACCCCTCCAGTTATTTTGTGATTATTCATATCCACTTAATAAGAATCAAAGATGTATTACCTTCTCAGCTTATACTCAAAATAGTTGCTTATCAGTTATTGTGTTTCATATTATCAGTGTATTCCATCCTCCTACTTTCTGCCTATCTTTAGAGCAACCAAATAAGACAGATGGAAGAAGTAAAGATCTCAAAGAAGAGCAAAGTGGGGATTCTTCCATTTGTTGCTGAATTTGAAGAGTTTGCAGGGCTTGCTGAATCAATCTTCAAAAATGCAGAGCGTCGTGGAGATCTAGATAAAGCTTACATAAAACTTATAAGAGGAGTCTTTGTAAATGGTAAGTTCTAGTTGGAATTTTTCAGTCTTTTTTTAAACACATTTTTGTTCAATTTTGTCATAATTTGAAGATAACTTTTGATTTGTATTTTGAATCCTTTTTTTCGGTGATACTGAAATAAAAATGTTTCCTCATTCTAAAAGTAGTTCCATGTGTGTGTATACAGTTATATTCTTTGCAGTTACCCAGAAGCCTTTTTAAGAAGTATATTCATTTGTTCAGGATTCAAGAGATATTTATTGAGTAGCCACTTTTAATACTGTAGGCAGAATGGGTTAGTCACAGTAGGGAACCAGCAACCTTGAGGCCACATGGACTTCTAGGTTCTTGTGTGTAGCATTTTGCCCGAGTCCAAGTTTTACAGAACAGATCCTTTGGGGATTTGTTCTGTGAAGTTTGGGTTCAGTCAAAGGGCTGCACTTGAGGACCTAGAGGGCCACATGTGACCTTGAGTCCACAGGTTCCCCAACCCTGAGTTAGTGTAATCCATGTGGAGATTCTCCTGGGTTGTTCTTGCTACCTGGAGGCTTCTGCAGACAGCTGATCTGAATTGTGATTGATTAAAGGAGCTTACTTGTCAGAGTTTCCCATCAAATACAAGGTTCATTGCAACTAGGAGTACTCCCAAGTGGGCTGAAACAGATTAAAATGTAACTGAGAGGGGCGGCTAGGTGGCACAGTGAATAGAGCACCGGCCTTGGAGTCAGGAGTACCTGAGTTCAAATCCGGCCTCAGACACTTAACATACACACACACACACACACACACACATGCACACAAACTAGCCGTGTGACCTTGGGCAAGTCACTTAACCCCAACTGCCCTCCAAAAAGCAAAAAAAAAATGTAACTGAGAAATATTTAACAAAATAAATAAAAATACAACAGAACACAGATAATGTTAGTGTGTGGTTTTCTAACTATGTGTTTTGCATCAATCAATGTACAGTTTGGTGGAGTTTGATACAACTATCTTAGGTCAGTTCTTAATTTCACTCTAATACTCTGTAGCTGGAGGCTTAAAGTTAAATTTTCATACAGTGGGTTACTAATTTTTAGTTGAGGGTTTTGTATTTTTGTTGTTGCTTTAGAAAAGTTAAAGGGATGAGAAAATAGAACACTTTGGCTACCAGGAATTTTAAGGACCAACAAAAGAAACCTGATTCTAGCATAGAGCAATAAAAACAAAGAAATTTGGATTCTTTAGTCTTTGGAGTGACTGAACTGCTACTTCCAATGCTTAATCCTATATTTTATTTCTTACCTGCATATACAGAAATCTATAGTCATTTGGCAGTATCTTTCTTTTATATAAAGCATTTTCTTTGAAGAGAAGGCCCTGTTAACTTAATAAAGATAAGACCAATGTGGTGATGATACATTTAGGTAACATCTTATTTGAAGAGATAGAAGATAAGGACTACATAAGAGAATCTAAAGATGAAGATTTTATCTGAATGTTTATAAACTACTTATGCCTTTCCACCAAACAATGCTGGTGCTTTTTTGTCAGTACTGCCCCTATGCTCAAATCCATTCCCTTCTATCCACTCACACGGCCATCACAGTATATTGAGCCCTCATCATCTCTTATCTGTACTGTTACAACAGGCTCTTCCTTTCCAGCTCACCTCCCCCCCTTTTTTTTTTTGAATGAACACAAAGAGCAGTATAATAGTAAATTACCTAGTAGAGTTTGCCAGGATGGGGCATATGAAGTGATAAACACCATACACCAAAATTTTGAGAGCACTAACAGCACTTCTGTTCCTTCAGTAGATACAATGATCAGGTTAGCAAGAATAATCAATCAAGGGGCAGCTAGGTGGCACAGTTAATAGAGCACCGGCCCTGAAATTAGGAGGACCTGAGTTCAAATCTGGCCTCAGAAACTTGACACACTTACTAGCTGTGTGACTTTGGGCAAGTCGCTTAACCCCAGTTGCCCTCCAAAAAGCAAAAAAGCAAATAAAGAATAATCAATCAAAATAGGAAATTATCTGTATTTCTTGCCATACTCCCATACAACCTCTTTAAAGTAGCCAGCCCAGGCCTTGCTCTCAGCCCCGCCCATAGCACTTTCCTCATGTGATAATAGTATCCCATTGGGTAGTATCCCAGAATCTCTACCCCAAAAGGAACTTGTATCCTGAGATGCTCTTCCTCGGGTTTTCCTACCCAAATGAATTTATCCTAAAAAGTTAATTTGAAGAAACCATTAGTCATATTCTCTTGTTCTTGCCTCTAGATAACAGAATTCACTAGTTATACCTCTTTTTTTTCTTTCCAAGTTCTTATTCTGTCTTGAATATACAATGTTTATTTCTTCCTTTTCCTGTTTCTTGAGTTCAACATCTTTTAAAGAAAAAACACCCTTAAATTTAGGGACTTAGCAATTCCCTGGTGTACAAATGCAATTTGAAGAACTATTCCTTTACAGTGCATTAGCTATAGAAAACAACACTACCTTAAGAGAAAAATGAATCAGAGCTGTTATTTTTTTCTAGGTTAATTGGTATCATAAAGGAGTGGGTATTGATTTAAATAGAGATTATACTTGGAAAGAATTAAGGCAGTTTCAGGAAAGGAAAAGAGCAAAGCTGAAGGTAATGAGGCCACTGAAAAATATGTCACTAATATTGACCAGGCCTCACCTTCATTCCCCAGTGCTTTGCGTTTATAGTAGCTTATAGAATTTTTAAAAATTAAGATGCAAAGTCAAGGACTAAGGCAGTTTTGATACTGTGTAATATTCAGATTTCTTTAGAATGAAGGCCTAGAGGGAAAGAGAGTGGTGATTTCTATACGAATGATTTAGGAAAGAAGTTGTTATTAACTTGACATTTGAGACAGTGTTTTTTTCAAATTAGGCTAGGAAGCAAGTAACTTAAAATCTAGGTACTGCAAAAGAACCTATGTCACATTCTTTGTCTAAAATGCATATACAAGTAGTTGTGGTAATTTCTGTTTGCCCCTCAAACAATAGGATTTTAATATAAAAAACTTACCAAATTAATATGAATAATTTTTAATCAATGTTCAAAATTAAGGTTTTTGCAGATTTTAAAAGAATTTCAAGTAATTCATCAAAGTAGTAGACATGAGATAGGGAATTTTGCTAACGTTATTAGTGTGCTGGCCTATATTATTTGTTTTAGAGTCTGTAGCTTCTGTAGTTTAACGTATAACCAACTGCAGCTAGAATGAGGAAGCCATCCTACATTTGTTGTAGTGAAGATGACATTTTCTTCATTTTTTCCTAAAAGAAATTAATGAGCCCTCTAATCCTAAAGAAGAAAGATTTTACTACAATAATTGTTTATGGTTGCATTATAAAACATACCATAAAAAGGAGCAGTGTCATGGAGGAACTTTGAGAAAATAAAGGAAAGTTAAGAATTAAAATAGGTTACCCCAATATATATCTATCTTTTCATTGCCAAAGCCAAGGACCTTAGTCCTCATTTTCTCATACCCTCTTCTTAGAAACTTTCTCCTCTGAATTTTCTTTACATTTGCTGGATCTTCATCCATATCATGTTTTCTAACGGTGAGTCTGTCCCACAGCTCTGTCCTGAGCCCCCTTCTCTCTGTATTCTGCTATATGCCAAACTGACTTCATAACCCCCTGTAGTTTTAATAATTATATCTGTGCAGATGAGTCCCACATCTATATATCTACTTCTAGTCTCTCTCCTGAACTCCAGCCCAGGAGTGTGCTAGTAAATGTTTAACAAACAGATTTTAAGGGGAGGAAAAGGTGTGTACAACACACTTTTAAGTTAATCCATATCATTGACATTTTCTCTATCACTTTCTTTAGTATAAACACCCAAGGAAACAACAAACCAAGCCCTGATTTTCTGCATTTGCCAATTTCAGAGATGTAAATGCTTACACTTAAAATTTTATAACTGGCTCTCCTGAGCCAGTATGAACCAGGTCTAGCACACTCTGGTTCCCACTGACATATTCCTGTTGGACATTTCAATATCTTAAACTCAGTACAGCCAAAACAGAATATATTTTCTATTTCTGTTTTCTTCAAAACCTTCCCTTTTTCCCAGTTTCATTATTTGT
>CM053601.1:101444702-101484095 GCA_028646575.1 Pseudocheirus occidentalis | reverse complement strand
TCATATAAGTCCAATATCATTATGTCACTTGGTTCCAAAATTATACTAAATAATACGAGGGTCTGTAAATGCACGTTTTCGCTGCAAGGTAGCGTCGAGTAGCTGGTAGCCAATGTCCAGAATGGTTCGGAATGCAAAGGGTTAAGTATTCACTAGCACTATTAGCATAGCTGCCAACTACACTAGTTTTTTAAAGTATATTTTGCTCTAGTCCTGAAGACAGCCATTTGCAGTTTACCTGAAGTGGCTGAAATATCAACTTTAAATTAAACCAATGTCACCACTTATTAAATGAATAATAATCGCAGTTCACATTTACATATTACTTTAAAGTTTATAAGGCACTTTCTTCATAATAACACTGTGAGGAAAGAAGTACAAGTTATTATTTACCTCTGCTTTTTATAGATGAAGAAACTGAGGTACACAAAGATTAAACGACTTGCCTAAGATTACACGGCTAGTAAATGTCAAAGCCAAGACTTCAAATTAGATCTACTGAGTCTAAGGACAACTATTCTTCCCTTAACCCAAATGCTGAAAAATACTATAAATAATGAATCTGACTATTTGACTTCTTAAAAAAAATAATAGTGCAGCAAGCTGGATACAAGAATTAAGGCTGGGGGAAGCCTTTTTGAGCTAATGTAATTTCATGATGATCATCAAGTTAAAAACTTGGAAGATGACAGTCATTTTCTGACCAAATAAAAATGGGACTTTTCAATGTGACATATAGTCAGGATCACACAATCTTAATGTGGGTTGTGGATCTGGGAATGAATGGATCCATTAAAAAAAAACAGTGCTAGTTATTAATTTCCATAAAATCTCATTATAAACAATAAACATCAGGTCCTTGCTCCAGTAGGAGGATGTATATGCAGCCATGACAGCACCCAAAGGGGGCTCAATAGTCATTATCATTATCTTCTAAAGGAACGCAAGCACCTTTATGTTTTCTTGCTACCTAGTAACAATTTAGTACCCAAAATTAGATTTTCTTCATGACCCCATTTGGGGTTTTCTTGGCAAAGATACTGGAATGATTTGCTATTTTCTTTTCCAGTTCCTTTTACAGGTAAGGTAACTAAGGCAAATAAGGTTAAGTGACTTAGCCAGGGTCACAAAGCTAGTAAGTACCTGAGGTCAAATTTAAACTCATGTCTTTCAGACTCCAGATTCAGCAATCTATCCACTGAGCCACTTAGCTACCCATCTAGTAAGAATAATTAAAATTTTTGCTTTTGAAAACACAGTATCTTTTTACCACTTTTCTACCGTTACCCATGTTTTCTTCCAATTACTGAGTATTTTCACCTCTTTTAGATACCTCAATATTATATCTCTTAAAGTTCTCAAAATTGTTATTCCCTAGCACAGATTTCCTCTATGTATACTTGACTTGGTCATCTGACCTTTTCTTTACATTCTTTACTGCCATTTCCTAGCAGAAGGCAGAAAGAAGACTCATCTTCTTTGTTATCTTCTACAACTATTACCCAAAGGTGTCTCCATCTGCTTCCCTTGGGAACAGCTGCCCCCACCTGGATCTACTCTCTGCAGCCCCACTGCCACAATGTCTTGTTTGCCCATCAGCAGTAATCACTTACAACAGAGTACCCAATAAAACCCTGCATGTCAGTCTCACCATGCTCCTTCCCAGAGGAAAAGTGTAAATGATTTTTTTTTTAATTATCATATGAAACCCTTTAAAAAGGTTGTGAGTCAATGTACTCTGGAATTTCAGAATCTAAGAGGCTGTGTGGTGTAGGGAATAGAAGGCTAGCCTCAGAGACAGGGAGACAGTTCAAGTTCTACTTCTGACTTGGCAAATCACTTAAATGTTCAGCGATCCATAGTCTCTAAGACTATAAGATGCAGAGCAGGTGACTGTACAATGGCTCCCTGGGAGTTCTCTATATCAATAAAATCACAGAGCAAGTAAACAACTAAGCTGTTCCTTCATCCAGAAAAGTCAAACTGTTTTATAAATATTATTCCATTTAATGTAGATAACTCCCAATTGTATCATCTATATTCTACAAGTCTAGACCTATTATTGTTCCCAAAATTTGCCTGCTAGACACCTGCTGCATGTTCTATCAGAATCTTAGGTGAAAAAAGGGAACAATTAGGTCTGGATATATAAAACTGGGAATTATCTATCAAGTGCAGGATTTGATGAGCTCACCAAGAGAAAGAACAGACAGAGAAGGTCCAATAAAAAGCTAGCAAGGGTGGGAGAGCTGTGCCCTCACAGATCCTTGCCTGCGGCCCAATGACCGAATCTAAACTTCACAGAACAAATCCCCTTAATAAAAGGATTTGTTCTGTAAAACCTGGACTCAAGTCAAAAAGCTGAATGCAAGGATCTAGAAGGTCACATGTGGCCTTGATTTTCCACCCCTGCCTTAGAGGGACATACACTTAAGAGGGTGGGAGATGGCAGATGTTCCAACAAAGTAGACAGAAAAGTAGCAACTTGACTAGAAGGAAGAGAACAGTGTCAAAGGAGCCAAGAGAACAGCATGTCCAGGAAGAAGGGGTACTCAACAGTATAAAAAGTTGCAGGGATCAAGGCAGATAAGGCCTAGCACTCAGCCACTGGATTTAGCTGTTAAAAAGATGCACAGTAAATATGAAAGATCAATTTCAGAAGTGGGAGGTTGGACGTAAGTTCTTTTTCATCTTTAGATAAGATTTCCAAATAAATAGTTTTTTAAAATATCATCCTTGGAATACATATCCTTTTAGTTACAGTAGATAACATTGCTTAACTTGGTGAAATACTTTACTTGAATGTGAAATCCATACCTTTGTTAGTCCCTCATATTTTCCATAATCTGTACTCTTTAGCCACTCCATCAATTTGGCATATCGGAGCAAGTCTCTGTGGAAGGGATGGTGATTAGGCAATGTCAATTCAATGGAGTGCTGCGCAAGAGTGGAACTCTGGTCATGTCCCTAAAGAATAGAAAATTAAATAAATTATTCACATATATATAGAAACATCATGGCTACTAATGAATAAGTGAAGTGAGAATAGCATTTTGCAAAGCAAAAACAAAAGACTGAAAAGTCAGTACTTTTTTAAAAAAACATAACAGACTATATACAGCCAATTAAGACCACACTTACAAAATAACAATTTACTGGCATGAATGGCATTCTGATTATGCATTAAGTTATTTTTAAAACATAACCATTAGAAAATGAAATGATTAGTTGATGTAATTAAAGCTCATCTCTCACATTTAATTTCATAATTTCCTAAATCAACTTTTAAAGATAAATACATATACACACTCATTTATATATACATACATGAACACACATATACACACATACACAGAACATTAATAACATCAAATAGGAAGCTGATTTACAACAGAATATGTCTACATTTAGGCATCCCTTTCTCCACACCCTACATAGTGAACTTGGGACACAGAAAAATCTGTTTCATAGAATCACGGGACTTTAGAATATGAAAAGATCTTAAAATTGATCTAGTCCAACCTCTTCATTTGAAAAATGATGAGCAAGGGGTCAAGAACTTCTGACTTGCTTCTTTTCTTTTTACAGAAAAAAATGTGTAATGCAAAAATATTCTTTCAGATTTTCTTCTTAAACATCTAGCTTTTAGTCACTGACAATTGCTCTCACAGTTTGGGAGCCAAAGCCAAAGGTTTGTTAAGACAGCTGGTTTACTCCTCCTCTCTCTTTAATACTTTTTCTATCAACATGGAAAAATTTAATAGCATAAATCTGGCTTTAGGGGAAAAGATAGTTAAGTAAATAGTCATTTAAACAAAGAAACTCATAAGACCTTTGGAGTTATCTGTCTATTATGCTGGTACACTATCTGATTTGTTCTCATCAAATAAGATTATCCTTATGTGAAAAACATACTAAATCAACTTGGACAGTTACAGAAGTGAGATGGAGAGCTAAACTAAGTCGCATGAAAATCAGTTAACACTGACAGCTTAATCTCTAATTTAAGGTTAACCCTCATTTTAAAATATCTTTGTCATAAAGATCAAGTTTTATTTGTATGTACAAACAGGATTTAATTCTTTTGAATTAAGAAAAAGCTTACAAAGAAATTTGCTGAAAACAGGCTTGAACATAACTCCATATTTAAAGAATCTTACTGAATATTTAAGTTCTATTTCCCATGAGTTTCATTCTGTCTTCATTTTAGGTTAAAATGGAAATATCCAAAACATCTAAGTGAAAATACTTTTTAAGGGACGTGCATAAAGGTAAATCAGCAATTTAAATACAATAATCTACCCTCCTACATTACTTATGAATTAAATTCAAGCAAAGGATAATAAAATTTCCCCAAAGCTAAATAATTCTAATTTTCCATTTACTGCACGCAGCAGACTGACTAGCTTGAAAAGGAATCATATGTTAATGCTTATAAACAATCTCAATATTTTTGACCTAATGATTCTTTTGCTTCTATTCTGATATATATCTTTATTTTCGTTCCATCATTTAAAAAAAGGACATCTAGATAAAATCTGAATAAAAAAAATCAAGTAATTTTAGATAAACAGCATGTAGGCCAAGTGAGAAGTAATGTGAGTGAACTATGACCAAAATATTAAACATACATAAAAAAGATGTCTAATAGTTAAATATTGCAAAATTTGCTTCAGAAAATCATCATGCTGATCCACTGAAGTATTCCTCATTCTGACAGTTGGTAACTGAAAATAGGTGGTCTTCTACAGATTTCACTTTATTAAATAATGAAATAATGACCCTTTGGCATTTATGTAAATCGATGTCAAAAGATGGGTTTTCATGCTTCGGTATGTATCAAAATGTAATTTCATTTTTTTCTGCTTATCCTTTCTACGTTTATTTAATGAAAACTCGGTTTTTCCTAATTTCTTTTCTCCTTAATTTTCACACTATGATTATAGCAGTAATAGTATAACTATTTCCATAACGTTAATAGTGGCATAATCTCAAAAATTATGACTTTTCTGCAGAAATAAAGCAAAATGAGAAGCTATGAAAGAAACAGCCAAAGGAACACAAAAAAATGGCATATTCATTTTTCTGGATGGAAATGGTTTCTCACTCAAATTACTCCTATTATAAATGTTCCTGAATACTGGAACTGTAGTTAGTTGAAGAAGCCAGATTCTCATAGCTAGAAATCTTCAAGTGAGCAAAACTCTTAATAAAAGTAGAAATTATTAAGAGCAGACAATAGTTTCAGTGGGAGATGAATACTAAGTGAATATTAGAGAAAAATCAATTACATAATTATTTACCCTTTACACCCAGAGTATTTTTCAACAAAAATCCATTTTTATTTTTGAACATTGTTTATAGAATTGATAAACACACTATATATCTTTGCTTTCAAATGCAGGTTAAATAAAGCCGACTTGATTTTTTTTAATGAAATAGAGGACATAACGGCAGGATTAGGCAAAAACAGAGATTCTTACAAACTATCAAGAGTCAATTTCTCAAAGAAAATTATGGATTATATGTTGTATGTTTAACAAGTGTGATATTAGATTAACATTTATCATTTATCAGGGACATAAAGGTTCCCAAATTCCTCTCTTATGTTCTAGCGATCTACGTGAACATAGAGAGAAAGTAGAAGAACCTAAAGCACTAAGAACAAACATTTTTCCAGGTTTGGTCAAATATATACCATACAAAACATGAAAGAATACAATTAGTCTATTCCCACCTTTTCCTAGTACAAAGGGCGATGGCCTTGTTTCTACTAATTTAACCATCATGTTGAATAGGACAATTTAAAATTCTAGTCCTCCAGTGGAAGATCCTACATCTTAGCATGATTTAACATTTTCTATAAGTATTCCATCTCCTTCAATTTAAATATTTATTCCATTAGGATGAGAATGTTCAAACGGAACTAATAAAGCAACCAGGTTTACTTTCTATGGAGGACAGTTCACTGACTTTTTGCACAGAGGATGCCAACTACTATGAACATATTGTTTAATTCTTATTTTATAAGCTAACTTAATAACCTTTTAGGTCTGTTATGGGACTTACGTCTTAAAATTTTCTTTCTCTGAGGTGGTGACTTTTGAATGTTTCAAAGATGAAGGTTTCTTTTTTTTTTTCTTGTTTCAATGAACTTCCATCTCTTATTCTTTGAACCAGGTCAACAGAAAGTTGTCAGACTAACCTTTATCAATCTGACTCTCTATCATTCCTCCATACAGAATCCTACATTGACTCCCTATTCCTACACACCCTTTTAAATTCCTCTGTCAGGCTTTCAATGTCTTCTATCACCTAGTCCCAACCTACCTTCCCCTACTTAGCCCTTTCGCTGTTCCACAAACATAGCATGTCTATTCTCACCTTTCTGCTTTTCTTTGTCATTACTTCTATATGAAATATTCTTTCCTCCTAACTTTTATTTACATAAATCTAGTTTATCTCAAGGTAGCTTCATCTGATCTTTCTAATTCTCATAGATTTGTTTACTTAGTCATCTTGTTTTCTTAGTTGTTCTTAGGCAACACATTAAGGGGAACTAAAGATGTGTATGGAGGCAAGGAGCAATAGGCATGGCTCAGGATGGCTTGGAAATGGCCAGAAACTAATGTGGAAGCAAGATAAGGTTAAAGCTCATTTATTAGTGCCCAGGTAGAGTACAGGTACAAGTGGAAGGAGGATGAGGAAGATGGCCAAAGTACAGACAACATCATTAAGAAATGGTTGGGAAGACTGAGATTCCAGTTGGGACACTGGACTTGCCTCAGACAAGTCACTTAACCTCAGTGTTAATTTTCTGAAACTGTAAGCTGCAGAACAGTTATAAAACTGCATTGGTAGAGGGTGTTTTCATACAATGAAATCCTAACATAGTTGAAATCATTGGTCTATACCTCACACTATCCCCCAAATTATCTGTTACTACTTTATATGTGTTGATCTTCTTTTGCCAGTAAAACAGTAAGCACCATACAAAAATCCAAAGATCTCTATAAGGAAAACAGACATTCTACATGCATTAAATATCAGATTAAAACAACTTTTTAACCCGTAGAAAATAAACATTTGAAATTCAAAACATTTCTGCTAGAGTAGAAAAGAGAAGGGGAGAACGTGCTATACATTTGTCCATTGGCCTTGAAAGTGCTCAGTTAACAGTGGAATAAATCAAAAGCAAAAAGCAATGGTTATTTTGAAACTTTTACTGCAATATAACATTGAAGTAAACAGTAATTATGTTTCTCCCATTTTTTTCTCTAATTGAAATATTTTATTTGACCTTGATATATTTCCTAAAAGTACTTGCTGCTGCTCTCATTTTTAGGGTTCTAAGACTTTTATTACATGCAACAATATGTATTGCTTGTCAGCAATGAGAAGGCTCATTTTAAGAAAAGATATCAGCTTTTAAGACAGAATCCAAGTCATTTGTAGCTACAAACAAAAGAAATCTTCATACAGACTTAGTATGGAAAGGACTACATTGCTTACAGTTGTATTCTTTTATGTAAATAGTCTTCATACAGTGTAGAAAGGACTACATTGGTTACAATTATATCCATTTATGTAGATAGTAGCACTGCCCCCTTTACACTCTAAAGAATCAAGTCAAATTAAGAATGTGAATTAATAAGTCTTTCGTTTTCCCAAACAATTATTTTATTTTAATTATATAGGAATAAATTCATTTATTGTTTAAGTCACTAAGTCAAAACAAATAAAAATTTTTGCATTTCTTACAGCATTCAGACCCACCTTTCTTCCTATCAGGCTTTTCAGGCCCAAAGAACACCATCTGCTATGGCACACAATGGCAGCTATAAATGCAGTTATTTGGCAGCTTTATATGAGCACTGTCAAGTTACAAATTTATAAAGCCAAGTCTGTAGCTTTCAGTTAGATTTAGCAAGCTTGACAAATAAAAACATCAAAATAGATTAGAGAAGTTGAGTCAAACCCCATGTACTCACTGGAACTGAAAGAAAGTTGGACCTGCTATAGAGCTGAAGAAGGGCCTGAGTAAACTAGGTGGAGATAAAATATAGGATCATAAGTATGTTAGAAAGCTGAAAAGTTGAAAAAAAAAGAAAGAATCCAACAACTCAAACAGTATATCCTGAAAGGCAACAAGAATTCCCTAAAAAGTTAACAAAATTCCTGAATACATTTTTCCAAGTCGCAAAATTACATAATGAACATTACATTATCAGAAATTAAGTAGTCTTTCTTTAGCACAGGAGTTCTTAAATGAGGGGCCTTTAAATTTTTAAGAAATATTTTGATGACTAAATTTCAATATAATTGGTTTCTCCCTTGTAATTTTATGTATTTTATTACACACATTTAAAAACATTATTCAAAGAAAGGAAGATTTCAACAGACTGACAAAAGAATCCATGACACAAAAAACCTTAAGAACCTTGGCTTTGACACAGTTACGGTTTTCTTCCCACCTAAAAAAAGTGAACAATATTATTTGCCTAAAAATGTCAATTAGAATCACAGAGAAAAAAATATATATAAACTTGGAGAGTTTTGGGGTGTGTGTGTGTGTGTGTGTGTGTGTGTGTGTGTGTGTGTGTGTGTGTGTGTTCCAGTGGTTAACATTATTAAGGATATATATGAGTAAAATAGAAGTCTGGTCATATACCACAAATGAGAAAAAATAGATGATCATGTTCAGTGGTATGCATTATTTCCAAGACATTAAGAAAAAAAGGATCATCTCCAGTTTGTTGGGTAGATCCTTGACATAGGGTTTATATAAAACAAGAAGGGCTGGAGGACTTTTGATTTGCATGAGTGAAGGGAATGCCCACAATGATGAGCATGGATCCTCTTTCAAGAATTATCTATCTAGGGGGGTGGAGCCAAGATGGTGGTGTAGAAGCAACAAGTTTCTGCAGCTCCCACATGGCCACCTCAAATACCCATAAAATAATCTAAACAAATTATAGGGCTCCAAAACTTACACAAAAATACAGAAAAACACATCTCCCGCTGAAGGCAGCTTGGCAGGAAGGGCTCATCACAGCATGCTGGGAGCCAAAACCAGGACCAGCCACATCTGGAGCCTTCAGGAGAGTGGATCAGAGGCAGCTGTGGCAGTTTCCAGAATTATCAAGACATAAGAAACAAGGACAAAGTGAAAGGTGAGTGAAACTCAGCTAAATTTGGGGGAGAAAAGCAGTCCAGCCAAACTGCCTCCAGGGCAAGGAAGCGGCAGCAGCAGTGGCCCTGCAGCCACCTCCATGTGGCTGCTTCAGAGCTCCCAGCCTGCAGACTGCAGGGGGGCCAATGATCGTTCAGAGGCTAAGTGCTCTTGTGTTGAGCGGCCTGGATCCAGATCGTGGTCTTGGGTGGTGGTCCTGGGGTGCATTTTCAGTGAGCCAAAGCTGGTGGGGGCTGCAAAAAAAACGGCAGTCTCCTAATAGCTCCGGCAGCTGTGAAAACCCCAGCAATTTGGGACAGAGCTTTCCCCTCTGGAAGCAGAGTTCCACAGAGCTAAAAAAATCAAGTAATTGACTGCCAACATGAGCAGGCAAAGGAAGCAAAGTAAGAACAGCAATCGAACTCTAGAATCCTTTTTGGGGGACAAAAAGGATCAAAGTATGGAATGGGAGGAAGACAACACAGTCAGAACTCCCCCATCAAAAGCTTCCAAGAAACATGTAGACTGCCTACAAGCCATAGATCAGCTTAAGAAGGTTTTTGAAAACCAAATAAGAGAAGTGGAGGAAAAAGTGGGAAGAGAAATGAAAATGAAGCAAGAAAATCATGAAAAGAGAGTCAACAACCTGACTGAAGAAAATAACACCTTAAAAAACAGATTAACTCAAATGGCAAAAGAGGCCCAAAAAGCCAATGAGGAGAAGAATGCCTCTAACTTGGTATGCACATGGTAGTTTTCTCTGAAAACTTCAGAGTACTATGTGAGATCATTCATGTCACTTCTCAGAATGTGTCAAATGTAAAGCAGTGTGTAAAACAACTCAGGAATAATTTTGTTTTTACTAGATCTATGATTTATTGTTGTAAAAAGTTACAGATGAGGAGTTCTCCTACAAAAGATCAGCACCTTCTCTGCAACCTAGAGTATTAGAGCTGCTGAGGCAGAGAGAAGTTAAATGACTTCCCCAATTTCATAAAAGCAAACAGTCATCAGAGGTGAGATTTGAGCCTAGGTCATTCTGGCTCCAAGGCCAGCTCTCTATCAACTTACCACACCATGCTGCCTCTCCTGTAATAAATAAGCATATTTAATTTTTTGTTAGATTTCTACAGAACCAAAGAAGTTACCGTTGGAAGAGACCTTAGAAACTATCTAGTCCAACCAATTATTTCACTTTACAAATGGGAAAACTGAGGCCAAGAAAGAGAGAATTAACTTTCTAAGAATCAGAATTCTCTCTCAGAGAAATAAATACATGTGAATGCATATACAACTGTATGCATTAAGGGAACAAAAGCCTAAGAATATGTAAACTGCATTAGAAGGCTGTGTTGATAAGGTGATTTTAAAGAGGCATACAAATGCTAATTGAAATGCATGATAATCTTTTCAGAAACTCAAAGTTTAAAAGTAATATACTGATAAGCTTAGGAAAGTTTTAGCTTAACTAGAAAAGCAAAATTACCTGTTGAACAAAAACATTATTAAGATGACTGGCAAGTCTTCGGGCAAACTGCTCTCGCAAATCACTAAAACGTTGTTGTTGTTGTTTGACTGCATGAAGCATGTCATGTCCTGAAAAGAAAGCAAGAATCCCATGAAAAATCTAGATGTATAAAACATTTAACGCATGATTTAAAATTCAAGATGACAAAATTTAAAGCAGTTAATACAATGCAAGATTTGAAGAGCCAGAAATTTGTTTAGACAATGTTAACAAGGAGATTTTTCAAAGTTCTGAAAAACCTTAAAAAGTAAATGATTCAATTAGGCTGGAAACAAAAGGCTCTAATTTTTTCCCCCTTCTAATTAATCAACCAATCAATCAATCAAATTAAACTAATAAGGAAAGTACTGTGCTTACTCTGGCTAACAATGTCAGTGCAAAGTAGATTAGGGACTGGTTTGAAAAAAAAATCTTTCAAGACAGCAGAAACGTGTGAAAAGAATAGTGAAATAGCCAAAAAAGAATAGACAAGTGTTATCCACTGGACCACAACAGATGTATCATTTCATTTCCTATCAATCAAGTCAATGGTTTAAGATTTTTAAAAAAATAACTGACGTAATTGTAATATCTGTACAAATTTGAGTTAAGAAGTATGCTACCTGGACGAAGAGCTACATTCATGCACTGTAGAAGGGCATCAGCTGCATTGGTACAGGCCTCAATGCCTCTGGAAGAAGCAAGATCTCCTTCCTGAAGAGCCTTTATGTGACCTTTTGCCAAGTCCATATGGTTCTGGAATGCATGTAAAATATAAAGGTTATATACATATAACTTTAGCAACATATTGATACTAGATTTAACATATTATTCAATCTAACCATGATTGATCAAAAATTCTTTCCCATAGTGGAACTAGGCAAATGTTTACTAATGGCCCTCAGCTGTTAAGAGCTGCAGGATATAATGTATTAGCCTACTCACCACAAGGAATTCTATCTCTGAGAGGAGCTTTCCATTATTAGTGTTACTGAGATGAATTAAGTGGTTGCTTTCTGAGATCTGATCCATTTGTTCTTTTACACTTTGTAGCATTTCTTCATAGCTGCTCAGCTTCAGTTCAATCTGATCCACCTCCTTAAGAGCCTCATCCAGCAACTTCATCAGGATATTAACCTGTTTCTCAGAGGCCATGATTGACTGGATGTTTGCCTACAAAGTAAAAGAGCACATCTGAAGGACCCATTAAATGAGTGGTGTCAAAGTCAAAAAGAAACAGACTTCATAACGACAGGAATACACAAATAAACATTATCTATGTTTACTGTAATACTTATTTTGTTAAACATTGATCAATTACATTTTAATCTGAAACACTCATTTGCATAATAACTGTTTTCATGGCATTTCAGATCCTTTTTTGTCTCTCCAAATAGAAGGTAAAATCCTTTCATATCTTACATTTCCTGAAGGAGCCTAACGGAGTGCTCTGCATAAGGCTAGACTGCAGAAATAAAGTTTATTACTGAGATGCAGAAATGTTTATTACCGAGCTCCTTCTTTTATTCTGATTAGTACTGCTTGGGTTATCTTCAGTTCTTCTTCCATTGGAACTTAGGCTAATGTCATGTTTGACTAGGAGGATACTGATGTAAAATTTAGTTAAAAATGATTCAAGAGACATATAATTCAAATGAAGCCACTCAATAGCTAACAGACATCTCTGGGCCTTGTAATTCCTTCATTTTTAAAGTGAGACTTTGCCTAGATGAATTGTAAGGTTCCATCTGGTTCTAAAATTCTACTATTCATTATAATTTTAAACTGTTCTTCATTCTGAATATTCCATAAATTGTTTCCTTTTGTTTTCCTCCTCCATTATGTCCAGCTTGGCATTTTAAAATGTATTTTAAATTTAACTAGCAGTTCCAAAAATGCCCTGTTTATTTGTCCCCTTCTTTTCCTTCTGCTCTCGTTTATTTTTTAAATGATTCACAGATGCTCTGTTCTTTCTTTTCTTCTTTTTAAAAAAGTATTTCTATCACACTTTCTCACTCCAAGTTCCTTCTATTTTAAAAAGGTATTTACATCTTAGGCAATTCTGGTATTAAAGAAGAAATCTTTTAATGTGTGAAATCACAAATTAGGTATAGGTAAATATGGAAAAGCAGAAATTTTATATACCAACATTATGGATAAGTAATGAAATAAGGTTAAAGTAAATAAAGATATGAAGAGTTAAATGATAGGCCAACATGAGAACTAAAATAATTTATTAAATAGAACTTTGGTGAAAAATAATTGTTAAAAAATGAAGCCAGTATAGATACTACATATTAGATTCCATGGAATGTACAAAACTACTGTTCAAAGGCAAATTTATAGTGCTGAATGCCTATGCCAGGAATGCCTATGGTGAAATGAGTTTATACTTTATAAACTTAGGAAAAAGAACAAAGCAATAAACCAAAATAAAAAATTAAAGAGAAATAATCAAGACAGTAATTGAAATTACTATGGTCAAAAATGTTTTAAAATTATATATATGTAAAACCAAGAGCTATTCCAGAAAACTGATCAACAATTAGAAAATCTAAATTTTTTTTTTTTTGGAGGGGGATTAAGTGATTTGCCCAAGGTCATACAGCTAATAAGTGTGCCAAGTGTCTGAGGCCAAATTTGAACTCAGGTTCTCCTGACTCCAGGGCTGGTGCTCTATTCACTGTGCCACATAGCTTTCCCAAGTCTAATCTTTTTAAAAAAGAAAGTAATAATAACCAAAATCAGAAATGCAACAGAGGAGCTCACAATGACTGTGAAATAGGATAGGATCTGTGATAGCATAGGATCACTATCCACCAAGGTTCCCCTTTACCACATAGGTTAATTTTTTTCCCTTAAAGGTGACAAAACTTTTCTTGGGACTTAATTGGCTCATGTGGCTAAGGTTCACACTGTCCTTTACATAGCTTCCTACTCACCTAAGGGCAAAAGAGGCCCACCCACATGTAGTATTGACCCATCAGATTTGATGAATGTCTCCAATCTTGGAAATCTTCTCACCCTGCCCTGCTGACCAGATGTTTCCACGTAGAAATAAGCGGGGCCATATCTACCCAACCTAACTGCTGGAGTATCCTTAACTTCCTTTTGTTAACTCCTGAATGACCTATGAATGCCTCATTTCATTCCAATATTGAATTTGAACACAGTGTCACCTTGAGACAGGATTGACCCTTACAAAAGAGATGAACAAAAGTATCAGAGAATACTATATATATAGTTCTAGGTTAATGAATTTAAGATTCTAAAACAAATGGCCAACATTATATCAATAAAGGCAAAAATAAAGACTTTATCATTCTATTATTAGTTGTAGAAAAGCCTTAAAAATGCAACACTAACTTATGCTAAAAAAAAACTAAAGCATAGAAAAATCTCTCTTTAATGTGATTAAAAGCATAAATTAAAAGACTATCAGTTAATATTTTATAGTATTCTCACAAAAAACAGGTGAGAAATAGATTATAGTGCTTTACTTTTTGCTATACCATAATCAGTGAGGCAACACCCATTCAGTGAATAGGCTTCTTTAAGAAGTGAGTCAAAGGATGGCCCCTTAAATATTATTTAAAATCAAACTGGGAGGGCAAGACCCTGAGGGTTGGGAGCCAAAAGAGAAACAAGTTACTATTTACATTCACTCTGAGCCGGGGTGGGGGTGGGGGGCCCAAAATATTAAGTGGTGAGGGTAGTACTTCACTCAAAGTGAGAACCTGAAAAGACCTTAGCCTAAAAGGGCCAGTGTCTCTCACTGCATCCCAGGATCTCCAGTTGTCCTGATGAATATCTGGCCACTGGACCCAGATGGCTCTGGAGGAGAAAGTGAGGCTGGTAACCTTGCACAGTCCTCCCTCACTCAAATCAAAGTCAACTGTAAGTCATGTCATGTCCCTGATGTCGTGGTCCCCCTCGAAAATGAAGAACACACAACAGCATCATCAGAAGAATACTGTTTAATAGGCTGATCTGCCTGACAGGGAGCAGCTTAGAGTCACTAAATATAGTATACAGTTTCTTAAAGGCAACCCAGGTTGCTTGCTGCCTCTGCCTTCATTCAGGACCAGTCAAGTGTCTATGGACAGGATTTCCCTTCCCTCTTCTTCCCTCCCTTCCCCCAAGACAGAGGCACTGATGGAAATAACTCAATGAACTGTATATCTAGCTGTACTCTTGGTCACAACAATATAGATTTTTCATCTATTTGCTTTTTCCTACAAGGAGAAAAGGCCTCTTAAGAGGTCACGGAACAGGCTGAAGAGACTGAGTAATATCCTGGAATTTAATGAAATTATTACATTATCCCCTAAAACCAAGAGTCTCATTATCCATAGCAAGGGTTGTTAATTAGCCTAGGGTCCATGAACTCATTTATTTTTTTTTAATATTTGGATAACTATTATATATTCATATTAGAGATAAGTAATATAACTGGTTTCTTTTGTAATCCCATATATTTTATGTTCTGAGATCCCATATATTTTATATTCTGTTCTGAGAAGGGGTCCATGACACAAAAATGGTTCAGAACCCATAATCTGGAGGAAGTCTCTCTCATCTGAACTCTGAGCATATCAATCCATCCTCCACAACAGAGATGTCTCCCTGATTTCTGCCTTGTTTGGAACTGACAAAAAACGGTTAAATAAAGTTGACTTTGAATCCATCTGTCAAAGAACTTTGTGTAATCTGAACATATATAAAATATACAGCATGTATTTATGGTTTCAAAGATAACCTTACTCCTTCTTTTGTATGTTTACTTATTTTTTGATGATGGTTGTCTGTCTCTTACTTTAACCATTTGCTTTATAAAGGATCTGTCCTACACTGGTCAGATCAAATTCAAAGTATTCTATTAGGAGGTGAACATTATCCAGGGGACCTCATGAAAGAACTGGGGATGTTCAACATGGAGGAGGCAGGACATGATTGCTGCCTTCAATACCTGAAGGGCTGCCAAGTGGAAGAATTCGATTTTTCTAGGATTGGCCCCAGAAGGCAGAACTCATACCAACATAAAATAGTTAAGAGTGAATCAGATGTTTACTTAACACATGGGAAAACTTCATAACAAATGAGGTATCCAAAAATGCAAAGGCTGCTGCTTGTGAAGGAGTGAATTCAAAGAATTTCAACAAAAGATGGATAAGCACTTATGGACACAATAGAAAGAATTCATTCTTTATGTAAATGTTGAACTATTTTTCCTCTAAAGTCTCTTCTAAGATTTCATGATTCTATGAATACCTCTACACTTTATATTTAGATACATTTTTTTAATAAGACTTAGCTCAAAAACATACTTTGAAAGATGGGGAAAGTCATTAAAATGACTCTATTATGACTGCTCACATTTATATAGCTTCTTGTGATTTCAAAGTCTTTTATCTATGTTATCATATTTTATCTTCATAGAATCATGGATTTGGATGTGATCTCGGATATTATCTATCTAAACTAACCTTGACTAGTCATCTACCTGAAGATCTCCAGTTAGGGAGAACCCAGTAACTCAAAAGGCAGCCCATTAACTATTAAGATACTTGTTAAGTTTTGTTTACTGATTGATCCAGTGTGCTAGTCTTGTTTTGTCTGTAAATTTAAGAAGCAAGTCATATAGGCCTTTATCTAGTTGGCACTGATAAAACCCAGAGCAGCATAGTATTAGTGCAAGTGTCAGAGATCAGGAATTGGAGGACTCAGGTCCAAACCCAGTTCTACCACACATAACTCATGTGATCTTGAGCAATTCACAGCGTCTATGGACTTCACTTTCCTCATGTGTGAGGGGGTTGGATTTCTCTAAGGTTCCTTTATCTCTAAATCTGGGATCTCTGATCAAATGAACATCCCTAGAGCACTCCTCTACAGGCACTCCTCTACAGATGATACCTTACAAAGCTGAGATGGAGTCATGTATGATTTCTCTTTGTGTTAAATTTTATAATCATCTCGATTTTATAAACACAGAAACTCAGGTCCAGAGACATTATGTGACTTACCCTAGAAAAAAGAGGTAGCAATCTTTGATTCTAAATTTGGTGCCTTTCTCGCGATTCTCTACAAATCTGCTCCCACAAAGTTTTTCACAAACACCATTCTTTCTATGGATCCATCCCTCATTTCTTTTAGCTCAGGGTCTCTCCCCACTTTCTCCAACCCCAAAGATACTCCTTTGCACAGACTTATTCTGATAACGCCTATCAAAAAGCCCTGGGATATTTATCTCTGCTTTTCTTCCTTCCCCCTTCTCCTCTCATGCCATATAAATTATCTCTTCATAAAACGCAAACCTGGGCAATTGCTTCTCATTGGCCTTGTTCCCTGTAAAGATTTTGCCTTTTAACAACAATAATAATAGACAAATGGCACCAAGGAAATATTTTGTGTACCTACTCTGAAATAGCTGGGTAAGTTCATGAAAGAGGTAATGCACTTATAGATAAAGTTATGAAGCCTTAAATACTCAAAGGCAATGATCTATCTATATATCTATATCTATATATATATATATATATATATAAAAAACCAGGCTTCTCAATCCATTGAATATTAGTAATTCATATTTCACAAGAAATTCTTACCCCATCTAACACCTGCAGTTCTCTTGATAACTTTTCTGCAAAAGCTTCAGCATTAGAAATTGCATATTCACAGCCTTCCATCATTATCTCAATATCCTGCTCTTCTCTTGCATTTAACTCTTGGTACTCATCTACAGCTTCTTCATCTCCTCCTGTCACACTCTGATTCTCTCCACTTGGAACAGATTCTTAAAGAGCAGTAAAGGAAAAACTGAAATTATGGAAGCCAAATATATGAAGTACAAATAATAATAATTTACTTGAGCCTAGACAGTATCAGCTGTAAGCACAGATCATATTTAGTAGTTGAAAAAAAAAAGAATAATTCAGAGTCCATAGAAGCAAACCAAAAAACATTATTTTTGAAAAATACTTTATATCCTATGGAGACGAAGTACTATGTAAACACACACACACACACACACACACACAAACCCATAAAACTAAAATCACTAATTTACAAATATTACAACATGTTTTAGTCATGACATTCAAAGCCATGGCTAAAATCTGAACCCTATTTTCTTACCTCAGATAGTTACTATACCTTAATTAAAAACACTGATTGTAAATTCTGAACATGTGAAAAGCATCTTAGCCTACTTTTTGAAATAATATTAAATAAAAACCGAGAGATTTACTATAGTACCAGTCTCTTGGAGTATATCTTAGGCTTTGAATATGGTAAATGAACTTTCTTTTTACACATTTAAATGGCATTTTACATACTACTTTAAAATTTCTAAGGGCCTGCTGAAGAAATTTCCACATATAGACAAGACATGTAAAAATAACATGAACTTGAGGAATTAAAAAAATGTAAATAGGTGTCCTTGGTGTTTTATAATATAAAATTTGGGGATATTTTCTGGATAATGATATCAGTTAAAATATTTGAGGGAACTTAAATACCTGGAAATCATTATTTCTAGTCAATTGTATAAAAATACTAAGATCATGGTAGGAAAGGAACACAATGGGGGATTTTTAAAGGTTAAAAACCAGAGTATTTCATTTCTGTATATTTGTTGGGTAGCTTCCAATTTAAATAAAAAGAATAAAAAGCTCTGAGTGACCCTAATATTATTCAGATATAAAGTGCTAATTTGTATAAGAAGTACATCTGGGTAGATGTGACCTTTGATACATGGTATAAGCTTATTACTGACCACCAAGACAGACCAAAAAACAAAAAACAAAACCTGAAACAAAAACAAACGTAAAACAACACAAGATTTAAGTGCTCAAAATAAGGACAAATAAAGTGAATTCTACATAAGGTTACAGTTTCTGCTATAAGTCGTTATAAAAACACTAGGTAAATGGGATCTGATATATTCTGAACTGGGAGTTACTCTACTGAGATCATCTTAACTTTATAATGGGAAATAAAAATGTCACATATGACTGATAACCACATATGGATAAAGACTGCCTAAACCACTTTAGCCAGTACTTTATACAAATAGGCATTTGAACAAATTCTTCAGATGATGACGTTAACTGTTATAGCAGTCTTTTCCTTCATAAGAAACAATCCTTTAAAGGCCAATGATAAGAATGTCATTAATGATGTTGCACTATGGACTTTATAGCAATGACCTTGTCCCTACACACAATTTCATAAAATATGCAACCAACAGTATATAACATCAAATGGTAAATAATAAATGGTAAATAGTTAAAATTATACAGAAGAATAAGAAAAGGTGTTACGCACCTTCTGTAACTTTAGGCAGTTCTGGAGAATAAAAAGGTATGAAAGAAGCAGAGGAAAGTAAGCAAAGAATATTAGCTGGGTGGCAAAGTATACAGGTTTAATGTGTATTTTTTTAAAAAAATACTGCACTATAACTCATTTGAACTTCATGGTAACATAATGTTTCAAAGACAATTTAATATTCAATCATAAGGGGAGGTTACTAATGAATTGAAAGGTCAAAAACTTTTCTTAGCATTCTGAACAAATCAATTATTTTTGGAAATAATGTAAGTCCTATATAAAAACATAAATATATTCAGAAATTGACTATAGACTTCCTTTTACTTCTCTGATTGCTGTTTCTTAATAGATTTAGAAAAATATGGGATTTCTTGTTCTTAGGAGGCAAACGTCTAAAAATAGATTATATTATTTTAGAGTCTTACCTAGCTATATCCATACAAAGAACAAATTCTTCACATAGTAACTACTTGACAATGGGTTAGCCACACAAGATTCCAGTTGTATTAGAAAGAATAATGTTGAAGCAATTAAATGACCACAATCAGGATTAGATGAGACTGGATTTTAAGGCCTCAAATAAAAATCTTTAATTTAATAAAAAATAAATGCATAGTTTAAAGAACAACAGGAAAACTTAAACAACTTCTTCTCTTAATAAATCCCTATTTCAAAATTTTATATTCCTGGGGAGCCACAATTCCTCAGAAAGAACCTTTTGTATAATTTCTCCAAAGAAAAGCAATTTATGTAATTTCATTTAGTGTTGATATATTAAGTGCATTAAGACTCATCTAGCTTAAAGATAAGTTAGCTCTAAAATGATTATAGAAAAAAAGTAGGGACAATTTTTAAAAGCAGGCTAAGTCATATTAGTTGCAATGAACAATCTTGGACCCAGAGAACAGATGATGAAACACTTAACTTCAACAGAGAAAGAGAGAAGATTATGTGGGTAACGTACACTGTCAGTCATAATCTGTCGGTCCATTTCGCTAAACTGTTCTTCCTTATTAAAACAGAGAGTTCAGTAATAGGAAGTATAGTCTGGGAAATTACCACAGTGTAAAAAACAAAATATCAATAAAACAATAATAACTTTAAAAAAATAAATTATAAAGATCATCTAGTTACTACACTGTTGCAAAGAATATAGTGTTTTGTTTTTTTCCTTTGGAGGAGGGAAGGCAAGGCAATTGAGGTAAAGTGATTTGCCTAAGGTCAGACAACTAGTTAAGTGTCAAGTGTCTGAGGTGGGGTTTGAACTCAGGTCCTCCTGACTCCAGGACCTGTCCTCTATTCACTGTGCCACCTACCTGCCCTGTGGAGCGTTTTCTTAAAGAAGACTTACCAAAACAAAACTAAAGTTCTTGCCTTATGCAAGTGGACCATCAGCAGACTTCTAGGTAAAGTGATTTTTACATAATGTGAATTTGCCCACATTTGGAAGGAGAAAGGATGAAGTAGAATACTGTGGAGTAAGGGGGTTGGCATACAGTTCAATGACACATGAAGGCCAGGGACAAAAGAAGCAAGAGCAGGAGGAGAAACATGCAGAGTTGAGGGCAGAACAGATATATGTTGGGGCCTGACATGGACAGAGACAGGAGAGGATGGGCAACATGCAGGGGTCAGGTCCAAACATGAAATACCCAAGCAATGATGTCACATGTGGTCACAGGACACATGTGTGGATGGGCTGAGCAGAGCAAGTCTCCTCTCTCAGCATCCTGAGATTAAACCAATTTAACCAATGCCCCCTGCCATGTGGTGACAGCAACCTCTTCAGTCTCTCAGCATGTTGGTTCTGCTTTCACTTGGATGGGATTTTTTTTGGGGGGGGGGGGTGAGGGAAGAGTAGAGCGGGAGGCTGTGGAACACTAAGCCAGGCAGATTCCAGGCAGGCATAGAGACAGAGCACAGTACTGTATAGTAAAGTTAACAAAGGTGGGGGTTTTTTGGAATGCAGATTTCTTTCAGAATTCTTTATATAAAGTTGAATTTCTGTAATGTGAATTTCTGTAAATTGTATAAGTTACTCAGGTATTAATTAAAGGAGATGAAACATCATGATTTCAGAATAACAAGATTTGTACTCAATCGTATCAAGTATGTAGACATTTAGGGAGTTGAAAGCTATACCCTGAACTCAGCTAAAACAGAAATTTCCATTTAAGGCTGATAAATGAGTGGTTCTAAAAATAGGTCCCTATAGTTTTCTAGGTATTCTTTAGGCTTGTGTGTTGTAGTGTTAATATTTATGACATCTTCACTTTTGTTTCTGGCATTATTTGGTTACGATTTTAATAAGAACTGGAGCCATTACAAGGTCTTATTAAAATCAATAGCACTCTTCCCAATAGTTCTATAAAGACTGTACTGTGGTAGAAAGGTAAGGCTGGTGTAACAAGAATTGAATCATTTGAGAATCACTGTTCTATGGAGTTCATGATCTATTTACCTATTGAATTTAAGTAACAAACAAGAAACACATAGTGTAATAAGACATAAAGTTCACACTGAAAAGTGAAATGTTAATTTCAGGTTATTTTAAATGATACATTAGGAAACAATTTTTCCATTCCTGTAGTACAAAGAGCTTCATTTAATGTTCAACGTAAGAAAAAACCTGAAAGATTTCATGCCAAGTTTAAAACACTTTTTTTTTTATAACCAGTAGATCACATCCTAGAGAACTACTAGCTTCTACAATGAAGAAGAGATATATGGGACAGCAGAAGCAGCTCTGGACTAGAAATTAGAAGAGATAGAGAAATTTTAATCTGATAATAATTCATTGTGTGGTCTCAAGAAAATTACATAACTTTCCTGGGCCTGTTTCTTCATCTGTAAAATGAGGGTTGGTTTGAAGCCCATTTTAAGTATTCAAGATTTAAGATGAACTTTTTGCCCTATATTAGACTCCTAAGAAAGATGACTAACTCATTTTCTCCCACTTCCACATGTAGGACCCCTTAAACTTTCCCTCAAAACTAAGGCATTATGTGCCATAAATCTACTGCCAGTTTCTACCTAACTAAAAAGCAGCCAATAAACAGTGAAGCTAAAGTTTACTATATGTAAAGGAAAATTCATAGCAATTATAGAGAAGAAGGAATGGTGAGAAAAAGTACAATTCAAAAGAAAGGGACAGAGTCCAGTGAGTATGAATGCAGTATGAAGTTACCAATTTCTACTTTTAACGCAATTTGTAGTGGGGTCTGGGGGAAGCAACAGACTTTTATTGAAATTAAGCTCTTTGTTCATCTTTATAATAACTTATTTCAACTATTTTCTTCAATAAAGATAAAGAACATAACTTAAACTTATATCCCCAAGGCTTATGCTGGTTTTTTTCCCACTATTTCTTAATATAAAAGATTTTTAGAAGCAAAATTTCCTTTACTATATCTTTAAATTTTAGTTACATTAAGACTTTTGTGTTACCTAATTAAACAACTTGAATACTTTATCGAAATTAGATACTATTCTGGAAGCACATGTTGAACATAGGAAATCTACTACCTAAATTAAAGCAGTTTCTTATTTAAATAATTACAACAAAAATACATATTTTTAATACATTTGATCTTATGCATAAACATTAACTGGACTTTTACCTTCTAAAAGTTGTGAACTAACATTGACGAAATCAATTTTCTTTCGAAGATACCTCTGATTCAATTTCCAAATACAGGAAATAAATGCATTCTTTTCTGCAGTGCTGCTGGCAACCCACTTGTATATTTTTTCAAAATGTAAATCAAATTCAGGATTCTCCTGCAAATAAATACAAATGGAAAAAAATTTGTGATCACTGACTTTTTCATTATCACTATATGGATAATGAAGATGATATACTCTAACACAAAGAAAAGCAGTATTTTAGGTAGGAAGTACCTTATTAATTGCATTTTAAAACTAAAGAAGTGATTTATTGATGCTAATAGCTCATAAAAGACACTGAATTAAAACCACAATAAAAAATTGTTTAAAAAAAAACCGTCACAATAAAATACATGTTTTTTTTCTTTTTTCCAGGGCAGCTAGATGGCACAGTGAATAGAGCAAAGGCCTTGGAATCAGGAGAACCTGAGTTCAAATCTGACCTCAGACACTTAACTAGTAGTGTGACCTTGGGCAAGTCACTTAATCCCAACTGCCCTGCCTTTCCCCCTCCATACACACCTTAAACAAAAAAAGAAAAGAAAAAATTGTCATTAAGAACATATGGGAAGGGAACATATGGCGCAGTGAATAGAGCACCAGCCCTGGAGACAGGAGTACTTGAGTTCAAATCCGGCTTCAGACACTTAACACAAAAAAACTAGCCATGTGACCTTGGGCAAGTCACTTAACCCCAACTGCCCTCCAAAAAAAAAAGAACATATGGGAAATGAGTTCAATTTTTAGTTCAAAGCTACGGGCTAACTATCAAATAACTCAGGCCACTTCAAATTTTATATACCTTAAACCCACAAATTAATATAAAAGGTGGACACTGGGAAAAGAAAAACCACTTCTTCAATCCTTATAATCAGGCCATCTCTTTTCTCCTAAGTATAAGATTATTGCTCCTGATTATATAAAAGTTAATTTGGAACACCAAAACCTGTCTGTTGAACACTAGTTTCTTTTGAGGGACAATGAAAATAAACCTGTGTCTGGAGTTTTCCAGCTGATAAGGTGCTATAGGACATAAAAATACACATGTGTTTATCTGGATCTGGGCACTGACAGGATCACAGATTTGGAGTTGGGAAGGCCTTTAGAAGTCAGTAAGCTCAATACCAAACCTTAGACTTCTGGTGACTCCATTAAAGTATAGACACTCCATGAGGTGCAACTATAACAGCTAGCCAGTAATTTTTATCTTTAATATTTTTTCCACCAATAATGTGCTTGTTGAGAACTATATGAAACAAGAACATATGAACATAGTTTTTCACATTTTTAAAAATTCAAAGATTTTTAAAAACGTTATTTCTTTAAGTTCTCATGAAGTAGAAACGTAGCAAATATAGAAGAAACCCTTTTTAATATTTATGTTGAATAATAATGATTGAATGTGCCTTTTAAAGACAAACATATTATATCAGGCTTTCAACATACATGACTACGATATAACAGAGATAGGATCTAATTTCATACAAGATTCACATAACAGTTATATGTAGATTAATAAAGAGAGATAAAGCTTAATAGTCACAAAAATTAAAAATCTATACTTACCAATAAAAGATATTCACAACAGGGCTAGCAAAATGTAAGAATATTTGGCAACTGAAACAAAACTTTATGGGAAATGACAGCTTTACTGTGAATATTTCCCATAATGCCATAAAAAAGCTGAGTGTTCCAGCTGCAACACTCAACAGATCAATGTGGGATACCAAACGGCTAGTGTTAGAATATATATAAACATTTTATATATGTACACAGAGAATGTACAGGGTGTCTACACAAAAAGAAAAAAAAAGCCCTTTAGTAGCAGTGTGGTGTCAGGTGTGAGGAAGCATTTTTAGGCATTCAGCAAGGTGAGTGAACTGGACAATGAAATTACAAAGTACAAAACTACTGAAGAGAAAATAGCTTAGGGATTAATATGACTTTTTAATAAAAGTAGGTTATGCGTTTCTGAGAAAGACCCTAAACAGAAGACCATAAAAACTAAAGCTTTACTTGCCTCAGATTCTTTTGGTATTTAAAAAAAAAAATCAAATAATAACAACAAAATCTCGTTTCTATTCTCTCCCTAAAATCTCCTGAAAAGATCTTTGTGTTTTCCTGGGAAGCATGAAGATGAATGGAATTTTCCCTTGTTAAGAATTCATGTAACTGCGAAACATATCCTGAAACACATGTCTCATTCTCTTCTTTTACCTTACTTATCAGTCTGTAACCTTTTCTCAGAAGTGCTCACTTCCTAAGAGGCCATTTGCCAGGATAAAAAAGGTCCATCTCTATCTACATTATATTTCATCTGCTTTATAAATTGTTTATTTTTCGGTAACTTTTTTCAATATATGCTTGTAGCAAAGAGTAAATTTACCTAAACCTTGATGTTACCCCATAAAAATATAAATGATTTATGAGGTATATGATTTTTAAAAAAATCTGGACGCATAATTAACTCCTAGGATGGAAAACTCCCTCCAGTGATACAAACTGACAAACTATCTGTAACTTGGTCTCAATGAGTTGCCTAGGATTCAGGGAGATGTTAAGTAACTTGCCCACAGTCACACAGTTAATATATTTCAGAGGCAGTACTTGTTCCTGTTAGTAGACTGGCCTTCTATCTATGGTATTCTTTCTCCCTTTATTAGATGTTTGAGATGGGGAATATATGTTATAGGAAGCTAAGTACTTGCACTTTTTGTCTTGAATCTAAGTATTCAATTCAAATGCCACCACAATGATATTTTTATTTTTGCAATGTTTTGCTTTTTAAAAACTTGAATGTGGGGCAACTAGGTGGTGCAGTCGATAGAGCACTGTGGACCTGAGTTCAAATCTGGCCTCAGACACTTATTACATGTGTGACCTTAGGCAAGTCACTTAGGTCTGATGGCTTCCAAAGAAAGTCATAAATCCATCATTTCTTAATCTAACTCAAGGTAATAATATAAAAAAATTAATCTCTCATCCTTTCCTGTAGGGAAAAAAAATTAAACAGTGACTTTAACTAAATCAATGTATCTAGCAGACAGGATTGTAAACTATGAGTAGAGAGAAACTGTTTTAGTTAATATATGTTATCTCTTGCCATTGTCTGACAATGAGTTGTACAACAGGCATTTAATAAATATTTGTCGAACTGAATTTAATTCAAATAATAACTGGATACTACTTTCTCATTAATTGCCATTTAGTGAATTAATTACACATGACACTTGAGTACAAATATTATATACTACAAAGTTGTGTAATTCGACATTATAACAAAACCACTGAAAAAAAATTCACACATTCATAACATTCTCTTATAGTAACAAAGTCAATATGACAGCATTATCAAAAATGTTATATTGGTATATTAGCATAATGTGTGTAATAACTTTAAATAATAAACACTACATGATTAACAAAAATATATGAATAAATTAGTCAATAAGCATTTATTAAGTGCTAATTACTTCTCAGGAACTGTATTAAGGGCTGGGAATATGAAGAGTTCTTTTGCTTTAGTTTTCATGAATTTTGCTGGATATCAGGATTATAGCCAGAGTAGTTTTAGGAAATGGGAAAAAGTCAAATCTTTTTTAATAAAGTATAACACAGCATCTATAACAGCATGAAAAGAAGATAGGAGGACAAGGGGAGGGGAAGAAAAATAGCAAATTGAAAAGATTTATTAACAAAATTACACTAGAAAATTATTAACAAAAATTATACTAGAAAAAATTTTGGGAAAAATTAAATTATTAAAGCAAATTATTTTTTAAAAAGATTTAAAAAGCCCAACTAAACATAAGTTAAACGGCAGTTAATATTTGTTAGCAGCCGTGATGAGGCAGAAGACAGGGAAGAATGAATGTTTTTTAAATCAATCATTCTTAGTTCCCATGGGCCAGTAGTCACAGAAAAAACAAGCTTAGATAAACCTTGAAGACATAAAATTTTCTTATAAAGTGTATGGCATTTCATAAGAAAGCCCAGGTCAAAGTGCTAAGAATAAAGACATACTTTAATGGCATCTTTGGCATCTACCACAGTAAGATCTCGAAGGGCCCATGCAATTTGTCTTTTGTAGAAGTCTCCCTTATCAGATTTCTTCACTTTCACCACATTCACCTGTACTGGTCGTTCAGTTGTCACTGTTGAGTAAAATACATAAGTACTTTAATGACCTGATATCTTTCTAACATATGTACTGCCGAAGTAGTCTCTATATGTCAAGGAGATCTTATACATTTTTAAACAGATGGGTAAGATGGTACTGAAATTTTTACTTTGTTATCAAGAATTTAAACTTACACCATTGCCTTCTACTTCTACACCTTTGTATTTAAACATGTAAAAAGAGCATTTTTTTCATGCAAAACAATGGAAAATTAATTGGTTGCATCTGCAACTTCAAAAATTACAGTGAAAATGAGGTTTAATAGGAAGAATAAGTTTCCCTTACAGAAAAGAAATGTCATTAAAGGAGTATTTTCTGTAAACTGAAATACCCACCTGTGGCACACAAAAAACAGTTTTTCTTCTTTTTCCCTGCTTTGCAGACATTCACAATACTCAGTAAACGTTCATCATTTGGTGTGAAAATATCTCTTTGTAATGCATGCTTGATTGCAGTCATTTTTTCTTAGCTGAAAAATTCAGACTATGAATACTGTACAGCATGCCAATGAATCTTTTTAAACTAACCTTTGAGTTATTTAGTTTTCCTGCTGAAGAAAAAAAAAACCTATGAATGCCCAACGGAAAATTTTAGGAAAATGTATTTATACAGGTATGATAACAAGACATCAAAGTTAAAAATCAAAACAGAGAAAGTACTTTATAATAGTATTTCATAATACCAATAGGTCCTCTAAAATGCAATTCTTACTCAAACTTATTCCTATTTTTTCAAAGTTGCCATTTTACATAATTTTTAATTTTAAAAAATTTTTTCTAGCTATGTAAAAAGATGACGAGAGTGTAAAAAAAAAATCTTTAAATGACATGATGTAGGGTTAGATCATTGCTTTTCAAAATAGGATCTAAAGAACCCTACCAAACCTTTATAAGTCCCATTGAGCTTTACCGTTCTAATTACAAGATGATGGCCTTGGAAACCAGTGGCTGCATCTCTTCTCTTCTCCAGATTTTACTGGGAAGAAGCAGAGCCAGAACTTACTGGCTTTCCCATTAACCCAGTATTGTCTGCCCATTCATGTTTCAGTTTTCTGAGAGGTGACAATACCCATCTCACTGAGCTGTACCAATCACAGACTTTACCAAGAGACTAAGAAGTTGTTGCTTAATTGGAGGCTTCAAAGCCTTAAATCTGGTTAGTGTTGGAGAGATCTTTGAGAGATCATACAAGTCCCTATCTCTGTAGATGGTACCATTATCCTCAAAATCAAGTCCTGGTGATTTTATCTCAGAAATTCTTAAATTCTTCTTTTTCACATTTCTGCTATCCTAATCCAGGCCATCAATGCCTTTTGTCTAAATTATTCTAACATCTTCCAAATTGGTTTTCCTGTCTCAAGTCTCCCTTCATATAAATTCCAAAGTAATCTTTTTTTTATGGTGCCAATTTTAAATAGATTTTATTCTCCAGGACAAGTGCATTTTCACTTGTTTACAGTACTGATAAAGTACAATGTTGTTCACTTCTCTTCCTCTGCACACATTCAAGTATTCAGAATGCCCAGATTTACACAGTAGCTTAAATATAACTTTTAAACAGCAACTGCCTTAGCTACAAATTTGAGTCCTTCAATTTTTGGAAAGCTGTGTGGAATGCTCTTTCTTTTGGTGTGTTTAGTCGACCTCTTCAATAGTGGGTCCAGAAGAAGCACCTCCAAATGGAGCTACTCCATCCACTGGGAACCCACCAGGCATGCAGGCATGCCCCCTGCACTCTGGTTGGTACAGCTTAGTAATGTTGCAGACCTTCTCCAATTCTTTCTGCTAATGCTCAAATGCTTTCTTCTCAGCAGTCTAGTTCTTATCCAGGCAGCTGATTATTTCATTATATTTGTCAAGGATCTTCATTTGTTTTCATCACCAATTTTGCCTTACAGTTTTTCATCCTCTTTGATTGTTTTCATGTTAAAAGCATAAGATTCAAGAGAGTTCTTGGAAGACTTGTCTCTCTGCTTTTCATCCTCAGCCTAGTATTTCTCAGCTGCCTGGACCATATGCTCAATGTCTTCTTTGCTCAGATGTCCTCTATCATTGATGATGGTGATCCTGCTCTCCTTGCCTGTGCTCTCATCCACTGCAGAACTGAAGATTCCATTTGCATCAATATCAAATAGTATTTCAATAGTATTTCAATCTGAGAAACACCCCTGGGTGCTGGGGGGATTCCTGTGAGCTCAAATTTGCCAAGCAGGTTGTTATCCTTTGTCATTGCTCTCTCACCTTCATAAACCTGAATAAGCACACCAGACTGGTTGTCTAAATAGGTGGTAAAGGTCTGCTTGGTGGGGGAGGTGGTATTAGATTTGATCAGAATGGTCATAACTCCACGGAAAAGAAGAATGACATCCAACAACAGCAAGTCCTGCACGTTCTCATATTTATCTCCAGCCAAATGGTAGCCTGGACAGCTGTGTCATAAGCAACAGTCTCATCAGGATTGTTACTCTTATTGAGCTCCTTGCCACTGAAGAAGTCTTGTAGAAGCTTCTGGATTTGGGGGATTCAAGTGGAACTATGCACCAGGACAATGTCATGAATCTGTGACTTATCTAGCTTGACATCTCTTAAGGTCTTCTCCACAGGGTCCAATGTGCCACAGAAGAGACCAGCATTCAGCTCTTTGAAATGGGCTCAGGTGATTGATGTATAGAAGTTGAAACCTTCATAGGAAGGAGTCAATCTCAATACTGGACTGGGTACTGGAAGAGAGGGTACACTTTGCATATTCACAAGCACTGTGAAGACAGCGAACAGATCTCTTGTTCTCATTGATGTCCTTCTTGTGTTTCGCTTGAACTAGGGAATGAAATGGCCGACCATTCGATTGTCAAAGTCCTCCCCACCCAAGTGTGTGTCCGCAGCTGTGGACCTGACTTCAAAGATGCCGTCTTCAATGGTAAGAATGGAGACACTGAAAGTACCACCTACAAGGCCAAAGATCAACACATTTCTCTTGGCATCAACCTTTTTGTCCAAGCCATAAGCAATAGCATCAACAGTTGGCTCATTGATGATTTGGAGCACGTTGAGACCAGCTATGGTTCCAGCACCTTTGGTGGCCTGACATTGGGAATCGTTGAAATAGGCTGTACTGTGACCACAGCATTTGTGACAGTCTTCTCAAGGTAAACTTCAGCAATTTCTTTCACCTTGGAAGATACTTCTGGAAAGAAACTTTTGGTTTCCCCTTTGCACTCCACCTGGACCTTATGCCTGACTGTGTCATTCACCACCGTAAAAGGCCAATGCTTCATGTCTGACTGTACAACTGCATCATCAAATCTGTGACCAATCAGACAGTTGGCATCAAAAACTGTGTTGGTGGGGTTCATTGCCACTTGATTTCTTTGCAGCATCACAGATTAAGCATTTTGTTGGTGAAGACGACATACCTTGGTCATTAGCAAGGAGCCTTTGACATGGTTGCTGGGAAGTTGGGGGTCATAACTGACCACTGTGGAGAAAGAAGGGCTGCTGCTGCATTGAGTAGCCCAAAGTAATCTTAATAGACAAGTTCGTTCCCGTCATGTCCTTGCTCAAAGTCGTAAGTGGTTCCCTGTTGCCTACAGTATAACACTGGTGGTAGTGGTTGCAGCATCCACGTCTTTAAAAACAAGCAAACAACAACAAAACCCTACCCCGATCTAGTCTTCCATTCTAATTTGATACTATCTAAACTCCAGGCAAACTGGATTATTAGTTGTTATCCCAATCTTGATCTGTCCTTTCCACTCTTACTACAATACTAATAAATGCTGTCCTAAAACACAACTTTCATCACATCATTCCTTTGCTCAGTCTTCCATGGTTTCCTATTCATTACAAGAGCAAATCCGAACTCTTATCTTGACATTTAAAACCAAATCTGACATGCCCTATGTATTTAAATTTATCTCTCCCTATTTCATGATGGGAACTGTACTCTAGCCAGACCTTAATATCCTCATTCTTATTCCCACTTTCATTCCTTTGCATATTTGTTCTTATAAAACACTGTGAAGAAGGGGACTACATTCCCCACAACCACCAGCAATAATTGGTGACCAAAAGATGAGCACAGGCTCCTTGAAAGCAGAAAAGCCCCCAGGCCACCAGCCCTGCTTCCAGTTCAACTTTCACAGCTGATTATGGTTCTATCATCCAATAGAAGCAACTCTCTCATGGAGAAGGGGTCCTCCCTATTAACTGTCACTCAGAAAAAAGGCATGCCATACAGCAATGTGACACCCTGAAGGAGAGATAAAAGGCATGTGTCAGGCAAGTTAAACCTCCCCTACCACATCAACTACCATCGCCTCTCAGATTCTGGTGGAGACACCTAAGACCCTGAACCTAAGAGCTTGGGACTAGTCTAGTGACTACAGTCATCATTCTGCAAAGCAGCCTTTGTGGAGATGCAGTTTGACAAATGCTCTGGCAGGTGTGCTTTTAAAGACCCAGAAAAAGAAAGTTCTTGCCACCAAAGTCCTGGTGTCAAATGGCTCAACATCAGAAAATGATATGATTTTATCATGGAAATAACATTAAAAAGGCATCATCATCTGCTTTGCCACTTCACCCTAAGGATCATGGGATCTTTTCATCTGATACAGCTAAAATTTTCTACATGTGTTCTCTCCCATTAGAATGTGAGTAAAAGCAGTGACTGTTTTACTATTATTCAAGGCTTTAGTACAATGCTTTTCACATATTAACTACTTCATTCATTCATTCAATCATTCCCTACTTCAACCATCTATTCAAATTCTAACCATTCTTCAAGATCTAATTAGAGTCAAAGTTCTCTGAAGCCAAGTCCAAATGGACCATAAAACAAGATTTAGAGGTAGGACCTTAGATGTCACCCAGCCCAATTCGTTTTACAGATAAGGAAACTGAGGCCCAGAGGTACTGCCTGGCTTGCCCAAAATCACTTAGTACTATTCCAGCCCATGTAGATTTTTCCCTTAGAGCTCTCCAGTATTTAATTTACTATAGTCTGACACTTAATCATATTGTCTTTCCACTAAAATCTTAATCTGATACCTCATCATGGCACAGAGGTGACTCTAGGCTCTGTGCTTGTGGAATGCAAACTCTGGCAGGCCCTACTAACCTAGAAAGGTATCAAGTTAAGCCTGGCTATACTTATACTTCTGTATTTCTGTCATCTGAAGACTAGCTTAGCTAAGTATGAAGACCCTGAATACCAGTTTAGCCACCATATACAGTTTTTATCTACAGTACTTCAAACATCACCATTATGACAGAGAAGTCATAGTCTGTCCTGGAAGAACCAATGCCTACCACTATTGAAATTAAGGATCCTCTAAGCATTTTTCTCTCATGTATTTCACTTATTTGTCTTAAGTCCTTAATTATGCTCTTAAGAATCTTTGAAGGGTGAAACTGTCTAGTATCTAGGACCACAGATTTATAGCTAGAAGGAATCTTAGAGATAATCTAGTTCAACTTTTTCATTTACTGATGAAAAAACAGGCCCAAAGAAATGAAGTGACTTGCTCACAGTCAGAAAGGTACACATATGCAGCCTTATACAGTGTTGGGCAAATAGAAGATGATCAATAAATACTTGTTAAGTTGGTTCAGAGTGAATAGAGGTAAGGAGGCTAAAAGGTTTCCCCATAGCTAACATGACCTATTAGCAGGAATGTTATCAGATCTCTATTCTAGATCTGACTGCCCACTACTTCAATATAAGACTTAGGCAACTTAGAAACTCTCTGAGCTTTAGTTTTCTGTTTTGTAAAATAAATGATTTGTACTAGATGAATTCTAAGGTGCCTTCTACCTCTAATAGTTACTGATTCTAATTAGTAATGAAACAAATGAGAAAACATAATAGACCTCATAAAGGATATACAACTGAAAGAGGAAATATAATATTTTCTTGCTCTTCTCTACCCAGCTAGAAAAATGGGAAAAGTACAAATTACCCCACAGGCAAAAATATCCAGTTGGCCTCTGTAATAGTTCAACTCTAGCAATATAACAGGTTCTAGCTAGAGCCATAGAGAATCTAACTCATTCATTTCAAAGATGAGGAAACTGGGGTCTCTGAGAGGCCAAGTGACCCACCTAAGATCAATGACAGTTGCTGTGGAACAGTAGCAGAGCAGGGTTGGAACTCACTGTTCTTGACTCCTATCCAGTATGTGGGCCCACTTTGCCAGAAACGTTTGGAGAAACCTTACACTATCCTTTATTTGCTGAAGGCACTCCTGGGAGAGTGGAGAACTGAATGCTCACAGGGCTTCTGTGCAGGGTGGAACTCACATAAGGGAAAACCCAGATACTCTCTAGAGCAGGAATTCTTACCCCTTCTCCCTGTAAACATCTTTGGCAATCTGGTGAAGCCTACGTATCCTTTTCAGGATTTATTTTAAAAATTTATAATCTAAGGAAATGCTAATTTTCAGTTGGAGGTTAGTGAAAACAAAGATGTAATTTTTTTTTCCCCCCACATCCAAGTTCCAGGTCCTCCTAAAACTGATCCACTGATCCCAGGTTAAGAACTCCCAGGCTCAGTGGAAAAGGAGAAGTGAGATATCCGGAGATAAGAGAAAAGGGGTGTGAAGCTGGGGATACAGCGCTGAAGTCAGGAAGACATGAACTCAAATACGCCTCTAGCTGTGCACCTTGTTTTACTTCTGCCTCGGTTTTCTAATCCATAAAAAGGGGGCAGTAATGTCCACTACCTGCCAGGGCTGTTAAGAGGATCAAATTAGGTAATAATTGTAAAATGCTTAGCACAGTGCAAAGGCTAAATAAACGTTATTGTTGTTGGGGCAAATGGGGCAGAAAGACTCATCTTCCTGAGTTAAAATCTGGCCTCCGACACTTATTAGCTGTGGGACCCTGGGCAAGTCACTTAACCCTGTTTGTCTCAGTTTCCTCATCTGTAAAATGAGCAGGAGAAGGAGATGGCAAACCACTCTAGTATCTCTGCTAAGAAAATCCCCAATGGGGTCCCGAAGAGCCTGAACAACAAAAATCATTATCCTGGGCCTCAAGAGTCAGAGGAAGCTAAAACCCGGGCCCAGGCCCAAGCAGCGCAGGAGCTGCTCCGGTGGGGGTGGGAGAAGGGAAGGCGCGGCCTGAACACTCCCCCTCAGGGCCTGCGCGGGTGACAGAGCCGGGGCGACGCCAGGGAGGTGACGGCCGCGTCTCCCGCAAAGAGGAGCGGCACGGAGGGGCGAGCGCAGCCCTTCCCGGAGCCACCGCGCACACGCTGCAGCCGCAGCCTCCCCCTTACCCGAGGCGCGCCGGGCAGGCTCTTCCGTAAGGGCACCGGGTGGGGGCCGAGGACGCGGCAGTTAGCCGGAGCGCTCTCCCTAGCACAGGCGCCGTCTCTCAAGGAAGCTCTGAAAAAGCTCCGGCCCCGCCCATTTCCTACATCCGGCCACGTGACGGGAGTCGAGCCGGAAGAAGGAACCAGAGAGCGAGAAGGAGGGATAGGAGAGAGAGACACACACAACCAGAGGAGTGATACAGACACAAGCACACACACAGAGACACCGACCGGGACACAGGAACCGAGACAGAGAGAGCCAAAAGGAACAAGACTGGGAGACCCGGGAGGGGGCGGGGTCTGGGGCAAGCTCTTTATCCCGTGGAATTCTGGTCCTTCCAGGCCAAGAGAACTGAAACCCGGGTACCTGCTGGTCACCTCTCTGTAGGTGCTTCTCACTTAGCTCTTGAACGGAGGACCTTTTGGCAGTCTCATGAAATCTGAAGTTACTTTCTCAGAATGATATTTTTAGATAATTGAAGGGAAGGCTAAATTTGCTAGTGAAAATGTAAACCAAACGCTCCCTGAAGGCTGGTACTGTTTCCTTTTTGTCTTTGATTCCCCATCCCCTGGCACCTAGTAGGCATTTAATAATGCTTGCTGATTGACTTAAAGGTCTTCCAGTAGAGTGAATCGAGCGAACGTTCAATGAACCCTATTTACAGCGAAGCTTGCTCTCATGAGATCTGCACCACTTTAGTTATTCCAGATGTTTCATTCAATGAGAAATTGAGAATGTTTTTAAGTTTACTGACTCGTTTAGAACGTGCCCTCTTTTGCCTTCCTTCATACAGGAAACTAAGTACTGCGCCTACCTTGTGCAAAGCGCAAGGGCGAGATGCTGAGCCTACAAAGATTAAAAAAAAAAAAAAGACACCCTTACCCTCGGGATTTCCAGTATATTTAGGTGTCGTTTGCCTATGGTTTGAAATTTAAACAGATACTTTTCTTTTTTGCCAGTTTTGCCAGTTTCTTTTTGCTTTTGTTGAGTGGTTTGTTCTTTTCAAAGCACAAAAGGTAGGGGGTAGAATGCTGGATTTAGAGTTAGAAAGACCTAGGTTCAAATTCTGTCTCAGACATCCGTTGCCTGTCATGATGGACTACTCGGCCTCTATTCGCCTCAGGCAACTCCCTATGCTTTACCTAATTAATGATCAAAGGAGTTAGTTACTGCGAAAATCTCCCTTTGGCCTTGTTAGCTGAATCCTTGCTATGCACATAAAGATCACTTTTCTCTGGGACTAAAGAATCTCCTTTGCATTGAGAGGACCTCAGTCCAGCCTCCTTACTCATCCATCTCATGATGTTACCACTGATCCTTTAGAATGGGAAGGGCTCTAGCTGGAGGTTCTCTGCCAATGCCTTATGGTAAATATGAATGGAATATCACTACACGGGCTGAACCGCACCTCTGATTTCATTCATTCAGTCAATTGTAAACAAGTATTTATTAGTGACATTTATTAATGTTCCAGGGGCTGTGGTGAGTGCTGAGAATACAAAGAAAGGCAAAAACAAACAACAACAAGGTTGGCAACTCAAGCCGAGGTAACACCCTTATCCAATACAAATCAGCGCCTTTTCTTCACTGTACAGTCTTATGTAGTTGCCCAGGCCACTAAGAGTTTAAATGACTTGCTTAAATGAATATAGGTCAGCCAACCTATATTCATCAGAGTCAGGCACTCTCAGACTTCCTGCTTCTGTGGCTGGCTTTCCACTTTACCAGACTGCCATTCTGTCACTACATAATCCTTTTTCAACTGTATTGTAACTGTTATATAAAGAGCATATTCCCACAGAGGGTCAGCATCTCTGTCCATTAAATTTGGATAACAAACACTGCCATCTAAGAGATTTTTGTGAATACTTGTTAGGTAACATCAGTAAAGTATTTTAAACAGCAAGATAAAAATCATTCCTAAAAGTCAGACATATTTATAAATAAGAGGACTCTAGAAGCTGGCTTAGCATTCTCTTCACTAGGAGTCTTCCCGGAGAGGCTAGATGAGCATTGGTGGAGTGGGCGTGTTGTAGAGGAGATCCCTGCTTAGATACCACTTGAACTGGATTATCCCTCAAGTGAGTGCTAGGTGGCACCATGGTGCTTACATCTTAGTACTCAAAGTACTTCTCTTCCTGAGTTCAAATCCAACTTCATACACTTACTAGCTGTTTGACTCTGGGCAAGTCATTTAACCCTATTTGCCTCAGTTTCCTCATCCATAGAATGAGTTGGAGAAGGATTTTATTACTAAAAGTATTTATTTACTTATAAAGTATTTATTTCTAAAGTATTACTAATACTTTAGAGCAAAGCACTCCAGCATCTTTGCCAAGAAAACACCAGATGGGTTCCTGAAAAGTCAGACATGACTGAAAAACTACTGAACAACAACAATCCCTAAGGTGCCCACCCTGAAATGTGATGATTTCATGAGCCTTGTAAGTCATAATTTGTCTTTTTGAGACTATATAGGCATATTAAAGAACATGGATAATAGTGGTATCATAATGGTAACATGATTACCTATTATTTCTGAGTAGACCAGTCCATGGTTCTGAACCAAGACCCTTCCATAACCGTTGTTTAAGTATCAATATTTAAACTATGACATTGTCAATACTTTTGTTTCTGGCAATAATTTATTCATAATATATTACTTATAACATATTATTACAAAATGATTCACAACACAATATGCTCTTCCTCCTAGAGAGCTATTCCATGTATGTAACAGTATTTTTTTAAGAGAAAAACAATCAGCAAACTGGTAGATACTTTGAAAAAAATTTCAAAACACATGCAATGTGTAATACCTGTGGACCTCCCATGTCCACAAAGGGGTGTCATCTCATATTTCTTTATTCAAGTTCCACTTGATCTATATCATTTTGTTATATTCACTTTTTATTTTTTTTTTACTGTGTGTTCTTCGATTTATGTTGTTTAGTTACTGTGCATGTTGTTTTCTTGGCTTACTTTGAATTAATTCATATATATCTTTTCATGCTCCTCGCTATTTATGACACACATACTTTCTTTTTTTGTTGTTGGTGTATTTATTATTTGTTTATTTTGAGTAACATTTTATTTTTTCTAATTACATATGAAATAAAATTTCAGCATTCACTTATTTAAAATTTCCAGCTTCCAAATTTTTCTCCCCAAGATGGCAAAAAATTTGATATGGGTTATACATGTGCAATCATACAAAACACATCCTTATTGGTCATTTTGAGAAAGAAAACATAGACCAAAAAAGACCCATTAAAAATGCAAAAAATAGTATGCTTTCATCTGTCTCCATCAGTTCTTACCCTGGATGTGGATAGTATTTTTCATCCTGAGTATTTTAGAATTGTATTGGATCATGATGTTCCTGAGAATAGCTAAATTATTCAGAGTTGATCACTGTACAGTTACTGTTACAGTGTACAGTGTTCTCCTGGTTCTGCTTATTTCACTGTTCATCAGTTCATGTCACTCCTAGGTTTTTCTGAAAGCATGCTGCTCAATATTTCCAATAGCACAATAGTGTCCTAACACAATCATATACCACAGCTGTTTGACCATTCTCTAATTCTTTGCTATCACAAAAAAAGAACGGCTTTAGGTTCTTTTCTTCTCAGAAAAGAAAACATCTTTGGGAAACAGACCTAGTAGTGGTATTGCCGGGTGAAAGAGCATGCATAGATTGTGGGCATAGTTCCACATTGCTTTCCAGAATGGCTGGATCAGTTCACAATTCTACTAACCAGTGAATTTTTGTCCCAATTTTCCCATATCCCCTACAACATTCATCATTTTTCTTTCCTGTCATATTAGCCAGTTGATAGGTATGAAGTGGTACCTCAGAATTGTTTTATTTTCCATTTCTCTAATCAATAGTGGTTTTTTTCAATGTAAATATTAACACTTATTTTCAATATCAAGATATATTGGTCAATAGAGCATTTTTTTCCATATGAATGTAGATAGCTTTGATTTTGTCACCTGAAAACTGCCTGTTCATATCCTCTGACCATTTATCAATTGGGAAATGACTTGTATTCCTATAAATTTGATTTAGATTTCTATATATTTAAGAAACAAGGCCTTTATCAAAGACACTTGCTGTAAATTTTCCCCCTAGCTTTTTGCTTTCCTTCTTGTGTTGGCTGCATTGGTTTTGTTTGTACAAAACCTTTTACATTTAATATTCAATATTGAATCATCCATTTTGCATCTCATAATGCTCTCTATCTCATTTGGTCATAAACTCCTCCCTTAGCCATAAATCTTACAGGTAAACATATATTATTTCTTATAGTGCAGTAATAGTTCATTACATTGTAATTGGGAAGATATAATTTAAAAAATATTCCGTTACATTAATGTACTACAATTTGTTTAGCCATTCCACAATCTATGAGTGTCTGCTTTGTTTCCAATTCTTTGCTAAATACAAAATATGAAGTACAAAAAGTACTGTGATAAATATTTTGGGGATTTCTTCTTATTGAAAGCAGGCATTGATTTAAAAAAAAAACAAAACTATCACAGTCCAGGCTCTAGGAAAAATACCAAAATGAAGAGCAGTCATTGCCTTCATAGAGCTAATATTCTTATTAATAATATTCATGATTAAAAGTTGCCATTGGGGGGCAGCTAGGTGGTGCAGTGAATAGAGCACCAGCCCTGGAGTCAGGAGCACCTGAGTTCAAATCCGGCCTCAGACACTTAACACACACACACACACAAAAGTAGCTGTGTGACCATGGGCAAGTCACTTAACCCCAACTGCCCTCCAAAAAAAAAAAGTTGCCATTGGTAAATTACATAAACCTATGGAATAATACAATGGAGATACTAAAAGATATATAATATTTTTCTGATTCTTCTCTCACATGACCACTTCCCTTCTTTCTTCTCCAGTTACTTTCTACTGTATTTACAGTACTGAATAGATCATACATGTCCCTGGGACACTTTTTTCAGGCATGATGTGACATAAGCTGTCATAGCTAGTTGTCATTCACTAGTGATGAACTTATTAGTACCTTCCTCCACCAAGCTGGTCTGTAGGCAGCAGGATCAAACTTGAGGGGCAGCTAGGTGGTGCAGTGAATAGAGCACCGGCCCTGGAGTCAGGAGTACCCGAATTCAAATCCAGCCTCAGACACTTAACACAAAAACTAGCCGTGTGACCTTGGGCAAGTCACTTAACCCCAACTGCCCTCCAA
>CM053601.1:101388840-101444202 GCA_028646575.1 Pseudocheirus occidentalis | reverse complement strand
CTTCCTTCCTTCCTTCCTCCCTTCCTCCCTCCCTCCTTCCGTCCTCCCTTTCTTCATTCCTTCCTTACTCCCTCCCTCCCTCTCTTCCTTCCTTCTTTCCATTCTAAAAATAATTCTCCAACATTTGAATGTACTGTCTTGCAATGTTGAATACTTCCTAGAATTGTAGATATTCAAGCTAGGGTTGAATGACCATCTTGTCAGGAATATTGTGGAAATTTCTTTATTTGGAGGGAAATTGGAGTAAACGACCTCTAAAGTCCCTTCCATATGTGAAATTCTATGATTTTTCTTTTGGTAATTATTTACATATAGTTCTAGTAATTATTATATAATTGGTTTGGTAAATGTTTATGTTTGTAGATAGAACATTTCATTTATCCAACATTATTGGAGAAGGAATTTGAGATAACTGAATTTTCTAGACAAATGAGGCTTATCCCTGTAAAGTGTTGAATCTTGCTTTAAAATTTTAATCTCATACTATTTTTAGATCTAATCTTATTCACACTTTAGGGTAGAAGAAACCAGAAGAGACTGGTAGTTGGAGGGGAAGAAGTTAGTGGAAAGGAAGAAATTGAAAGCAGAGGACTTATGGAACAAGTTGGAGGGGATTTCATTTACTTCAGCAAACACTAAGTGATGACTGTGTGCCAGGCATGGGAACAAAGCTATAAGCTTGGGGGGGGGGGAGGTGGTGTTTCTTGGAAAGAAGATAGGATACTTCATCTGAGAAAGGAAAAAAGGTTCTCTTCAGGCCAAGGTACAGAAAAATTTGGAGGTGAAGAAGAGGGACATTGAGGAAGCTTGTGTCCATGTAATTCTCTTATGAAGTAGGAGGGGGCTAATCTGATAAGATTGAGGGGAGGAGGACAGAAGGAGTCTAATTTAACAACAAAGGAAACTATTAGCAATGGAAAGAGAGGAAAGAATCTAAACAGAAAGGCAGGAAAAGGAATAGTTGTAAGATCCAGCTACCACTAGGCTACAGAAGGTCACTTTAAAGATTAGGTTCCTATTCTAAAAATGGAATAATTTCGATACCCCACACATTTCCCTCTCTTCTTGAATATAGTATATTGTTTTTCAAAGTAAAGACTCAGGACCATCATTGTGAACATCAATTATTATATGTACTATAATGCTATAATGTAGTGATGTTCTCAGGATCTGTTGACGTGGACAGGGATATTTTACCATCCTGAATGAACTCAGACTATTACGCTTTTGAGTTCTCCTGTCTCATTTTTATAACTTTCTGTCTTCTCTCTTCCTTCATGCTTGACCACCAGAGTGCCTGCTTGGAGTAGCCTTACTTCCCTTCTAATTCCTTATCTGTGTGCTGTTGAGGGAATCACCAGATCATCAAGCTTGTTAGAACTATGTCAGTGAATCAATGGACACTTATTAAGTACCTGTTATTGGTCATTAGACCAAAGTAAATGGGTTCTTATTGAGGAGCTGAGGGGTTCTCTCCCTAGTAAATCACTCGAATCTTAGGGACACAATGATGTCAGTAGAAACCTTTCCTTGTTAATTTCCAGGTTCTCTGCTCACCTCCAGTTAATGGAAGGTTCTGGAGAAGTGATAGTTTTAAAAGTGAGATGTTACTGTATATATTTGTAGGTAGACATTTGTCAAACTACTTTCATAATTTTTTTTGTTATTGGGGTTGATCTTTCTACTGAGAGGCTTGATCTGTTGTATAAGAATCTTATATTTTGCTCTTAGGAGCCTAAACTCGATAAATACCAAGGGACTAGATACTTGCAGCCTTTCAAGGATCTCAGAGTTTTATGGCCACTTCTGGTGTCAGGCCACTTCATCTATGACCCATCACCATTTTCTTAGTTTTTCCCTTTACTTGTCACACATGTATGTACACATTCACACCTGTGCACACACACATATATTCTAACTTTGTTTAGAAACAATGTGTCAGATATTTTCAGGTACACCAGCTAGTTTTTTTGGTCTGTGGAGATGATCTATTTTAAAATATAGGAACTGACTAAGGTGGTATTTTCATATCCAAAGAATATTTGGGGAACCATAGCAACTGTTCTAAAAAGATCACAAATCAAATGATATAAAAGGTGCATTTAAATTCAAAGAAAATATTATTCCAATACACTTAAACAACAGTAGACAAGGTCTTTTATTACTTTCTAATGGTTACTCTAATGCCTTTTCCATCTCACCTATAAGAATTATTCAGTTGAGGGAGTGGAGCCAAGATGGCAGAATAAAGGTAGGAATTTGCTAGAACTCTCCCCCAGACACCTCCAAATACCTTTCAAAAATGACTCTAAACAAATTCTAGGGTGGGAAAACCCACAAAAAGATGGAGTGATACAAATTTACAGCCCAAGACAATTTGGAAGGTTGGCAGGAAAGGTCTGTTGCGCCAGGGTCAGAGAGGAGTGCACTCCAGCATAGACTTTGTTAATGTAGATGGGGCCCCAACAAACCCAGAGCAGGTTTGAAGGTGACTGAATCACTGGCATCAGGGGCAGTTTCCAGACCTCTCAGCCCACAGATGCTGAAGATGACTTACAAGGTCAACAGGAAAGATGTGTTGCACCTGGGTGAGAGTAGAGCACAGTCTAGCACAGGCCATATCAGTGCAGCCCTGGTCTCAGCAAACCAGGAGCAGGCCTTGGGAGTGAATGAATCAGCACTAGCAATAGCAGCATCACTAGCTGCTTCTGGAGCTCTCAGTCTACAGATGGTAAGAGGGTGGAACAACTGGTCAGAAGAAGATTTCAGGAATCTTTTTGCTAGCACTGAGGCAGGTCTCTGTTGCTTTGCCCATACTCAAATCTGGGTCACAGTCCTAGGGGAGGGTCCCAGGATGAGGAGGAATTTGTGACTACAGTTGAGGGTGGACCCTTCTCCTAGGTCCAGGGCAGAGAAGAGTGCTTGTGGTCACTCACTGACCAAAGCACAGGCCAGGAGAGTAGTAAACACCTCTCTTTAGATCATACTACCTTGGAAGAACTGAAAACTTACAGGTCCCTAGAAATATCTCTGAAAAGAGCTGCATAAAACCTCTGAAGCTTGGGACAGTATGCTCTCCACCCTGTAAGCAGAGCACTATTTAACAAATAGTTAAAACTCAAGTAATAATATTGGAAAATGAGCGAACAATGGAAAAAAAAACTAACTGTAGAAAGTTATCATGATGACAGGGAAGATCAAAACACACACTCAGAAAAAGGTAACAAAGTCAAAGCTCTTGCATCAAAAGCCTCCAAGAAAAATAGGAATTGGTTCCAGGCCAATTCCTATTCCAATCCAGCTCTTCCAGGAAGAGCTCAAAAAGTATTTTGAAAATCAAGTAAGAGAGATAGAGGAAAAATTGGGAAGAAAAATGAGATCAATGTGAGAAAATAATGAAAAATGAGTCAACAGCTTGGTAAAGGAGACACAAAAAAATGCTGAAGAAAATAACACCTTAAAAACAAACTAGGTCAAATGGTAAAAGTGTTCCAAAAAACCAGGAGAAGAATGCCTTAAAAAGCAGAATTGACCAAATGGAAAAGAACATCCACAAGCTCTTTAAAAATTAGAATGGAACAAATGGAAGCTAACGACTTCATGAGAAACTGAGAAACAATAAAACAAAACCAAAAGAATGACAAAATAGAAGACAATGAAATATCTCACTGGAAAAACAATTGACTTGGAAAATAAATCCAAGAGAGATAATTTAAAACTTATTGGACAACCTGAAAACCATGATAAAAAAAAGCCCAGACATAATTTTCCAAGAAATTATCAAAGAAAACTGCTATGATATTCTAGAACCAAAAGATAAAATAGAACTTGAAAGAATCCACCAATCACTGTCTGAAAGAGGTCCCAAAATGAAAACTGCCAGGAATATTATAGTCAAATTCCAAATGTCCCAGCTCAAGGAGAAAATATTGCAAACAGTCAGAAAGAAACAATCCAAGTGTGGTGGAGCCACAGTCAGGAAACACAAGATTTAGCAGCATCTACATTAAAGGAATGGAGGTCTTGGAATATGATATTCTAGGGGACAAAGAAGCTAGGATTACAACCAAGAATCACCTACCCAGCTAAACTGAGTATAATACTTCAGGGAAAAGAGTGGATATTCAATGAAATAGAGGACTTTCAAATATTCTTGATGAAAAGACCAGAGTGTTATGGTAGTTAGAAGGAGTATACATAGACGAAAGTTACAGGTATGAGCTGAATATGAAGGAGTGATATCTAAAAAATAAAATTATGAGAGAGAAATGTATTGAGAGAAAGAGGAAGAGAGAGGTATAATAGGGGAAACTTATCTAACATAAAAGAGGCAAGAAAACACTTTTACAGTGGAAAGGAAGAGAAGAGGGGTAAGAGGGAGTGAGGGAACCTTACTATCATCAGAACTGGCTCAAAGAGGGAATAACATATGCACACAATTGGGTACAGAAATCTATCTTACCCTACAGGAAAGTAGGAGGGGAATGGGGATAAGAGAAGGGGAGGGTGACAGAAGGAGGGGCATATTGAGGAAGGGGGTAGTCAGAAGCAAAACACTTTTGAGAAGGGACAGGGTGAAAGGAGAGACAGTAGAATAAATGGGGGGGAATAGGATGGAGGGAAATACAATTCTTGTTATTTTTCCCTTTTGTTCTTATTCTTCCTTTACAACATGATTAATGTGGAAATATGTCTAATAGGATTGTACATGCATAGCCTATATCAGATTGCATGCTGTCTTGGGGAGGGGAGTGGGAGAAGAAGGAGAAAAAATTTGGAACTCAAAATGTTATAAAAGTGAATATTGAAAACTATCTTTACATGTAATTGGAAAAAATAAAATACTATTAAATAGGAAGAACATTAGGTTGATCTTATTCTTTTCCCCCAATATTTTCATTTAACTTTCTACAGAAACTTGTGGATTCTTCTATCCTATGCTCCATATTTTCTGTCTTTCCAGTCACTAGATTTGTAACCAAAAAAAAATTAGTGGGCATAATTTCTTTTAGCCGAGTTCTTAATAAAAATACCAATTATTTGAAATTCATACATGACATCATAATGCTTTTGGTCATTTGCCTGAGAGATAAATGCCTTCTTCATAATTATTATTGTTGTCATTTTTATGAGGGGTAGGAAAGTGCAAGGAGGGAACGTCAACGGCCTACTATGCTGTCAGTCATTAATATGTGACAAGTTTCTATTTCCTCAAAATACTCAGTGGTCAGTATCATAGAAATTGCCTTAGACTGTTTTGGAGTGGTAATTCAACCCTGGACAACAATGTCTGCTTGAAAATAAATTCCTAGGACAAGGATTGAGTACAACTGAATTGTAATTATGGTTCACATGCCCATCAACTGTAATGTTTCAAGTCCCTGTTTGCCTGCAGGCCAGATAGTTTCCCTGAATGGCATGTGAAAGATCCTTCACTCATCCCTGAGGCTTCTACCCGGATAGTTCAACTCTCTGTGGCTAAATCTACACATCCAGATTTTGTTGCTCCCAAACAGGTAAAAGGACCCATGTCAAAGAAAATGTGTCTGATCTTGTGGGAACCTGACCTTTAAAGTGATCTCCTGTAGTCTGGCTCTTACAACTCTGTTCCTTTTACTGCCTTATTATTTAGTTTCTTTCCTCTCTTTCCATTGCTAATAATTTTCCTTCATTGTTAAATTAGACTCCTTCTCTCCTCCTCCCCCTTAATCTTATCAGATTAGCCACCTCCTACTTCATGAGAGAATTACATGGGCCCAAGCTCCATCCACGTCCCTCTTCTTCACCTCCACATTTTTCTGTAGCTTGGCCTGTCCTCCCCAGCTCCCCATCTGGTTCGGATGAAGTGTCCTATCTCCTTTCCAAGGAAACCCCCCTAAGCTTGTTTCTTTGCTCTCATGCCTGGCACACAGCTATCATTTAATAAGTGCTTGTTCAAGTGAATTAAACGAAATCTTCCCCCCTCAACTTGTTCCACAAGTCGTTTGCTTTCAGTTTCTTCCTCTCCACTAGCTTCTTCCCCTCCGACTACCAACCTCTTCTGATTTCCCCAACCTAAAAAAGTCACCCTCAGCACTCCATTAAAGTACTATTGTCCCATCCCCTTTCCTCATTTGATCTCCAAACTCTAAAACAAGTACTTGGCAGTCAGTGTAGACACTTCTTTGCCATTCACTCACTCCTTAATCTCTTGCAATCTGGTTTCTACCTTGATTACACAACCATGTTCTTGAAGGTCAGTAATGAATTTTGCAGGAACCAGATTTCTTCAATCTAGGGAAGTTCTTGGTGAAGGATTTCCTGTGTCAATGTAGCTAAGCCCCTTTGGGGGAGTTTACAGTCTTTGAGAGCTAGTGGGCCATTGACAAGAAAGTGAGTTTCCCAGTCACAATATGTGACCACATGTGAGGCAGTATGCATTACTCGAACTCAAGTCTTCCTGACTCAGAGGCCAGCTCTTTATTCACTACAACATGTTGTCTTTTTCAATATGACTTTCAAATCAAGAATGAAGACGTATAAAGTCCTTTTTCAGGTCTCATCCTTCTTGATTTTTCTGCAATATTTTACACTGTTGACTAAAGCTTCTACTTGGCTTCCAGGATAACATTATTTTGATTTTCTGAAGTCTGGCTCACTACTTCTCAAGGGACTTCAGATTAGCAAGCATTTATCAATTGCCTCAGGGACATCCTGCTTCTTTTCTCCCTCCTACAGCTTAAATGCATCTATTTCTTCTATACCTCATATCTCTTGGATGTGTTGTCTCTGCCTATTAGAATGTGAACCCTTTGAGAGCAGGGAAAATCCTGCTTTTCTCTTTGTATTCAAACCACTTAGCACAGTGCTTTGGACATAGTAAGCACTTAAAAATTCCTTTTCGTTTATTCATTCAGTTCTCTTCTCACCTTCAGCGATCAGATCCATGGCTCTGATTTCGGTGATCACTACAGATGATTCCCACACTTATTTCCAATCCTAGTGTTTTCCCAGAGCTCTATTCTTACACATCAAACTGCCGTTTTTGATTGGTTCTGTGGGCATCTCAAATTCAACATGTGCAAGAATGAACTACTTGCGTTCAGCTCCTCCTATTTAATTCACTAGCTTCTGTTAATGACACCATTATTTTACTTTCTCAAGCTCCAAACCTCAGTCGTCTTTGATTTTTCTATCTCTCTCAGTCCCCAAATCTACTCACTCTTCATGTCTTACTATATCCTTTGTAGTAGTCTCTACCTTTTAATTCTCAAATCCACTATCTTAATTCAGTCTTTCACTCCCATTTACATGAAAATTTAATATCTTCCTAACTAGTCTCTTTGTCTCCACTTGCAGCCACCCTTAATCCTTCCGACATACTCTGAGCAAAGCTCTGATTATGTCACTCACTCTCCTGCTCAAAACTCATTAACTGTGTTAAATTGTGTATCAGACGAAGTCTAAAGCACCTTAGTCTGCCATTGAGGTTCTTCAGAATCTTGTCCTAGTCTCTTTTTTGCATGGCATAAAAAAACATGGAATTTGGAATCAGAAACGTTGGGATCAAATACTGCTGCTTACCAGGTATTAGCTCTGTGATTCTGGGAAAGTAATTTTAGCCTCTCTGATCCTGTTTTATTACCTGTACAATAAGAATAGTGATACTTGCTCTATCTTGCAGGGTTTCTTTAAAGAAAGTGCTTTGTAAATTTTAAAGCACTGTAGAAATATGAGCTACATTCAAAATCTAAGTAAAACTGAACTTTTTGCTATTGTCCCAATGCATACTACCTTTCCCCACCTCTATGCATTTGCTCATTCTCTCCTCCTGTGCCTTTTAACTCTATCCATTCTTCAAGGCTCAATTAAAATGCTACCTTCTTCAGGAATCCTTCTCTGATTCCCCTTTCCCTTCAGTCAGAAGAAATCTCTAAAATTCTGTGTATTTTGCTGGTACCTCTCTTCTAGCACTTACAAAATTCTTCTGTGTGTTGTAATTATTAATATAATTATTTGTTAGTTTATTTATTGGAGTTTAAGCTTCTTGAGGACAGTGACTATGTTGGTTTCACTTTGTGTGTTTCATAGTGTTTATTGACTAAGAGTCTTTTGGTGTCCCTGTGGCAATTGATTTACATTGGTTAAGCTTCTTTATAAAATTATTATAATTGATGTCAATGTTGGGGTTTTTTTGCTGTCTGTTGTCTATTTTTATTGTCAATTATGCTTGTTTATTAAGATTGACTTGCTTCAGTTGTATGCTTTAATTCTTTTTTTTAACTTTTAACTAATTTTCTGATCTTTGCTCAGACAAGTTGATGATTTGATTATATAAAGACAACTGATTTATTGGTGACTCCCACATTAATAATGTTTTTAAAATATAATGAATTTTATTTTTGTGAGATTATTTTGGTGTGTCCTATGACTGGCATCTATCAATTCTTTTTTTCGAAGAAAGTAATCATGATAGATAAGGGTAAAACATGCACATTGCTTGATTTCTTTCATCCTTTCTTTGTGACTACTCATGTTTTCTGATTTATTTCCCATCTATTCCCACCTTTTCCTAAAGTCACTGAGTATCAAAGTATATCTTGATTTAATTTGTAGGGTCATAGAATTTTTTGTAGAATTTTTCTGCTTCTTGATCTTCTGCAAGTGATGCTGATATATGAATTACAATTGTTTTCATAGTGACCTTTTTGCAAATATCTGTCATGAGTATTTCAATATGAAATGACTGAATAGCTAAGGAAATAACGTTGTCATTGAGTGTATGATAAAACCAATTCTGTCAGCTCCTTTTCCTGTCCCTCCAAAGTCTACCTTTGAGCCATCCTTCCACTTAGCTACAACTCCTGCCTTTCTTCTGATTATTTATAGTGGGAATGTCAGGATTAATATGATTTTGCAGCATGTCTGCTTTTTGGTCATTAGATAAGGCTCTCATGATTTAGAGTATCAACAATCCATAAAAATTTATAGATGGTCTAAAAACCGTGTGATTCTTATCACCTTCTATCCCTTTTCTATCATTTTGTCATAGTTACTGCAGAAATGGAAGGGACCACATAGGACTAGGAGCCATTTTATATTTTTCTTTGTTTCACAGGTTGCCACAGCCAAGGAATTAATCACCAAGTGGCCAGCATGTTGGTGATGAACTTAGCTAGACTGGTTCTTGGAAAGCTGGTTTGGTCTGTTGCCTGAGTCTTACTCAAAGCCTTTCCAGCATAGTTGAAGTTGCCAGGGCTGACATTCAGCTGGCATAGGCTTTAAGGACCCAAGATCACCTTTGTGCCCTGAGGAGACATCAGAGTAGGACGAGAGATATTGTGTCCCTAAGCAATACCAGTTCTAAATCTAAACTTGTTTATAAAATCTTGCAAAGGAAGATGATGGATAATTTTGAGCAATATGGCTTCATAAAACAAAGAGAGGTAGTGAAAAATAAAACAAGTTTAAAGAAATCTGGCAAGACATACGACTAAGTAGTCATTTCAAGAGCATTTAAGGATAAAAATGGAAGGAGGACAACAAACAGAAGAAAAATAGAAAAAATCTGCAATAATTTTTTTATAACAAATTCTTTTCAACATCAAAGAAAATAGAGCTACCATGCTTGAACTCTTAACATCAACATCCTGAATACACTTATAGCACAAGTATGTATAATGTGTGAATCATATGTACCAGTATATCAAATCTGTACACAATGTATGCCTCTGACTTAAGGAGAAGATAACATGTAAGGGGGAAAAATTGGACCTTATTAATACAGAAGAAAGGTGAGTAATAGAATATCAACAAATATTAACCTATATGCCTACCTTCCCATCTATATATATATCTATATATATAAGATTCATCTACACATTCAAGCCATCCTAAGTGAGGACATTAGTGGGTTACATGCAGCCTTTTGCAATCCATATTATAAAGTGAACTGTCTCTTTACCTTTTCACAATTGATTGAAAGATGTATTGTAGATAAGATCTCACTATGCCTATTGTTAATTATTAAAAAGTATTTTACATAGTAGCATGAGATTCTGCCTTAAATGCTTTCTTCCAACAAGATGTTTTCCATTCACACATCAAAATAATTTAAGAGTCTTTGAAAGATATAATGATTGCAATAACTCTCTTCAGATATCTTTTGATCATAAATATTAGATGAAACATCAGACAAGGAGATCATCAAATGTGTTCACCACTGTGATGGAGGAGAACCAGCACAGAGTTCAAGTTGAAGAAGTCACTCCATGTATTCTTGCTAGTGAATGACATTGTTTTGGTTGCCTCGGACTCTGAGATATTGCAGAACCTCCTGGAAGAAGCATTTGATTTGACCATTTGCCTAGGAAAGACCAAGTAGATGAAGTGTCTATTGCTCATGACTGATATGAATTACAGCAACAACCTATGCAGCTTGTCCTTTGGAACATATACTTGGGACAGACAGTGGTGCAATATTTTGAGTCTAGAATTAAACAAGAAGAGGGAGGAAAATGGTCTGGATTGCCTTCAAAAGCATGCAAAGCCCTTTTAATAATCCCAGGATTCTTTTAGAATCAAATATTATTACCAATGTAACATTGTTATATAATTAGAAGAAATAGAACACACTAATCTCTGAGGGATTGAAGATATATATGACCCATAGGGAAACGGAGAAGCTCATGATGAGTGTGAACAGGTTACAAAAATATAACTGGGGAATTTTTGAAGAACAAAAATAGAAAAGGTCATCATGGAAATGCATCACGGGAAAAGAAGATAGGTTGGTTGGTTAGATGGTGAAGGTGAGGAATGGTAGGCGGACAGCCTTAGTGCTCTACTAGCTTCCTCATGCTATCAAGAGAAAGGCAGGCATCAAAGATGTTGGGTGATCCTTTTGTTAGGTAGACTTCTCTTTATGGGAAGACATCAATAAGAATTGCACAGGATGAGTTATGATATACATTATAGAGGGCGCATCCCAATTAATGAGATCACAAATCCACTGGAGTAGGCTTCATAATACTTGGCACATAAGAAATATTCCATAAATATTCTTGAATTGAAATAATGATCAATCACTCCCTTAGATTGCATAATTCTAGAGAACACAAGCCTGTCTTTTCTATTCCTTTTTGTTTTCCCAGCACTTAATGTAGTGCTTTGTACCCTGGAATCTCATCAGGCTGATTGGTGAACCCATGAAACCAGTGAGGTAATCATTCTCCTGATTGACCCCTGTTATATTCAGCATTTTTTGTAGTTCACTAGTATTCTTTCACAGTATATTACAGAATCAGAATTTCTTTTGCATCTCCCTAATCAGTGAATAGATAGCTATTTTGTTTCTATTTTCTGGCTACTATGAAAATTGTTGCTCTGAATATTTTGAAATATTTGGGACCTTTTCCCATCTATCCATACTTTGTTAGTTTTACAGCTACATTATTTCTCTCATCAATGCCCTTCTCTCTACTCACACAGCCACTGCCCTAATGTTTTAGACAGTCTTGCCTCTCTTGCCTGATTTATTGAATAGCCTTTAGACTGATCCTCCCTTACGTGTCTCCCCATTCCATTCCATATTCCAGACGGCTTCCAAAGTGATCTTCCTAAGTCATAGGCCTGACCATGTTGCTTTCTTCCTCAAGAAACTCCATTAACTTCCTATTCCTTCTAGTATCAAACGCAGACTCCTCTATTTGTCATATAAGGCCCCGATAGTCTTACTCCAGCCTACCTTTCCAGATGCATCACTATCTTTAGCACATTAGTCAATCCAGCCACACTAGTTTACTTGCTATTTCTAACACATGACCTCCGTCTTTGTGTCCTGGCAACAGGGGCTGTCCCCATTTGTCTGAAATGCATGTTCTCTTCATATCCAGCCTCTTTGGATAAATTCCCTGGCTTCCTTCAAAGTTCACCCAATGTCTCCTCCTATAGAGTCATGATTCCTCAGCTGTTAGTGCAGCCAACCCCTATCCTTCATATTTACCTTTAATATGTTTTTTTATGTACATGTCTTTGTGCGTGTGTGTGTGTTGCTTATAGAATGTAAGCTTCTTGAGGGAAGATGTTACTTGATCTTTTTGTCTTTCTAACTCCAGGGAGTCATGGTGATCGGCCCAAGGTAAGTGCTTAATAAATGCTCATTGATTGACTGTCATGCTTGACCTCCTTGAGGATATCGGGATCACTTTTGTGACTTTTCTCAGTACTTTCCAGAACAGTTAGAACAATTTGCAGATTCACCAACAGTTTGGGTGTGGGTGTGGGGGTATGTCTGCTGTCTTCCCACAACCCCTCCAACACTGACTATTTACACCTTTTATCATCTTTGAAACACTGGAAAATAGGAGGTGAAACCTCTGAGTTGTTTTTATTTGTATTTCTCATATTGTTAAGGAATTTGTAACAATCTTTTATATGGTTGCTGATAGTTTTAAATTTCTCTTTCTTGTTTGTTTTGTTTGTTTTCATGTTTCTGTTTGTTCATATGCTTTGACCTTTCATCCATTGGAGAATTTCTCTTAGTCTTAAAAAAATTGTGTCGATCTCAGCCTATCTTAGATATCAGACTTTTTCCAGAGACATTTGAGGCAAAAATATTTTCCCACTTGTAATATCTCATCTTATTCTAGCTACATTGGTTTTGTTCAGGCAAAATAGAGTTTTTTCTTTGAAAGCTGTCCAAATAATATTTCACTGGATTAGCTGTTTTCCTTCTGATTTTTAGTTTTACAATGAGGTTGTTTTTTAAAGCTACTTGAAATTGGCACACACAGTTAGTCTCATAGTACATACAATTTTCCTTTCTGCTTAGCTCTGCTAAGAAATGTGGTTCACTGATGAGGCCAAAAAGTGTCTTCTGTAAGTAGTCAATGTGCACTATTTTATTTTCCTCATACAGGTTGAAACACAGATTACATCTGCTGCTCTGCATGCAAATCCCTCATTAAGAGTGATCTCTCTTTCGGAACCAAAGGTCAAAAAAGAAACATTATATTTTGAAAGAGGAAGAAATGATTTGCCAATTCGCCCTGTAAGTTCCACTTTTTTTTCCCCTGTTGTCTGGAGAAAGATCTGATTTTTGGCTGGTTCCTTAATGTTAGAACAATGGGCTAGACAGAAAAAAACTGAAATTTAACAAAGAGAATCTGAAAAGTTCTACACTTGAATAAAAGAAAGCAACTTTGCAAATATTTGGTGGAGAAGAAAACATAGTAAGATGGAAGTTTTTATGAAAAATAAGATTTAGGGACTTTAGTTAATTAGAAAGTCAGTATGAATCAGCAGTATAATGGCCAGTACTAGAATAGCTAATGTGACCTTAAGCTTCATTGAGAAGCATAGCACCCAGAACAAAGATCTAACTCTGCCAGATGCTGCTCTGGTCAGAACACATATATGGAAATTTGTGTTCAGGTTTGATCACATATCTTAGGAAAGACAGTAAAGTTGGAACGTGTCCATTAGAAGGTAAATAGGATGATGAAAGGAGTGGAGACCATATCATAATGAGGAAGGTCAGCAGAAGGAACTGAGAATGTTTAGCTTGGAGAAGAGAAGACTGAGAGGGTCTGTGATATTTTCTTCAGATTTTGTAGGGTTGACATACGAAAGACAGTTTAGATTTTTCTCTGCTTGGTCTCAGAGCAATGGGTGGAAATTACAAAGAGATTTAGGCTTGTTATAAGAAAAGAAGACTTCATAACAATGGAGCTTTCCAAAAATTAGAATGAGCCTCCTCCTCTAACCCTTCCATTGGAAATTTTTGAGAAGAGACTGCGATTTCTTGTTGGGGTTATCATAGAAGCACCGGATTGGGGTGAGGGAGGATTAGGGTTCAAACTTGATTCTACTTCTTCTGTGACCTCAGGCAGGTCACTTAATCTCCCTCAGTCTCAGGTTTTTCATGTGTATAATGAGGGATTTGGATTAGATCATGTCTAGGTTTATGGGCTCTAGGTTGGACTTTGTGGTCATTCTATTCTGTCATTCTATGAATTCTGTCATTCTATGAATTCTATGAATTCTAGCCCTACTCCCCTAGGGCATCTTAGAATGGAGAGAAGGGATGCCTGGGCATAGTTGTACTTGGTGTAGGGTTTGCACAGTTGGGTACTCAATAAATACCAGCAGATCATGCTTCATGCTGGGCAGTGTTAAAGGGTCCTGAAGAATACCTTGAATTTAATCTCAGGGGTTTAATGTGGGATTTTTTGGCAGTGTGGACTAGTGGAAAGAAGACAGTGATTGAAGTCAGGATTCCTGGATTACAGTCCTAGCTGTGGCTTGGGTAAATCACAACTCTTGGTTCTTCAAGAAACCTATCTGTAAAATGTAATAACATCTACCATCCCCATACATTAACCATTGGGTTTCTCTTTCCTTATCTGTAAAATGAAGGGATCAGATGGAATGAACTTTAAGGTACATTTAATCTCCTTAGATTCTTAAATAGTTATAGAAAGCAATATAGATGAAAAACATTATTTCACATAATCCTTATAAAACACAAGTTAAATATGTAATAATGAAATATAGATACATATTTATATGTGTGTATGTATGTCTATATATACATATATAGGGGTATGTGTGTATATATAAATACATATATATATATATATATATACATATATTTCACATCAGAAAACAATGCAGCTAGAAAATTTAAATTTTCAGGGCTCAAGGAATGTTTTCTAATGTGAAATTCATTCATTTTAAAAATGGAAAAGATCTAGTGATATTGACTAAAATATCAACCTTGCTAGATCAATGACATGTCATTTCATTAGTGTGGGAGCTCCCTTTGCACAGGCAGATTGCAGTCTGTCTAGAACTAAATGTCTTAGAGAGCTGCCTTAGACTCAGAAAGAATAAATGACTTGACGATATTCAAACAGCTGGTGACCTACCATGGCTCTTCTCATCTTGGTTTTGATAGTTTATCATAAAAGCAATATGGAGAAATGTAAAATGGCAGGTGCATTCCAAAATTAAGATCAGTGAGTTTGGTGGATTTGTTTTTGTTTTTTGTTTTTCTTCAAAAGGTATCTACTGCTGCCATGACAGCTGAACCAAGTCCTCGCACACTATTTCTAGCCAAAGCCAAAACTGTGCATGGCGATTATCTCCCAATGCGTCCAGTTAAGCATCCAGTATCACGTGCTGCCCTAAACTGTGTCCCGTCACCGAGGATTGAAGTACTATCTACCCCCAATCCGAGGTATGCATATACCAAGAGAAAAAGAGGAGAAATGAGTTGGGAAGGGAGGTATTAAGGAGAAAAGTTTAAGAAATGAAACATTTTCAAAGAAATCTTACTTGTTACATTCACCTTGGCAAATCATTAACCATTTTAGGATAAAACAGTGAGCTTTTGTTTAAGGTTCAGAGGACCCAGTGTTGGCTGGAAGTCAGAAAACTTGGTTCTTGTTCAGACTGTGGAGTTCATTTTCTGACTTCTTACTACATTTTAGACTTTATTTCTTTTCATTTCTAAACAAGCCCAACCACACAAGGTCCTTGTCTATCTATTAGGAGCAATAAGAGGGCTTATGTGATTAATATCTGAAAATGGAGTAAATGATTTAAGTTCTGGAAAAGGAAGATGTAAGTTTCTCTTCTATATAATGTTCATTGTGGTCAACAGTGAATTAAATGAAAAGCGCTTTCTTTAGAGGGGAGGTAGAGAGGAAAGAATCAAGTGTTGTTGACTGAGTCATGAGGATAACCAGTGGACTGGCAGAGTAGGAGGGCTAATTGGGTTCCAAGTTATGGGTTTTTCTCTGAGGTCAGTCTAAAACAGTTTGGGAAGGTACTGCGAAGAAGCAGATCACAAGTTTTTGGTGAGAACCTGTGAGATAGTGCATAGTTACATAGTAGTGGAGAGAGGACCAACTTTGGAGTGAGTATGATGTAGGTTCAGATTCTACTCGACACATATTGGCTTCGTGACTCTGAACATGGCCTTTCAGTCAGTGTGTAAGACTGTAAGTTACAGATTGTACTGGTCAAAAGCATGTCTTTACTAGGAGCTCTCTCCATTCATGAAATCCCAGGCCAAAATTATTATTCAAAATAACCAAGTCTTTTTTCCCCCAAAAAAGACACACAGGAACTGGTGGTAGCTCAGGACAGGGACTTAGATATTTTAACAGCTGTGCTCAGTGTCTTGCCATGAGCCAGCTACTTTTAAATGTGTATTACCTTTATAGGACTTTGCTTATTCATGTGCTCACCTGGTATGAGCCTTGGCGTTGTTCCTCAATAATAAAACAGAACTAAAATTTAACCATTTTAGGTCATTTAGTTTGTTGTAACAAGTGCTATAAAATACTGAGAAATTTCCAGAGTTTTCTTTCTAAAATGTTAGATTTATTTTATTTTGATTTTTTTCCCCCTTTGCTTTGTTTCAGAGCTCCTTTGACTGTGAATGCGATTAACCTAGATGCCTTCAAAGTTAAGGATGCTGCAAAAGTAGCCATCTGTTCACCAAGAATAGCGAAACTGGCAGAGCCTGTTAGACATTGAATGTACAGAAGAGAATACTTCCAACACCAGTTATATGTCCTAATATCCTCTTAAGATGTCTGGCTCTCCTTCTCTGCCAGAGAACACTCTAGGAGGCCTCCAGGAGAATCACTACAATGATTAAACAGCAATTGTTTCTTCTGAGCACTTTTGAGTGTGTTTTCCTAGTCTCCAACATTCCCCTTCATTCCCCACCAAAATCAAGAAATTAGCAATAGTGGCATGTCTCATCATCATCCTTTTAAGTGAATGGTAACATGCCGTTGTTGTTGATAAGCCTGAAGTGTGAGCTCTTTTTGTATTTTCTTGTGTGTTTTATGTATTTTCTTTTCTAATAAGGTCAATGTTCCTACAATTTGCCAATATTTTTGTCCTTTTCTCCTCATAGTACACTCATGTGACCTTATCCTTCTTAAAACAGGTGATTTTGTTCCTATGCTAGTCACTGTTAATTAGCTGGATATTGCATTATTGTTAACACTTATACATGGATAAGACAGGCCAAGCTCTCTTGAACCACTTTAAATATCATTTTGTTCTAGATGTAATATAAGGGACGAGTTACCCCAGAGTGTCACATTTTCACCAACCTTTCTCTATGTATGCTCAGCGTCATGCAAAATAACAGCATTGGTCAGCATGGGTGTCATAGGACTGCTTGAAAACAGAAAGTTTGACAAAGATCATTGCAGAAATTTCTTCAGTGGCACATCTGTACAGGCTTTACATTTTCAAGATTTCAAGGAACATGTAAATTTTACTTTAGATACAACCACACAACTGGGAAAGAGACAAAAGCAACGTAGTAAATAATTCTTGGAAAGCTGCATCTAATATAATTTAATTCTACCTCCAGGCTCTTCATGTTGAAGGAATACCATTTTTTATGTTATGTAGATATAAGGTTTATAAAAAGATCTTGTTGGAAATGAGGGTAAAGAGCTGACTAAGTGTTAAGGGTTTGATGCAGGTGGTAGATTGGGGAAGGAGGGAACCCTATGGTAACAAGATTTTTACCAAAGCCTTTATGTCTGGGACTCTTAATCATACATAAAGTTGATAAGGGTAGACTCTCAGGCAATTGGCATATACTAATGCCGCCTAGGCTACCCCAGAAAAGCTTTATGATGCCACAAGAAATTCAAATTAATTGAACTTGTAATTCACCCTATGATGCATTGATTTCATAATCAATTTTGTAACTACCTAAGTTACCTTTCTATGTCCTTTAGCTAAACTTTCCCCTCTGAGCCATTTTAGAATTCATTGTGTTCATAAATTGCTATCATTAAAGAGGAGAAACTTATTATCTACCATGCCTGTAACTCCTATGTAAATTCCAGGACCCTTGTTTGTTATCTGCAAAAGCCTACAAGTTGATCTGATATATTTCCACAAGATATATTGTCTGTCCTTGCCTATCCTTATATAATTGTCCTTGCCTATCCGTATATAATTACAGAGAATTTTAGCTCTCTAACACACTTTTGTAGGTACCAGGGAGTTTGTTAACTCAGGTCCACTATCAAGGTCTGCAATATGCAGATGGATCTCCTAAATTAATCAAGCATTCCTTAATTCCAAAGTGGAATTTAAACCACTAAACAAAGATACAGGAGGGAAGCAAATAACAGGGATATAAGAGAACAAAGGCTCTAATGTGGGAACCCAGATATTCAGTCTGACTAGATTTTAACCCCCCCCACAGTAGGAAGACCTCCTTAGCTGGGCCTTAGATGACAGATATTCAGCATAATTCCCACAGTGACTGAACTAACAATTTTGGACTACCAGGGACCTAGAAGAATTGCCCAGAGGGATAGTTACTAGCCCCTCATAGGTGATATCCCACTCTCCTCAATGTAAGCAATCATGTTATTCCCACCCCCATGATGCTGTTTACCCTGTAACCAATTACATTGTCCTCCCAACCTACCCAACTTGGTTCTTTGTTTTGTGCTTCTCTCAAAACTCTAAAAAGTGTTGTTAACCCCATAACTGGGTCTTAGCTTTGCAGGGGAAACTAAGAACCTGTTTACTAATAAATTTGTGCTTTATCAATAAATTGAATTTGCTTGGAACTTTGTACCTCAGTTTTTCTCAAATTTCAAACAGCATATTCATTCACCAGTACCAGGTTGTCACTCCCCCCTCCCCTTCTCTCTACTGTCCTCACATAAATGTGCTAAGTAACTACAATCAATGACATATCCAATGGGAACAAAACATAGAACCTGTGTAGGAATTTTCAGCTCACTGCCCCAAAAGCTGGTTTACTGGAAGAGACAGAGAAAATCCTATTTTAGTAATGGCTCCAAGAGATCTAAAACTTTCCTAAACCCAGGAATCTCACCTGGATCTGAGTTGTTCTCCACAAGCAACTGAATCTGTCTCAAGGCTCCCCAGTAGTGACCAGTCTATTACTCTTAGCAGAAGACTCCTTTCTCCTCATTAATTCACCCAAGTACATCACGCTCATGGCAGAATAACGCTGCTAAGCTAGAGTGACTCGGTACACTCCCCATTTGTAGCTTACTCTGACCACGTTGCTCACATTCTTCCCATCCCTTCTCCCTCTGGTCCTCTGGTGAAGATTGCCCGTGCCTAGGATGACATTCTCTAACCAGGGAGGAGGCACATGTGCCTTTGACAGATACTCTGACACCCATAACCTTTGTGTCATCGTGGACCTTACTTCTGGCAACCATGCAAAGCATACTTATCTTATACTTTTCTCTTAATCCTGCCCATGTAGGGTTATGGATGGTTCCATATGAAATATGGATGGATTAGTTCCATGTGAAATAGGGGAATATATTGGTTTGAAGTAGGAAATGTGAAAAAATGGGCGATTCTTCTAGGTCCCTGGTAGTCCAAAACTATTAGTTCAGTCACTGCAGGAATTATGCTGAATATCTGTCATCATAATCATGTTAATAAATGCAAAGGTTTTTCAATTAATATTTTATTTTCCACCAATTACATGTAAAAACTTTTCAACATCCTTTTAAAAAATTCTGAGTTTCAAATTCTCTCCTTCCCTTCTCTCCCTCCTCATTAAGAAAACAAGCAATTTGATAATGGTTATACATGTGCTACCATGCAAAACATTTCCATATTATTCATGTCATGTTGTGACCAAAAAAAAGACAAGGAAAATAGAATAAAGTGTGCTTTAATCAATGTAGAATTTTTCTTTTTTTATTTATTAAATTGGTTTATTTACTTCTAGTTTATAACATTCAGTTCCACAGTCCCTTGAGTTTCAGATTTTCTCCCCCTCCCACCACATCATGGTGGCATACTCTCTGATACAGCATCTACAAATATCTTTCCATTAATCATTAGTCAGATTGTAAAGAAGGATTGTAACTGATGGAATGGTCAGTGGGAAAGAGGAAACAAAACAAAATAAGAAAAAGAAACAGAGCAAGTAGTTTGTTTCAATCTGCACTCAGACTCCGCATCTCCTTCTCTGGATGTGGATATCTCCTTCAATCATGAGTCTTTTGGAGTTGTCCTATAACCTTGTATTGAGAGGAGCCCAGTCTATTGAAGTTAGTCATGACACATAATGTAGAATTTTTGAACAAAGTAAAATATTCAATTAAAATAAAATAAAATCCTACACAAAACATAGGCATATGAGGATATTTTTCATGTGACATAAAGTATCTAAAACCCAATGGTAGTATTATATGCAATGGGAAAAAACTAAAATCCCAATAACTGTGGGAGGGAAAAGCAAGGATTCACATTTTCCCTACTATTATTCGATATTCTAGAAATGCTAGCAATAGCAGTGACAAGAGAAAGAAACGTAAGCATTAGACAGAAATGTAAGCATTAGACAGAAGGAAAAAACTCCCCATTATCTAAGGGCATGAAGCTTTATTTAGAAAATCCTAGAGAATCAGCAAAGGAATTAGTTGAGTTCCTTTCAGTAGTTTCAATAAGGCATCAGGCTACAAAATAAACCCACAAAAAAGCACATTTTTGTAGCATATAAACAAAAACAAAATCCAGGAGAGAATAATAGAAAAGGAAGTCCCATTCAAAATGACTATAAAATGTATAAAATGGCAATCATTCTACACAATCTGACTCATAATGCTTCTGAATGAAATAATGAACGATACAATAATCAGGCATTTGGCAATTATGAGCCATGAGCCAACATTCCAATTTAGTAAAAATGATACTAATGCAATAAAAATGAAAGATTTTAGATCATAACAGCCAAACTGGTATAATCAGTCAAATAACGTATAGAACTAGACAAAAAAGTAACAAATTTGGAGGGAAAAACCTCTACAATACAATGGTAAAAAAACAAAGAATGTAATGGGGAATAGCACTTCTAGCCTATAACTATATTATAAAACAATAATAAGCTATTCAGTTCTGGTAAAAAAAAAGTAGGAAAATATTTTTAAAAAATATTTAAATTTTTAAAATTGATTTGTTTACTTTCAGTTTATAAGATTCAGGTCCACAATCCCTTGAGTTCCAAATTTTCTCTCCTTCCTCCCCCCTGCCCTAGAAAAATATTTCAATGAAATATTAGAAAAGAATCTGAGATAATCAAACTCAACCTACTGGTCAGTAGATCTGAAAGAATTTCTGGGAAAACTGGAAAGCAATCTGGCAGAAACTGGGTTTAAATCGGTGTCTTATACCATATATCACACCTTATGTCCCTGTTACTTTCTTTGGTCCTGTATCTTTGTTTAGTGGTTTTGTTTCACTTTGTCATAATAGCTAACATTTATTTAGCACTTACAGTGTGCTAGACATGTGACCTGCATCATACCATAGAAACAATTTAGAATAAAACCATATCCTGTAACTTTCGTAGCTATCACTAGGGGGTAAATTCCTAACCAAACAAAGGATCTAGGTGATTATACTGATTGAAGTAGAAATCAATTACAAGAAGCTAAAAAGCTTTTGCAAGAATAGAATCAACGCAAGTAGAATAAGGAGGGAAGTAGTCGACTTTGGGAAAGGATATGAATAATTCTCAAAAGAATTGCAAATTATTAATGATCATCCAAAAGAATATTCTATGTCACTAATTAAAATCAAAACAACTCCCATATTTCACCTCACGCCAAGGAAATTGGCAAACATGACTGAAAATGGAAATAGTCATTGGTGGAATTGTGGGGAGATGTACACACTAATACACTATTGTGGAGCTATGAATTAGTGCAGCCATTCTGGAAAGCAGTTTGGAATTATGAGAAAAAAGTTACTAACATGTCCATGAGATGTCCCAGAGATTATACTGCTATTTAAATACCGTATGGAGGCCAATGACAGAGTGCAAGTTTGTCATAGACACCAAAATAGCTATAGCGTTAGTTTTTGTAGTAGGCAAAGAATTAAAAATCGATCAATAAACATTATCATTAAGCTCTTACTATGTGCCAGGTACTGTGCTAAGTGCTGGAAGACAATGTAGATGTCCATCAATTAGCTAAACAAATTGTGGTGCATGACTATAATGGAATATTACTTTTTCTTAATAAATAATGAATGTAATTAAAACAGAGAAGCATGGGAAGACTTAGATGAACTGACAAAAAGTGGAATAAACAAAACCTTATAATAGTATAAATAAAAAGAACAGAAATCAAAACAACGATAGGAAATTATAATGACCAAGCTTGGACCTAAAGAAGATACATGAGAAGATATTTCCCCCTGCTGCTGTTCACGTGACAGACTATGGGGATGGAACACTAAATATACCGTCAGATTTTTAAAAATATGTTGATTTTGATGAACTTCGCCCTCTCTCTTTTAAAAAAAAATAAGAGGATGCTCCCTGGAAGGGAGAGGGGGATATTTTGGGTAGTATGAGTAATGTGAAAATAAAAGATATTAATAAGAATTATATTTTAAAAAAATATGCCTTCTAAGGGTTATCTTGTAGCTTAAAACATGGGATCATGTGACACATTCTTGAGAAAATTCACTGGCAGTAAGTATTCTGTGAAGGTGATTATTTATAAATTCAATTCCTATTCAATAAAGTGACAAAGGGGAAGGAGGTTGCTCCTAACAGCTGTAAGATTGGGTGCTTTGTGTGTTAGTGCCTATGGTGGCATTCTGCATCTTGTTGGACTTCCTGTATGTGGTCAGGGCCCAGTAATGAATGCTTCCAGATTAAATTTGGGGATTGCTCTTCTCCTGAATAGGATGTCATACGTCTTATAGGATGTCATAAATAATGAACCTGTAGGATCTTCTCTACTTATGTGGCACAATGACCTGAGCCTGAATAAATCATAATGAGTTGTCTTCCTACTCTATTCCATTTATTGCACATTCTCCAGGAATGAATAACAGTTTCATCCTGGTTTCATCCTCTTAGGCTTCAAAACTTTTCAATAGTGCATTGGCCAAAGTGATTGTTATTCCAGGTATTTGAATCATCAGGATGAACAACTGTGAAAAGAATTATGCCCAATATGCATGATAAACCAACAAGACCATAAACCTCTTAAGCCTACACCATCAGTAAAAGTTGGTTATCCCTAATTAATGTTGCAAATCTTAACTTCTGCAACAAGTAACCGGTCCTGAATATGGATGTCTAGTTAGGCTGGTTCCATTCGTCATCCTTCCAAACCAAGAATAAAATACCAGAAAAGTTATCTGTCTGTAGGAATACATATTTCTTTGGTTTATATTAAGAGCCATGTCATCTAAGTAGGCCAGGTCATACCAAACAGATCTGTAGACATTTCCTTAATCACAGGCTGGAATATGAAGGGCATAACTAAATATTCATAAAATCTGGTGTGCTCTAACAGGTATATTCCATTTATCTATAGATTCACCAAAAATCCACCTTAATACAGAATTCTACCAAAATAGGAGGGATCAGCAGGAGATGGTTATAGAAGGATTGCAGAGGATATAGGAGGTATTGTGGAGTAAAGGAAAGAGCACCAGACTTGAACCCAGAAGATCTGGATCTGAGTCCCATTTGTTACATTTAATAACTGTGTGCCCTTGGGCAAGTAATTTCACTTTCTTGGGACTCAGGTTGCTAATATGTAAAGTAAGGACATTGGCTTCAGACTCTGAGGTCCCTTCCAATTCTAGATCTGTGATACTATGAAGTCAATTAACCTTCCTGGGCCTCAGTTTCTCTACCTGTAAAATGAAGGATTTATATCATATAACATCAGAAATGGACAGCAAGAGAAGATGAGAACATACTTATGCAACATGCCTATGCCAGAATGGTCAGATACAGGGATCTCAGATCCTTAGGCTTCCTCTTCATCCTCTTCTATGCTTATTAATAGTTCAAAGTTCAAAGACTATGTAGCAAGATAGGAGGTCCTGGGATATTCCTATCTCAACTCATGGCACTCAAATTGGATGGAGAAAAATTGGATTTAGTTTTCACCTTGAAAATTAGTACTCTACTAAGACTTTCAAAGGCTAGGATCCTATGTAGTTTAGACAGTAGTTGAAAGTGTTTTCAGGCTTTTTTGGTTTGTTTCTGAAAAAACCTGGGATGAATCTGTCAATATATATTAAGTTTAGTCAGGGTGGGGAGTTCAATTTAATTCAGTTACATCTCTTGGGCTATGGTCAGATTACTAGACTAGTAATATTATTGTTAGAAATTATATTGCTGGGGCGGCTAGATGTCACGGTGAATAGAGTCAGGAGGACCTGAATTCAAATTCAGCCTCAGACACTTAACACTCACTAGCAGTGTGACCTTGGGCAAGTCACTTAACCCCAATTACCTTTCCCCTCCCCCCCCAAAAAAAAAACAAAACAAAAAACCCAAATAGAACCAATGTTAAAAGAAATCATATTGCTTCAGTCATTTGACCTCAAAGAGAGAGATGACAATCCTTTGGAACAGAAAACTGAATTTGTCCTGTGGTAGAGGGATATGATATGACCCCTTCTTTTCTTGAAAGGCACTGTGGTACTGTAAGGTAAAGAAGCTTGCAGTGGACATCAAGGTTTTAGGCCATTTTCTGCCACTGAATGACTTTTATCAAGTCACTCTGACCTCGGTTTCCTCACTAGTAAAATAAGGGGATTTTAAGGTCCCCTCTTCTTATTCTTTTTGAAAAGTTCATTATTTATTTATTTTTAACATTCTTTTTTTTTAGATTTGAGCTCCAAATTCTCTCCCTCCCTGTGTAAAGGAAAGCAATATGATGTCAGTTATATGTGTGAAATCATGCAAAGCATATTTCCATGTTAGACATGTCACCACCACCCCTTCCCACACATACACCAAAAGAAAAATAAGTAAAGTGAAAAAATATATACTTTAATTTGCACTCAGAGTTCTCTCTTTGGAGGTGGATAGCATTTTTCATCATGGGCCCTTTGGAATTGTCTTGGATCACTGTGTTGATGGGAGTAGCTAAGTGTTTCACAGTTGTTCATTATCACAATATTGCTGTTATTGTATACAATGATCTTCTGGTTCTGCTCACTTCAATTTCCATCAGTTCATTTCAAAATTTTCTTTTCTTCTCTTCTTTCCTTAAGCTTCCACTGCCCCCTTATTTGTATTCAATGTCCCCAGTCGCACCTGAAGTTACTACCACCCCCTGGATCATTCTAGTGTCTCTCAGGGGGATGGTATCACCATCTTTACCTATGAAAAAGTGGTATTGAAAGAGGCAAGCACATGGAGTAGGTTTCTAAAAGTGTCTTATTTCTGTCCAGAAACACCAAATAGTATTAGTCAAGCTATCGGCAGCACGGGCTTTTTAAGTAACTGTCCTTAAAATATTAATAGGGGGACAGAGTAGACTTTCTAATTTCTGCCACCCAGGATTCAGTGACTACTGGAACTGACATATCCTTAGAGTAGAAGATTAGTTCAGACAGAGTGTTCTGGAAGACCTTTCCTCTCTGAACCTGGCTGTATCTTGTCATCCCAGCACCTCCCTTACATGCCAATACACTAGCTCTTAGGTGGTGGACAGCACATAAAAACCCAACTCTGGAATCTCCCTGTACCATCAAGATTTCAAACACATGATAATATAATCCGCCTACTTAGAGGAAATAAATCCTACTACTCAATAATGATGGTTGGAAGCTCTTTTTTATCCGTCGAGACCTCTCACCACCATGTTTTATTCCATGCTAAAGTAACTGATAACTGTAAAGATACCCCTATGTAGGAAGACATTGGGAATCAGGGGTATTCTACAAGTGCCAAAACTGATAGCTCATTATGAAATCTTTACTGTTAGCATCCATACCTGGCAAATGAGAAAATGCTACAAATCAGGACTTAACTTATTGCTTTTTGATTGTCTAAACTTAAGAAAGTAGTGGAGAAAATAGTAATAATGCAAAAGAACTTAAAGGTGTGTCATGTATAGAACTTTTTTCTGGAGAACACCTGCTAGATGAAAAGCTCCCTATACTGTCTGTCCAGGGACTGATCAATGCTAGAAGAAATAGGTTTCCATCCCCATCCCTCGGTACCCCTCCTCCTACCTCATGGTCTTATTCAGTTCCCATAAGATTTCTGTTATTTACAAGGCTAATAAGAATGTCTTCTACCACAAAGCAAAAACAAACAAACACAATCTATGAAGAGTGCACCAGGAACACAAGCAGATTAGACCTCCTCTCCCAATTGAATTTGCACTACTGAATTAGAGCCTCTCAAATAAGAATATTTAGAATGTTTTGCATTGTAAGAGGTAGAGTTAGCAAAGATGGGGGAAATGACACAGTTTGGGCTTAGATATGTTTTCTCATGAAGAGATGGAATAGTCTGACTGAGAAAAACAATGTAAGGAAGCCTTTAGCCTGGAACATTTTGCAAACTGAAAAAAAAAATCAATTTGCTGCTTTCCCTAGGTGTGTGATCACGTGCTGCTTGGTGTTAAATTGCCCAAGGAGCAGGCACAGCCATCTCTCTCTCTTTTTTTTTTTTGAAGGGGGAAGGTAGAGCAGTTGTGGTCAAGTGACTTGCCCAAGGTCACACAGGTAGTAAATGACAAGTGTTTGAGGCCACATTTGAACTCAGGTCTTCCTGACTTTCAAGCCAGTTCTCTATTCACTGAACCACCTACCTGCCCCATGGCTTCTCTTTTAAATAGATATTCTAATCCCCTAATTCAACATCTATCAAATCAGGCATAAACTTTGACAGCTAGGTGAATTTATAGTAAGGTAGAGAAGAATAGGTTAGCTGCTAAATTGATCCTCACCTTTTACCAACACACTCCTTTTTTCCTGCTCCTGCTTCTGAGGGAGTTTGCTTCCACAGAGCCTACTCGGCGAGGTCCTGCCACATATTCACATTCTCATGTGACATTCCGAATTGAGGCATGAACGTGAAGGTTTCTAGATGGCAATCTTTACTTTTTTTCCACATGAGGATGGAACACTTGATGGGAAAATCTTTCCCCATCTGTCATTGAGGTTCACTTTCCTGCCCTCTCTCTGATACCAAGGGAGCCTGCTAGAATGTGACTGGTATCCAAATGTCAGTTTGGCCATCTGGATTTGAGAGAATGGAACAACTAGGAGGTATAGGGGGCAGAGGCTAGGAAGGAGCTGAGCTATAGGTATATATTGATCAACCAGTCAAATAGCACTTATTAAATTCCCATTATATTCAATCAGATGGTATTTTCTCAGCCCTAATCCTGTTAGAGTAGACAACCAGCTTTATTTGGCCCTGTTTACCATCCACTCTGGGGCAGCTAGATGACAAAGTGGATAGAGTGCCAGGCCATGAGTTGGGAATACTCCTCTTCTGAGTTCAAATCTGGCCTCAGCCACTTACTAGTTATGTGACCGTGAGCAAGTCACTTAACCCTGTTTGCTTCAGTTTGCTCATCTGTAAAATGAGCTGGAGAAGGAAATGGCAAACGGCTTCAGTTATCTTTGCCAAGAAAACCCCAAATGGGTCATGAAGAGTCAGACACGATTGAACAACAACAAAACCACCCGCTCACTCCTGGATATTCTTTTCTCTTTTGAGTTTTCGTGACTTGGCTCTCTTCTGGTTCTCCTCCTACCTCTCTGAGCATGCCTTCTAGTCTCCTTTGCTGGTTCATCATCCATTTTCTACTCTCTAACTGTGGGTATTCCCCCTATCCTAGCTTTCTTCTCCTCTCCCTCTATGCACCCTCGGTAACCTTATCTGCTTCCACGAGTTTGAACTATCATCTCTATGCAACTAACTCCCATATCAAGTGCCAGCCTCTCTTTGGAACCTCAGTCTTGCATCACTATTTGACTATTGGACATTTCAAGTTGAATGTCATGGGGACATCTTAAACTCAGCATGTCCTGAATTGAACTCATCTTTCCCCCTAAATATTTGCCTTTTTCAAGTTTCTCTATTTTTGTCAAAGGCACTACCATTCTTCTCTTCTCCCAGGTTTATATCCTCAGTATTTTCTCTTCATTCTCTCTGCCCACACATACTGTGTCTGCCTTCGTAACACCTCTTCTATCAGACACCTTCTTTTCACTTTTTTTGGGTTGCAGTTGTGAGTTTGCCACTTTCTTCAGCTCCCAAAGTTCTCCTGACACAAGATTAATTTGAATCCAGGAGGTCTAGGCAAAGGCACAATCTGAGTTTCCTCTTCAGCAGCCAAAGGAGTGTAAACAACCATTTCACGCATTCCCCCCAGGGTTAGTTGTTGGATGGAGAACCAGAAACTCTGGCCTCAGGTTCTCAGGGAAGTGTGGGTGCAGAACCTGAGATCTGCTGCAGATTGAAATGCATGGAGTTTGTGCTTGCCTGCCCTCTCTCTGGCTTGGACCTCTGCTAGCCCATCCTGGAGTGGGTGAATGAATTCAGCAGTGAACCGTGGAAATGGTAAGCCCCTTTCTCTGCCCTTGACCTCAAGTGGGACAGTCCTTTGCTACAGCTGCATCTTGTCATTCCCTATGATAACTAAAGCCCCTCTATGCTGCAGAGTAGAGCAGCCATAGATTGAAGGGTTTTATCCTTTCATAAAGATTAAAAAGAAACGACCCAGATTACATCACACCTAAAAGTAGCATAACGTAACAGTGACTATAAGCTAGTACAAATACCTTCTAATGTAAACAAATGCTCAAGAAAAATAAAAGACAGACCTTTAGGTCAGGCTAATTACTGCTCATCTGGGATTCAACTGCTCAGAAACTTTTCACATCGGAAAAAAAGAAAACCACAAGCTTACATTCCAAACTCATTTTTTTTTCTCTTGTTTTGATGACAAGATAAAATGAGAGCTCAAGCCTGGGGGGAAATAGGTAAACTTCTCATTTTTATAAGGTGCGTGTGTTAGAAGATGACCTAATTCATGGTAGGAATTTAAGAAGTGGAAATCACCTTGAGGTAATGTAGCACCCGTAAAAAACAATTGACAGCAGATAGAAGGCTCTCACATGAACTTGGAGGGCTAGCCTCTAACCGCAAGCAGACAAGGAGAACTTCTTATTTCATCAGTGTAGGGAACTCCCAGTGTGGGAGAGATTTCCACCAAGGTAGATTGCAACTCCGTGACTTTGTAGATAAATCAGAGGGAATTGCCTGATGCACATAAAGTTGAAGTGACTACTCTAAGGTCTCAGCTATAGTAAGCATCAGAGGAGGTATGTGCACGTGAATCTTCTTGACTTTAAGCCCCAGAACTCCATCTTCCACACGTCATTGCTTCTTATCTTCACACATTCCTTTAAACATGTGGGCCCTGGAGGGGAAAAGGAACTGAGGTTACAGGAGGTGTGAAAACTGAAGAGGAGCATTCTTGGCAAATGTCTTGGTTGTTCCAGCTTGACAAATCACATCCAAAACAGGCTTTGATTCTTTGAAAAGGTGCTTTGTTCGATTTTATAGGACGGAAGGATTATATAACAGGAGCAGAGGAATCAGTTCCCAATGTCGAGAGCCTTTCTCGGGATCCCAATTTGATAAAAACTGAAGTTTCAGTCCAATGAATATACTTAATCTTTTAAGAGAAAAGTCCAAGTCTATCTCTCCTTTTGATTAATAACTACTGTATCTAAACAGTCCTGATTGTGTGGTTCCTTAAGCTGTCCCACAAATACGTACTCAGCAGTTTAATAAAGTGCTTATGATCTTGTTGATTATAATTTAGTGCATAAGAGCCACATACAAAATTCGGTGATGTAGAACACATTAGATTTTGTATGAGTAGCATATTAAATTAGGTAACAGAGAACACATTATAATTTCAACCTTTGACTATGATAAGGAGCAAACCAGAAAAATATGATCACTTACCTGTGAGAAGCGAGAGTCACTTTCTCTCAGGTAAGGCATAGCCAATATTTTAGGGAAGTTTATAGAACTGTTCTGTGGACTTCATTGGTTACATCTTTGCTGTTGGTTACATTGAACCAACAACGTCTATTTGGAGGGCTTAAGGGCAACTAGGTGGCGCCGTAGTGCACAGAGCATTGGCCTTGGAATCAGGAAGACTCATCTTCCTGTGTTCAAGTCTGGCCTCAGACACTTATCAACCGTGTGACCCTGGGCAAGTCACTTAACCCTGTTTGCCTCAGTTTCATCATCTGTAAAACAAGTTGGAGAAGGAAATGGCAAACCACTCCACAGTATCTTTGCCAAGAAAACCCTAAATGGTATCACAAAGAGTTGGGCATGACTAAAAGTGACTGAACAACAGCTTCTTGACTCTGGACTTGGTTCCGTGATTTCTGTGCCACCTAGCTGCCTCTAGACAGAGATTGGGAGAGCAGAAAAATGCACAGAGATTTCCTTCCTTTAGATCAGTGCTTGGAATTCTGTCTCAGGAGGGTACACACACAGACTCAGATGGGTGGAAAGGGCCACACATGTGGCCAGTCAATTCACACCTCCAAAGCAACAAGGCCTCCAATGTCCTGGGTGGGTGGGTTATCCTACTGTTCTCTGCTGGGGACCTTGTATGAGAAGTTGAAGGGAGAAGAATCTGTTGGTTCTTTAGCTTAAGCTCAGGGGCTTAATCTCTAACTCATTTGTGATGGGATCTAGCCCAGTATTTAAGAGTGTCTTTTGAACTCTTGTCCTCTGCTGCCACCCAGATTCTTTAAATCCAAACTCTAATCTGAATTACAGAAAATTATTCCTTTTATCTCCTATTGTAACCCTAAGGGCAGCTAGGTGATACAGTGGATAGAGTGGCAGGCCTGGAGTCAGGGAGACTCATCTTTGTGAGTTCAAATCTGGCCTCAGACATTAGCTGTGTGACCCTGGGTAAGTCACTTGAACCTGTTTGTCTCAGTTTCCTTATCTGTAAAATGAACTGGAGGAGAAAATGGCAAACCTCTCCCGTATCTTTGACAAGAAAACTCCAAATAGGATCACAAAATCCGGACAGGACTGAAAGGACTGAACAACAACCAAATAAACTTAAGGCCCCAGCCATGGTCCCTTCAAATCCCAGGGAACCTGCCCAGTAAAAGTGCAAAGAAGGAACCTAGGTGAAGAAATTCTTTTCAACTCCCATAGTGCCCCCGGTTGTCATGCAAATCAACTCAGATGTAAGACTGAAAAATGATTGGATGGAGCTGGTGACCTTTGCCCTACCTCTTCCCCCAGTAGACCAAATCACTACATTCTGTACAAAAAGAAGGATACTAAGCTTGCTCTACCTCCCAGTGTGGCTGACACAAGCTCTGTGGGTGCCCCAGGTCTTCTCCAGCAGTAGCGATTTTACTGTTTCTGTCTTGTGACTGGAGGATAGAAAATTCTTGAAGCACAGCTGTTATCGTGGGGCATTAGTGGGAAATAAACATCTCAGCGGCACTTCTGACCTTCTGGAAGTTGAGTGTCTAGACTGCTGGTATGTGAGGTATCTGTCTTCTCAACGCCAGCCAGAGTCAGGTGACATTAGGAGAGAGCCGAAAGATTCCTTTCCTGAGCTTCTCTGGCCTCCAATCCATTTTCTAAGACTCAAATCAGCTCTCAGGAGGGCAGAGCTACTGGATGGGCGCCATGGCCAGGTCTCCCACCAGGATGCTTAATTTACATGGGGAGCTGAGGGGGGAGGTTAAATGGGCCTATTAAGTGACCCTAAGGCCATTCACTATCCTGGTCTTGTGTTCTTCATCTGTAAAGCATAGGAATTGAACTGAATCAATGCATCCTAAAGAGCCTTGGTCCTTGAACACTTTAGTTTCTCCTAATATGTTGATGGAAACTATGAGAAGTAGATCGAGAACCAGCTTCAGAGTTAGGGTGGCCTGAATTTAATCCTGCCTCTAGTCAGAAACTACATGACCTTGAGCATGTCACTTAACCTCTCCTTGTTCTTATTGGTCCTGTCTGCCTTTTTGTGATCGCTTCTGGGATTTTCTTGGCAAAGATACTGGAATGGTTTGGTTTACCATTTCCTTCTCCAACTCATTTTATAGACGAGGAAACAGGCAAACAAGGCCAAGTGACTCGCCCAGGGTCACATAGCTGGTAAGTGTCTGGGGCCAGATTTGAACTCAGATCTTCCTGCTTCCAAGTCAGGTACTCTATTCACCACTGTCTAGCTGCCCTAACCTTTTGTTATCCTTAAGCAAATCTTTTATGTTATAAATTGCATTAATAGTTGCTAATCTGCGTTGGTAAAGGGAATTTCCTTCCTGAGTGTCTCCTAAACTAATGAAATTATAGGTCTACCATTAAACAATTGCATTATTTAATGTTCCAAAAGGGAGAAATTCCACTAAGATTAGTATTTCCCACAGAGCCCTAATTTACATGATTACCAGCCTGGAATCAGAATTTCATGCAACAGCATTTAAAAGCAGTTGAGGTCTCTAAGTTTTTAAGCATTATGATTACATGATTCTATCCCCTTTATTCTTAATTTAAGTAAGAACCTACAGTTGGCTTTTATAGACACACTGTGACCCTGGACTGGTTACTTGTACTAAAAGTCACATGTGAAGAAAGCAGAGTTTTTATTTCATTCTCAGGGAGAGGATACTGGTCAGAGGCCGCACTACACCACAAGGGCTTTGTCCTCTGATTTCCCTCACTATTAGCTGCACCAAACATTGGGAGTACTCCCTCATACCTGCACTGTGCTGGAGGGATGGGAGAAGCCAGCTTCTTCTGTTCTGCCCATAGGCTATTATGGAATAAGTGTTTTACACCAGAATGAGAAGTCTCAGTGACTTGTGATGAGAGAAGATGAAAAGAATGGCAGTGTTTGCCAAGGTAGCTATGAATACCAAAGATTCTTTCTTGTCTTCTGGCCCAAGACTCAGTTCTGAAGGCCAGAGCAGCTCTTCTGTCTAGAGGATGTCTAGACTTTTGTTTCTGACAGTATATGGCATAGCCCTATTTATTAATTCCCACCCTCCCACTTTAGCTCTTAATAAATTTTCTAAACAGTCCAATTGAATGTTGAACAACAATGAAATTTTTAGATATTAAGGTATGCTCTGTGGAATATGTTGATGTTTGGAGTTATAACTAGGGTAGGGCACCTGAGGCTTTATCCCAGGGAGCCAAAATTTAGAGGGCACAGTATTTTCAGTCTTTCATCAGGTAGAAACAATTGTTTAGCGCCTAGTTAGCAAGAATAATTAATTATAATAGCAATCTGTCGAAAGGCTCTTGAATCCCAGCTAAGCTACTCTTTAGGCCTTCCTCCCAACCCCAGCCTGAAGTTGTCCCCCAATCTTTATCCATAGTATGTCCTAGGTTCCTTATCTTCTAATTGAATTTAACTTTGAAAGTTTATTTGAGGGTGCTTTTTGTGTTGCTTGGGTGAAAAAATTACTAATTTTGGTTCTACTAATCTTGGACTCAAATTACAGTTGAATTTTTCTGTTATTAATATAAGTTTTTGATTATCAAGATGTTACCTGAGCCCCAAAGCCCATTGCTATGGGACTCTCTCCTCACTGGTGGAGAACAACCCCCCCCCCCCGGAGGGATGAGCAGTGGTGCAGTGTTGGCAAAAACCAGAAAAAGCAAAGGTTTGGTTTCTTCAAACTCTTGAGTCTTGTTAGTGCCTTGACTTTTTAAAAGTCTCTTTGGATTCTGCAATTGCTTTGGGCTCCTCTGACTTCTAACTTTGGGAGAGAAGATGGATGCTGCCAACTCCATTTCATGCTGCTGAAGGGAGAATAAGACCCTGGGAAGAAACTGACATGAGAGGGGCTGGCAGTCTTCATCATGTCTCCATCCCCAGCTTGCTTCCCCTTGGGTAAGATCTGAGACTTAGGATATCCCCTCTACACATAGGGTATGTGGTTGTACCTCAGTCCAGCTGAGTTTTCTCCTTACCAACAGGAAAGCCCTCTTACTCTGTTTTGTCTGGTATATATTCTCATGTGCATATTTTTTTTTCTGATTTCTGTTTTGTTATTGACTTAGATAAATGAGTTTCTTTGCTATGTGTGTTTATTGTGGTTTCATGATGTGTTGTGGTGGAATTGCCTCAAAGAATTCAGAGTCAGATCACTTCTAATCCAAGTACAGGCATTTATTGAGATGAAGTGGGCTAAGAACCAAGAGGAACCAGCAACTTAAGAGAAAGTCAGATGGATTTTATAGGGTAAAGATACAATTATGTAGCATAAATTATAAATATGAAAAAGGCAGGAGGGGTTTGCTAAGGGGTTAGGTAATAGGGAAGGAGTTCCAGCTACAGTAGAACAATCACACACAATGCATTCAGAAAAACCAATTGGGGGGGGTATATATGTATGATAATAATATTATAATAAGCCTCTCTATGTCACAAGTTCACTCTAGGTCGTCATAGGTTACTATAACTGCACAGGTGCCTACTTAGGGGAAGTCTCTTCCATTGTTTTGGGGTCCACATACTGCTTGAGCATCCTGATGGTGTTGCTTTCTGATTGGCTGAGTATTGTGGTTCTATTTGAGACTAGATGGATGTAGTTGTGGTTGAGTGCATGGACACAGCTGCTGTTTCTGTGGGAAATATGAGGAATGGGTCTGGGGACAGTGCCTAATTAGAGGCAGTGGCTGGGATCCCATCACACGGACGTGCCTGCTGTATCTGTGAGAAATGAGTTTATGGATACACCTGTTGTTCTAGTGAGCAATGAGGCATATATGAAGAAGTTAGGATATTGAGTATGTGGTGGGGCTGAGGGACTAGGTAGGGGCAATGGGTCTGTTGTTCAGTGGGACCTATAAGGAACTTAGAATATTGGGGTTGGAGGAAACTTTATTAGGATTCCATTATATTCATTGTGGTATCGGCATTTGTGGGGAGGGAGCCAAGCCTTGGATATAAAGATTGGGTCCTCCATTCTCCATTAAAAAAACACGGATCAAAAGTTTAGCTTGAACCTGAAAGCTACATCCCCTAGAAGAGACTAATAATATTTAAGGGATCAGACAGATAGGAAGACTGAGGTTACCAATGACATTGCAGGTGAGGTCTTTTGACTTGTTCGTAAATTGGATTTAAGTGAGACAGAACCATGCAAAATCTTCAAAGTTGTCAGCCTTGATCTCTCCTCCAGAGTCACTGAAGTCCAGTGGCAAGATAAAAGTCAAGACAATTGGCAATGGCCCGGCATGCATTGGGTAACCTTGGTAGTCTTCTTTCTAAGTACTCACAAATGATCTCTTCTATAATTTTTTCAAGACCTCAAGTTCAATGTCATAGGCATTTAAAGAGTCTGTTTTTTCTTTCCCTTTTAAAAATCAGAATCATATTTGCTCATCCAGGATTTTTTCAAAGATCATTGATGCTTCCAAACTCCATTTGGAAATTCTTTTAATACTGGATTATAATTCATCTCAGTCTGGTGACTTGAACTCACTGAGGGCAGCTAGGTATTTTCTCATTTATCTTTTCTATAAACCATTTTTGTTCTATCTTACGCAGTCTAAAAACAATTCTCCGTCTTAGAATCGGCTTCTGGTATCCTAGGACATTCTTTAATAGATTCTGAGGGGCAACTAGGTGGCTCAGTGAATAGAGCACTGGCCCTGGAGTCAGGATGACATAAGTTCAAAACTGGTCTCAGACACTTAACATAAAAACTAGCCATGTGACCTTGAGCAAGTCACTTAGCCCCAATTGCCCTCCCTCCCCCCCTACCCCTTGCAAAAAGCAAAAAAAAAAAGACTGAGTATTATCAAAAGACCTTGAAATATTGACCTGGAATTGCTATATATGGAAAACTATGCTGGATAGGTCTCTTCCCATCCAACACAAGCAAATTTACAAAAGATAATGTATTACTTTTTGGAGAGTCAACAAATGACACCATTAGCCCTAGAAAGGTCAAAGTAATTTAAAAGGCTGTACCTCCCAGTGAAAATAAATACAATTGACTTCTTCTAATCCTTATTCTATGTGATGGGGGAACTTGATAGATATAATACTCCATCACTGCCTTAAAACCTAATATCAGCCTCTAACCCACAATTCACTACTGCTACAAAGCCCTTGGGATTAGGGAAGTTTTGTTGTTGTTAATTATAGGGCAATTTAAAAATAGCAACTCTTATGACAATGGAGAAAGCAATTTTCCTGATTCTGAATGGCAATGAGAATCCAGAGTTAAAATCTATTTAATATCATTAATAACTTGAATGTAACAAAGAATTACAACCTATGCACTTATTCTCTTCTCAAAACACTTGGATTCCCGAAGTCCACATGCTATGGTTGGTGCCAGGAGCTACTCAGTGTCCTGCACTAAGTGTGGTTGGAGATGTGAATATGAATGAACCAGGCCATGTGGGTAGTTCAAGGCAGAACTCTGCTTATTAATTCTTAGGACAAGGTTTTTATAGAGCAATGAGGCAAATAAACAGGACTCAAATTTTCTGATCATTATCTTAGTCTGTCATATCCTGGAAGTAGCACAGAATGGATAATTTAATAAGGATTTGTCATCTAGGTAACTAAAATCTTGGGACAGAGCCTTTGATCTCAAAACTCAAATAACATCCTTTTGAATGTAGTCTGTATCAAAGCTTCCAGGAGCAATCTTAACAAAAAAAGCCGTATCTCAAAGGATTTCCTTTAGAGCTAGCTGACAAGATTTTATCTGAGTCCTGGATCAGGCCTCCTTGGCTCCCCATATAATCTGAAGGCTGAATCAAATATTTTGGTTCTCAACAAGTTGGCATTTAATTTAATTTAATCTAATCTAACAATAAACACCAATGTGCAAGGTGATGGAAATGCAAAGACAAACTATATAGGCCCTGCTTTCAAGGAAATTACATTCTCCTTGGGGGTAGGATAAAGCATGAATGAATGAAGGAATGAATGCTTTAAGTACCTCCTTTGCACAAAGCACATAGCGATGCTCTAATGCTCTAAATACACATAGGAAAAAAACAATCTGTGCTCTCCTTTAGAAGGAGCTCACCTTCTAAAAGGAGAGAAGATCACACATGGAAGGTTTCAGCTGCAAAATGGATGGAGTGATCCCATAGTCCTTAGGGTCCAATTCTAATGGCCAAGGATGGGGGAGGGACAGGGGAAGGAAACAAAAAAAGTTATGTGATAACTTGATTATATGTTTAAAAGGAACAGCAAGTTGTATGTACTAGATTTGCATTTTTGTGTACAATCAAATTTTTTTCTATTCTTTTATGTTATAGAAATGTTTATTTTTATTTCTTAAGTTCAGAATAAAACAAATAAGTTTTTACAAAGCTGATGGTAATACCTCTTCTTTAACGTCACTTCCACTGATATGATCATGTACATTTCTGATGTTGAGCTTCCTGATAGTGCCAAGGACTTTGGTGATGCTTCTGGGTCTTCAGTAGCTATGGCTGTAGTACCCGCAGGGGCGGCTGCCAGGCTATATCTCTACAGGGATTGCTCTGCAGGATGACAGACTGTGGGCACTGGTCTGGGAACACTGCCATGTACACGTACACATATAAAAATAATACAGGTGTAGTAAGAACATTCCCCCTGCCGTCCCATGTTACTGTGTATCCCCATTTCTTCCAGGCTCTGGATACTTTGGTTTGGATACGTCCCCCCACTTCCATTCAATGGCAACATCTTGCCCTTTTGTTAGATCAGCTCTTAATAACTTCTCTTAGACTTCATCTGGGTAGTGAAGAACAAAGACAATTTACTTGAAGCATTCTGAATTCAAGGAAGCAAACCTCAATAAACACTCCAGACGGAGATTGGAAAGTCAGTCCTCACAGCCTCTTTTCTTCATCCTGTAGGAATAAAAGTCCATTTTCTTCCTCTTTTTGCTACTCCTTGAGTCTCCTAAGCTACAAGGGTAGAAATGTACAAACAAAAACACACAACAGAACAAGAGGGTTCCACTGATGGTTTCCACTTCTCACTGCTCCAGACACAGGGGAGATGAACAGTCCTGACATTAAAAGGCCACTGGGCTTCTCTACCTCCCTCGGGAGAAGCAGGAACTTTGGCTCCTGCATCATCCATTGCTCGCACACTTGCTCTCCCAACCTCACATCCCTTAGAATTCTGACGTACTTCATTCCTTTCTTTTCTTACCGGCCAACCCAACAGGGCCATACTGGCACCAATGTCAACTGGAAATATCCCAGTAGTGGTAGGCCCTGGGGAGGCACCAACTTAAGATTCCAGAACGACATTCCAATAAATACATCCCTTAATACAATATAATTTGAGAAGGCAGACAATGTGGGGATTGAGAAAGGAATCAGGAAGGCTTCCTGGAGTAGGTGGCCTTTGAACTGAGTGTTAAAGGAAATCAGGGATGCTGACGGATAGGCATGAAAAGAGCACATTCCAGGTATGGGGGACAGGCGGAGTGATGAGCAGAGCTGGGAGATGGAGCTTAGGAAACAGCAATTAGGCCACCCCCTCCCCACCACCAAAACACAACTCAGGAGGGAGAAGAGTATGGCTGAAAAGATAGATGGAGTCAAGTTGTCCAGGGCTTTAAATGCCAGGCTGCAGAGTGTGTAATTCCAGAAGTAATGGGATGTTATCACCCATAGGGCAGATACTGTATTAATACTGTTTGTTAATCCCAAATCACACCAAATTTTAAAGTGTAGAAATAGATACAAAAGTCATCCCCTTTCCCTTTGATGAAGAAGGTTCACAAGCCATTAATTTAATCAAATCCAATTTCTTCCAGAAGTGAATCACAACATTCTTTTGTTGCTGTTATTGTTGTTCAGTCATGTCCAACTCTTTGTGTTCCCATTTGGGGTTTTCTTAGCAAAGATACTGGAGTGCTTTGCCATTTCCTTCTCCAGCTAATTGTATAGATGAGGAAACTGAGGCAAACAGGGTCAAGTGACTTGCCCAGGGTCACACAGCTAGTAGGTGTCTGAGGCTGGATTTGAACTCGCATCTTCCTGACTCCAGGCTCAGTGTGCTATCCACCAGGCCACCACCTAGCTGCCTCACCTCATTACCAACATTTCCCCTCTCCCTGTCTCTTCTAGTTTTACTTTATGTTGGATGATATTACTCCTGAGAAACCATTTAGCACTTAGGTGTGACATATTCTTCCTCCAAGCTAGTTTAAGAGGAGCCAGGTGCTCTTTCTTCCCCTGGAAGCCACCGTTTTCCTTTCTGTTGGGAAACTCAGAACCTCTCAGTGGCTGAACTGGGGCTGTTTGTCCTCTCCCTGGATTTGATTGCCCAGGTTTTAACATTATGCTGAGCATCACATACCCCACATACAGACAATAGGGTCAGACTCAGTCCAACTCTTCTCAGACAGGCCTCCAAACAAGACTGGGCTTTTCTATATTTGAGTTTCTGTTAGAAGCATCAAGAAACAGAGGCCTGGAAACCAGAGGGACTTCACATGCCTTTCATATTAAGCAACCAAAGATTGTGTGTCCACTCCTGGCTTTATCTCTCGCTGACAAACACCTTGCATGCCATCAGCCCTTCAGTGACCTAAATTCTCTGGGATCTTTCTAGAAGCCAACTAAATTGACCCCAAAAGCCCACTGTTTTGCTCTTTGTGGCCAGTTTAACGAACACTGCTTCAAAACCCATGCTCATCCTATATGATTGCACTACACAAGGTCTCATATTTGCTTTTTTTTTTAATCTTTTTTTTTGAGGGCAGTTGGGGTTAAGTGACTTGCCCAAGGTCACACAGCTAGTTTTTTGTGTTAAGTGTCTGAGGCCGGATTTGAACTTAGGTACTCCTAACTCCAGGGCTGGTACTCTATTCACTGCGCCACCTAGCCGCCCCTCATATTTGCTTTTTAAAGCATCTCCATGAGCTGGGCTCAAATGGTAGAAAGGATATAAAATGGAAAGGCAGTGGAAAACTGAAGTAAAAAATAACTCTGAAGTGGTATTGTACTATCAAACAGTCTAATAAGAACAACTAGTTTGAGACAAGATAGGGGCCAAGCTTGGGCTGTCCCACTGAGGCAATAGGTATGTCTATCCAGGCATAGCCACTAAGGGGGTGTCTATGAATGTATCAGTGGATTATAGGATCATAGGATTTAGAATTGTAAGCAACCTTAGAAATCACACAGTCTGAGAGTTCTTAGCCTGGGGGCTATGAACCTGTTTCCTTTGTAATCCTATATATTTTATCTTACACATTTTAAAACATTATTCTGAGAAGGGTTCCGTAGATTTCACTTGACTGCTAAAGGAGTCATACTCACAAAAAAGTTAAGAACACTTAATTTCAATTCTCTCATTTTAGAAATAAAGTGATCTGGTCAAGGTCATGCTGGTAGAAAGTAGAAGATTAAGGATTTGAGCTCATTCCCTTAGACTCCAAATTCAGTGTTTTTCTTATTGCCTTGCATGATACAACTGGCTTTACTCCAACAGAGAAACTGAGGAGAAAATGTCTAGCTCAGGAGACATCTGGTAAGCAAGGAAAATAACAGGCCTGTGTAACAGAGGAAGCCAAGGCAGGGGAAGAGCAACAAGTGTGGGCGTGTGGATCCAGTCCCTGGCAGTGATGGAAATAAGCCAGCAAATCATTTCTGAGAAAAGAATGAACACCTCTGGTCCTGCCTTGCCCAAGCTCCTGGCACAGTTGATTGGCAAGGCAACCTTGCTTTGGTTGATCAAGATCAGGCCAGTTGCCTTGAAGAAATTGACTCAAAGCAGAACCGGCTGCATTCCTGGGCTTGCAAGCTGTTGCCATTTGCCTGTCTAACACCCTTACTCATGCCCTACCCTCCAACTTGGTTAAAAGAAACAGAGCATGGATCTTGACCCTGGATTAAAACAGATAACGAAGAATAGCCCTGGAGATGGACAGACCTCTTCTAGCCTCACTTGATATACTATATCCACTGCCTGTTCACACATATTTTGCTCATCAACAAGTCTAGACCTCCATGATCCAAGATACATTAGCCCATTCCTGATGTCTGGGAGAAGGCCTGGAATACCCCCCCTTTATTCCACCTAGCTGTTCCCTTATACCCCAATGCCAAAGAAGAAAAATCTCTTACATACTGTGGAAAGCACTCCCCAGGTCTCCCATTCTACCTCCTATACAGCCAAGAGGCAGTTGTATTGTAGTGAAAAGAGTCCTGGAGTATGAGTCAGGAAACTTGGGTCCTGCCCAGCCTTGCTACTGATTTGCCACATGACCTTTGGTAAGTCATATATTTCTCTGGGCTACAGTTTCTGCATCTCTGAAATGAGATGATTGGCTTAGATGATCTTTTTTTCTTAAGTATTTGCATATTTTAATTGGTCAAACTACATAATTATCATTATTTAGTCAGCATCTTAATTTGCTTTTATTTTTAAAAATTCTAATGTTAAAAGTAATGAATAGATTAGATGTACAGCGCAATGGAAAGTGCCATCACTGTGATGCCATAGAACCCGAGTTCCAGTATCTTCTTGGGTTCACTACCTGTGTGTCCTTAGACAAGTTGTTCAGTTTCCTTATGGATTAGATGATCTTTAAGGCCTATATTTATAACTCTAACTTCTTATGATTCCTGTGATATCACCTTATTTATACTATCCTTTGTTCTTCTAGAATAACTATTATTTTAGGACCGCAAGATGGTACAGTGGATAGAGTACCAGGCCTAGAGTCAGGGACCTGAGTTCAAATCTCACCTTATGAGCTATGTGACCCTGGGCAAATTGCTTAGCCCTGTTTGCCTCAGTTTCCTTGACTGTAGGGTGAGGATAATAATAGCACTTGCCTTGCAAGATTTTTGTGCGGATCAAATGACATATTTCTAAGAAGTGCTTAGCACAGAGCCAGGTACAGAGTAGATGCTATATAAATGCATATTCCCTTCCCTGCCCCTTTTTCCAATGTTCTAAAATTGCCATTTGGACATGGGCTTCAAGGATATTTTTATCTGTAGTGACAGTTCAGGTCTCCTATCTTATCAAACCAGACTTTGATTGGGAATGGAGTCTTTCAGCACTGAAGAATTTGGTAGCCATTAAACCAAAATAATATATTCCTTCTTTGTTACGTTTTTGGGGGTCAGGCTGTATAGGTTTCGCCTATACCCTTCCTCAACAGGCTTCGGGTCCCGGCTCCAGCACCGCTTTCTCCGGGAGAAACAGCTGCACAGAAAACTTAGGACACAGGACTTGCTTCTAGCTACTTTCTCTAAGCTTGGAGTGGTTGGAACTCTCATTCTCTAAGCTTGGCGTGGCTGGAACTCTCTCTTCTTCAGAACACAACACTTGCTTCTAGCTCTCTAAGCTTGGCGTGGCTGGACTTTCTTTTCTTCTCTAAGCTTGGTGTGGCTGGACCTCCACCTACCTCCGGGTAGCCTGTATTTAAGTCCTTTCTCCAGGGCCCCTTAGGGTCCCTCCCCTGGCCTTGCCCTCGCCACAGTGAGCCAATCGTGCATCACCCCGAAGGCAGAGAGATAATCCTGCTTATCACAAACAGGTGCAGCTTTCGCATTCTGCCCCCAAGTGATCACATGCACTCCTGTTAGCTGAGACCCAACACTTCTTTATGTAAAACATATTTTTGCTTCATACATCTAGTCATAATTGGATTGGATCCCTAGATGTTTCTATCCCAGTGACAGATTTTGTATGCTGAAATATGCCATCCTCAGATTGAATTATTTTGGAGTATCACGTATGAAGAATAGCATGTATTTTCTTGCTCAAAGCCTTTCTAGTAATTTAAGATGGATGATGCTTTGTACCACCACACTAGTGATTTAAAAGTTAATTCTTTATTGTTTCCAATACAAAGCTATAGACTGGGCCTATGATTTTGTTGCTAAATGGAACTCTTAGGTGAGGAGACTCCTATAGATACAAGTTGGTACCTACTATGCAATTTACAGTCTTAGAGTTACCTAGAGCACTAAGATATTAAGGGACTTGCCCAGGGTCACACAGCTAGTATGTGTCAGAGGCAGGATCTGAACCCAGATCTTCCTGGTTTTGAGGCCATATCCCCAATTCTGCTATCCACAGTTACCTCTCTTTAATGTTCAGGTGTAAATTTAAATAATTGGCCTTTAAATCAAATGTGTTTTCTATCAGATGTGACCAATGTTTTTCCTTCAGGTACTTTTGTGTGGACCTCCATCTACCCCCACTGTTAGTAAGCATTTGCATAATTACCTTGTAATACCTTTAGAGTACTTTAGAACCTCAATCATCATATTCTCTAATTCTAAAAGCACATTTTGTGGCTTAGTACAAAACTCTAATGCAACAATAAACTGCCTAATATGTAAGCATGCAACTCACACATTACCTTACGTTCTTCTGTTCTTTCCATCCATTCTTTCTTGGAGAGCTATGCACCATTTATTGTTATTTAATGAAAGCCAAAAAGTGAATCAGTCCTCCCAGTTTGGGGTTATTTTTTGTTTTTTAGTATTTTTGAAAGGTCAAGATTTTACATCCAGTTGGACCAAAGAATTTCAGTCTCAGGAATGTCTATGTCTTAACGGTCTAAAATTTGTTTTGCCATTTGTCTCATACATTTAATGCGGTGCTTTTTCTCAGTTCTCAGCATTCTTGACCTTTCTGTGATCTTAGACTAACTACACCATTTTCCTGAATACAAAATCCTCTCGTGAGATCCACAATAGTGCTGCCTTCTGGTTTTCTTCTTTCCCGTTTCGTATTTTTTTGCAGAGAGTTTTCTTTACTTGATCCCTTTACATGTGTTAAGTGGTAGTATCCATCAAGGGTCTGGACTAGGTCTTCCTCTCATCTCTCTCAACACTGTCTCCCTTGATGATTTTGTCTATTCCCATAGATTTAATTACAACCCCAATGAAAATAAACCCTACCTCCAATCTCTCCTTTGAGATCCAGGGTTCTGTCTCCATCTGGATTAAAGGATCATATATTCAGGGAAGGTACCTTTGAGGTCATTCAATTCAATCCCTTCATTTTACAGAAGAGCCACCTGATTCCTAGAAAAATTCATTGACAAGCTTACGTAGGTAATCAAATTTTTTTTTTTATGGAAAGGAAGAGAGACTAGGAATACCGGATCTCCAACAACACTTCAAAGCTGTGATTGTTAAAACAGGTGGGCACTGGGAAGACATAGAGAGGCTAATCGATGGAATGGGTTAGGCATACAATACATGGAAACAAATGAGTACACCAACCTAGCGTTTGGTAAACCCAAAGATCCCAGCTTTGGGGGTAAGAATGTACTATTGTACATACTATTGTATATATACTATTGTACTAATGTACAAAAACTACTGGGTAAACTGGAAAGCAGTCTGGAAGAAACTAAGTACAGACCAATATCTCACCCCTTATACCAAAATAAACTCAAAATGGGTACCTGATTTAGACCTACGTGGTGATATAAGCAACCTAGTAGATCATAGAAGAAATTATCTGTTATATATACGGCTAGGGGGAAGGTTCATGACCAAACAAGAGACAGAGAAGTTCATCAAAATAAAATGGTTAATTTTTATTACATAAAATTTAAAAGGTTCTGTGCAAATAAAACCAAATGCAGCTAAAATTAGAAAATAAGCAGGAAACAGAAAAAAATTTAAAGCAAGTTTCTCTGATAAAAGTCTCATTTCTAAAATTTATGGGGAACTAAGTACCACCCATATAAGAATAAGAGCTATTTCCCAATTGAGAAATGTTCAAAGAAAATGAAGAGTCAGATTTTCAGAGGAAGAAATCAAAGCTCTCTATAGCCATGTGAAAATGCTCTAAATTGCTAGTAATTAAAGAGAAGCAAATTAAAACAACTCTAAGGTACCACCTCATATCCAAGAGATAGGCTGAAATGACAAATGCTGGAGGTAATATGGGAGAGCATATACAGTAATGCACTGTTGGTAGAGTTGTGACCTGGTCCAACCATTCCAGAAAGCAATAGGAACCATGCCCCTTTCCCTCCCCACCCTCAGACTATTAAACTATACGTACTCTCTGGTACTGGATCTATCAGGCCTATAACCCAAAGGTATTAATGAAAGAAGAAAAGCAATCTTATGTGCAAAATATTTATAGCAGCTCTTTTTGTGGTGGCAAAGAATTGGGAACCAAGGGGATATTTCCCAGTTGGGGAATGACTGAACAAGTTATAGTGTATAAATATGATAGAATACAATAGTGCTGTAAGAAATGAAAGGGATGGTCTGGAAAAAACCTGGGGAGACTTATACAAACTAATGCAAAATGAAGTTAGCAAAACCAGAAGAACATTTATACGGTAACAGCAATATTGCAAAGATGATAAACTTTGAAAGACTTAGAACCTATCAACTACAATTCTAAAGTATTCTCAATGAAAGACAATAGGAGGCTATCTGCTTCCCAAAAGATAGACTCAGAGTACAGATTGAAGCATATTTTCTTCTACTCCTTTTTCTTGCTTTTTTTTGGTGGGGAGGGGGAAGACAGCGGGAGCAGGAGACAAGGCAATGTGGAAATTTGTCTTGTATGTCTAGACATATTTGCAACGAGTTTTACTTTTCTTGCATTCTCAATGGGTTGGGGAGAGTATTAAGGGTGAGAATTTGGAACTGAAAGTAAAACTAAATTAAATTTAAAAAAAAGTTAATTGGTTTGTAGAAAGTTACACAGATATTAAGTAAATGAGTAGAGACTTCAAACTATGTTCTTTGATTCTAAATCCAGCCTTCTTTACACCATATCACATTGCTTTTTTGTCCTGCCAGTGTTTCAGTGTGTCCTAAATTGAGCTTATCCTCTTCCTCACTTGAGCCTGCCCCTCCTCCCAACTTCCTTCTTTCATTTGATGGCACCATTCTCTGAAGCCCCCATCCCTCCCCCCATACATAACCAATCTGTTGTTGGCCCTTACCTTCACAATATCTCTCATGTTCCTTTTTCTCCACACATATTACTCCCACCCTAGTCCAAGCCTTTTTTGCCTTTCACCTGGACCATTATAATAGCCTCTTAACTCTTAATTCTCTGCCTCCAGTCTCAGCAGCTACAACAATTTTCCTATTACATAGATCTGATGATGTCACTCCCAGCCTCCACAGCCATGATATACTTGGCTTCTCTGATGGTCCAATTAGATTGCTATCCCTTTCAATCAGTCTTAAGCTATGTAACAAATGTCAGGCCTGAGATCTAGACTTCCCAATTCCCTTTTGAGTGTGGAGAAAGTTAAAAGTTAAAAGAACTTCTTTGATTTTTTAACTTGTTACTTCAATGGTTATATATACCAATGGGTTTTATTGTCCCTCTGACTTTGTAGGGGGAGGGAGTAAAAGGAATATAAGGTAGGGAGATGGGAGAAAGGTGATATGGTGAGGGGGACTGTGGGGCAGGGAGCCATATTATTGTTTAATAAGAGAAATAATACAACATTTTATGTTTTGTAAAGTACTATATATCTATATAAATCTATCTGTCTATTCTGTTAAATAATCAATAGTTTTCTGCCTTCCATGTATCCTTATCCCATGTAATTCTTAAATTGGAGATAGTTTTTATATCTGGCAAATCCATTTGTATGCCAGTGGCAATAAAAGTTAAGTGAGGAAGAAGTTCAAGAAATTAGGTCTCAGGAGCCTAGGACTGATGAAAGTTAGTCTTAAATGTACGTGAATAAGAACAGAGCTCTGGAACATAAAATAGGAATGTTACCATCTACAAGGCACCAAAGCATTCATTTCAATGATGTTTTATTTGAGGGGTCCTGTCCCATTGTCATTTCCTATTGAAGGAGAAAGAGTGGAATTCCTAGGGCCCCGGGTTTATAAATATATTGAAGAATAACAATTATTAGAATAGCAAATATTTTGTAATTCTCCTTTGCAAAGTACTTCACATATTCCGTCCTTTTTGATCCTCACAACTCCACGAGTGAGATGGTATTGTTACCCCAATTTTATTGATGAGGAGAATGTCTGAGTGAGGTTAAGTGATTTGTCCAGAGTGTCATAGCTAGTGTCTGAGGCGAGATTAGAACTCAGGTCTTCTTGATTTCATGTCTAGTGTTATTCTTGCCATACCAAATTGGTGAAATATGTAGAGGACATCTCCATTTCTCTTACAAAGAAAAATGAATTCACAACATGGGGAATTAGCTAGGAACCATCAGTCTTTTGTGTTCTCTTCTACTATTTGACTCCAGGAGCAATAAACACGAAGGAATGCCTACCCCAGACACCAATTTGGAGGAACAGTTGGATCCTCAAGTTTACTGACTCATTTTACAGCTTCTGCTGAGAGGTGGTATGGCGCTGTTGAGGCTGTTCAATCATTTCAGTTGTGTCCAACTCTTCATGACCCCATTTGGAGTTTTCTTGGCTAAGGTACTAAAGTGGTTTGCCATTTTCTTCTCTAGCTCATTTTACAGATGAGGAAACTGAGGCAAACAGGGTTAAGTGACTTGTCTAGGGTCACACAGCTAGTAAGTGTTTGAGGTCAGATTTGAACTCAGTAAGATGAGTCTTCCTGACTCTAGGTCTGGCACTTCATCCACTTTGCCACCTAGTTACCCCACAGTATGGCACAGTAGATAGGAATTCTGGGCTTGGAGTCAGGAAGGCCTGGTTTAAAATCCTGCCTCTTACACATACTAGCTGTGTGACTATGAACAAGTCATTTAACCTCTGTGCATCTCTCTAAGACTAAAAATTATAGGTGAGTTGTGAATTTGCATCAGTGGAGGAAGTTTCCACACCAGGAATTCCCCATCGCCAATAAAACTGCAAGTTTGGACCAAAACCAAAAAATGTCTAATGCAGACTCCCATTCAGAAGCTGTTAGTCAGGGGATGCCAAATTTTCTCCACTAGGCAATACATCTGGTCTCCAGGTGTGTGTTCTTAAATAAGTCATGAATTTTTTTAAAGGCAGGTGTAACAATTCCCTTGGTTTTGCTTGACAAGATTAATTCAATAGAAGTTTCATTTGAGTTGTTGGATGAGTTAGGGAGTTAGTTGTGGGTAGGGGTGCCGTGCTACCTTCCTAGTGCTCTCGATGGCAAAATACAAAAACAAGGCAGTCACTCTCCTAAATGAGCTTTCATTCTTCAGGGGGAGATAAGAGACAGACAGGAATGGTAGCCAGCTAGGTGATGCAGTGGATAGAATGCTGGGCCTGGAGTCAGGAAGACTTGAGTTCAAATGTAGCCTCAGACACACACTACATGAACCTGGGCAAGTCAGTGAACCCTGTTTGCCTCATTGTCTTCATCTGTAAAAATGAGCTGCAGAAGAGAACCATCTACTCCAGTATCTTTGCCAAGAAAATCCAAATGGGGTCACAAAGTGTCAAACACAACTGAAATGACTCAACAACAGCCAGAGAAGGAAGTCTGGGTCTGGGAAGTCACTGGGATAGTGAGCTGACAGACACGGCAGTTGATTGACGGGTCTTTATAGGAGCAATAGCAGTAGTAATTTGATTATAATGCCCAAAATGAGAGGTGGAAAGTGTGGGTGGTAGAAAAAAAGGGGAGGGAGCACCAGGGAAGATGGAAAAATGGGCAACAGGCAACTGGACAAAATGTGAAGAATGCTCTTGTTAGGGGTTGGCTATGGAGAACGGGGGAGGTGAGTTTATTCTTCCCCACTCATCAGTGAGACGGCTCAGCCCCAGAATGAGTGCTCCAAAGCTGAGTGGATTCCACTAAATCCCCAACGTCTTTTCCACATAAACTCTTGTCTAGCCATATCTCTCCCATCTAATACGTGTGCATTTCATATTTTCTCAAGTGTGGCTGCTACTTTTATTCTATGAAATTTCTGAGCTTCAGCCAATCACTAGAACCTGTCAAGATTCTTTTAGAGTGGTTTTCCCTCCAAGTTTTTCCCTCCAAAGTTTTCCCTCCAAACTTTGGGGCTTCTACAAATATGATAAGTAAACTACATGCACCTTCCTCTAAGTTGTGGTTTAATAGCAACAGGACTTGGGACAGATCCCAGGAGCACTTCACTAGAGACTTCTCTCGCACTGTTATAAGGGGCCTGCATTGAAATTCTCCCTCCTTCCTCATCACATGCCAGTCAAGGCCCGATTCCCAGACCCTTCTGCTCAAATAAACAAAGAAAGCAAAGACTTGTTGACAAAGGATGCCCTTCCTGAACTATGGTGCTCTGCCTAGCTTTCTCCTCTCCTCATTCTAAATGTGTATCTCCACTCCCAGCCAGAGAGCTGGACTGTGGTGGAAAGGATTCTGGCTTTTAGTTCTGGTTTTGCTTTTCACTCGTCATGTGGCACTTGGCCAATCACTGAACCTGTAAATACTTCTTTCTTCTTTTTGCCACATAGGGATCATAAACTTTGCCCTCTACATCTAACAGGGTTGCTATGAGGCCAAGATATGTGAAAGTGCTTTGGAAATACTAGATGTTCTATAAATGCCAGGTGTTTGTTGGGCTCATTCTATTCTCCTCCATCACTCTCCTGTTTTCTGCAGAGGGCACGCCAGGGCCCAGCCCTGTGCACAGACAGATGGTCTGAATACCACTAATGGGGTTGTACAGAGAAACATGCCAGATTTGAGATTCTATTCAATTTAAACCCCAGTGCTCTGTACATTTGTTTATGGATGAATTACTTGAAGGCATACAAGCTAAAAGCACGCCAAGCATGCTTAATAAGATCTTGTAAACATTTGTATTCTGTTTAAATGCAAATGTTTTGTATTTTCAGGTTTTTTAGTCTAAATAACTGGAAACATGGTCTGTGCATGCTAAATGGTAGTTCAGAGGTATGCTGGGGGCTTTTTAAAACTACACAGCATAAAACAGGAATCATCACATGCAGGGCTCTTATACACAGTGTGTCGTGTGTTGACTGAAAAACCTAGAAGCCGAAATGTCTCTTGGTCAGCATGCTAGTCACAGATTAAACCCCTCCAAAGACTCTCTGAAACTCCCAGGTAGAAAGATACATCTCTTCTCTGCCTCCTCAAATTTGATTGAACTAGCAGCAGAACTAACTAGATAAAGAGCCCCCTCCCCCATCCTGAGAAAGTTCCTAGAAATGTCTTAGGGACCAAGGAAATGGGATGCTACTGTCTGTATCTTGTTGCTAGTTACCTTCAAGTCCTGGGTCTTGTGCAGTGTGTCTCAGCCACAACACTGCTCTGGCGCTGTCGGTTACCAGTCCTCTCTGGCTTCCTAGATTGTAGGATGGGGCTTTAAGGAACAGAAGATTCTGATTTCTATACTGCAAGTTGAGGACCGTAAAAGGGAAAATTCTCCACTGAGACAGGCCCAGGTAAGAACTTCACTTTGACTGCCTTGGAAGGCCACCCTTTTGGATGATTCCAGTCTTCTTCTTGCGCTCCACAAACACATGTATTTAATTGTCCCATTAAAAATCTGTACAATGCTACAAGACTCTGATGTGTTTTCAACAAAAATTATGGTTTTATTAATAATATCATTTCAGGAAAAAAATAAGATTATTTTATTTAGCTAAATAAATCTAATCCATGCATTTAAATAAAATTGATTCAGGGCTACCCTCGGTTTCTGTTTAGTTTTTCTTTTAGACTGCTGTGGGCTTTCTGGGCTCTTCCCACCTAACTGGGCCTTGTCCAAGTTAATGCAGCCAGTGTCCCGGAAGTTGATTCATGATCTAGGTGCCTTGAGAATACTTAACTGCATCCACTTAGCTGAACTGAACATATGGAAAATTAATTTGTAAAGCAGACTTGGAAGGCATTCCTCCCCCTAGCCCCAGCTCCTTCTTTTCACCAGAGGCGCTGGTAGGAGGCCGCTGCTGGTGCTGTGAGGTATAAGTCAAGAGTAACTAAACTGTCCACGAGCCCAACTACTGCACTACTTTGCCAGCAAAAGCCATTTGTTATATTTCAGTTGCAGAGAGCTTTATATGACTTCTTTTCTATTCTTATTATGTACATTTAAAAAATAAAATGTGTTAAATAGCAGGATGGCTAACATTTGAACATACAAAACTAAATTGCAAAACAAAAACAACCTGACTAAACTCAGGAGGGGAATAACAGACAGTCTTCATGCTGCCGTTGGAGAAGATGGGGCCTCCTAAGTCATCTTCCTCAGTCTGTAACCGAGCGGCACTCGGAGGGGAGCCCTTCAGACCTCCGCCACTGAGCCAGGCGCTGTTCGAACCATTTCTGTGGAGAAATGCACAAAACTACAGTTATCCTAAAGAAACAGGGAATTATTTAGAGCCATTTTCAAAAAAGGTGGTGACTATGGGTCTGGATACAGCTGGAGGGGGAATAAATGCTCATGGGACTACCTCTCTTCCTTTAACCACCAAAACATTTATGATCTGCTATTTACAGGCAGATCAATTTAATTCAATAAATGGTCACAACACACCCTCAAAGGCTGAATGGCCACAATCAGATGAAGGGCTAGGTAGAGATTTCCAGAGGTTAGAGTCCAGAGGGGCAGAGGTGAAATTCAGGAGGCCATTACCAAGATAACAGTTTTAACCTGAAGCCAAAGGAAAGTTGGGAGTAGAGCTGGGGCCCAGACAGGGAAAACAAAAGCAAATAAGCAAGCAAAATACACCCAAGAATGTAGCCAAGAGAACTAGGCCTGAGCTTGGAGTGGAAGAGGGAAAGTCCAGTAAGAAGAAGAGTGACCCTTCTGTAGTAGAGAAGTGCCCTGGGAACTGGATAGGTCACGGGAAACAAGAAATGTGTGGAAAGAGTTACTGAATACTATAAGCCTGTGCCAAAGAGTGATCTGCCAGCTCCTGTTTTGTATAGTGTTATAAACTATACTGTGGGGCAGCTAGGTGGCACAGTGAATAGAGCACCAGGTCTGCAGTCAGTCTTCAAATCTGACCTCAGACACGTGACACACTTATTAGCTGTGTGACCTTGGGCAAGTCACTTAACCCCCAATTGCCTTGCCTTCCCCCTCCAAAAAAAAATTACAAACTGCTGTACATACATTATCTTATTTAATCCTCCTAACAATACTATTAGGTAGGTGCCAACATAATCCCCATTTTAAAAAGGGAAACTAAGGATCTGGGAGGGCAGAGGAGTTGGCATCACACAACTCATCAGTGTTCAAGGCAGGATCCAAACTCAGATCTTCCTGACTCCAAAGCCTGCACGTCATCCACTGCAACTTTTATCAGAAATTTGCCCCTAACTAGTCTGCACCCCAAAATGCTCACAGTGTAGGAAAGATCAGTTGTATCTGTAAACTGACCGTGTAGGCTAACCTCCATAGAACAAAATGGGGTAATAATGTAGGCAAAAAGCCCCATGACCTCGGGGCCTAGGACTCCGCCTCTGGAGTGGCTTGTCTCTTGGATTTACAGATTTAAAAATAATCAGACACAAGAACAGCACAGACTGAGTAGCTGGGGATGGGCCGCTATCTGCAAACACCTGGGGAAGGGAGCAGATCAGGAATCAGTGAAGTAACTGCAAAATGAACCACAGTAAGTGACTCTAGTCCTTTGTTTTGGATTGTTCTAAAGGGCTGCCCCATCTGTTCCATTCAGTTCAACAAACATTTATTAAATGCCTACTGCCTGGGTGGCATGGTACTAGGCCTGAGGGGAGGCACACAGATAGATGAACACAGGTGAGTCACTAACCTTATTGCCTAAAAGGGAAAGGTTCTTAATGAGATGTCTCCCAGTGTTTTTCCCAACTCTTAACCAGAATTTCCATTACCCTAGCCAATCCATAAGATGTTTGCCCTTCAGGAAAATGGGATGCCTTTATTAAATTATAATGCCAAATATTAAATTTTAATTTCATTTAAATTTAATTTTAAAATTAAATATAAATATCAAAGTTTCTTGCTGATTCCATGCCCTAATATGAGATTGGAAAAGACCAGTTTCCTTGAAATAGCTTCTTTTTTTTCCCCAGAGGTGGGGGGAAGGGATCTTTAATAATTCTTTAACAGAAAAGGCCTAATTAAATTAGACCTCAAGTAACTGCAGCTGAATAAAATGACCAAGTTTTACAGATGAAGAATGGTACCTAGACACACATATGGAATATTAAGTATTGGAGAGTTGGAGGATCCTTCTTCATACCGTGGCCCACTTGAATACAATGAAGTTTAATTAGCCTTCTTGTAGAGAGCCACCCTGCAGGCTGTCAACCCTCTTACAACACACTATGACCAATTTGCATTAACTAGGAGCAACTTCAGTACGGACCAGAGTTCTGGTTCAGTGAACTGGCCACTGATTGTCAAAAAAAAAAAAAAAAAAAAAAAGAATTACAGAACATTTTAATTTCAATACCAAAACTGTTAATGATGGTATATCTTGAAATCAAGTGAGTTTGAAATTTAGTAAGCCAGCTGTAGTCTCTCCAACTCTGTCCCCAGTAAAATTACTCTATGTGTTTCCCCTCCTCCCCACCTAGCACAAATTAGAATTACTTAAATTACTCACTTAAATTGACCCTGGTTGTGGGTTCCCAGCCTTACCAGCCTATTCTGTGCTCCATCATCCCCTGGCTAAGGAAATCTATCCCTTGATTGTTCCTAAATGCATATCCTTGTTCACCTTAGCCATTGATAGAGATTTATTTACTGTGAAGAAGAGAATTAGACCCTATAACCAGGAAGGACCTGTGAAGAACATTATTTCTTTTTCAGCTAGCTTCTTACATCTCACTAGCTAACATCTTTTTCTTTCCAAAAGGAAAGCTTTGTTTCTCAGCTCTTGCACTGATGAAACTTCCAAATTCACTGAGCTCTGGGACTGGGCCCAAAAGTACTGAGAGGCATCTAAAAAAAAATACTGGGCCCTTCTCTAAAAGACAATGACAGCTACATTGGGTTTGAGTTGGTAATAAAAGAAAGCCCAGATCTTTTCTACATCCCAAGGGTCTGCTGAGAATTCATTCCCAGCTCTTTCTCCCCATACCTACTTGGAAAAAAAGACAAAGATTGAGTTACTGGATTTGGGATTTTGTGAAATTCCACTTGATTTAACCCAGCAGGTTTTAACCTAGTTGTTAATGTTGTTGTTGAGTGTGTGTGTTGGATGGGGGTGTGGGGGGAATGGGTATCATCTGGATTTAGAATTTATAGGGAAGTCCCAGAGTAGAAACTCCCCTACCCATGCAGATAAATTTGTAGACTTAAGAGTTTCCTGGGAGTACTGAAAAGTTAACTGATACTTTATCTGGACAGGGGCCTCTGCCACACTGCCCTGTAGATATCTAAGCAAAATGCCTTTACAAAAACCCTCTGACAAGAAGTAACCTCCAAATTCATCCAGAAACAAAGCCTTTCTTATTTCCATGATCATAAAACGGCTCTGGTTTCTCACAGTGAAATAAGGGCTTCATTTCTTCCATGGGAATTATGTGGAAATGATATTCCTAATTATATAGTTAGGACCACTGAATTTTTATGTAAAGACTCTCATGTAAGGCTCCTTTTTCCTCTTATCTCTCTCATCTCCTGTCATGGTTCCTGACTCTTCCCTTCACCCTGACATTCTTACCAGAATTTGAAGGAAGCATCTCAGAGATAACTCATGAGAACACAAAGTCCTTCCTCGCCCGCATTAAAGTAGTACTTCTAGCCCATTATGATGATGTAGTAAGGGGCAGCTTTGCAAGGGAAGAAATAACAGATCAGGGAAGATAAGGAATAAGAAATCTGTGACTCTCCAGGGCAGTTCTCAATCTTTTTTTGTATCATGAATCCTTCTGGCAATTTGGTGAAGACTACGAACCCCTTTCCAAAATAATGTTTTTAAATGCATGAAATACATAGGATTACAAAAGGGAACCAACTGGATTGAAATATAGTTATTAAACTTTTTTTTAAGCTCATATTTCCCAGTTAAAAACCCCTGCTTTAGTGCTGATGACTCAGCCACAGCCCAGTGTTATGTTTGTGGAATGACTCTGGGCTAAGGACTGGCCCTATGGTTAAGGTGAGTAAGCAACTGCCTATATAGTATTATTTGTAAGTCCCCAAATACTCTTTGCTCAAGGCCAGGTCATGAGTTTCAGTCACCTTAGCACTGTTTCCAGAGGCTACTTGTTTTAAAACTCAAATGATAGATGGAAGGGGATAGATAACTCATGAAATCATGAGCCTGAATTAGTTTGTCAGACTAAATAGCTGTTCTCTGAAACAGAGCTTCCTGAGGAAATGGGACGTACTACAGAAACATGCATGTGTTAGCAGTCATTCAGACCTGCATGTCTCAGACTGGCTAGCTTGCTAAGACGGTAAGTCACTAAAGACCCTGGGATTTAAAATCTTTTCCCACCCTGAAAAGGGGCTGTTATACATGTATATTGGGAAGGAAAGCGAAGGAAAAGTGGACAGTGTGGCATGGGGAAAAAACCCACTGGATTTGGAGTCAGAAGACCTGGAATTGAACCTCAGCTGAACACTAAGTCCCTGTAAGACACTGGACAAATTTTTCCTAGCGCTGCTACCTTTCTGGGCTTTAGTTTACTCATCTGTAAAATGGGATAGCAGTGG